>CM060950.1:320718737-320843737 GCA_030765055.1 Mantis religiosa
AGATAGACAGATAGACAGATAGACAGATAGACAGATAGACAGATAGACAGATAGACAGATAGACAGATAGACAGATAGACAGATAGACAGATAGACAGATAGACAGATAGACAGATAGACAGATAGACAGATAGACAGATAGACAGATAGACAGATAGACAGATAGACAGATAGACAGATAGACAGATAGACAGATAGACAGATAGACAGATAGACAGATAGACAGATAGACAGATAGACAGATAGACAGATAGACAGATAGACAGATAGACAGATAGACAGATAGACAGATAGACAGATAGACAGATAGACAGATAGACAGATAGACAGATAGACAGATAGACAGATAGACAGATAGAGAGATAGACAGATAGACAGATAGACAGATAGACAGATAGACAGATAGACAGATAGACAGATAGACAGATAGATAGATAGATAGATAGATAGATAGATAGATAGATAGATAGATAGATAGATAGATAGATAGATAGATAGATAGATAGATAGATAGATAGATAGATAGATAGATAGATAGATAGATAGATAGATAGATAGATAGATAGATAGATAGATAGATAGATAGTAGATAGATAGATAGATAGATAGATAGATAGATAGATAGATAGATAGATAGATAGATAGATAGATAGATAGATAGATAGATAGATAGATAGATAGATAGATAGATAGATAGATAGATAGATAGATAGATAGATAGATAGATAGATAGATAGATAGATAGATAGATAGATAGATAGATAGATAGATAGATAGATAGATAGATAGATAGATAGATAGATAGATAGATAGATAGATAGATAGATAGATAGATAGATAGATAGATAGATAGATAGATAGATAGATAGATAGATAGATAGATAGATAGATAGATAGATAGATAGATAGATAGATAGATAGATAGATAGATAGATAGATAGATAGATAGATAGATAGATAGATAGATAGATAGATAGATAGATAGATAGATAGATAGATAGATAGATAGATAGATAGATAGATAGATAGATAGATAGATAGATAGATAGATAGATAGATAGATAGATAGATAGATAGATAGATAGATAGATAGATAGATAGATAGATAGATAGATAGATAGATAGATAGATAGATAGATAGATAGATAGATAGATAGATAGATAGATAGATAGATAGATAGATAGATAGATAGATAGATAGATAGATAGATAGATAGATAGATAGATAGATAGATAGATAGATAGATAGATAGATAGATAGATAGATAGATTAGATAGATAGATAGATAGATAGATAGATAGATAGATAGATAGATAGATAGATAGATAGATAGATAGATAGATAGATAGATAGATAGATAGATAGATAGATAGATAGATAGATAGATAGATAGATAGATAGATAGATAGATAGATAGATAGATAGATAGATAGATAGATAGATAGATAGATAGATAGATAGATAGATAGATAGATAGATAGATAGATAGATAGATAGATAGATAGATAGATAGATAGATAGATAGATAGATAGATAGATAGATAGATAGATAGATAGATAGATAGATAGATAGATAGATAGATAGATAGATAGATAGATAGATAGATAGATAGATAGATAGATAGATAGATAGATAGATAGATAGATAGATAGATAGATAGATAGATAGATAGATAGATAGATAGATAGATAGATAGATAGATAGATAGATAGATAGATAGATAGATAGATAGATAGATAGATAGATAGATAGATAGATAGATAGATAGATAGATAGATAGATAGATAGATAGATAGATAGATAGATAGATAGATAGATAGATAGATAGATAGATAGATAGATAGATAGATAGATAGATAGATAGATAGATAGATAGATAGATAGATAGATAGATAGATAGATAGATAGATAGATAGATAGATAGATAGATAGATAGATAGATAGATAGATAGATAGATAGATAGATAGATAGATAGATAGATAGATAGATAGATAGATAGATAGATAGATAGATAGATAGATAGATAGATAGATAGATAGATAGATAGATAGATAGATAGATAGATAGATAGATAGATAGATAGATAGATAGATAGATAGATAGATAGATAGATAGATAGATAGATAGATAGATAGATAGATAGATAGATAGATAGATAGATAGATAGATAGATAGATAGATAGATAGATAGATAGATAGATAGATAGATAGATAGATAGATAGATAGATAGATAGATAGATAGATAGATAGATAGATAGATAGATAGATAGATAGATAGATAGATAGATAGATAGATAGATAGATAGATAGATAGATAGATAGATAGATAGATAGATAGATAGATAGATAGATAGATAGATAGATAGATAGATAGATAGATAGATAGATAGATAGATAGATAGATAGATAGATAGATAGATAGATAGATAGATAGATAGATAGATAGATAGATAGATAGATAGATAGATAGATAGATAGATAGATAGATAGATAGATAGATAGATAGATAGATAGATAGATAGATAGATAGATAGATAGATAGATAGATAGATAGATAGATAGATAGATAGATAGATAGATAGATAGATAGATAGATAGATAGATAGATAGATAGATAGATAGATAGATAGATAGATAGATAGATAGATAGATAGATAGATAGATAGATAGATAGATAGATAGATAGATAGATAGATAGATAGATAGATAGATAGATAGATAGATAGATAGATAGATAGATAGATAGATAGATAGATAGATAGATAGATAGATAGATAGATAGATAGATAGATAGATAGATAGATAGATAGATAGATAGATAGATAGATAGATAGATAGATAGATAGATAGATAGATAGATAGATAGATAGATAGATAGATAGATAGATAGATAGATAGATAGATAGATAGATAGATAGATAGATAGATAGATAGATAGATAGATAGATAGATAGATAGATAGATAGATAGATAGATAGATAGATAGATAGATAGATAGATAGATAGATAGATAGATAGATAGATAGATAGATAGATAGATAGATAGATAGATAGATAGATAGATAGATAGATAGATAGATAGATAGATAGATAGATAGATAGATAGATAGATAGATAGATAGATAGATAGATAGATAGATAGATAGATAGATAGATAGATAGATAGATAGATAGATAGATAGATAGATAGATAGATAGATAGATAGATAGATAGATAGATAGATAGATAGATAGATAGATAGATAGATAGATAGATAGATAGATAGATAGATAGATAGATAGATAGATAGATAGATAGATAGATAGATAGATAGATAGATAGATAGATAGATAGATAGATAGATAGATAGATAGATAGATAGATAGATAGATAGATAGATAGATAGATAGATAGATAGATAGATAGATAGATAGATAGATAGATAGATAGATAGATAGATAGATAGATAGATAGATAGATAGATAGATAGATAGATAGATAGATAGATAGATAGATAGATAGATAGATAGATAGATAGATAGATAGATAGATAGATAGATAGATAGATAGATAGATAGATAGATAGATAGATAGATAGATAGATAGATAGATAGATAGATAGATAGATAGATAGATAGATAGATAGATAGATAGATAGATAGATAGATAGATAGATAGATAGATAGATAGATAGATAGATAGATAGATAGATAGATAGATAGATAGATAGATAGATAGATAGATAGATAGATAGATAGATAGATAGATAGATAGATAGATAGATAGATAGATAGATAGATAGATAGATAGATAGATAGATAGATAGATAGATAGATAGATAGATAGATAGATAGATAGATAGATAGATAGATAGATAGATAGATAGATAGATAGATAGATAGATAGATAGATAGATAGATAGATAGATAGATAGATAGATAGATAGATAGATAGATAGATAGATAGATAGATAGATAGATAGATAGATAGATAGATAGATAGATAGATAGATAGATAGATAGATAGATAGATAGATAGATAGATAGATAGATAGATAGATAGATAGATAGATAGATAGATAGATAGATAGATAGATAGATAGATAGATAGATAGATAGATAGATAGATAGATAGATAGATAGATAGATAGATAGATAGATAGATAGATAGATAGATAGATAGATAGATAGATAGATAGATAGATAGATAGATAGATAGATAGATAGATAGATAGATAGATAGATAGATAGATAGATAGATAGATAGATAGATAGATAGATAGATAGATAGATAGATAGATAGATAGATAGATAGATAGATAGATAGATAGATAGATAGATAGATAGATAGAGATAGATAGATAGATAGATAGATAGATAGATAGATAGATAGATAGATAGATAGATAGATAGATAGATAGATAGATAGATAGATGATAGATAGATAGATAGATAGATAGATAGATAGATAGATAGATAGATAGATAGATAGATAGATAGATAGATAGATAGATAGATAGATAGATAGATAGATAGATAGATAGATAGATAGATAGATAGATAGATAGATAGATAGATAGATAGATAGATAGATAGATAGATAGATAGATAGATAGATAGATAGATAGATAGATAGATAGATAGATAGATAGATAGATAGATAGATAGATAGATAGATAGATAGATAGATAGATAGATAGATAGATAGATAGATAGATAGATAGATAGATAGATAGATAGATAGATAGATAGATAGATAGATAGATAGATAGATAGATAGATAGATAGATAGATAGATAGATAGATAGATAGATAGATAGATAGATAGATAGATAGATAGATAGATAGATAGATAGATAGATAGATAGATAGATAGATAGATAGATAGATAGATAGATAGATAGATAGATATAGATAGATAGATAGATAGATAGATAGATAGATAGATAGATAGATAGATAGATAGATAGATAGATAGATAGATAGATAGATAGATAGATAGATAGATAGATAGATAGATAGATAGATAGATAGATAGATAGATAGATAGATAGATAGATAGATAGATAGATAGATAGATAGATAGATAGATAGATAGATAGATAGATAGATAGATAGATAGATAGATAGATAAATAAATAAATAAATAGATAAATGAATAAATAAATAACTAAAGAGGTCATAAAGAATTAGATCAACGCATAATTACATCAATAGATAAATAATTAGATAAATAAATAATACATAAATAAAAAATAAATCAATGAATACATAAATAAGCAATTAAATATATAAAACATAAAGAGGTAAATAAATAAAAATAAATAGAAGAATAGATAAACAAATAAATGAAAAAACGAATGAGTATATCTGCATTTACTGTTATGATCTCTATTCAATTTTGAATGGCGAAGTGGTGCCTTCTGGAATTACTTTGGAGTAATACTCCTTATTTTTCCAACCAGTTTTTCCTTATTAATGTTTGATCTCCTTCACTACTGCTTAAAATTTTCACGACAGTTTTAAAATGCATGTAAATATAAATGTTAAATATGTTTAGGTAGAAAAATGAAGAAGCGATTGAAAACAACATAGAAAATTCATTTGCCTTGTAGCACAGCGAATTCTACAAGATAAACCCATCGACTTATTGGTGGCATTGAATTATGAGTAGAAACAACTGAAGATCGGGAAAGGAAAGACTTAACAAAAGGCAATCAGATTTGAACCATTTTGGCGTCGTACAAATAATTTTAGAGCTGGCCCCGTAGCTCAGTCGGTAGGGAACCTGCCTGCCGTGCTAGGGGTCCCGGGTTCGATTCCCGGCGGTGGGGGTGGGGATTTTTCTACGACCAAGGTAATTCCCCATCTTCCCCAAAGTCTGGAAGTATGAATGAGAGTGTGAATGTGTGCGTGATCTAATGATGAAAATCCAAAGAAGACGAGTATGTTCCAAAGGAGAGCGGCCGCCGATATGACTATAGCAGTTAAAGGCGGGGTATAAATGAAACAAGGAAAAAAAAAAATAATAATTTTATTGCGTTTCACTTATTTCTAAGTAAGTAAAATGTTGCCTAACGTCAAAAATGAACAGCAACCAAATTTTCGAATGTCAATTAAACATCGGAATTTACCTCGATGATCTTGTTTCGTTTACGAATGTCCAGGTAGCGCACTGTAGTAATACTTTATAGAACTACTTCCTGTTCCTCCAGATTATTTCTTCTATTGACGTATTTTGACCATCACCAAGAAGCAACAAATAAACAATACATATATGATGCTTCATAACCTAAAAATTAAAGGACAACCCAATTTTCGAATATGAAGTACATAGCAGTTATTTTAGTTATATTTCATGTTTTGTTAGGAGTAGTATTTATAATAAAATAAAGAAGTAAGCTTTAGTAGGTAATGGTGTAACGATGACAACGTAACATAAGTTGTTAAATATTTTAAGAGATTTTACTCTTTTGCTTATGAAGGTCTTAGGGGTAAGACATGTATTTGTCTCCCGGAGTGTGCGCAGAAACAATTTTTTTGGTTCCATTTTTACCTCGCCTTTAACACGATATATATCGAAACTGTTAACTCTTGTTCGGTTGGTTTTTTAATGATTACATCACGCACATATTCGCACTCTCATTCATACTTCCAGACTCTGGGGAAGATGAGGAATTATCTTGGACGGAGAAATATCCCCACCCCTACCGCCGGGAATCGAACCCTGGACCCCTTGCACAGCAGGCAGGTGCTCTACCAACTGAGCTATGGGGCCAGCCAGAGACTACTTTGTGTGGACATCAAAGATGCATAAGTAGAGTGTGCGAAAGAAAAGAAATAGTTCACCGTGGATTCTATGAGAAATTAAATTTCCATCATTTCCATCATTTAGAGGAACAGTAGTATTCATTCTTTAAAAGTAGTAATACTATCTTTGCCAGCCCCGATACTGCGACCTGGGAAAGAAAAAGATCTCATCGCTCACAATGACAGATACACCTAATTATCCAGAGTTGCAGGAGAAACTTCTAAATTTCTTCAAGATCATCACCAAAGGTGAGAAATTAATCTGCAAACACCATCATCCCAAATAAAACTACTTCAAGATGCTGCCACAACGTGCTGTATCATTATAGTGTCTTCAAACACCATTATCCCAAGAAATCCCGCTTCAAGTAAATACAAAATTTCGCCCCTATGATCTTGTTTCGTCAAGGTATAGCGAAGTAGCGCCCTCTAGAATTACTTTTGAGTACTATTCCAAATTCTTTCAGATTTTCTCTTCTGAATACTGCTTATTCTGCTTCATTACTGCCTAAAAGTTATCGTGATAGTGTTAAGTTGTACTTAAATATGTATGTTAAGTAGTCGGATAAAGAGAAGGAGAAGGAGAATAAGAAGAAGAAGAAATAAAGACCGTAAATTCGTTTAGTTTGTTGCGCTTTAAGCTCTTCATAGCTGTACAGGTACCATCCCATTGTACAGCAAATCCAGGACGCCCTCCACGGTTTAGACACCTCTGGTGTTAGCGTGGTATGTGCATGGGGGCCTGGACACGTTGGCTTACCAGGGAATGAACTGGCGGATTCGGCAGCCATTCAGTCCAAGGTCACCATACCATTTGTCTCTTCGGAGGACTTCCGTTTTGTGTTGCGGAGAGCTGTGTTGACGTCTTGGCGCGCAGAGTGGTCTGCTCTACGCGGAAATAAGCTCCGCTCTGTAAAGGACAACCCTGTGTGTTGGGTAAAGTCTGTCTATTGAACGGGAGTGCAGTTGGTCGCTCAAAAGAAACTACTTTCCCTCCCACTAGTGACCGTCATTATCCTAGCTCCACACTTCAGAAATGGAACACTGTCGTTTAGGACCAATAGCAAACCTGATTTTCTCGAAGTGACAAGTCGCATGTCTACTTCACGTGGAGTCTCAGTTGCCAAAGTTCCAACTTCCAGTTGATCTGTTTCATTACGTGCAGAAATTCGTTGTGTCACGATGTGGAGACCGTGGGAGTGAAATGCAGTGATAAATGCAAATCAAGTAGTAGATTACTTTCAGTCAAGTGAACATAATCAAAGTGATGACAATAGTGTTAATAACTGGGCCGAGTTCTATTACTGGAAAAGCATCACAAAACAAAGTTATAACGGGAACTGTTTGTAAGCAAATTCAAGCGCCTGTTTTGAACACATATAAATATGTGCTGAAAAATAATCTTGGTAAGTGGTCGTGCAATGAGCCTGATAAATTCTGGGTATTCACATAAATACAGTAAGAAATATTGTGACGAAAGGAATGGCAAAGACGCCGATCAAGGAAACGTTTCTCTAAAGTAGATAATTTCACATGCGTTTTAATTCGTCGAGAAATTTATAGATTCTATGCCAAAGGGGAAGTGTCTACCTTAGACGAATTGGTTGCACATTTGCAAGAAATTTGTGATTTTCCTTATAGGCACTGCACTTTGCGCGGTCTTCTAAAGGAGCTGGGTTTCAAATACCGTACTTTGAATAAGATCAAGGGTTATTGTGGAATCCAGTCAAAACTATAGACCACTGTTTTTTACGCACTGCTATCGTTTTAAGAAGGACCCTGCTCCAGTTTGCTCGTTTTGCGGGAATGTCCTCTCGGTCCGCAATGCTTTGATAAACTGTTTTAACCTGGCTCGACTTCGCCGGTCCCTCCAGCTGCCGGCCAGTTTGCCAGAGGCATTGGCGGACGACCAAAAAGCGGTGACCAAAGTTTCTAAGTTCTTTTTAACTCTCAATTTTAGAATTGAAAGCATGCCCGGAAAATGGGATAACCCACATTTTTTGAAAATGGAGAAAACAAATGTTTTGTGAATGAGGCTGAAAGAAATTGTTAACATTACTGCATTTCATTTCTGAGAATACGAGTCTCAAGAATACAGTATATATTATCAGGTTTATCCTTATAGAACCCAAAACATGACTGATCTAAGAACATTAATAAAAATAAGATAATGAAAATAAAGTGAAAAACTTTGTCAGCTTTTACTTAAGTTTTATTCTATATATATTTTACATATATTTTAGGTGAAACTAATAAGTGTTTCTTTCGGCATATTTATTATTCCACTTTTCAACAAGTATATCATTTTTGAAACTAGGTACAAGCTGATAACCTAATACTGAAAAACTTATAGAATATTTTTCTATACATGCCAAGGCTAAGAGTTTGCTTATTGCTATCTTTACACTTATCTTGGTACAAAGAATACATTTTGCGTATATTTAATTCCCCACTTAAGTAAGTCATGTTCTGGAATAGTGACTTGTTTGAGAAGGAAAACTGTTATTGTGAGCCCGTGCAAAATCCAAATCTTCACCACTGCACTTATTTGGTCTATTGTTGTGCCTTTCTCACTTGTCCCCCTTTAACAGTAGTACTTTCACTTACTATTTGCTATTTAAAACCTGGGACTTACTATAACACCAAGACTGCAAAACCAAATCCTATCATTACCTCATAGCTTTATATAGGAATATGTGATAAAAAAATTAAATACGAGCATACCTGAGGAGAGCCATTTATTTTTTTGTTTTTCTCTGCTGAATTACTTGAGACAGTCGCCCACTGCTTATAACAAGGATTGCCAGAAAATGCCTTCTTGCACATTGGCATGTCAATTTCACGAAAAGTAACTCTGTAGATGTTAGTAGCCTGTCTCCTACTGTTTTCTGGATGATCTATGTATCTTCTTTTAACAGGATTTATGTTTACACAACCAAAAACATACGCATTTTGTAAATCATGGTTACACAAATTCCAAAAATCAAGAAATAGTTTCTCCCGCACATCCGCGGGAACATTACAGAAACACTTTCTTGCCATCACAACTTTAACCTTGCGATTTTGGCATTTTTGCAACACCATTGTAGGTTTTATACGCTTCCCCACGATTTCGTTTCTTCTTCTCAACTTCTTTACACCAGTTTTCTGGATTGCACTTCCTTTTCCGATAATTTTCAACACTTTTCACGTTGTTATTCATTTGTGCCTCTTCTAGTTCCGCCATTGTTTGTTTACATCCACAGTAGAGTTTACCAACATAACGCACTGTTGAAGCACTAAGGCTTCTGGTAGTTACTACTTATGAAGTGGGCTAAATACTTGTCTATTTCCCATGTATCACTTTATTCTTATAACTAAAACTATGCTGGTTTCATAAAATATAATGATAGTTAAACTGAAAGGACACAGTCATTTAAAATGATTGTAGCTCTGTTGGTTATCCTGTTTATATGTTAGTTACCATGAATGCCACTAGGTGGATGGCACAGAGCATAAACAGGTTAACCCATCTTTGACATTATACGAAAAGGATATCACGAAACGCAAGAACCCCACCTCTCTCTAGTTAGCGTTATATGATTGCTGGAGGATAGACTGACACAAGAAAGGATAGCTCTCTGTTGCAGCAACAGAGGGCGGCACTTATCGCATTTTTTTATTTTGAGGGTTAGCCCGTATTTCCCGGGCATGTCTTCAATTTGACCTTTAACTTTTTATCCGTTTTAACTGTTGTATGTTTTTGAATCTGTTTTAGTTTTTACGCGCGAGATGTGTGTGTTTTATTTAGGCTGGACACAACTTAGTGCTTTTAATTTAGTTTTAGCATGATTAGATTTTTAGGGGCGCTGATGACAGCGCTGTTGAGCGTCCTAAGCCACAATCATTCTTTCATTCAAGCTCTGCGAGGTAAAAGCTTCGTCTTATTGGCAACATTGAATTGGGACTAGAAACAATTGAACATCACGAAGGAATAGATTAAGGAAAGGCATTTGGGGCTCTTAGCAAAGAGGGTTGATTGTCTTTTAGTTATTTCTATCTCGGGAGATAACAAATAAATAAATGAATAAATAAGTAAAAACATTCATAATATTGCATAACATAAACATTGAACAGCACAAAAATGGTAGAGGGTAGCGTGTCTGCCTCACGTTCAAAAGGTCGATACGGTTTTTCCGGGGTTTTCCCTTAACCTTCAAGACGAATGTCGGGTAAATCTAAGCTCTGTGGAACCTAGACTCATTTGAGGTTCATTTCACCCATTTCATTCACCGTCCGATATGACTTAACGTTGGAGGACATAATTTAAAAAAAAAAAAAATGGCAGGTATCATTTATATACCAAAATTTACTGCGATGACCTTGTTTCATTCAAATGGTGAAGTAGCAGCCTCTAGAATCAGTTTGGAGTAATATTTCCTATTCTTCTAGACTTCTTCTTCCGAGTACTGCATCATCATCATCATCATCATCATCATCATCATCATCATCATCATCATCATCATCATCATCATCATCATCATCATCATCATCATCATCATCATCATCATCATCATCATCATCATCATCATCATCATCATCATCATCATCATCATCATCATCATCATCATCATCATCATCATCATCATCATCATCATCATCATCATCATCATCATACACAAACAACAAAAGGAATTACATATATGTGTTGTTTGAGTCGGAGCTAGGTCTAAGGAAGAGTCCTACAGGGAAAAATACGTTCAAAATCTCTGAATTTAAACATCATAAAAATCTAATTCGTCGAAATATTTCATTCAAACGTTCTAAAACAAAACTTTATAGCCAAATCAGTCCCTAAGAGAAAGGAAACAGAGAAAGAAAGAGATAAAGGAAAGCACAAAATAAAATAGAGTATAAAAGAATAGCAAACCAGAAACAAACTATGAAGGATAATAAAGGAGCTAAATCATAATCAACATTATATATTTACACACCACAGTAAAAGGCAATCCTGGCATTGAGTTCTTCATTTGACTCGTATAGTTATAGTTATAGTGGTTTACCGGCGAAATATACGAGTCAAATTGAGAATTTACTGTCGGGACGGCACGTTGGCCATGGTAGCTAAAGGGGTTAGAGCGACTGGGCGGAAACCAGGAGATCCGTGGTTCAAATCACGGCCATGGCATAAAAATTTTCATGTTGACTCTATCTTTCAAAATACTTAGCCTATATATGGCTAGTGTGAAGAGATGATGCCCGCCTCGGCAGCGTGGTAGCAGCATGTCTGCCTCACGTTCAAGAGGTCCCGAGTTCGAATCTCGGTTAGGGCGAGTTACCTAGATAAGGCTTTTCCGGGGTTTTCCCTTATCCTGATAGACGAATGTCGAGTAACTTTAAGCTCCCTGGACCAAGGACTCATTTGAGCATCATTTCACCAGTTTCATCCATCGTGCGATATGACTTAACGTTGGAGGACGTAAACTACAAATAAAATGAAAGGATGATTTACTTACATCAATTAACCAAAATAATAAGAGTTAAATGATGAAGCCTGGAACTCAAGTACTTACGATAGTAAGTCGCCACAAATGGTATATCTCGGATGCGAGAGCCCCTAGTGGTTTACCGGGGAAATATATGAATCAAATGGGGAATTTAAAGCCAGGACGGCACGTTGAAAATGGTAGCTCAATGGGGTAGAGCGATTGGACGGAAACCAGGACGTCCGTGGTTCAAATCCCGGCCATGGCATTGAACTTTTCATGTTGACTCTATCGACAACCTTAGCCTATATACGGCTAGTGTGAAGAGATTATTGATTTCCATCAATTAACCAAAATAATAAGAGTTAAATGATGAAGCCTGGGACTCAAATACTTCAAATAGTAAGTCCCCAAAAACGGTGTATCTCGAATGCGAGAGCCCCTAGTTGTCTACCGGGGAAAAATATATGAGTCAAATGGAGAATTTAATATACGGACGGCACGTTCGCCATGGTGGCTCAATGGGTAAGAGCTACTGGACGGAAACCAGGAGATCCGTGGTTCAAATCGCGGCCATGGTATTGAAATTTTTCATGTTTACTCTATCTTTTAAAAGCTCTTATTTGTAATGTACCACACTAGTTGTAGAGTTCTGTAACACTAAAAGAAGCAAAAACAACTAACAAAGCTCTGTAACAGTAAAAGAAAACTATATTTCAAAGCATCAACAGAACCAGGTGTATGTAATTTTTTAGCAGAAAACCCAAATTAGGCGGTAAACTATATTCATTTGTACTAAAAAATCCTTACTGGGCAGTCTAGCCAACACAGGATATACAAAACAGAACTTTCATGTCACAGAAGGGCCCTAAATTCAAACTTGGCAAAGTATATGAACATAGCAATTTCAAAAGCACATGTTCCTGTGGGCGTGGCAGGTGCGAACCATGCGCACGGGAATTTAAATGGTCACATATTTCAGGGTTTAAATGCCTCAAGCGCAAACGGTAATGACTTTTCACAAAGTTTGAAGTCCATACTAATTTAACATGCAAAAACAAAATTTTTCAATTTTTCAGGTTTTTTGGTCAAATTTCACAGATGCATCACACTAGAATTATATTCAATTTATATGTTATACTTAAGGTGATTTTTAAGTAGCCCCATTTGCTACCTGCCATTCTTTTGAGCATTTTTAGTCTTTACTGTAAATTTTCTGCAATTGTTTTATTTTTTATTTCACTTTTAGCTTTGAATGTACAGTAACTCCGAAACATTTGTCGTCTTTTCTTTGTTTAATATTTAAGTTATTAGGAACTATGGGTAGTCGTTATGGAGAACAGTTTAATATAAATATTTCAAATTATTTTCCTTAACTTCCATTCATAAAGGTACTTTTTGGAATGCAGCCTTCATTTTATTAAATAGATATTCATGTTCCATCTGTTGTAGTGATGTCCAGATTGCTAGGTAATCAACACAATGTGGACATTGAATGCCTTGTAATCCATTTTCGTTAGGGTGGTAGATCTGTTATCATTAACACAATTAACATTTACATAAATTGCCTTGTACAAGAGCAGAGAAGTTTATGTGGCTTCCAACATGAGATTTTGAAGGTACGACGGCTGCTCAATAAAGAATGATCACAATTTTTTTTGACAACGTACCTTTATTCATCCTCAAAATTTTGATTATACTTCTCAAAATGGTCTCCCCTGAATGTGATGTACTTGTCCCAGCGTTTCTGTCGGTCTTCAAAGGCATGCTGGAAACACTTTTTGAGAGATCCTTCAAAATCGCCTCCGCAGCCTTCACCACTGCTTCTGATGATGGATAATGCCTCCCATGAAGGCGTTTGTTCAAGTTTGGTAATAGAAAAAAACCACATGGGTCTAAATCCTCACTATAGGGAGGTCGAGGGATGCACTTTACGTCGATTTTTGCAAGATATTCAGCAACAAGATTGGCAATATGTGGCCACGCATTATCGTGGTGCAGCATCCAGCCTGCTTCACGGAAATGTGGTCTTTTGCTTCTGATATGGACTTGAAATGTTTTAAGAACATATCTGTAGTATTTTCCAGTTACTGATGTGTGTGCAGGTACAACATGCTCATAAACCATTCCATGAAAATCGAAGAATGAGATGACCATAACTTTCCCAGTAGAAGCGACCACTTTTGCTTTTTGGGGGGTTGGTGATGAAGGAGATTTCCACACTGAGCTTTGCTGTTTGCTCTCAGGATCAAAACGATGTAGCCAAGTTTCATCAGCTGTGATTACGTTTCAAAGAAACTGGGGATCTTCCTCTAAAATCAACTTTAACTACATGTTACCTCCATTGCAGCGGTAGGCGATACTGGACAAGTTTGAACTTGCCTGGTTCTCACAGGCGGGAACCAGGAGTACCAACAATGAAACTACTATGGCGTATTTGTTTCACATTAATCTGACAGGATATAATACGATTGAATTTTAGTGGGCAAAATTATGTCCGTTATCATTATGATCATCCTTTATTGAACAGCCCTCGTATAACGTTATGATGAGAATAGCTTGACATATATTTGAGATGTGACGACTTACAAAATCACCGATTTACGTATATTACTGTACAATCCGTGTGTGCATTAATAGTAGCGGAGACATGTGGTAGTCATCTTATAATGTCCTCAGGAGACCACTCTAGTTCAGACAGACCACCTGGAAATCAGGGGCGTAACGTTAGGGCCTGCAGGGCCTGAAATGCGGGCGGGCCCGGTATTTTAGAGGTCCGCGGAAAAAGAGAAATAACTTTAATGTTATTAATGAATATAACAATTTGTAACTCTGTTTAATGAACACAAGTTACAAAATATATACTAAAATAATAAATAATAGACTCAAAACTGGTTTTT
This sequence comes from Mantis religiosa, assembly GCA_030765055.1. Taxonomy (NCBI): domain Eukaryota; kingdom Metazoa; phylum Arthropoda; class Insecta; order Mantodea; family Mantidae; genus Mantis; species Mantis religiosa. Next base: position 320,733,896 of record CM060950.1, read on the forward strand.
CCCTCCAGATTCATTGAACCCTGTTTTACACAACGGTATATTAGGGTTAGAGTTGATACATAAAAATATACAATTTTGACAAAATATTTTAAATACGAGAAGATAGAAATGATGTTTTAATCTAATACATATTAATTTAAACTATTTCAGACTTTTAAACACTGAGCTTATAAACGTCATGAAGTACTTATACTGTTGTGGCTTCATTAGCAAAGATGTGAGCGGAGCAGAAAATGCAGTTCCTAGAGAGTCTAGCTTGAATATTAATTCTTGTCTTTCTCTCCAGAAAATGGGACAACAGAAAAGGAGATGAACCACAGTTTGAAATTCTTCCACACACATGCACTCGGGGTTGGATGTTAAGTGAAAGCGTGATAAGTATTCACCAAATTTACCATGTCCACTTAAAAATTTTGTCAAAACAAAATTTGGTACTAATGTTTCACATTTTCTTCTCTCATATACACTAGGGAAAAATAATGTTTTTGTTAAACTTCCATTTGGAGTTGTTAGCCATTGTTGGTTTCATTCTTCAAGAATATGTTGATGTATTGTTCTCCATACAGTAGAAATAGGACATAAAGAGTGTGTCACAGGAAGATTGGTTCCTGCTGCCTTCTTAGCCAAGCAATCAGCTCTCTCGTTACCTAAAATTCCACTGTGTCCTTTAAGCCATCCCATGCAAATATGTCCTGGATGGTTTTGAAGCAAGGTTCTGATTTCATGTGCTAATGAATTTAAGTTGTATTTATCATTAATATCGAGTAGAGCTGATTGTGAATCACTAAGAATACGGGCACTGTTCCCATTAACAGTGCACCATTTTATAGCTTCTTTAATTGCTAAGAGCTCCGACTGGAATACAGAACATTCTGGTGACAATTTAAATATGGAGTGAGTTCCGTTTGGTTTTCGTAAAAAACAAAACCACATCCTACTGCAGATATATTATCTTCAAGTTGGTAACGCGAACCGTCTGTATATATGTAATAATCATGAAAATTACATATTTCCTTTAAACAGGCTACAAAACTTGATGGGTGTCCTGCTCTGGTAGGATGCTCCGGGATTTGTAGTTTTAAGTGAGACAGATAAGACGCACATTCACGTTCATGTCTTAAATCCGTAATAGTTGCTGTTGATAAGCCAGTGAGAGCCAAAGGTTCGATGTTAGCTATAATGTGAGCTGCGTCAGTGGAAATTGTACGATATCCTCGAATTATGCGATGGAGGAATCCCCTTTGAATTTGTGCAAGTTTTTTAACTGCCCATTTTTATTAAGTACATCCTGGAATGCAGATAAACCATACAAAATTAGGGTCACTACAGCACCTTGATATATAATTTTAAGAATACTAGAATCCAGACTCCAGGTGGGTCTTGATGTTGTTGCGAGGGCACCAAGGAGCTTGCTGGCTCTTTCAGCAATATAATCAAAGTGCTATCGAAATGTTAATTTACAATCTAGTACAACGCCAAAGTGTTTTAGCGTAGATACCACCTTCAAGTCGACGTTATTCATGGTAAGAATAATGGGCTCCATTTTGCTTCTTCTGGTGACAATCATCGCCAAGGTTTTGTAGGGATTAAACATAAGTTTATTTTTAATTCCTTATAAGTGTATTAAGTGAATCATTAGTTGACTGAAAAACTATTACAGAACGCCTTATAGGAGAAGAGCAGATTCGATTCCTACAAGTGCCAATCCTGTACAGATAACGTATTTGTTCTTAATCAAATAATTGAACAACGAAGGGAAAAGAATTTGGAAACACATATCGCATTCATTGAGCTGGAAAAGGCTTTTGATAGAATAAATAGATAAAAACTGTGACAAATATTAGAAAGTAAGCGTTACCTACCACACAGTATTAATGCAATAAAACAATAAAAGGAATATACACAAATACAACAGTAAGAATTGATACTGGGGATAGGTTAACAGAACAAATTTCTAACGATACTGGACTAAGACAAGGGTGTAGCTTATCACCTACTCTTTTCAGTATATAGGTATATGGACGATATTCTAAATGAATGGAACATTTTAGTAGAACCAGGAATCAAAATATAATAAAATATTTATATTAATACCCTGCTGTTTGCGGATGACTAAATATTGATTCATCGGAATGAAAATCCACTGCAAAACTCAATGTATATTCTAAATAATATAGTACACAAGTATAATTTTAAAATATCAGAAGAAAAATAAAACATTATGGCTTTTAAAGGAAATTATAATGTAAGATCAAAAATTGTGTTAGGAAATAAGATTTTAGAGCAAATATCGAGTTTTAAATATTAAGGATGTAACATAAGTCTTAGAAACAATGCTGATATAGAAGAAAAAGTAAACAAATTCCGAGCAATATGTGGGACAATCCAAAGAACTTTTAAAAAACAGAGTGAGAAGGGATACAAAACTGAAAATGTATAAGGTAATGGCTATTTTTGACACAATTTTATATACTCACGCCATCTCCTGGCCTGGCAGTTAATTTACTGAACACAGTCTTTTGTTCAGTAATGCGAATTTTGATAGTGTTTTGTCTTTGTTTATAGTTGTGTTATATCCAGTATTTCATTTGTGGTTATAACATTTTATAAATATCCTGATGATGGGAGAGATGCACACTCCCGAAACGTTGATATCAAATCTTTTCACCTGACTGGCTGCCCGAGAAGAGAGTGAGCGCATTCATCGCCAGGAAAGCTTCAGGTCTTATTTTACAACAAAGCAGAATAATCATTGCCAAATCGGTATAATTATTGTTAAGTGGAAAGTAAGAAAGGAAGAGGCAAAATGAAGAAGTTACAAAGTTGAGAAAAACGATTAACAGAAATGCAAATCGGACGAAAACTCTGAATGATAATAAAGTAGCTAAAACACAGTTAAAATTCAACTGACAAAAAATTTGAAGATCGCGGAAGTATTGTGTAAAAAGGGGCAAAGAGTTTTGAAATCATTTGGGTGTCGTAGAAAGATGGTTGATTGCGCTTCAGTTGTTTCTATCTAGGTAGCATAACAAATAAATAAATAAATAAAGTAATATGTTAATAAACACAAATACATAAATTAATGAATAAAGTTAATAAATAATAAATTTCAATAGACATTCGACATTCAAAATGTCGAATGTAAATTAAATATCAGAAATTACTGTTATGATCTCGATTCAATTACGAATGGCGAAGTGGAGCCCTCTGGAATTAGTTTGGAGTATAATTCCTTATTCTTCCAGATCTGTTTCACCTGATTACTGATTCATTTCCTTTACTATTGCTTAATATTATCACGATAATTTAACAATGTTGGTAGCTATGAATGTTTTAAAAGGTATAGGAGGAAAGAGTAAAAGCACCGAGAATTGTTTGGCACATAGCACTGCAAATTCTAGGAGCTAAACGATCCTTCTTATTGGCGCCATTGCATTATGAGTATAAACAGTTGAACAACGTGAAAGGAAAGACTAAAAGGCGGCAAAGAGATTTGACCGTTTTGGCACGGAACAAAGAGGTTTGATTATGTTTCACTTAGTTCTATCTCGGGAGATAACAACTAAATATAAGGAAATAAAATGTTGCATAGCGTGAACAATGAACAGCAACAAAAATTTAGAATGTAAATTGGATATCAAGATTTACCGCGATGCTCTTATTTTGTTTAGGAATGGCGTGGTGGTGTCCACTAGTATGTTTTGAGTACTACTCCCTGTTCTTCCAGATTTTTGCTTCTGATGAGAGCATCATGACCATAAACAAAAACAACAAATAAAAAATAAATAAACATATGGTGTTGCATAACCTAAATCGCTACCAATATGTGGAATATCAAGTAAATATAAAAATTCACCGCGATAACCTTGTTTCGTTTAAGAATAGCGAAGTAGCACCCTCTAGAATTAGTATTGAGTACTATTCGCAAATCCCTCAGATTTCCTCTTCTCATTACTGCTTCATGTGCTTCATTACTGCCCAAGATTTATCATGATCATTTGAAGTAGTGCTAAAATAGGTATGTTGAAAGGTCGAAGAAGAAGAGCAAGAATAAGTAAAGCAAAAATAAGAGGGAAAATTCGTTTACGTTTTAGCGCTGCAAATTTTGCGAGGTAAACGCTCCCTCTTGTTGGCGGCATTGCATTTTTATAACACATTTATTTCACATCCTGATATTTAAATTTTGGACAAATACAAATGAGAGAACGAACTTGTTTGACAGTGAAACGAAATTACCAAACACTAAATAACTACAGAAACAATTACCTTCGTTCAAAAAAGAATTGATATGCCTTATAAAACTTGGCATATTATCTAACTCCAAAGAGCTTAGCATGCTCCTTTTTCAGATAACTCACATATTCAAAAGGATTTACATACTCTGAATATTGCAGTACATAATACACTGTATGAGCTAGTAACCATACACAAAAGAGATGTCTGGCAGACGGAGTGATTACAAAGTTCGGTTCGAGAAGACTGTGTGGGGTACACCAGTCATATCGGGTCAAACGGAGTTGCTGTAAATACTTCAAAAGGCGTCCCTTAATCGGCGCCACAACTGCGTATTCATAAAGTCTATGCTGTATGGTATCCTCCCCATCACATTTCATACACTTACTTGAATCTGAGAGCCGTATCCTATGTAAACGACTGCGGGTGGTCAGGATATCATGTACCACCATAAACCATAGGGATCGGAGTCTTGCCGACAGATGTGTCGATGAGATGTTAGAGAACATAGCTGAATAGTGAGTGTCCCCTCTCCAAATCCTGGATATGCGCATAGCAGGAACCTTACAGGAAAGCATCAATAGCTCATAGATTTCCTTCGAGGTGTAGTCAGTTGCGGTCAGAAGATAACTTCGGTCATGCACATAGCTTCGCATATAATCTAGGGTTGTTGGAATCCGCCTAACATCTAGTGGGGCGTCTAGTCCGACGGCAGTAACCCAATATTGTATCCACTTGCTGGAGAAAGTACAGTCTTGGTGCTGTAGTATGTAATTCCGACTAAAGAGAAGCGCTCTACATCTTAGCACTATATTCCAAAGACCAATACCACCTTATTTCGGTTGCTGATAAAGGGTTGTCACAGGCACTTTGAAAACATTCCCCTGCCATATATACCAACCAACCGCTGCAGTAATTTGCCCATGATGTTGCTTCGGTATGGGAAGTATTTGTGCCAAGTACCATAGCCGGGAAAGCACATAAGTGTGTATGACCCACATTCTTTCATATAAGCAAAGTTATCGGTGATACATAGTTGTACAATGTACTTTGATTGACTTTACCATTGGTGCCCAATTTATCGACTGCATTTCGTTTATATAGGCGGAATATAGTACACTTAAAATTCTTATCTGCAACACAGTCTTTAAGGGTGGTAGTGCAAGCGGTTCTCTCCATGAACCTATGGGCAATATAAATGATTTATCAGCATTAAGTGCCAAGCCAGAGACATGGTCATACTCCTGAAGGATGCACGTCATATTTGATGCATCTGACTCCGTGGACAGAAGAACACTTACATCGCCTGCATAAGCTGAAACTGCCAATTTATAGCCGTTCAGTTGTACACCATTCACTGTGTCATGTAATGTATATAATAAGGGAATGAGGGCCAATGCAAACAACATCATGGATGCTGGACAACCTTGACGACTGGAGCGCTTAATCGGTATTTCTCTGGTCAAAAATCCGTTAATTTGCAAACTGGAGGTGATGCCACTATATAAACACTTTATGACGGATATAAAGTTTTCAGAGAAACCATGCCACTTCAGGATCTGAAACAAGTACCGATGATACACGCTATCAAAAGCATTCTTAAAATCCAGCGAGGCTATAACTGCTTGTTTTCCAGTATATCCACAATAGGCTACAGAATCCCGTAGAGAACACGTTAAATCATAGATAGAGCGACCAAAAGTTCCATATGCCTGTGCTGGATGAAGCAACCTATCAAGTAAATGCCGAATTCGATTGACTACTATTCTGGCCAATAACTTATAATCATAATTCAATAAAGTAATTGGTCTGTAATTAGAAACCTGAGCTTTATCTCGTTTCTTGCTGATGAGCACTATAACACCCTTCTGTTGTGACACACATAATTGTTTGTGCTGTACTATACAATTAAACAGATGCACTAAATCATTACCAATAACATCACAAAAACTGCATAAAACTCATGCGGGATGCCATCATAACCGGGTGTTTTAGATGTTTTTCCTTGTTTCAAGGCTTTATACAGTTCCTCCTTTGAAATGGGCTGCTCTAATGCACTGTTCTCTTCCGAAGTTACTTTTGTCAGAGATGGGAAATTCACATGTTGTAAACTGGCCACTTCTCCAGTAGGCTCGCTGAACAGGGAAGAAAAATGCCTATAGAAGGCAGCACTGATTCCATGCTGGGTCGTCTCCTCAATCCCATCCAATTTGAGTTGCTTAATCGTGTTGCTTTGACGTCTCTTGCTCAATTTCATCAGATGATAAAATCCGATCCGTTTATCAACGATTGTTGTTGCATCTCCACTGCGAAGTTGAATCCCTTCCATTCGTTTGCGATAAGTCGTACGAATTTTTGCTTTGAGTTGTCTCAATCGCATCCCACTGTCTGTTGTTGGTTGATAAGCATTATGCAATTCACGAATACATCGAAAATAAAAATATATGGCTTAACAAGGCGCTCCCACCGTGGGATCAGTCAGTAAAGAGGTATTAAGTTTCCAATATGAACGTCCATGTGGAATAAAATACAAATTTAAGGAAATATGCAGACTGACCGCCTCATGATCACTAAAGGCTACTGGTATGAGTTCAACAGCTTGTTGTGACTTTGCAGGTGGGCGGGAATATACATGCGATACAATCTTGCCGCTGAGCTTCCTGTATAATGTGTATTTTGTACAACTAAATGCACCTATAGCCAAACATCACACATTTGCATCACTGTGATTAGCTCATTTAAAGTATTACTCGGTTGAAATGTCCCAGTAAAATATGCTACCCGCACAACACAATTAAAATCCCCACCAAGAATACAACACTGTGGTAAGGAATGCAGGAGATATGGACGATCCGACTGAAAAAAAACAAATTCTTTCCTTGTACTTATTAGAGCCTGATGGTGCATAAATATAAACAAAAAGAACATTTTTATATACTCCATTATTCCTCTTCCGATTGGCACTTTTTCAATGGATGTTAATTCAATGCCTGATTTTGTTAAAATGGCGGTGCCCAATGATTCACTTCCCATATTGACATATGTATTATAATGTCTAATAACTGAAAAATCAGGAGTTTTTACCTCCTGGAGAAAGAGTACATCAACGTCATTAACTGTTAAAAAGGACTGTAGCATCGCCATTTTCGTAGAGGAGTAATTACCATTGAAATTTAAGGTTATTACCGTCAAGGTCAGCGCCATATGAAAACTAAAAGGAAAGCACGACATTCAGAAGAGCAGTAACTGTCCCAAAACTTTATTTAGTTCTTCGGTAAAAGCAAAGGAAAACCATGTTTACGTTCCGTAGAACTATAAGAGGAACGTTCTCTTAGCAGGTGCAGGTTGAGCGAATTGCAAACGTTGAGGGCAATGTTGCCTAATATGAGTTGAACTGCCACATTTAAAGCAAGTTTATTCCTGTCCTAAATAGGTGACAAATGCCTCACATTTGCCTATAAGTAAGTTCCAGGGAATGGGTTTCGTAATGACCATTTGCGTGAGTCTAATGCCTGACTCTACATTAGCAAATTTCCATTTGACTGTCCAGTTGTCCCTTTTGACCATGTACACAGTACCATAATTTTGTAATACATTCGTAATTCGGTCATCGGAAATTTCCGGTGGAATATTGTATAAACTGACTGTAGTAAATTCCATATCAGCCGGAGTGATAACAATTTCAACCGTTTCCCCATTCATCAGAGTTACTGTTGCTTCTCCAGCATGTCTGCGCAAGTCAATTTCATAACTGATATTGGTTTTAAATTTTAAGTAGACTGCATTTTCTTTGCCTAAAAGCTGTAAAGCTTGCAATTCATCGACACGTACCTTAAGTTCGTCATCCACGCAGTTGGGTATATCCAGTGTAGAGTGCCTCGTTTGTGTTGGATTAAACGTTGCTTTTAAAGTATTAACACGCAATACTTTTGTTTCCATTTTGAAAGAATAGAGAAATACTTGTACACTGCTAGCCTGGTCTCAGAGCGATGCGGCCCAACGTATTGACACGACCGCTACCAGGAAGCGACTGAATGAGATTAGAAACAATTGCATATCGCGGAAGACCAAAAGAGGCTAAGGTCTCTGCATTCTTTTGGGCTCGTAGCAAAGAGGTTAATAGCAAATTAAAAAAATCTGATATTTTATAAACTGAATTTGTTCTCTCTACTTTAATGCAGTAATCATTATGTAATATGGTAGACACTGCAACAAGAAAATATTCAATGTTATTATTATTATTATTATTATTATTATTATTATTATTATTATTATTATTATTATTATTATTATTATTATTATTATTATTATTATTATTATTATTATTATTATTATTATTATTATTATTATTATTATTATTATTATTATTATTATTATTATTATTATTATTATTATTATTATTATTATTATTATTATTATTATTATTATTATTATTATTATTATTATTATTATTATTATTATTATTATTATTATTATTATTATTATTATTATTATTATTATTATTATTATTATTATTATTATTATTATTATTATTATTATTATTATTATTATTATTATTATTATTATTATTATTATGGCCATTTTTGTTGTAATTTACGTCCTCCAACGTCAAGTCATATCGGACGATGAATGAAATGGCTGATATGATGCTCAAGTGAACCCGAGGTCCATAGAGCTTAGAGTTACCCAACATTCGTCTTTAAGGATAGGCAAAACCCCGGAAAAACCTTATCCAAGTAACTCACCCTGACCGAGATTCGAACTCGAGACCTCTTGAACGTGAGGCAGACATGCTAGCACCACGCTACCGAGGCGAGTATGATGATGATGATGATGATTTATGATTATCGTCGTCGAGGTCACCGTCACCGTCACCGTCACCGTGATCGTGATCATGATCACGGTGACGGTGGTCATGATCATTATGATTATCATGATGATGATTATCATGATGATCATGATGATCATGATGATCATGATGATCATTATCATTATCATCATCATCTTCATCTTCATCATCAGCATCATCATCAGGCCACGCCGTGGCTCAGTGGTTAGACCGCTTGGCTCTCACCAAGGCGGCCCGGGTTCGATCCCAGGCGACCGCAAAGTGAGATTTGTGCTGGACAACACGGCGTTGGGCGGGTTTTCTCCGGGACCTCCGGTTTCCCCCGCCATCTCATTCCACCGGTGCTCCATCTTCATCTCATGTATCATCAGTGTCATTACCTGCGGTGCCGTATGTAGTAAAAGCGGGCGTTAAACACTACACACACATCATCATCATCATCATCATCATCATCATCATCATTATTAACACCATTATTATTTATATTAGTCCGTGTCTGGAAAAACCCAAAGTCTTCTATCTGAACAAATGGGGCCATTAACGGTAGCTGATGCCTCTGCGCGAGTAAACGGAATAGTCAAGGAAATGATTTCCTAATAATTAATACGCGAGTTTGAATCTCCAGTTAACTGTATAATGTTCCTTTTTCTAAATTTGTTAAGTGATTTTAATGTTGTATTATGGGATTTTATTTTATTTGCATATATTTGAAATATTATGTAATTTTTGTTTTGATTAGTTAATTTTAAAGGATGTTTAAATAATTATATTGATTATATTTAATTACGGTAGATGCTCAATAAAGAATGATCATAATTTCTTACGGTCATAATTTTACGCACTACAATTTAATCCTGTTAAATTCTTAGCTTAATATGTAACAAACACGCCGTAATAGTTTCATTGTTCGTATTCCTGGTTGCCGCCTGTGATATCCAGATAAGTTCAGAATGTTCAGTATCGCCTACCGCTGCAATGGAGGTAACATGCAGTTAAAGTTGATTTTAGAGGAAGTTCCGGAATTTCTTTCAAACGTAATCACTGCTGATGAAACTTTGCTACATCATTTTGATGCTGAGAGCAAACAGCAAAGCTCAGTGTGGAACTCTCCTTTATCACCAATCCCTAAAAAGCAAAAGTGTTGGCTTCTGCTAGGAAAGTTATGGTGATCTCATTCTTTGATGTTCATGGAATGTTTTAACAGCATGTTGTACCTGCACACACATCAGGGATGTCTTGAAAACATTTCAAGTCAATATTAGGCGCAAAATACCACATTTCCATAAAGTAGGCTTGATGCTGCACCACGATAATGTGCGGCCGCATATTGCCAACGTTAATGCTGAATATCTTGTAAAAATCAACGTGATGTGCATTCCTCACCCTCCCTATAGTCCCGCTTTAGCGCCATTTGACCCTTTTCTATTTGCTAACTTGAAGAAACGAATTCGTGGGAGGCATTATCCATCATCAGAAGCAGTGGTGAAGGCTCCGGATGCGATTTTGAAGGATCTGTCGAATAATGGTTTTCAGCATGTCTTTGTAGACTGGCAGAAACAGTCAGGAGAGACTATATTGAAAAGGCCCATCAAAATTTTGAGAACGAGTAAAGGTACGCGGTCAAAAAAATGATCATTTTTTATTGAACAGCCCTCGTATTTTAAAATTTTGTAATCTGTTGAACTGTAATGTTTTTCTCTGTTTTTTGAAATTTTGTATGTTTATGTGTTTTGGTCAAGTTTTTAAAGAGGTTTAAAAGTTTCTTTATAAGCTCTTGAAAGATTTTATATTAAGAACGTATGGTTACCAGTACGTGAAATAGCGGTTACCGGTATTATAATTAGTAGTTTTATAATTTAACTGGCTACAAGATACATGTTTACTGGATACCAGTACTTGTATTGTTTGTAAAGTGGTAGTTAATTTGTGTTATTTTATTTTAAATGATTTTAAATTGTGTTTTATGATCTGAAAAATCCTATAGTGTAATTGTACTGTTTTTGTAGTTAATTGGTTTTTAATAAATATCAATTTGAAAAGATGACCCGGTGTAAGAAATTAGGAACTGGAAAGTAGATTTTCAGATGTTATTTATTTATTTATTTATTTATTTGTATAATACTCCTATTTTAACATCGAAATGTGTTGAGGACTTTTAATAACCTGACGATGTCCCCAAACTGCTATCTTCTTGCTATGTTAAAGTGAATTTAGAAGAACAAACTAAAGGGTAATGAAGTGAGAGCCTTATAGACATCCCGGGGGAAACAGTGTCGCATTAGACTATCAGTGATCGTGTCATTTGTGCCTGGACGATGAGAAGAATGATGAATCCATTGTACAGCTTGGATTTTCTACCTAAATTAGAATATATAAGTAAGACATTAAAAGAAAACAATCTGTTCCATGGAAGAGTAACTACACTAAGGAAAGTTTGTAGGAACATAAATTTCAAAGTTGTAAAAAATACTAACAGAGGAAATCTGTTAATGAAAGTCTCGATGCTGTTCCAACCCATTTGCCTATTTCAGTTTGTGAAAACAATGAAACAATTGAGGTGCAATTGTTTACAGTTTGAGACTACGATTAATGGAGCCATGCTAAATGTAAAGGAGATGAACGTGATTTCCCTCTTCATACGTCCGTAACAAAAGACTAACTCTTTATAATTTTGCATAAGATTTCTGAGGAAGCTCTATTCCCAGCGTCTTGGTGAGTTTTAAATCGAAGTCTACCAAGTACTATCATGAAGAAATGGACTAAAAGGCGCTTAGGATCGGTTTGTTAACCTATTACTGCCAAACAGACCTTCCAACAGTGTCTACATATCTGCAGAAAGAAACAAGACATCCCTCATATCAGAAATTGCAGTTATGCCTCCCATATGAAACATTGAATTTGATCCATGCACTACTAAAACTATACTACATGAACATATAAAATGGAAAAAGGACCATATCAGCTCAGGAACACTAATTGCTATATGGGCCCAAAAATATGCTTCCAAAACAGAAGATATTCTTTACGTAAAGCCATGTACCCAAAATTGTTTGAGAGCGAAGTGCAATATCTAAAGGGACAACCAGCAAAAATTAAAACAGGTTTAGTAGGATAAGGATAATTTAAATTAATTCAGAATATTCTGACATGGACTGCAAGGAACTGTTCGAAATATCTAATACTCACACTTCCTCTACATACTAGAGGGTAAAACTTATTTTTATTTATTGTCTTTAGGTACAATAGCTTCATGGTTTTCTTCTTCTTCTTCTGATGCTCTAAGGTACCTGTTTATTGTTAAATATTCTAATATGGGAGAAAGAGCGTTTTTTAAATTGATTCAGTAAAATAGCAGCATTCTGTGCCTTTTGCCTTGGTATAGCACGTTTTACTTTGCATTATTTTATATAAAACATGTACTTAAATATTTGAATGCCGGTAAACATATTGGATATATAAATACAGAACCTTGAGTATTCTCGAAGCGCTATCTCCAAGAAAGAAACAAAGAAAGAGAAAAAAAGAAAAAGAAAATCAGACACAAACTGGGGGAAAAAGTTGAGCATCGCGACTGGATAGTAATGTTTAGATCGAGCTGCTAAATTTATCCTTATATAGATGGTAAATTGCTTTGGTGTGGAGATTTTTCTATATCTCCAAGTGCATTAACATCTGAATATTACTAATTAGTGTTATTTGCTACTAACTTGGTGTGATTACATAAATTTGCTTTAAATTGTGCAATTGCTCTAGATCTTGGACATGAACACTCATAACGTTAACAGAGCGTGTGATAAAACCTGAGCAATTTTAAATGTTCACTCCCCCGCAATGGAAGAAGATGATTTCACCTAAACTGTAAGTAGTGCACAATTTGTTAAACCTATGAATGCCTGTGACTCAGATATAAATACGTCATTTTCTAGTAAAAGTTGTAAGGCAACGAAACAATCGAAGGTGCGAAAAGCAACTGAAGAATAAACAAAGAACACTGCCAAAAAGTATGACTTGTAGGTCGCGCTTCTTGGTGCGATGTCCTCCAAGGTTGGTCTTGTCCCTGCCTCAACTTCTCTCAAGAGTGGCCCCAAGTCTGCGTGCACCAGCTGCTCCCTTCTCAGGCCTGCGCTATCGCAGCCATCCGCAGGCACTGCCGTGACTACTCGGACTGTTAGGGCACGCTCCTTCTCTTCCACTCTTGTGCATTGGCCACTCTGCTCTGGGCAGGGTCTTCGAGACATGGCGTCTGCGTTACCTTGGCTCTTCTCTCTACGATGTTCAGAGGTGAAGTCGTACTCCTGCAGCCTCTGGACCCAACGTGCTGGCTGGCCTTCCAGATTTCTAAAGCTGAATAGCCAGGTTAGGGCGGAGTGGTCAGTCCTCAGGTGGAATAGCTGACCGTACAAGTACTTTTGGAAGTTCTCCAAGGCCTTTACTACCGCCAGTAACTCTCGCTGGGTGACGCAGTTGTTCTGTTCTGCCTTGGCTGAAGACGCCCTGGTATCGTCTCAGAAGTTGTCGAACCTTCTCGAGCTGTTCTGCGGTCAGGTGATCGGCCGCCCTCTCCAGTAAGTCTTCCGGCCGGGGCCCCAGGTGTTGCGTTGGCACCGGCTCCTGTGTCTTGTCGATTGCTCTCACGATGACTTTGGGCTCGTACGCCCCCATCTCCGTTGCGGCCTGGACGTCATGATCGGTGTCTGCTAGGTTAAGCAGCCTCACTGGCACCTCCTCTCGGCACGGCAACAATGTTTTTCATTCGCTGTCTTTCCAGTCGCGCCGTCACACTACCTCCTTTCTCGCGGGGACCCACGTCTTCCTTCAAGATGACCCTGCAGATTCCACGACGCTCTTCAGTCTGCCGGAGTATCACCTCGTCTGCATTGAGGCGCAGGACCTTCCTGCCGTCGTCGACCGTCGCCTCGTGGCTCCTGAGGGCATCCAGTCCGAGTATCACCTCCTGAGCCACCTCCGCGACGAACACCCACTGACGCACGTACTCCGTCCCAAGGTCAACTGCAGCAGAATCTCCCTCTCCACGGGCAAGGTGTCGCCCGTCACAAGCTGGTATGGTCGTCTCGGCTGCCTCGTCGGCAAACCCTTGGCCACATCAGGTCTAATATTGGTCATGGCTGCCCCGGTGTCTACGAGTACGTGGCACGGCTTCCCTCTGACCCAACCGTCCGCGATGAGGCTGTCATCCATACGTCAGCTGACGGCGCGCAGTGTCACTCGAGGGGATGGTGGTGATGGCGCCGACGTGCTCCTCTCCATGCCGGTCCTTACTCGTTCCTCCGGCTGCTCTTCCTGGTGTCGGTCATCTTCGCGGTCATCGTCGCGCCCAAGTTGTTATATGCAGCTTCCGTCTTCGTTGTTAATTCGGTCTTCATTTCTTCCATCTTCTCGGTGATGTTGTCGTCGTCCCGCTTCCTGACACCAAATGTGACTTTGTGGGTTCGTAGAATTAAAAGTCCTATTGGCCGAAATTCTAAATGTTCTTTATTGCCGTAGAGATATACTGTTCAATTCTCACGTAACAACATTACATCACCAAACAACACAATCTTCCAAGGTCGATCACAATAACAAACAGTGACAGCAGATTACATCTCTAGCCCTTGTTACACAGCTGTCTGTCTCTTATTTCACAACACTGTTTCACAATTAACTAACTTTGCGAGCCGTCACGTTCTTAAATACCTAATTCGTAATTCGAGATTGTTCTTAAAGAAACTAGAACCCGAACAATCTCTATCAGTCCAGAAATTTCCGTAAGAATAAAGAAACCAAATAGTCTATCACATTGCAGAAGCGTAACCTAAATTTGTGCTGACAAGTCCTTTACATAAGATATCTTTTGCTTGCCGGCCCTTGTTTACAATAGCCGCGCTATCTTTAACTGCTTAACAAGGCTCATTATTACCAGGAAACTTTATCCACCAAATGTTTTCTTATTTGTCCCGAAACTTACATGCCTGTTGCCGTGAAAGTATATATGACTGTTAAATATGTATAGGTAGGAAAATTTAGAAGCAAAATATAAATAATATCGAAAATTCGTTTGGCTTTTAGCACTGCGAATTCTACGAGCTAAACACTTCGTCTTATTGGTGGCATTGAATTATGATTATAATTAACTGAAGATCGCGAAAGGAAAGATTAAAAAACGGCAAAGAGATTTGAAACATTTTGACGTCGTACAAAGAGGTTATATTGCGTTTCCCTTATTTCTATCTCGGGAGTAAACAAATGAA
The DNA here is from genome assembly GCA_030765055.1 of Mantis religiosa. Classification (NCBI taxonomy): domain Eukaryota; kingdom Metazoa; phylum Arthropoda; class Insecta; order Mantodea; family Mantidae; genus Mantis; species Mantis religiosa. The sequence continues at coordinate 320,749,226 of CM060950.1, forward strand.
TAGAATGAAATAAGACGTTGCATCGCGTTAACAAATGAACAGCAACCTAATTTTCGAATGTCATTGAACATCAAAATTTACCGCGATGGACTTGCTTTGTTTAGGAATGACCATGTAGCGCCCTGTAGTATTAGTTTTGAGAATTAATTCCTATTCTTCCAGGTTGTTTCTTCTGATGAAAGTATCATGACCATCACCAAAAGACAATAAATAAATAATAAATAAATATATGATGCTGAATAACCCAAAAAGTAAAGGGCAACCCAAATTTCGATTAGGAAGTAAATATTAAAATTCGCCCCTATGATCTTGTTTCGTTTATGAATAGCGAAGTAGCGCCCTCTAGAATTAGTTTTGCGTACTATTCCAAATTCTTTCAGAGAAGAAGAAGAAGAATAACAAGAACAAGAAGAAGCAGAAGAAGAAGACGAAGAGGAAGTAGGTGAAATAAGGATCGTGAATTCGTTTGTAGCACTACAAGTTTAGTGAGATAAACGCTAAGTCTTATTGGCGACATTGCATTGGGTTTAGAAACAATTGAATATCCCGAAAAATATAGATTAAAAAGGCAAAGACATTTTATAATATGCGGCTCTTGGCAAAGAGGTTTGATTGCTTTTTAGTTATTTCCATCTCTGGAGATGACAAGTAAATAAATGAATAAATACGTGAATCAATAAGTAAAAAAGTACACAATATTTCATAACATAAACAATGAACAGCAAACGAAATGGCGAGTATCATTTAAATATCAAAGTTTACTGCGATGACCTCGTTTCGTTTAAACGGCGAAGCAGCACCCTCTAGAATCAGTTTGGACTAATATTTTCCTATTCTTCTAGACTTCTTCTGATTAGTGCATCACCATAAACAAACAACGAAAGCAATTACACATATCTGTTATTTGAGTCTAAGCTAGGTGTAAGGAAGCGCCCTACTGAGGAAAACACGTTCAAAATTTCCGAATTTATACATTTTCATAAAAATCTATTTCGTCGAAACATTTCATTCAAACCTTTTAAACCGAAAATCTATTTCCAAATCGGTCCCACTGTCTTTAGCAGGAACGAAAGAAGAAACGAAAGAGATAAGGAAAGAATTCACAAAATAAAAAAGTATAAAGAGTATAGCAAACCAGACACAAACTATGAAGGATAATAAAGTAGCTAACTCATAATCAACATTACACCAGGTGAGTTTTCTGCCCCTACTTATTGTGATCTATGCAATCCGCAGTTTATAGACTAAGTGAAAACATCGACCCTTTTAACACAAAAGCCATTATTGCAGCTCTGTCCTTCTATTCGGTACTCTGCTCAGCCAGCATTAATACTTACATACCTATATGAGGATGAAGAAGTTCTGAAAAACTGAAATAAACAGTATCTCATGCATATAATGCTAATCTCTGTTTCATATGACCTTGCACCGCTGGCATGTATCACTCCGCGTGCAAACTACCTTCCCCCTCACAATAATTGGCTAATGCTTTCGCACCATAGGCTATAGGCGGTGCCTTCCTGTCACATTTAAGTTCCCGTAGGGGAAGGGATCCGTCCCCTTCAGCTGCCAAAGTGCGGGCGCTGCGGACCCTTAGCACTCGTGGTACCTCTGACGTTACTAGAGGAACCTCGGGCCGAACAGCCGAGCCCCTCCTTCGGGAGCTGTTTGGATTGGGATGGACTCGAGGGGGCAGTGTGTTCCCGATACCCGTGGGAATCGGGTACGTCTTCGGACGGGGTTGAGGGAAGCCATTAAATCTCCCGGGTACTAGCCTCCAAAGCTAGTAGAAGGTGTGCTAGATCACCAGGCGGCCCCACCGAGGTTTTTCGGTAGTCTTCACCTTGAGTGTTGACGCGCGCAAGTGGCGTATCCACTTGCATCCCGTCTTGAGTCCATAGGACCAGATGGGGGGACTTGTTAGTCTCTAGGTCTTGCCCTATGGAAAGCCCCACGGAGGACGGCGAGCTCGGATAACTCCCTGGTTGAAGGAGGCCCGGGTCCAGTTCCTACGGGTTCAGGACTAATGGGAGTAGAACCTCTGGGCTCAAACTGTCACATTTAAGTGTGCAGTAAACATAATAATTGCCAGGAAGATATATAAAATCATACAAATAAGAATCTGAAGGAATACAAAAATAATGAAGTTTATAATGAAACTGAGCAAGTTGAAACTTAATGAATGAGTATTGAAACTGAAACAAGTTTATAATGAAAGGCATTTGGCCTTTTCCACTGGGAGTTTTAAACCAGCACATATACCTTACCAAAATGCTTGTCTTTCAGTCTTAAAAGTCGTGTCACGCTTTAATTGTCGTGTGTCCTTCATTTACCCAAGTCTCGTCAAGGTAGTATATTTTGTGATTTCCCGGTACAGTCTGATTGTCCTTAAATAACGTCTTCGCCACAGAGCAATATCGCCCCTGGAGTGGTAAGTTTTCCTGTGGTCTCATTTCCATGTCACGATGTTCCTACGCATCTAACACTCACACCTGTAATTTCAGAGCACAGCTGTGCGACTTCTCTCACTGACCAAGACGGATTCTGCTCTGAGATTGCATTAAACACATGCACCACAATTCTCTTTCGCCGCTTTGTAAAGGTTTTTCCTTGCAATGCTTCAGAGAAAAACTGGCGGTAGACTCTGCCATTATACATATAATAAGTACACGCGCAATAAACGATCAATAAAATAATATAGCTCTTGTACTCGGCACAGGAAACATTCGAATCGCGAGATATAACTAATCCAGTTCAAAACAAGGTCAGTGATAAAAGTCATATAAACAAATACGTCATCACTACCGCTAAATGAGGTGCTATCGTGCCATGTGCTTAAGAGGAAAGGAACCTTCTCTTTAGTTCGTTTAAGAATTAACATGCTTTTCATATAAATCAACTCTGTTGCGCAATATATTTTATTCAAACTGTTACGAAAATATAAATTTGACAATTCTCTTTCAACATATCAAGATATATCACCATATTAAATAACGAACTAATTTTTACCGCACAACAGTCTATACTACAATAGCAGCCAATGAGAGGTGATAAGGTCACGTGGCCGTTAAGAGATACGGGGCAAGCTCATATGAAACAAGGTTTAACAAGGTGATAACCGAATGGTTTCGTAAAGAGCTCCAGAGAGCACGTCGCAGATGGCGGAGTGGGTTATCGTGCTGGAAGGTGGTGATACGAAGGCTAGGTTCGAAAAAACATCTCATAGTTTCGTTTTTCTTTCTTTTCTTCCAATTTTATTGCCTATATCTTAGTTACCAATTTCTTTATTGTTGCTATTGGTTCAATTGTGAGCCAAAGACAAAAGAATTACAATCCGGTAATTGGGGACCTATAGGGATTTGCTTGCCATATAAGTTGGACTGAGCTCATTCTAACGTCAGGTAGTTGAGGCCCTTGAATTTTAAAGGACAACGACGAACTATCTTTATCTTTAAATAGGGATCATGCTTAACTTTATGACCTTTATAATCTGAATGGCATGTTGTAAACCATGTTCCGTAGTTGGCTTTCGTTTTTAGCAGAATATCGACCACAGTACATCTAATAGATTTTATGTCATGCTTATATCTTATGTTTCATCTTCATTTGTGGAATGTTTGAAACTTGATTGAATGGGTCAAGCACAATACCCACCATAATAAAATATCTGCTAGGAACTACACATTTATAACCATATGCCAGCGGAAAACATGGCTACCACTATATTTTGTAGACGCCTACAGTGTTGTAAAAGTGTTATTTGTACTATAATATGAAATTATAGGCCCCAAGAGATAAAACAGGCAATAAAGACTTTGATCCATCACGAAGCATATGAACCCAAGTCCAACTGGCATACCTGCGAAATAACCTGTGCGATACCACTGAGCCAACGCTACTTTCCTGAGGAAGGTTTCGATATGAATTAACCACGGACCTAAGACCCACTTCAAAGGTTTACACGCTTTCTTCAGCTTTATACAGTGTTTTGAGCTCGTTTTGGTAGTTTTAGCACAAATATAAAACCTGCATCTGTCATAACTATTACTGTATAAGCTAAAAAGTGTCGTAATTTGTGACAGAAGCAAAAGCAATCTATCTAATTCTTAGCATTTTTTGACATGGCTGTACAAGGAAAACACGTGCTGGGTGAAGATTTAAATCCAAGTGGTCCCACTGTGTAGATCTGCCATTTTGTGTGCCAATGTTATCGTCAACTGATGCATGTGATAGGTTGTACCTTCAGGGACGTGTTTAAACGTGTGTGTGAATGTACGCTAATAAATAAAAAGTTTGTAAACTCTCTAAAATCATTACTGCAGCTTTCTTTCCTGGGAATGATGTTTTTGTAACCGACATACATAGTAATTGATTTCTGTCCCATACAACACTAATGCAGTGAGCGTCCTAACCATACTCTATAAACTATTCTACTAATGACCCATTAGAGGGCATTCAAGGAAAGGCAAAGTCACATACACCGACTCCCATAAATAATCGTACAGTCTTTGCATATCACTATGGAGTTCTCTATAAAGCAGGATAGATTATGTGTATCAATCTCAAGGTTCTCCTTGTGTTAAGCAAAAATCATTTCCTATGGATATCCATTTTAGAGATTGAAAATGTGATTAAACTAAGGGTTTCCCCATTCAACCTTGGTTACATCATGAGTTTACGACACAAAAGGAATCGGACAGAACAAATGTAATGCAATACAAACGAGTAGATGAAGTCCGTCACTAGACAAAACAACATCGTAGAAGTACGTCAGTAAGAGCATAGTATGGGTCCACAGGTAAGCAGAGTACCTTTGAACAAAGACAGTGATCTATCACTATGAAAAGAACAAAACATACCGGAAATAGCAGAAATTGTGAATCTTAACAAAAGTACAGTTAGCGACACACTTCACCGGTATAAGTATGAAGACAGAATTGAATCTAGAGCAAAGCCAGGGCGACCAAAACTTCTTACCGATATGTAGGAGTCTTATATAATGCGGAAGGTAAAACGGAATCCGCGTATAAATGCTCCGGTGATAGGTATGTGCTGAGATTAAGGAAGAACTGGACTGACAGTTAACCCTGAACGGGTCAGAAGAGCCATGCGAAAACAAGATTTTATTGGTCGCGTCCAGAGAAAAGAGCCATACATTTCCAGCGAGAATTTGTCAAACGTTTTTCTACGAGACAGCCGATTGGTGGGACCAAGCTATTTTTTGTGACGAAAGCAAATACAACATTGCTGGTTCCGATGGCAGGATGGTTGTGTGGAGGAAACCAAACACGGAGTTGGAAGAGCGCAATTTAAAAGGCACAAACACGGCGGAGGGTTTGAAATGGTGTGATCTGTATTTCCTCTGCGGAAGTGGGAAAGCGGGTGCTCATAGACACAACCATGAACAAGGAAGCCTATCTAAGATTATTACAGCAAAATTGTAAACAAAGTGCAGAAATGATGGGTATTTTGGGCAGCTCCTCATTTTATCAGTATAATGATCCGAAACACACGGCCCAAATTGTGCAGCGATGATCTCTACACAACTGTCCTCATGTACTGCAACCACCCGCCACCGGGATATAATCTCATAGAAGCGGTATGGGATAAACTGGAGAAGGCCGTGTGGAAGACCTTATCACCTCCAAGTAGCACTTGAAAGAGAGGTTGAGTGTAGAATGGAGCAAACTTTCCACAGCCTACCTGAAAATCCTGGTTCACAGTATGCCAAATATTGGATACGATGTTCATCAGGTGAGCCAGAATTATATACAATCTATATTGTCGCAGTGACAAGAGAGATACGCATGGCTTGTGTACACAAAGAGCCTGCGGGCAAAGATAACAGACAGATAATGTAACACTGAGATAAAAGGCGTGCCAAAACAGATAAAGCTAGAACATTCTGGTAACATCTTGATTGATGGAGAACGTTCGGTTTCTTGATTGTTCTGGAACAGTCTGGAATTATCAGTGGAGGTACTTAAAAAAGCGACGACTGTCCAAAAGTCAGTCGTAAACAAGAGTAAACAGACGTTGTAACAGGAGTTCTGTAAACAGATGTAATTAGAACGCTGTTGTTGTGATCACCGACCTAGGTAGATTGTTTTTTTTAATTTACGTCCTCCAACGTTTAGTCATATCGGACGATGAACTAAATGGGCGAAAATGATGCTCAAATGAGTCCTGGGTCCATGGAGCTAGGAGTTACCCGGCATTCGTCTTTCGGGATAAGGGCAAACCCCAGAAAATCCTTATCCAAGTAAATCACCCTGACCAAGATTCGAACTCGGGACCTCTTGAATGTGAGGCAGACACGTTACCATCTACGCTACCGAGGTGGGCTTGGTAGATTGTGATTGTGTATGTGATGTAATACTGCTACTGTGAGTGTATTTCTACACAAATAAAAAACGACTTGAAATTATGCAAATTGGACTTTTAATTTTGAGGACCCACAAAGTCGCAATATTTTACATTTAAGGTACATTTTGAGTAGGCCCATTTGCTGCCTGCAATTCTTTTAAGCATTTTTAGTCTTTGTTGTACATTTTCTGCAATTGTTTTATATGTTTTTATTCCATTTTTAGATGTGCATGTACAGTAACTCCTATACAATTATAGCCTACTGTTTGTTTAATATTTACTTTAATAGAAACTATGGAAAGTAGTTGTGAAGAATAGTTTATAGTAAACATTTCAAATTAGTTTCCGTAACTTCCATTCATAATGGTACTTTATGGAATGCTGCCTTCATTTTATTAAATAGAGATTCATGTTCCATCTGCAGTAGTGATATCCAGATTGCTAGGTAATCAACACAAAGTGCACATTGGATATTTTGTAATCCAGTTTTTTTGGGTGGTAGATGAGTTACCATTAACATAATTAACATTTACATAAATTGCATTTTGCAAGAGCAGAGAAAGTTACGTGGCTACCCACATGACAGTTTGAAGGTATAACGTTATGATGAGAATAGCCTGACATATACTTGAGATGTGACAACTTATCAAATCACAAATTTCGTAGACTACTGTACAATCTGTGTGTGTATTAAATGCAGCAAAGACAGGTGTAAGTGATCTTATAATGTCATCAGGAGACCACTCCAACTCAGACACACCGTCTGGGAAAGTTGCTATTCCATAGAATTATACTTCAGATGTTTATTTATCTCACAACAAAATACAACTTTGCATAATTTACAACACAAAACTTAATTGTCGGAACTTTTAATTGATAAATTATAGAATGCTATCTGTTGTATTTTATAATATGCCGTACTCCAGGACAAGTTAAAAAGATTTAATTACCTTTATTTACAAAATATTAACTATTACTATACATATGGAAGACTTCCATGCTTTTTAAAAATAAAAATTCAAATATAAAATGTATAACTACATTAATATTTCTCAATACATGCAGTATCCTTGCTTTATTTTTCAAAAAAGCAGATAACTAATCTATATTCCTGACATCTATTGTGGGTATAAGCAGTACAATGTTTTGCACTTGATGATATGATCTAAGGACACTAGATGGCTCTGCTGTTAATGCTTCTGTTGCAGATAAAAGAAACCTCCAATTGCTATCTCGGCCGTTCCTGTGAAAGTTTCATCTCAAAGTGCATTTTAATGATATTATTGCAAAGGTTGACTCAAAGGTTCAATCAAGATCTTGCAAAAGCATTTACATACATCTTAAAAGAAGAACAGTTATATTTTTCTGCTGTAGTATGTATCTCTATTTTACATGGATCCTCCTCCTCCTCCTCCTCCTCTTACTCTTCTTCCTCCTCCTCCTGCTCCTCCTGCTCCTCCTCCTCCTCCTCCTCCTCCTCCTCCTCCTCCTCCTCCTCCTCCTCCTCCTCCTCCTCCTCCTCCTCCTCCTCCTCCTCCTCCTCCTCCTCCTACTGCTCGTCCTCGTCCTCCTCCTAATCCTCCTCCTCGTTATTCTTCTTCTTCTTCTTCTTCTTCTTCTTCTTCTTCTTCTTCAAAAACCGAAACATCTTCTATCAAGTTATCGGCCAATCAGTCTGCTTCCAACTTTATCAAAACTTTTGGAGAAGGTAATCCAAAAACGCTTAGAAGAATTTGTCTATAAAAACAACATTATACCATCGTATCAATTTGGCTTTCGTCCCCTACATTCAAGAACTCATCAGCTACTAACAGTTAGTGAAAGAATCATAAAATATATGAAAAAAGTATACCCCTGCCACTTTTCATGACATAGCTTAAGCTTTCGATATTGTATGCCACACTGGTTTACTGGTATAGCTACATAGAATTGGACTCCAGATTATCTGAACAGAATAACTGACATTTGTTTCTCAACGAACCAATTTTCAGTGAGAATAGACAGTTAAAAATCCGATATTAGACCAATAGCAGCAGAAGTTCCACAAGGATCAATTCTGGCACCACTATTATTCAATATATTCATGCACGACCATCCAATTACAAATCCCATATCCTCAGCTATATATGCCGATGACGCCGTTATTTTCTATTCCCATCCAGACTTTAAGTGCTGGAATAAACAGGCTACAAATATCATTAAATATGGTATCTAAGTGGTTCAAAATGTGCTTGGTTTTGCAGGAGAAACAACTAACATGGAAGCCTCCAGACACCAGTCAGATATTAAGCGTAATGCTTGACACTAAATTAACCTAGAATTCTCATATATCTTACGTTTCCATTATATCGATTTCTATAATTAAAAAGCTGTATCCATTGCTACAGAAGAAATCACAGCTTTATCTGGCGTGCTCAATATTGATCTACAAATCTCTTATATGCCCCATAATTTCTTACGCTGCTCCTGTATGGGTTGTAGTTTCATCGACTTCAGGTTATACAAAACAAATTTCTGCGCAGTATTACAAAGGCTTTATGGTTCATTAGAAATGATCAACTCCATCAGGAACTTGGTATTCTTTTCACACACCTGTACTTTTAATTGATATCAAAGCATTCTTCGTTAGATTATCCGAAGTACCAAGCACTGTAACCTATGACATTGGACGACGAAAATTCGAAAGGACCAGATTGAAAATAAAATTGCCTCAAGGCATCCTGCTCACTGATTGAGAAGCTAGCGACTTTTCTCACTAATTCGAAGTATATCCTCTATTTTTCTCATATTACCACTGATCATAATCTAGCCTCGCACATCTAACCTCACTTTTCAATCGTTATCCATCTTATTGAATGTTAGTGTATGTGTTAGTTATCCTGTTATATACCTTATCTATTATTATCTTTAATTTAATTGTGTTCTTAATTGCTCTCTGTTTGTTTAGATTATAAATTTATCACCTATTGTATATGTTAGAGGACAGTAATTCCTCAGTTGTTAATTTGTATGTAGTACTTACGTAATTTATCAATGGCTTGTATAGCAATACTGCTGATCAGGCAAGTAATACATTAAGAAAGAGACACAAACTGTGAATCATAATAGTATATAATTATAAATATCCATATATTTCAAATTTAAAGACAAACAGTGAAACATTAAAAGAAAAAAACCTGAATGCGAATGTAGATGACGAATGCGCAGGTGCAAATTCTAAAACATATCATACACATTACAATATCTCATTTATAAAACGTGTTAAACAAAAATGGGAAATAGAAATCAATTTTATATAAAATAGTCGTCATGATAAGTGTAATGGTTTGTAAACATCAATGCTAAGCATAGGCATAGGAAGGAAAAAAGAAGAAGCGAAACAAAAATAACATCATATATTCGTTTGTTTTATAGCACTGCAAATTCTACGAGATACACACTTCGGCTTATTGAAGGCATTGCATTGCTACTAGAAACAATTGAATATCGCGAAAGAAAAGAATGAAAAATGGCAAAGAGCTTTGGATCCTTTGCGACTCTTAGCAAAGATGCCTGATTGCGCTTCAGTTATACCTGTCTTAAAACATAACAATTAAATAAATGCATAAATAAGTAAATAAGTAAATATAAACTTACATAATGTAGCATAACATAAACAAAGAATAGCAAACAAAATTTCGAATATCAATTAAATACCAAAATTTACTGCGATGACCTTGCTTCCCTTACCTATGTTGAAGTAGCATCCTCTAGCATTAGACGTGAGTACCATTTCTCATTCTACCAGATTGTTTCTTCTGATTACGTATCAACACTATAAACAAAGAAACGGAAAGGAATTACCCATATTTATCGTTTGAGTCGTAATTTATATCTAAAATTTACGAGGGCTGTTGAATAAACAGTGATCATAATTTTTTACAACGTATTTTCACCCACACATCGGAATTGCCGAGAGAACCAGCTGGCAGGTAGGGGCCAGAAGGGAAGCATTCAGACCACGCCCACACATTTATCTGAGTAGCGCTAACGGAGGGAATGGTTAGGGAATGTAATTGTGTGAGCTACGTAATCCTTTGTAATCGGCAAGTATACCAACTGTAATTTGGTAGTAATAAAGAACATTTTGAGTTTGTGCAATGGGACTGTCGCTGTATCTTTACTCATCCTCATAATTTTGGTCGTCCTTCTCCAAATAGTCTCCCGTGAATGCGATGCACCTCTCCCAGCGTTTCTGCCAGTCTTCAAAGAGATGCTGGAAACCATTTATTGAGAGATCTTTCTAAATCGCCTCTGAGGCCTTCAGCACTGCCTCAGATGATGGACAATGCCTCCCACGAAGGCGTTTCTTCAAGTTAGGGAATAGAAAAAAGTCACATGGGACTAATGGAGGATGTGGGATGCACTTCACGTTGATTTTTGTAAGATATTCAGCAACAACATTGGCAATATATGACTGCGCATCCAGCCTGCTTCACAGAAATGTGGTCCTTTGCGCCTGATATGGAATTGCAATGTTTTCAGGAGATCCCTTTAGTATTGTCAAGTTACTGATGTGTGTGCAGGTACAACATGCTGATAAACCATTCCATGAATATGAATGAATGAGATGACCATAACTTTCCCAGCAGAAGCAACCACTTTTGCTTTTTTGGAGGTTGGTGATGAAGGAGATTTCCACACTGAGCTTTGCTGTTTGCTCTTAGGATCAAAATGATGTAACCAAGTTTCATCAGCAGTGATTGCGTCTGAAAGAAACTCCGGATCTTCCTCTAACAAAACCTTTAACTGCATGTTGCCACCATTGCAGTGGTAGGCGATACCGAACACGTCTGAACTTCTCACAGGCGGGAACCAGGAGTACCAACAATGAAACTACTACGGTCTGTTTGATTCATATTAAGCTAACAGAGTATAATAAGATTGAATTTTACTGTTAAAAATTATGACCCTAAAAAATTATGATCATTTTTTAATGAACAGCCCTCGTACATAAAATTCCTATACAAAACACACGTTAAGAATTTACAGAATTTAGGCGTGTCCGGGAAACTTTTACAATGTTTCTTTCTATAAGATCCTAATTCGGCTATCAAAAAGATTTGAAATCGAAATATTTTTTGCCAAATTGGTGGAATTGTTGTTAAGTGCAAAGTAAGAAAGGAAGAGGGAAAATAATAAAGGCATTTAAAAGGGAAAAAGGTTTAACAGAACATCCAATCATACACAAACTGTGATTGATAATAAAGTAGCTAAAACACAGCGAAAACTCAACGTACAAGAAACACTTGAAGTTCGCGAAAGCTTTGAATAAAAAGGGGCAAAGAGATCTAAATCATCTGGGGACGTAGAAAATGGTAGATGCGCTTCATATGTATCTATTAAAGAATCAAATAAATAAGTAAATAAATAAACAAACAAACAGACAAACGAAAGAATGAACGAACAATCAAACAAACAGATCAATATATAAATGAATACATAAATAGATAAACAATTAAATACTTAGTGTAAGTTAGTAAGTAAGTAAATAAATAAATAAAAAGGACACAAAAATAGATCAATACATAAATAGATCAATAGATAAATAATTATATTAATAAATAACAGATAAATAAACAAATAAATTAGTGAATAAATGAGTAATTACATAAATAAGAAAATAAATAAATAAATAATTAATTAATTAATAAATAAACAAACAAAGAAAGAAGTAAATAAATAAAAATGAATGAATGAATAAAGGAATGCATATATCAGCATTAACTGTTATGATCTCTATTCAATTACGAACGGCGAAGTGGTGTCTTCTGGAATTAGTTTGGAGTAATATTCCTTATTTTTCCAGATATTTTTGCCGATTAATGTTTAATCTCCTTCACTACTGCTTAAAATTCTCACGATAGCTTCAAATTGCATGTGTGTTTTAATGTTAAATATGAATAGGTGAGAAAATTAAGAAGCATAATATAAATAATATCGAAAATTCGTTTTGCTTGTAGCACTGCGAATGGGACAAGCTCAACACCTCGTTTTATTGGCGGCATTGCATCATGAGTATAAACAACTGAAGATCGGGAAAGGAAAGTTTAAAAATAAGCAAAGAGATTTAAACCATTTTGGCCCCGTACAAAGAAAGTCTCTTGAGTATCACTGATTTTTATTTCGGGAGATAAAAAATAAATAGAAGGAAGTAAAATGTTGCATAACGTCAGCAATGAAGAGCAACCAAATTTTCGAATGACTAGGTAGGGCCCTATAGTGTTAGTTTTGAGAACAAATTCCTGTTCTTCAAGATTGTTTCTTCTGATGACAGCATCATGACCATAAAAAATATATGATGCTGCATAACCTAAAGGTAAAGGGTAATCCAAATTTCGAGTACGAAGTAAATATAAAGATTCGTCTTGATCTAGTTTCGTTAAGGAATAGCGAGGTAGCGCCCTCTGAAATTTCTTTTGAGTACTATTCCACATTCTTTCAAACTTCCTTTCCTGAATACTGCTTTATATGTTTCATTGCTGTCTAGAAATTAGCCTGATTGTTTTAAGTTGTACTTAAATACGTATATTAGGTAGGCGAATAAAGAGAGGTAGAAGAACAGGAAGAAGAAGCAGAAGAAGAAGAAGAAGAAGAAGAAGAAGAAGAAGAAGAAGAAGAAGAAGAAGAAGAAGAAGAAGAAGAAGAAGAAGAAGAAGAAGAAGAAGAAGAAAAAGAAAAAGAAGAAGAGGAAATAAAGACCGTAAATTCGTTTAGTTTGTAGCGCTTCAAATTTGCGAGGTAAAAGCTTCGTGTTATTGGCGACATTGTATTGGTACTAGAAAAAATTGAATATCGCGAAAAAATAGATTAAGAAAAGAGAAAGAAATGTTATCCTTTGGGGCTCTTAGCAAAGATGATTGATTGCCTTTTAGTTATATCTGTCTTAGGAGATAACAAATAAATATATGAATAAATAAGTAATAACATACATAATATTGCATAACATAAACAATGAACAGCAAACAAAATGATGGATATCATTTAAATATAAAAATTTACTGCGATGACCTCGTTTCCTTTGAATGGCGAAGTAGCGCCCTCTAGAATCAGTTTGGAGTAATATTTCCTATTTTTCTAGACTTATTCTTCTGATTACTGCGTCATCACCATAAACAAACAACGAAAGCAATTACACAAATCTGTTGTTTGAGTCTGAGATAGGTCTAAGGAACAGTCCTACAGAGGAAAACACGTTCAAAATTTCCGAACTTATATACTTTCATAAAATCTTATTCGTCGAAACATTTCATTTAAACATTTTAAAACGAAATTATATTTCCAAATCTGTAACAGTCCCACTGTCTTTAGCAGGATGGAAACAAAAAAGTAAGAGATAAGGAAAGAAAGCACAAAATAAAAAAATATAAAAGAAGAGCAAACCAGACACAAACTATGAAGGATAATAAAGTAGTTAAATAATAAACAACATTATACCAGGTGAGTCTTCTGCCCCTCTTATTGTGATCTATGCAACCCGCAGTTTATAGTCTAAGTGAAAACATCGACCCTTTTAACACAAAAACCGTTATTGCAGCTCTGCCCTTTTATTCGGTACTCTAGTTACACAGCATTAATACTTACAGCCCTCTATGAGGACCAAGAAGTTGCCAAAAGCTGAAATTAACTGCTTCTCATGTATATAATACTAACCTCTGTTTGATATAACCTTGCCCCGCTGACATGTATCACTCCGCTTGCAACTACCTTCCCCCTCACCCTACCTGGCTAATGCTTTCGCACCATAGGCCATAGGCGTTGTCACATTTAAACCTGCAGTAAACATCATAATAATTACCAGTAAGAAGTATAAAATCATACAAGTAAGTATATGAAGGCATGAAAAAGTAATGAAGTTTATAAGGAAACTGAGCACTTTGAAACTGAATGAATGAGCAACGAAACTGAAACAAGTTTATAATGGATGGCCTTAGGGCCTCTTCCACTGGGATTTGTTACAACTAGCACACATACCTTGCAAAAATGCTCGTCTTTCAGTTTTAAAAGTCGTGTCTCGCCGTACTTGTCGTGTGTCCTTCATTCACCCAAGTCTCGTCGAGGTAGTATATTTTGCTACTTCTATCCCGGTACAGTCTTATTGTCCTTAAATAACGTCCTCGCCACACAGCAATAACGCCCCTGGAGTGGCAAGTTTTCGTGTTGTCTCAATTTCATATCACAATATTCCTACGCATCTAACACAGCTGTAAGTTCAGAGCACACGTGTTCGACTTCTCTCAATGACAAAGAAGGATTCTCTGTGAGTGCATTAAACACATGCACTACAACTCTTTTTTTCGCCGCATTGTAAAGCTTTTCGCTTGCGATGCTTCAGCAAAATCCGGCAGTACACTCTGCCATTATACATATAATAAGTACACGTGCAATAGACGATCAATAGGATAATTTAGCTCTTGCACTCGGCACAACACACAATCGAATGGCGATATATGATAAATCCAGTTCAAAACAAGGTCAGTGATAAAAGTCATATAAAAAATATGTCACCACTACCTCTAAAGCACGTGCTATCGTGCCATGAGAAAGACAGGCTTCTGAGCAAAGGAACCTGCTCTTTACTTCATTTAAGATTTAACATGCATTTCAGATAAATCAACTCTGTTGCGCAATATATTTTATTAAAACAGTTACCAAAATATAAATTTGACAATTCTCTTCCTACATATAAAGATATATCACCATGTTAAATTACGAACTAAATTTGCCGCACAACTGTCTATACTACAATAGCAGCCAATAGGAGTTGATAAGGTCACGTAACCGTTTAGAGATACGGGGAAAGCTTATCTGAATCAAGGTTTAACAAAGTGATAACCGAATGCTTTCCTAAAGGACACCAGAGAGCACGTAGTAGCTGGCGGAGGGGTTAGCTTGCAGGAATGTAGTTATACGAAATCTAGCTTCTAAACCACATGTCATATTTTCGTTTTTCTTCTTTTCTCCCAATATTTATTGCCTGTATTTTAGTTACTAATTAGTTTATTGCTTCTATTGGTTCACTTTTGAGCCAAAGATGAAGGAAATACAATCAGATAATTACGGACATATATGGATTTGCTCGCCATATAAGTTGAGCTGGCCTCCTTCTAAAATCAGGTAGTTGAGGCCCTTGAATTTTAAAGGACAACCGTGGGCTTTCTTTATATAGGGATCATGTTTAACTTTATGACCTTTATAATCTGAATGGCATGTTGTATACCATGTTCCGCAGTTGGCTTTCGTTTTTAGCAGAATATCGACCACAGTGCATCTAATAGATTTTATGTCATGCTTATATCTTATGTTTTCTTTCATTTGTGGAATGTTTGAAACTTGATTGAATGTGTTCAAGCACAATACCCACCATAATAAAATATCTGCTAGGAACTACACATCTATAACTATATGCCAGCGGAAAACATGTCTATTACTATATTTTGTAGACGCCTACAGTGTTATAAAAGTGTTATTTGTACTATAATATGAAATTATAGGCCCCAAGAGATAAATCAGGCAATAAAAACTTTGATCCATCACGAAGCATATGAACCCAAGTCCAACTGGCATACCTGTGAAATAACCTTTGCGATACCACTGAGCCAACGCTACTTTCCTAAGGAAGGTTTCTATATGAATTAACCACGGACCTAAGACCAACCTCGAAATTTTATACGCTTTCTACTACTTTATACAGTGTTTTGAGCTCATTTTGGTAGTTTGGGCACAAATATAAAACCTGCATCTGCCATGACTATTACTGTATGATCTAAAATGTGCCATAAGTTGGTGTCTGGAGCTTGAGGAGATCGGACGTGCCAGGTAGAGAGGCAGGTAGAAAGGAGTTGAGACAATGGGTGTTGACTTGGTGGTTTACCGGGCGAGGATCGGAATGTGGTCGGGTCTGCGCTCACGGGGAGCAGGTAGTCAGCGTGGAGGTACTACGGAAACTTCACAGAGTTATTTTGTAATTTTTGTGTTAGTAACTTTACTAGTGATAGGGGGAATTGAGATTAATCCAGGACCTGTAGCGGACGAATGATGTGGGAGCTGTATTAAAGTTCTGAGGACCGGACTTATGTGCAGTAATTGCTCGAAGTGGTTCCACTTTGGCTGCCAGAAAGTGGAGAGGGACATGAACATCGAGGAAACCTGGAAATGTAAGGAATGCAGGGGAGCCAAGACCGTCACCGCAAATCAGAGGAAACTGGAGCAGCTTCAAGAAGAAGCACGGGAACTACGCATTAAGCTACAACAGGCGGAAGATATCATTCGGAGGCTCGAAGCTGAAAACCGTCAACTGAGGGAGCAGGGGGAAGAAAGAGTAAAAGAAGAGGAGAAATCTTGCCTAATAGTCGGTGAGTCTATTGTGAGACATGCTGGAAATCCATCGGCGGAGGTAGTTTGCTATCCTGGCATAAGAGTTGACGGTCTGCTGAGGGCAATCGAGAGAATACAAGAGGAGATGGAAGGCAACTATCGGACAATCGTATTACATGTCGGGAGCAATGACTTGCGGAGAAGTGTTAACTATGTGTTGGGTGACATGTACGAACTTAGTTAAAAGGACAAAACATCTGTTTCCTTCAGCAAAAATAGTCATCAGTGGAGTACTAAGACGACGCGACTCCAGCTGGAGAAAGGTGATGCAGGTAAATGAAGCTTTTTCATGGGTAGCGGAGCGACTGGGTGCTCAGCTTCTTGACCCGAATTCGTGGATTGAAGACTGGGACTATGGACGGGAACCGAAGAGGATCGTCAAAGCTGGCAGCTTTGTTCGCGAGGGTGACGAAGTGGGCTGACGGCAACGAGCAGCAAGGGCAGCAATGACACCAACTTCAGGAAAACGTAGAACTTCAGGTAGGGGCTGATTCCTTAAGGCTGCTACAGGTAAATTGCCGTAGTATTATGAATAAAATTGTTGAGTTTTGGAATTTAGTAGAAATATGCAATCCAAGTGTCATTATAGGTACGGAATCATGGCTCAATATTGACATTAATGATTCAGAAGTATTCAGAACAGATTACAGGGCGTTTAGGAGGGACAGGGATGGAAGGGGAGGAGGAATCTTTATTTGCGCTAAATCAGAGCTAAACAGCAGAGCATTGTGGGTAGAAGAAGAGGTTGAGATTATGGCAATCGAAATTATTGATCAAGCAAACAAAGGAAATAATTTAACAATAATAGCTTGCTATAGACCACCTGGAGAAACTGATTATGCTACACTTCATAAACTAGTGGAGAAAATCTCTTCCGAAGGGGAAAAAATGTAATATTAGCAGGGGATGAAAATCTGCCAAATGTAAACTGGGACGGACAGTTAATAGGAGGTGAAGCTCAAAAGCTCGTTAACTTTCTGGT
The DNA here is from genome assembly GCA_030765055.1 of Mantis religiosa. Taxonomy (NCBI): domain Eukaryota; kingdom Metazoa; phylum Arthropoda; class Insecta; order Mantodea; family Mantidae; genus Mantis; species Mantis religiosa. Next base: position 320,766,990 of record CM060950.1, read on the forward strand.
TTGGGAGCAGGGGTTATTTCAAGTAGTGAAAACTGTTACTCGACAATCAGCATTACTGGACGTATTTTTATGCAAACCTGAGTCATTGTTTTCTGCATGCGATGTCTTGCTAGGTATAAGTGACCATCAGTGTGTGCAATTAGACTTAAACTGGAAAGGACAGACAAACCGGTTTGAAACGGAACAAGTAATTAGTTGGGATTTCCATAGGGCGAAAGGGAAGGCTATTCAAACATTTCTCCGGAAAAAATATGGGATATTTGTAAAATCTGCCACTAGTGTAAATGAAGCATGGGTTAATTTCAAAACACTTATCCTGGAAACAATTAGAGAACACGTACCTTTTAAAGTTATTAAACATAAAGCGGATCCAGAATTTTATACAAAATGTATTCGGAAACTTAAAAGAAAGACTAGGCACGCTTATAATAAAAGGAAGATATCAGAATGGCATCTTAACAAATTTAAAGAATTAGCTAAACAATTACAAGACGAAAAGTTGCAAGCCCAGGAACGATTCTTAGATAACGTTTTTAGCGGGACAAATAATTGTTGGAGATCATTTTACAATTATGTAAAAAGACGCAGGGGAAATAAAGAGAGCATACCAGATTTTAACGTTAATGGGATAGATGTATTAAGTGATAGGGACAAAGCTAATATATTAAATTCGCATTTTGTATCGGTTTTTCTTAAATCCGACGATAGTTCCGAACAGGAAATTGGGGAGAGTGGAGAAACGATTTTTCAAATAATGGCGCCCAAATTACGCAAAAGGATTAAGATGCTGCAAAACCGAAAATCAAGGGGACCAGATAATATACCTACTGAAATATTAAAGCTTGGGGGTGAAGCCATGATTCCCTATCTAATGCTCTTGTTCAACATGTCAATTAACAACTCTGCCTTACCGGAAGACTGGAAAACAGCTATTATAGTTCCGATTTATAAAGGGGGTAATAAAACAGAAATAAATAATTATCGGCCATTTAGTCTAACTTCAGTAGTATGTAAATTAATGGAGCATTTAATTGCAGAATATATACGAGAGGAGTAAGAAAATAAAAAGTGGTTTAATGAAGCGCAACATGGATTTAGACCTGGGTATTCTTGCGAAAGTCAAATTACTTCATTATTTCAAGATTTGGCAGATGAGGTAGATGTAGGGGGAAGAACTGATGCAGTGGTAATTGACTTTTCTAAAGCTTTTGATGTAGTGCCACATAGTTTATTTATTTGTAAGCTAGCTAATACAGGAATTGACAAACGCGTAGTATTATGGGTTAAACATTTTTTGAAAGGGAGAACGCAAAACGTTAAAGTAGGTAAAGAGCTGTCCGATAGTGGAACCGTAAGTTCGGGTGTGCCGCAAGGCTCAGTACTAGGACCTTTACTGTTTCTCGTTTTTGTTAATGACATTGCTCTTAATATTAACTGCCAGATAAAGTTGTTTGCAGACGATTGTATCATTTATAATAAAATTTGGAATACAGTGCATGAAACCGCTCTTCAGGATGATTTAAATGAAATCTGAAATTGGGCTGCGGCTAACAAAATGTCCATTAATGCCAAGAAAAGTAAGTCCATTGTTTTAGTAGAACTAAGGACAAAATTATTGTTAACTATCACATGGGAGGGGTGCAAATTCCACAGGTGGACAGCTGCAAATACTTGGGAGTGTACCTGGCAAGTAATGCTGGATGGGACGAACAAGTAAATTTCACATCTAGGAATGCGTGGAAGGCATTACATTTCGTAATGAGAATATTGAAAAAGGGGAGCGCTAGGTCCAGGGAAATTGCCTACAAGGCCTTAGTGCGGCAGTTATGGAATATGGAGTAGCATGCTGGGACCCGTATAGAGCTAACCAAATCGATCCATTAGAAAAAATACAGAAAAGGGCAATAAAATTCATAAAAAGAGGCAAGTATTTTGGGCCTATAAAAGGAGATGAGACTAAATGGGAGGAATTTAGAATTAGGCGTAAAAAACATAGGTTGGTAGCATTATTCAAAGCTAATGCTGGTGTAAAGGCATGGGTGGACGTTAGTGTAAGGTTAGATAATCCGGATTATTATGGACGAAACGATCATAGGTATAAAATTAAGGGTAGAAGATGCAGAACCGACGTAGGAAAATTTTCTTTTGTTAACAGAACCATTGAAGAATGGAATGAATTGCCTGTAGCAGTCTTTCAGGGCTGTCGCCTGTCGCTGAAGAAATTAAAAAAAAATCTAGATGGTTTATAGTTTAACTTTTGAATTATAATGGTATATAATATGTAAATAGAGAAGTAATTAGATATGTTTTAAGTGAATAAAGTAAAATAATATCATGTTTGTATTGTTTACTGTGCTATTGTTGTAAATCTAGTATTTGTAATTTGATCTGTATTCTTAACTCTGCCACCGGTTAGTACCCAATTGCAGTCAATACATACATATATAATTTGTGACAGAAGCGAAAGAAATATATCTAATTCTTACAAATTTTGCCAGGGCTTTACAGTGAAAACATGTGCTGGGTGAAGATTTAAATCAAATTGTTCCCACTGTGTAGATCTGTCACTTTGTGTTCCAATGTTATTGCCAACTGATGCATGTGTTTGGTTGTTCCTTCAAGGACGTCTTTAAACTTGTGTGTGAATCTACGCTAATGAAAAAAGTTTGTAAACTCTCTAAAATTATTACTGCAGCTTTCTTACCTGGGTATGATGTTTTTGGAACCGACATACATAGTAATTGATTTCTGTCCCTTACTACACTTATGCACTGAGTTTCCTAATCATCCTCTATAAACTATTATACTAATCACCCATTAGAGGGCATTCAAGAAAAGACAAAGTCATATACACGGAGTCCCATAAATAATCGGACAGACTTTGCATTTCACTATGGAGTTCTCTATAAAGCAGGATACATTATGTCTCAATGAACTTCCTTGAGTTAAGAAAAAATAATTTGCTATGGATATCCTTTTTAGAGATGGAAAATTTGGCTAAACTAAGGGTCTCCCAATTCAACCATGGTTACATCATGAGTTTACGACACAAAAAGAATTGGACAGCACAACTGAAATGCAATACAAACGAGTAGGTGAAACCCGTCAGAAGACAAAACAACATCGTAGAATAAGTGCGTCAACTGGTTACCAAGAAGAAGGCAGGTGCATAGTATGGACCCAAAGGTAAGCTAAGCAGAGTAACTTTGAACAAAGATATTGATCTATCTCTGTGGAGAAACAAAACGTATTGGGAAATAGCAGAGATTTTGAATCTTAGCAAAAGTACAGTTAATGACATAAATTACCAGTATAAGTATGAAGACAGAATTGAATCTCGAGCAAAGCCAGGACGACCAAAACTTCTGACCGATAGGCAGGAGTCTTATAATATGCGGAAGGTACAACAGAATCCGCGTATAAGTGCTCCGGTAATTTGTGTTGAGGTTAAGGAAGAACGGGACTGGCAGTTAACCCTGATAGGATCAAAGAGCCATGCGAAAACAAGATTTCAATAGTCGCGTCGACAGAAAAAAGCCATACATTTCCAGCAAGAATTTGCCAGCGTGCACATTGGATATTTTGTAATCCATTTTATTTGGGTGGTAGATCAGTTATCATTAACACAATTAACATTTACATAAATTGCCTTGTTCAAGAGCAGGGAAGGTTATGTGGCTACCTACATGAGATTTTGAAGCTATATCGTTATGATGAGAATAACCTGACATACATTTGAGATGTGACGACTTATAAAATCACAGATTACTAATATTACTGTGCAATCTGTGTGTGTATTAATAGTAGCAAGGACAGGTGTAAGTCATCTTATAATGTCATCAGGAGACCACTCCAACTCAGGCACACCGACTGGGAATGCCAGTATTACTTAGAATTATACTTCAGATGTTCATTTATCTCACATAATAATAAAAATTTGCATAATTAAGATAACCAAAATGAATTATCCCAATAGTCAACGAATACATTCAACTCAACTCAACTACATTTAAAGAAAAATATCTGTTTTGTTTTATAATATGCCGTACTCCAGGACAAGTTAAACAAACTTGTTTACCTTTATTTACAAAATATTAACAATTACTATACATATGGAAGCTTCCATGCTTTTGAAAAATAAAAATTCAAATATAAAATGTATAACTACATTAGTATTTCTCAATAAATGCAGTATTCTTGCTTTATTTTTCAAAAAAGAAGTAAACTAATCTATATACCTGACATCCATTGTGGGCAAAAGCAGTCCAATTTTTTGCACCAGATGATATGATCTAATGACACTAGATGGCTCTGTAGTTAATGCTTCTGTTGCATATAAAAGAAACCTGCATTTGCTATCATTCTTCTTCTTCTTCTCCTTCACCTTCTTCTTCTCCTTCTCCTTCTTCACCTTCTTCATCTCCTTCTCCTTCTTCAACTGCTTCTTCTCCTTCTCCTTCTTCACCTTCTTCTTCTCCTTCTCTTCTCCTTCTCTTCTTCACTTTATCCTCCTTCTTGTTCTTCGTCACCTTCTCCTTCTTCTTCTTCACCTTCTCCTCCTTCTTCTTCTCCTCCTCCTTCTTCTTCTCCTCCTCAGTCCTCCTTCTTCTTCTCCTCCTTCTCCTCACTCGTCGTCGCCGTCATCATCATCATCATCATCATCATCATCATCATCATCATCATCATCATCATCATCATCATCACCATCATCATCATCATCATCATCGTCGTCGTCGTCGTCGTCGTCTTCGTCATCATCGTCGTCATCATCGTCATCATCGTTATCGTCATCATCATCATCATCATCATCATCATCATCATCATCATCATCATCATCATCATCATCATCATCATCATCATCATCATCATCATCATCATCATCATCATCATCATCATCATCATCATCATCATCATCAATTATTCAATTATTATTATTATTATTATTATTATTATTATTATTATTATTATTATTATTATTATTATTATTATTATTATTATTATTATTATTATTATTATTATTATTATTATTATTATTATTATTATTATTATTATTATTATTATTATTATTATTATTATTATTATTATTATTATTATTATTATTATTATTATTATTATTATTATTATTATTATTATTATTATTATTATTATTATTATTATTATTATTATTATTATTATTATTATTATTATTATTATTATTATTATTATTAACACTATTATTATTTATATTAGTCCGTGTTTGAAAAAAATCAAAAGTCTTCTCTCTGAACAAATGGGGCCATTAACGGTGGTTAATGCCTCTGCGCGTGTGAACAGAATAGTCAGGGAAATGATTTCCTAATAATAAATACGTGAGTTTGATTCCCTAGTTAACTGTATAATGCTCCGTTTTCTAAATTTTTAAAGTGATTTTAATATTGTATTATGAAGACATTTTTATTTGCATAAATTTGAAATGTTAAGTAATTTTTGTTTTGATTAGTTAATTTTAAATGATGTTTATATAATTATATTGATTATATTTATTTACGAGAGCTTCTCAGTAAAGAATTATCATAATTTGTTACGGTCATAACTTTTCGCTCTACAATTTAATTTTATTAAATTCTGTTAGCTTAATATGAAACAAACACGCCGTAATGGTTCCCGCCTGTGAGAACCAGATAAGTACAGATGTGTTCAGTATCGCCAACAGCTGCAATGGAGGTAAAATTCAGTTAAAGTTGATGTTAGAGTTAGATCCGGAGTTTCTTTCAAACGCAATCACTTCTGATGAAACGTGGCTACATCATTTTGATCCTGAGAGCAAACAGCAAAGCTCAGTGTGGAAATCTCCTTTATCACCAATCCCTAAAAAGCAAAAGTGTTGGCCTCTGCTAGGAGAGTTATGGTCATCTCATTCTTTGATGTTCGTGTAATATTTTATCAGCATCTTGTACCTGCACAAACATCAGTAACTGGACAATACTACAGGGATGTCCTGAAAATATTTCAAGTCCATATTAGGTGCAAAAAACCACATTTCCATGAAGCAGGCTGGATGCTGCACCACGATAATGCGCGGCCGCATATTGCCAACTTTGCTGCTGAATATCTTGCAAAAATTTACGTGATGTGCATTCCTCACCCTCCCTATAGCCTGGATTTAGCCCATGTGACCTTTTCTATTCCCTAACTTGAAGAAACGCCGTCGTGAGAGGTATTATCCATCACCAAAAGCAGTGGTGAAGGCTGCGGAGGCGAATTTGAAGGATATATAAAGTAGGCTTCCTGCATGTTTTTGAAGACTGGCAAAAACACTGGAACATGAGAATGACATTCAGGGGAGACTAATTCGAGAGGCACCATCAAAATTATGAGTAAAGATACGTTGTCAAAAAAAGTTGTGATCATTCTTTATTGAACAGCCCTCGTATTTTCAAATTTTGTAATCTGTTGAAGTGTAATTTTTTCCTCTGTTTTTGAAATTTTGTATCTTTGTATGTTTTTGGTCAAGTTTTGGAAGAATTTCAAAAGTTTTCTTTATAAGTTTTTGAATTATTTTGTATTAAGAACATATTGATTATCAGTACGTGAAATATCGGTTCCGGTATTGTAGTTAGTAGTTTTATTATTTAACTGGCTGTAAGTTAAATGTGGACTGGATAAAAGTATTTGTATTGTTTGTAGAGTGGCAGTTAATATCAGTTATTTTATTTTAAATGATTTTAAATTTTGTTTTATGATCTGAAAAAATGTTGTAGTGTAATTGCAGTGTTTTTGTTGTTAATTGGTTTTTAATACGTAAGAATTTGGAAATTATGTCCAGATATAAGGAATTAGGAACCTGGATATAGAATATCAGGTTTTATTTATTTATTTGTATAATGTTCCTATTTTATCATCGAAAGGTGTACAGGACTTTTAATGACCTGAGTATGTCCCCAAACTTCTATCTTCTTGCACTGTTGAAGTGATTTTAGAAGAACAAACTAAAGAGTAATCAAGTGACAGGGTTGTAGACATCCCGGAGCAAACATTGTCCCAATAGACTATCAGTGATACAGTCATTTTATGCCTGGACGATGAGAAGAACGACATATCGAGAGTACAGCTCGGATTTTCTACCTAAATTAGAATTTATAAATAACACTTTAAAAGAAAACAACCTGTTCCATGGAGGAGTAACTACACTAAGGAAAGTTTGGAAGAAAATAAATTTCAAATTTTTAAAAAATGCCAAGAGAATAAATCTCTTAATGGAGATCTCGATGCTGTTCCCAACCCATATGCCTATTTCAATTTTTGAGAACAATGAAACAATTGAAGTCCTTTTGTTTACTGGTTGAAGCTTGGATCAATGGAACCATACTATAAGTAAAGAAGGAGATGAACTTGATTTCCCTCTTCAGACGTCTGTAGCAAAAGCCTAACGCTTTATAATTTTGCATAAGATTTCTGAGGAGGCTCTATTCGCAGCGTCTTGGCGAGTTTTAAATCGAAGTCTACCAAATACCCTCATGAAGAAATGTACTACAAAACGTTTAGGATCGGTTTGGTAACCAATTATGTACAAACACAAACACCCTTCCAACAGTGTCTTCCTATTTGCAGAAACATACAAGACATCCCTCAAATCAGAAATGCCTTTATGCTTCCCATATAAAAACACTGAATTTGATCCATGCACTACTAAAGCTGTATTCCAGAGTCACCAAGAGAATCGATTTTGTGCTAGAGCAACTGACGTAGCACAGTGCACTGCCACGAGTGCCGTGCGACTTCAGTGTGAGACAGAAGTGTTGCCTCCGTCTCTTGCGGTTTGTTTTCGTAGACATGTCGGTTGGATAATGTAATGTAAGACGTAGGGCTTCTACTTCTACATTTATGCCCTCATGGGAAGGGTGTTTCTATTTTATAGAAAGTGATAGTATCAGAGCATTCAAAATGAAGCTCTCCTTATGGGAAAGACAGTTAACCTCAAAGAACGTGGTACATTTCCCAAAGCTCTCAACAGTTCAGCAGTTTCTTCAGGTCATATACTTGCAAGAATATGTTCAAAGATTAAGAGAGCTGAACCAAGAATTTCAGAAAAGGTTACAAGAAGTGGTGCAATTAGAGCCAATTTTCCAAATATTTGCTGAGCCTTACTCTACAGGTGCTAATAATGTTCCATCTGAATTGCACAATGAACTTATCGATTTGCAATTCAATCCAAAAATGAAAAATAAATTACAAAATAGAATTAGTTTGAGTGATTTCTATTAAGAAATACATTTCCTTGACTATATAGAAACGCCGCTCGTTTTCTGAGTATGTTTGGATCCACACACACACACACACACACACACACACACACACACACACACACACACACACACACACACACACACACACACACACACACACACACACACACACACACACACACACACACACACACACACACACACACACACACACACACACACAAAAACACACACACACACACACACCCACACAGTTATATATATGCAAACAATTTTTTTGGTTATGAAATTAAACAAACCCGCTGCAAAATTCAATTGTCGGATCATTACTTAAATTGTCTACTTATACTAGCTGCTACACAAACATTGACACCTAATTTTGAAAAACTAATGTGTCAAAAGAGACAACAAAGTTCTAGAAAACTAGGTTCCACTTCTGAGTAATATGTTGTGCCTATTGCTTTTCTTCGAGCTGTTATTTAATACTGCTGTATTGTAAGTAGACTGTCGATTATTTTCATTTTGTTTAAACTATCAATTTATTGTTCATTTGTTTTTTATTGAAATAAAGATACATAGTTGAATGATAATGAAAGGAACAATGAAACAATTTCTATAACGATTATATCCTTCATATTACAATTCGATTATTACTGTTGCACAGTCAATTGTGCATTTAAAGTGCAGGATCGGTATTCCGCCACTGCTCTGAAGGCTACGGAGTGCACGGTAGACTATTCCGGCGTGCAGCGGGTAAACTTGCACGACCTACTGTGCACAATGTGCATTGAGATGATGGCCACTGCTGTACTCCATGAACATATAAAGCTGAAAAAGGACCGTCTCAAAATTTGTGAAATAGTTCACGACCATGTCAGCCCAGGAATACTAAAAGTTATATGGACCCAAGGATATGTTTCCAAAACAGAAGATATTTTTTACATAAAGCCATGGACCCAAAATTGTTTGATAGTGAAGTGCAAAATCTAAAGGGGACAACGAGGATAAACTAAAACAGGTCTACTGGGATAAGAATGGCCCAAGTTAATTTAGAATATTCCTAGACTGACTGCAAGGAACAGTTCAAAACATCTGATACTCATACTTCCACTACATAGGGGAGATGCGCCCAGTACCGCACGGTGTCAGTATCTCGTAGTTGCCGATTGATAGTAGAAGCTCATGGTGTGTATTTAGACAAACAACTATCTTTGTTACCTACGGAAAGTTTTCCCTCCTCTTTGACCGTTGAATCGGAAGGTATTGTCTAGAGAAGTCGTGTAGTGAACTGGAGCTGTGCTGTTAATAACTTGCTGACATTGCTGCTGCCTTGTCCGGTGAAGAACTAATTAAGTATTTGTACCCATATTATTCGGTATTAAGCAGAGTACACAAACAGAAAATAAAATGTCGGTTTAAAAGAATCGGGCCGCGCTATGACGTCATATATACGTACGTGTGAGTTGCTCAGTACCGTACGCGAAGATTTATTTTCATTCCCTGAACTTGTACTGACATTCGATTGTTTTTTATTTATAGGTGTTCCTGTCAACACGGAGGCCAAAATAAAGGAAAATGGTTAGAATAAAATATGAAACAAGCAATAAAGAATGTCATAGAAAGATCAGTGAGCCTGGGAGTAGCAATATATATTGCTGAAACATTAACATCTACTCTGTATAAGTTGATATTGCAAGAAAAGGCACAAAAAATAAGAAGAAACCAATAGCAAAGGGACGTATTACTAACATAAATAAAACTATAAATAGAAAACCTAGCTCTAGCTCTGTCTAACAGAAACTGGAAATAGTGAAGAGCCTTAAAAGACTAAAAGAAAATTAAATTTTGGAAGCAAAACCAGTGTCGATTGAAGTGTTCTTACAGAGTGTATCATTTGCTTAGAAATCACAGACAAGGCTTGAGTTCAGTGTGTATCGTGCAAGGGTTGGGCACATATTGAATGTACAGGGCAAGAGAACATTGTTGTTTATAGATGTAATCATTGTGTTAAAATATATTTCATTAGTTATAAGACATTTTTATTTTGTTCTGATAATCTGTAGTGAAGGTTTTGAAAAATATGTTATCATGTTACCGTGTTTTGTTTTTATCTCAAGAATACAATAATTATGATAGAAATAATTATCTTGCGATTTACCAAGCAGCTCATTTTCCTTTATTTATAAATATGTATTTGTTTACGTCTGTCCGGTACTGGGAAACCCTTTTTCAGATGCGCAGTTATCACTAATATATACTTTAGTTTTTAACAGTCAACATGACTCGCGTTCATGAATATTCATTACTAATGCTGATTCTGTATGTTATTAGCTTCATGATAATAGTAGCACGCTACTTCTTCTCCATTAAACTTTCTTTGACTTTTGAAAAAAACTTAGGTGTGCGGTACTGGCCGCATCTCACCTACTATCGGTCAGTAGAGAGTAAAAAGTATTTATCTTTATTGTCTTTAGGCACAACAACTTCAGTATTTTCTTCTTCTTCTGACGCTTTAACGTACCTGTTTGTTGCCCAGTATTCCAGTGTGGGAGAAAGATCGTTTTTTAAATTGATTGAGTAAAAGAGCAGCTTTATGTGACTTTTGCCTTTGTTTAGCATCTTTTACACTCCATTATTTTAAATGAAATTTGTACTGAAATATTTGAACCCTGGTAAATATATTGGAGATATAAATACAGAACCTGGAGTATTCCCGAAGATCTAACTCCAAGAACGAAACAAAGAAAGAGAAAAAAGTTAAAGAAAAAGGAAGTCAGACAAAAACTCTGAATGATAATAATGTATAGTTATAAATATTAATATATCAAATTTAAAGACAAACAGTGAAACATGAGAAGAAAATAACCTGAATGCGAATGTAGAAGATGAATGTGCAGGTGCAAATTCTAACACATATCATACACATTACAATATCTCATTTAGAAAACGTTTCAAACAAAATTGGGAAACGGTGGTTAATTTGTCATAAAATAGAGTTCATGATAAGTTTAAATTAAATATGAATGCTAAGCATAGGAATAGGAAGAAATAAGAAGAGGCTAAATAAACATAACTTTGTATATTCGTTAGTTTTATAGCACTGAAAATTCTACGACATAAACGCCTCGTCTTATGGCCGACATTGCATTGCTACTAGAAACAATGGAACATCGCGAAAGAAAAAATAAAAAAATGCAAAGAGCTTTGTATCCTTTGCGGCTCTTAGCAGAGATGCTTGATTGCGCTTCAATTATACCTGTCTTGATAGATTACACTTAAATAAATGAATACATAAGTAAATAAATAAATAACAACGTACATAATGTTGCATAACATAAACAAAGAATAGCAAACAAAATTTCGAATATCAATTAAATACCAAAATTTACTGCGACGATCTTGCTTCCTTTACCTATGTTGAAGTAGCACCCTCTGGAATTAGTCGTGAGTACCACTTCTCATTATACCAGATTGTTGCTTCTGATTACGTATCACCACTATAAACAAAGAAACGGAAAGGAATTACCCATATTTATCGTTTTAGTCGTGAGTTATATCTAAAAATGTATATAAAATTCCCTACACAAAACACACGTTCAGAATTTAATGAATTTAGGCGTGTCGGGGAAACTTTTACAATGTTTCTTTCTATAAGATCCCAATTCGGCTATCAAAAACATTTGAAAACGAAATATTGCAAATCGGTAGAACTGTTGTTAAGAGGAAAGTAAGAAAGGGCGAGGGAAAATAATGAAGGTACATAAAAGCGAAAAGGGTTAACAGAAAAGCAAATCATACACAAACTGTTAGTGATAATAAAGTAGCAAAAACACAGCGAAAACTCAACGGACAAGAAACATTTGAAGTTCGCCGGAGTTTTGAATAAAAAGGGGCAAAGAGATCTAAATCATTTGTGAGGCGTAGAAAAATGGTTGATGCGCTTCAGTTATTTCTATCTAGTTTGCATAATAATCAAATAAATGAATAAGTGTATACATATGTAAATAAATATACAAATAAACAAACAAATAAATCAATAAATCAATGAATGAATAAATAAATACATATATACACATATACATACATAAATACATAAATAAATATATAAAAAATTAATTAATAAATAAATAAAAGATAGAGTATATGATATATATATATATATTATGTATCAGATTTTACTGTTATGATCTCGATTCAATTACGAATGCCGAAGTGGTGCGTTCTGGAATTAGTTTGGAGTAATATTCCTTATTTTTCCATATATTTTTGCCCGATTAATGTTTAATCTCCTTTACTACTGCTTAAAATCATTACAATAGCTTTAAATTGTATGTATATATGAATGTTAAATGTGTATAGGTAGGAAAATGAAGAAGCAAAATAAAAGTAATATTGAAAATTAATTTGGCTTGTAGCACTGCGAATTCTACAAGCTAAACACTTCGTCTTATTGGCGTCATTGCATTATGAGTATAAATAATTGAAGATCGTGAAAGTCAAGATTAAAAAACGGCAAAGAGATTTAAACCACTTTGGCGTCGTACAAAGAGGTTATATTGCGTTTCCCGTATTTCTATCTCGGGAGTAAAGAAATAATAAAATGAAATAAGATTTTCAATGAACGGCAACCTAATTTTCGAATTTCGATTGAATACCAAAATTTACTGCGATTGTTTTCTTTTGTTTACGAATGACCATGTAGCGCCGTGTAGTATAAGTTTTGAGAATTAATTCCTCTTCCACCAGATTGTTTCTTCTGATGACAGCATCATGACCATCACAAAAAGACAATAATTAAATAATTAATAAATATATGATGCTGGATAACCCAAAAAGTAAAGGGCAACCCAAATTTCGAATATGAAGTAAATATAAAAATTAGACGCTATGATCTTCTTTCGTTTATGAATAGTGAAGTAGCGCCCTCTAGAATTAGTTTTGCGTACTAGTCCAAATTCTTTCAGATTTCTTCTTCTGAGTACTGGTTTATCTGTTTCATTGCCGCCTAAAAGTTATCGTGATAGTTTTAAGTTGTACTTAATTATCTCTATGAAGTAGTAGAATAAAGAAAAGAGTAAGAATAAGTAGAAATAAAGACTGTGAGTTCGTTTAGTTTGTAGCGCTTTAAGCTCAGCGAGGCCGAAGCTTCGTCTTATTGGTGACATTGCATTGGAACTAGAAACAATTGAATATCTCGAAGAAATAGATAAAAAAGACGCTAAGAAATTTTATCATTTGGGGTTCTTAGCAAAGAGGTTTGATTGCCCTTTAGTTATTTCTATCTCTTGGAGATAACAAGTAAATAAATGAATAGATACGCAAATAAATGAGTAAAAACATACACAATATTGCATAACTTAAATAATGAACAGCAAACAAAATGGCGGGTATCATTTAAATACCAAAATTTACTGCGATGACCTCGGTTCGTTTAAATGGCGAAGTACCACCCTCTAGAATAAGTTTGGAGTAATATATCCTATTCTTCTAGACTTCTTCTTCTGATTAATGCATCATCACCATAAACAAACGACAAAAGGTATTACACATATCTGTTGTTTGGGTCTAAGCTAGGCCTAAGGAACAGTCCTACAGAGGAAACACGTTCAAAACTTCCGAGTTTATACATTTTCATAAAAATCTAATTCGTCGAAACATTTCATTCAAACGTTTTAAAACAAAAATATACTGCCAAATCAGTCCCACCGTCCTTAAGAGGAAGGAATCAAAGAAAGAAAGAGATAAAAGAAAGAAAGCACAAAATAAAAATGTATAAAAATAGTCAACCAGATACAAACTATGAAGGATAATAAAGTAGCTAATTCATAATCAGTATTATACCAGGTGAGTCTTCTGCCCCCATTAACTGTGATCTATGCAACCAGCAGTTTATAGCCTAAGTGAAAACTTTGACCATTTTAGCACAAAAGCCGTTATTGCAGCTCTGTATTTCTTCTATTCGGTACTCTACACAGCCAGCAATAATACTTACTGTCCTGAATCAGCACCAAGAAGTTGCGAAAAACTTAAACGGTTTCTCATGCATATAATACTAATTTGTTTCATATAACCTTGCCCCACTGACACGTATCACTCTTCTTTCAGCTACCTTCCCCCGAACCCTAATTGGCTAATGCTTTCGCGCCAATAGCCATAGGCTGTGCCTTCCCGTCACATTTAAACCTGCAGTAAACGTCATAAAACTTGCCAGGAAGATAGATCAGATCATACAAATATTAATATGAAAACATGCAAAAAGAATGAATTTTAGAATGAGACTGAGCAAGTTGAATCTGAATGAATGATAAATGAAACTGAAACAAGTTTATAATGAAAGGCCTTAGGGCCTTTTCCACTAGATTTTTTTAAACCAGCACATATACCTTGCAAAAATGCTTGTATTTCAGTCTTAAAAGTCATCTCACGCCATACTTGACGTGTGTCCTTCATTCACCCAAGTCTCGGAAAGGTAGTATATTTTGCGACTGGTATTCCGGTACAGTCTTATTGTCCTTAAATAACGTCTTCTCCACACAGCAATATAGCCCCTGGAATTGTAAGTTTTCCTGTTGCCTCAATTTCAGGTCGCGATGTTCCTACGCATCTAACACTAACACCTGTAAGTTCAGAGCACAGCTGTTCGACTTCTCTCACTGAAAAAGACGGACTCTTCTCTGAGAGTGCGTTAAACACATGCACCACAATTCTTTTTTGCCGCTTTTTAAAGGTTCTCGCTTGCGATGCGTCAGCGAAAAACTGGCGGTAGACTCTGCCATTATACACATAATAAGTACACGCACAATAAACAAGCAATAAAGTAATTTAGCTCTCGCACTCGGCAAGGCTCCCCTTCAAATCGCGATATATGACAAATCCAGTTCATAACAAGGTCAGTGATAAGTCATATAAACAAATATGTCACCACTACCGCTAAAGCACGTGCTATGGTGTCATGTGAAAGACAGGCTTCAGAGCAAGGGAACCTCCTCTTTACTTCGTTTAAGAATTAACATGCACTTCAGATAAATCAACTCTGTTGCGTAATACATTTAATTAAAAAAGTTACGAAAATATAACTTTGACAATTCTCTTCCAACATATAGAGATATATCACCATGTTAAACAACGAACTAATTTTTACCGCACAACAGTCTATACTACAATAGCAGCCAATGAGAGGTGCTAGGTCACGTGACCGTTTAGAGATACGGGGCAAGCTTATGTGAAACAAGGTTTAACAAGGTGTTAACCGAATGCGTTACTAAAGGACACCAAAGAGCACGGAGCAGCTGGCGGAGTGGGTTAGCTTGCTGGAATGTAGTAATACGAAAGCAAGGTTCGAAAAGACATCTCATAGTCTATATATATTTTTTTCTTTTCTCCCAATCCTTATTGCCTGTATTTTAGTTACTAATTTGTTTATTGTTGCTATTGGTTCATTTATGAGCCAAAGACAAAATAATTACAATCCGATATATACGGACATAGAGGGATTTGCTGGCCCTATTAGTTGGGCTGAGCTCCTCCTAACGTAAGGTAGTTGAGATCCTTGACTTTTGACCCTTATAATCTGTATGTTATATGTGTCGTGAACCATGTTCCGGAGTTGGCTTTCAGACGAAATTAAATCTAATAGATTTTGTTTGTTGCTTATATCTTATGTTTCACTCTGCATTTGTCAAATATTTGAAACTTGCCTTAATGGGTCAAGCACAATACCCACCATAATAAAATATCTACTAGGAACTACACATTTATAACTACATGCCAGCGGAAAACGCGGCTACTATTGTATTTTGTAAACACCTATAATGTTATAAAATGTTTTTGTATATGATATGAAATTATAGGCCCCAAGAGATAAAACAAAGGGAAATAAACACTTTTGAGCTCATCACGAATGATTTGAACCCAAGTCAAACGGGCATACTGGTGAAGTTACTGTATGATAGCGCTCAGCCAACGCTACCTTGCTCCGAATTTTTAACGCTTTCGACAGCTTTATGCAGTGTTTTGAGCTCCGTTTTGGTAATTTTAACACAAATAAAAGAACTGCATCTGCCAGGACAATTACTGTATGAGCTAAAAAGTGCTGTAATTTGTGACAGAAACGAAAGCAATCGATCTAATTTTTAGCATTTTTTGACATAACTGTGCAATGAAAACACGTGCTGGGTGAAGATTTAAATGCAATTGGTTCCACTGTGTAGATCTGCCATTTTGTGTGCCAATGTTATCGTCAACTGATGCATGTGATACGGTGTTCCTTCAGGAGCGTGTTTAAACGTGTGTGTGAATGTACGCTAATGAAAAACTAGTTTGTAAACCCTCTAAAATTATTACTGCAGCTTTCTTACCTGGGTATGATGCTTTTGGAAGCGACATACATAGTGATTGATTTCTGTCCCTTACAACACTTATGCACCGAGCTTCCTAACCAACCTCTATAAACTATTCTTCTAATCACCCATTAGAGGGCATTCAAGAAAAGGCAAAGTCATATACATGGAGTCCCATAAATAATCGGACAGACTTTTCATTTGACTATGGAGTGCTCTGTAAAGCAGGATACATTACGTATATCAATGTCAAGGTACCTCCTTGTGTTAAGAAAAAATCATTTGCTATGGATATCCATTTTAGAGATTGAAAATGTGATTAAACTAAGGGTTGCCCCATTCAACCTTGGATTCATCATGAGTTTACGACACAAAAGGAATCGGACAGAACAAATGAAATGCAATACAAACGAGTAGGTGAAGTCTGTTACTAGACAAAACAACATCGTAGAAGTACGTCAACTGTTCACCAAGAAGAATGTAAGAGCATAGTATGGGTCCACAGGTAAGCAGGGTACCTTTGAACAAAGACAGTGATCTATCACTATGAAAAGAACAAAAAATACTGTAAATAGCAGAGATTGTGAATCTTAGCAAAAGTACAGTTAGCGACACACTTCACCGGTATAAGTATGAAGACAGAATTGAATCTCGAGCAAAGCCAGGGCGACCAAACCTTCTTACCGATATGTAGGAGTCTTATATTATGCGGAAGGTAAAACGGACTCCGCGTATAAATGCTCCGGTGATAGGTATGTGCTGAGATTAAGGAAGAACTGGACTGACAGTTAACCCTGAACGGGTCAGAAGAGCCATGCGAAAACAAGATTTTATTGGTCGCGTCCAGAGAAAAGAGCCATACATTTCCAGCAAGAGTTTGTCAAAAGTTCTTCAACGAGACAGCCGAATGGTGGGACCAAGCTATTTTTTGTGACGAAAGCAAATACAACCTTGCTGGATCCAATGGCAGGATGGTTGTGCGGAGGAAACCAAACAGGGAGCTGGAAGAGCGCAATTCACAAGGCACAAACACGGCGGAGGGTTTGAAATGGTGTGATCTGTATTTCCTCTACGGAAGTGGGAAAGCGGGTGTTCATAGACACAACCATGAACAAGGAAGCCTATCTTAGACTATTATAGCAAAATTGTAAACAAAGTGCAGAAATGATGGGT
This sequence comes from Mantis religiosa, assembly GCA_030765055.1. Classification (NCBI taxonomy): domain Eukaryota; kingdom Metazoa; phylum Arthropoda; class Insecta; order Mantodea; family Mantidae; genus Mantis; species Mantis religiosa. The sequence goes on from CM060950.1 coordinate 320,784,727, forward strand.
ATTTTGGGCAGCTCCTCATTTAATCAGGATAATGATCCGAATCACACGGCCCAAATTGTGCAGCGATGATCACTATACAACAGTCCTCATGTGCTGCAAACACCCCACCCACAAGTCATAATATCATAGAAGCGGTGTGGGATAAACTGGAGAAGGCCGTGTGGAAGACCCCATCACGTCCAAGCAAAACTTGAAGGAGAGGTTGCAAGTACAATGGAGCAAACTTTCCACAGCCTAACTGAAAATCCTGGTTCACAGCATGCCAAATAGGTTAAGAGAAGTAGTTGAAAGAAGATGGAGAGTCACAAAGTACTAAGCCATATTTTGTATCTCACTCAAGTTGTGTGCTAATACTTTTAAGGGCCAAAACACGCCACATATCTTTTTAATTCTTAAAAAAGAACGCATTATATAATTTTTATGCGAAATAGCATTTATTTTCTGACAAAAACGAACCATGTAACTGTCGATTGTCATTAATTTCAATAAAACATCATATCAAATGTTGATTCACACTTTCAAAACTTAGTAGTACTCTGATTTGTGCGATTATTTATGGGAGTGTCTGCATGTAACATAGCAAGTTGCATAAATTAAAAAAATAGGGGCAGGGGACTCCTCTGGTATATTTACGCAACACAGTAAATGACAAAAACTATTGTTTATTAGAAAGCTATAGATTTATTAACTTAATTGTAACTGACGGCCGCGCCGTGTCTCAGTGGTTAGACCGCTTAGCTCTCACCAAGGCGGCCTGGGCTGTATCCCGGGGGACCGCAAAGTGAGATTTGTGGTAGAAAACATGGCGCTGGGGCGGGTTTTCTCCGGGATCTCCGGTGTCCCCTGCCATCTCATTCTACCGGTGCTCCATCTTCATCTCATATATCATCAGTGCTATCACCTGCGGTGCCGTATGTAGTAAAAGCGGGCGTTAAGCACTACACATTTCATTTTTTAATTGTAACTGTGTTGTATTTAAACTTCACCCCCAACTGTAGAATAAATAACTAAATAAACCCAAATAGATTTATTTATGTATAAGTTTAGACAACTTTTATTGGCCGTACGATGTTCGTCGGGTGAGCTAGAATTGTATACAATTTATACTGTCGCTGCGACGAGAGAGATACGCGCGGCTTTTGTACACAAAGAGCCTGCTGGCAAAGAAAACAGACAGATAGTGTAACACTGAGATAGAAGGCATGCCAAAACAGATAAAGCTAGAACATTCTGGTAACATCTTGATTGATGGAGAGCGTTCGGTTTCTTGATTGTTCTGGAACAGTCTGGAATTATCAGTGGAGGTACTTAAGAAAGCGAAGACTGTCCAAGTGTCAGTCGTAAACAAGAGCAAACAGACGTTGTAACAGGAGTGTTGTAAACAGATGTAATTAGAACGCTGTTGTTGTGATCATCGACCTTGGTAATTTATGCCATCCAACGTTTAGTCATATCGGACGATGAATGAAATGGGTGCCAATGATGTTTAAATGAGTCCGGGGTCCATGGAGCTTAGAGTTACCCGACATTCGTCTACCAGGATAAGGGGTGAGTGAGTGTGTGGTGTTTTAGGGCCCGTCGACAACTAAGTCATTTGGGCCCAGGTTAAGGGAAAACCCCGGAAAAGCCTTATACAAATAACTCATCCTGACCAAGATCCGAACTCGGGACCTCTTGAACGTGAGGCAGACACGCTATCAACTACGTTACCGAGGTGGGCTTGGTAGATTGTGATTGTGTATGTGATGTAATACTGCTACTGTGAGTGCATTTCTACGCAAATAAAAAGCGATTTTAAATTATGCAAATAGGACTTTTAATTTTGCGGACCCACAAAGTCGCAATATGTTATATTTATGATAAATTATAATTTTGAGTAGACCCATTTACTGCCTGAAATTCTTTTGAGCATTTGTAGTCTATGTTGTACATTTTCTGCAATTTTTTATATGTATTTATTCCATTTTTAGATTTGCATGTACAGAAACTCCTAAACATTTATAGGATTCTGTTTGTTTAATATTTACTTTAATAGGAACTATGGAAAGTAGTTGTGAAGAACAGTTTAATATAAACATTTCAAATTAGTTTCTGTAACTTCCATTCATAGTGGTACTTTATGGAATGCTGCCTTCATTTTATTAAAATCGAGTTTCATGTTCCATCTGTAGTAGTGATATCCAGATTGCTAGGTAATCAACACAAAGTGCACATTGGATACTTTGTAATCCATTTAGTTTGGGTGGTAGATCAGTTATCATTAACAAAATTAACACTTACATAAATTGCCTTGTCCAAGAGCAGAGAAAGATATGTGGCTACCCGCATGACATTTTGAAGGTATAACGTTATGATGAGAATTGCCTGACATATACTTGAGGTGTGACAACTTATAAAATCACAAATTTCATAGATTACTGTACAATCTGTGTGTGTATGATTACCTTTATTTACAAAATATTAACTATTACTATACATATGGAAGACTTCCATGCTTTTTAAAAATAAAAATTCAAATATAAAATGTATAACTACATTAATATGTCTCAATTCTTTAGTATCCTTGCTTTATTTTTCAAAAATCATATAACTAATCTCTTTACCTGACATCTATTGTGGGGATAAACAGTTCAATGCTTTGCACCAAATGATCTGATCTAAAGACACTACATGGCTCTGCTGTTAATGCTTCTGTTTCGGATAAAAGGATCCTCCAATTTTTATCTCGGCCGTTCCTGTGAACGTTTCATCTCAAAGTGCATTTTAATGATAATATTGCAATGGTTGATTCAAAGGTTCAATCAAGACCTTGCAAAAGCATTTACATACATCTTACAAGAAGAACAGTTATATTTTTCTGATGTAGTATGTATCTCTATTTTACATAGTTCCGCCTCCTGATCTTCCTCCTCGTCCTCGTCCTCATCCAGGTCCTCGTCCTTCTTCTTCTTCTTCTTCTTCTTCTTCTTCTTCTTCTTCTTCTTCTTCTTCTTCTTCTTCTTCTTCTTCTTCTTCTTCTTCTTCTTCTTCTTCTTCTTCTTCTTCTTCTTCTTCTTCTTCTTCTTCTTCTTCTTCTTCTTCTTCTTCTTCTTCTTCTTCTTCTTCTTCTTCTTCTTCTTCTTCTTCTTCTTCTTCTTCTTCTTCTTCTTCTTCTTCTTCTTCTTCTTCTTCTTCTTCTTCTTCTTCTTCTTCTTCTTCTTCTTCTTCTTCTTCTTCTTCTTCTTCTTCTTCTTCTTCTTCTTCTTCTTCTTCTTCTTCTTCTTCTTCTTCTTCTTCTTCTTCTTCTTCTTCTTCTTCTTCTTCTTCTTCTTCTTCTTCTTCTTCTTCTTCTTCTTCTTCTTCTTCTTCTTCTTCTTCTTCTTCTTCTTCTTCTTCTTCTTCTTCTTCTTCTTCTTCTTCTTCTTCTTCTTCTTCTTCTTCTTCTTCTTCTTCTTCTTCTTCTTCTTCTTCTTCTTCTTCTTCTTCTTCTTCTTCTTCTTCTTCTTCTTCTCCTTCTTCTTCTCCTTCTGCTTCTCCTTCTGCTTCTCCTTCTGCTTCTCCTTCTCCTTCTCCTTCTCCTTCTCCTTCTCCTTCTCCTTCTCCTTCTCCTTCTCCTTCTCCTTCTCCTTCTCCTTCTCCTTCTCCTTCTCCTTCTCCTTCTCCTTCTCCTTCTCCTTCTCCTTCTCCTTCTCCTTCTCCTTCTCCTTCTCCTTCTCCTTCTCCTTCTCCTTCTCCTTCTCCTTCTCCTTCTCCTTCTCCTTCTCCTTCTCCTTCTCCTTCTCCTTCTCCTTCTCCTTCTCCTTCTCCTTCTCCTTCTCCTTCTCCTTCTCCTTCTCCTTCTCCTTCTCCTTCTCCTTCTCCTTCTCCTTCTCCTTCTCCTTCTCCTTCTCCTTCTCCTTCTCCTTCTCCTTCTCCTTCTCCTTCTCCTTCTCCTTCTCCTTCTCCTTCTCCTTCTCCTTCTCCTTCTCCTTCTCCTTCTCCTTCTCCTTCTCCTTCTCCTTCTCCTTCTCCTTCTCCTTCTCCTTCTCCTTCTCCTTCTCCTTCTCCTTCTCCTTCTCCTTCTCCTTCTCCTTCTCCTTCTCCTTCTCCTTCTCCTTCTCCTTCTGCTTCTGCTTCTGCTTCTGCTTCTGCTTCTGCTTCTGCTTCTCCTTCTCCTTCTCCTTCTCCTTCTCCTTCTCCTTCTCCTTCTCCTTCTCCTTCTCCTTCTCCTTCTCCTTCTCCTTCTCCTTCTCCTTCTCCTTCTCCTTCTCCTTCTCCTTCTCCTTCTCCTTCTCCTTCTCCTTCTCCTTCTCCTTCTCCTTCTCCTTCTCCTTCTTCTTCTTCTTCTTCTTCTTCTTCTTCTTCTTCTTCTTCTTCTTCCTCCTCTTCTTCTTCTTCTTCTTCTTCTTCTTCAAAAACCGAAACATCTTCTATCAAGTTATCGGCCAATTAGTCTGCTTCCAACCTTATCAAACCTTTTGGAGAAAGTAATCCAAAGTCGCTTAGCAGAATTTGTCTACAAAAACAACATTATGCCATCGTATCAATTTGGCTTTCGTCCCCTACATTCAACAACAAATCAGCTACTAACAGTTAGTGAAATAATCATAAAAGGATATGAAAGAAACAGTATACCCCAGCCATTATTCTTGATAATAGCTCAGGATTTTGATACTAAATGGCACACTGGTTTACTGGTAAAACTAGATAAAACTGTGCTCCAGATTATCTGAACAGAATAACTGAAATTTTTTTCTCACAGAACTAATTTTCAGTGAGAATAGACAGTTAGAAATCCGATATTCGACCAATAGCAGCAGATGTTCCACTATTATTCAATATATTCATGCAGGACCTTACAAATGCAAATCGCATATCCTCAGATATGTATGCCGATGACGCTGTTATTTTCCATTCGCATACATACTTAAGTACTGCAATCAACAAGCTAAAAATATCATTAAATATGTTATCTAATTGGTTCAAAATGTGGCTGGATCTGCAGGGAAAACAACTAACATGGAAGTCTCCAGAAACACCAGTCAAATGTTTAAGCGTAATGCTTGACACTAAATTAACCTGGAATTCTCATATACCTTACATTTCCATTATAGACATTTCTAGCTTGGACCGGGGTGCTCAATATTGATCTACAAATCTCTTATAAGCCCCCTAATTTCTTACGCTGCTCCTGTATGGGGTGTACATTCATCGACTTCAGGTTATACAAAACAAATTTCTGCACCGTATTACAAAGGCTCTTTGGTTCATTAGAAATGATCAACTCCATCAGGAACTTGGTATTCTTTTTACACACCTGTACTTCAAAATTATATCAAAGCATTCTTCGTTAGATTATCCGAAGTACCAAGCACTGTAACCTATGCCATTGGACGACGAAATTCGAAACTCAAGGCATCCTGCTCACTGATTCAGAAGCTAGCGACTTTTCTCAGTAATTCGAAGTATATCCTCTATTTTTCTCATATTACCACTAAACATAATCTAGCCTCGCATATCTAACCTCACTTTTCAATCGTTATCCATCTTATTTAATGTTAGTGTATGTGTTAGTTATCCTGTTATATACCTTATCTATTATTATCTTTAATTTAATTGTTTTCTTAATTGTTCTCTGTTTATGTTATAAATTTATCACCTATTGTACATGTTATAGGACACTAATTCCTCAGTTGTTAATTTGTATGTAGTACTTACGTAATTTACCAATGACTTGTATAGCAATACTGCCGATCAGGCAAGTAATACACTAAGAAAGAGACACAAACTGTGAATCATAATAATGTATACTTATAAATATCCATATATTTCAAATGTAAAGAAAAGTCAAACATTAAAGGAAAAAAACCTGAATGCGAATGTAGATGATGAATGCGCAGGTGCAAATTCTAAAACATATCATACAGATTACAATATCTCATTTAGAAAACGTGTTAAACAAAAATGGGAAATGGAAATCAATTTGATATAACATAATCGTCATGATAAGTGTAATGGTTTGTAAACATCTATGCTAAGCATAGGCATAGGAAGGAAAAAAGAAGAAGCGAAACAAAAATAACATCGTATATTCGTTTGTTTTATAGCACTGCAAATTCTACGAGATACACGCTTCGGCTAATTGGTGGCATTGCATTGCTACTAGAAACAATTGAATATCGCGAATGAAAAGAATAAAAAAGTGCAGAGCTTTGTATCCTTTGCAACAATTAGCAAAGATGCCTGATCGCCCTTCAGTTATACCTGTCTTAAGAGATAACAATTAAATAAATGAATAAATAAGTAAATAAGTAAATATAAACTTACATAATGTAGCATAACATAAACAGAGAATAGCAAACAAAATTTCGAATATCAATTAAATACCAAAATTGACTACGATGATCTTGCTTCCCTTATCTATGTTGAAGTAGCATCCTCTAGCATTAGTCGTGAGTACCATTTCTCATTCTACCAGATTGTTTCTTCTGATTACGTATCACCACCACAAACAAAGAAACGGAAATGAATTACCCATATTTATCGTTTGAGTCGTAAGTTATATCTAAAATTTACGAGGGTTGTTGAATTAAGAGTGATCATAAATTTTTACAACGTATTTTCACCCGAACATCGGAATTGCCGAGAGAACCAGCTGGCAGGTAGGGGCCAGAAGGGGAGCATTCAGTCCACGCCCACCCATTTATCTGTGTAGAACTCACGGAGGTGATGGTTAGGGATTGTAATTGTGTGTGCTACGTAATCCTTTGTAATCGGCAAGTATACCAACTATAATTCGGTAGAAATAAAGAACATTTTGAGTTTGTGCAATGGGACTTTTAATTGTACGAACACACAAAGTCACTGTATCCTTACTCGTCCTCATAGTTTTGGTGGTCCTTCAAATAGTCTCCCGTGAATGCGATGCACCTGTCCCAGCGTTTCTGCCAGGTTTCAAAGAGATGCTGGAAACCATTTATTGAGTGATCTTTCTAAATCGCCTCTCAGGCCTTCACCACTGCTTCAGATGATGAACAATGTCTCCCACGAAGGCGTTTCCTCAAGTTAGAGAATAGGTAAAAGTCACATGGGACAAAATCTGAACAATAGGGAGGATGAGGGATGCACTTCACGTTGATTTTTGTCAGATATTCAGCAACAACATTGGCAATATATGACTGAGCATCCAGCTTGCTTCACGGAAATGTGGTCTTTTGCGCCTGATATGGAATTGCAATGTTTTCAGGAGATCCCTGTAGTATTGTCAAGTTACTGATGTGTGTGCAGGTACAACATGCTGATAAACCATTGCATGAATATGAATGAATGAGATGACCATAACTTTCCCAGCAGAATCAACCACTTTTGCTTTTTGGGGGGTTGGTGGTGATGGAGATTTCCACACAGCTTAGCTGTTTGCTCTGAGGATCAAAATGGTGTAGCCAAGTTTCATCAGCAGTGTTTGCGTTTGAAAGAAACCCCGGACCTTCCTCTAACATCAACTTTAACTGCATGTTGCATGCTGAATGTTGCATTTTGCAGTGGTAGGCGATACCGAACATTTCTGAGCTTCTCACAGGCGGGAACCAGGAGTACCAACAATGAAACTACTACGGCCTGTTTGTTTCATATTAAGCTAACAGAGTATAATACAATTGAATTTTAGTGTGAAAAATTATGACCGTAAAAAATTATGATCATTCTTTATTGAACAGCCCTCGTACATAAAATTCCTACACAAAACACACGTAAAGAATTTACAGAATTTAGGCGCGTCCGGGAAACTTTTACAATGTTTATTTCTATAAGATCCTAATTCGGCTATCAAAAAGAATTGAAATCGAAGTATTTTTTGCCAAATTGGTGGAATTTTTGTTAAGTGGAAAGTAAGAAAAGAAGAGGGAAAATAATAAAGGCATTTAAAAGGGAAAAAGGGTTAACAGAACATGCAATCATGCACAAACTATGATTGATAATAAAGTAGCTAAAACACAGCGAAAACTCAACGTACAAGAAACATTTGAAGTTGGCGAAAGCTTTGAATAAAAAGGGACAAAGGGATCTAAATCATTTGGGGGACGTAGAAAATGGTAGATGCGCTTCAGATATTTTATTAAAGAATCAAATAAATAAGTAAATAAATAAACAAATAAACAAGAAACGAACGAACGAACGAAAGAACGAACGTACAATAAAATAAAACAGGTAAATATATAAATAAATACAAAAATGACAAGACAAATGTATACGTAAATAACTAAATATTTAAATACTTAGAGAAAGTAACTAAGTATATTAATAAATAAATAAAAAGGACAGAAAAATAGATCAATAAATAAATAAATGAATAGATAAATAATTAGATTAATAAATAATAGATAAATAAACAAATAAATTAGTGAATAAATAAGTTATTAATTACATAAATAAAAAATAAAGAAGTAAATAAATAATTAGTTAATAAATAAACAAACAAAGAAAGAAGTAAATAAATAAAAATGAATGAATGAATAAATGAATGAATATATCAGCATTAACTGTTATGATCTCTATTCAATTACGAATGGCGAAGTGGTGTTTTCTGGAAATAGTTTGGAGTAATATTCCTTATTTTTCCAGATATTTTTGCCCGATTAATGTTTAATCTCCTTCAATACTGCTTAAAATTCTCACGGTAGCTTTAAATTGTATGTGTGTATGAAAGTTAAATACGCATAGGTGGGAAAAAAGAAGCAAAATATAAATAATATCGAATATTCGTTTTGCTTGTTGCACTGCGAATGGTACAAGCTAAACACTTCGTTTTATTGGCGGCATTGCATCATGATTATAAACAACTGAAGATCGGGAAAGGAAAGATTAAAAACAAGCAAAGAGATTTGATCCATTTTGGCGCCGTACAAAGAAATTTTATTGCGTTTCACTGATTTCTATCCCGGAAGATAAAAATTAAATAGAAGGAAGTAAAATTTTGCATAACGCCAACAGTGAACAGCAACCAAATTATAGAATCACCAGGTAGTGCCCTGTAGTGTTAGTTTTGAGAACTAATTCCTGTTCTTCAAGATTGTTTCTTCTGATGACAGCATCATGACCATAAAAAATATATGATGCTGCATAAGCTAAAAGTAAAGGGTAATCCAAATTTCGAGTACGAAGTAAATATAAAAATTCGTCTTGATCTAGTTTCGTTAAGGAATAGCGAGGTACCGCCCTCTGAAATTACTTCTGAGCACTATTCCACATTCTTTCAAACTTCCTTTCCTGAATACTGCTTTTTATGTTTCATTACTGCCTAGAAATTAGCCTGATAGTTTTAAGTTGTACTTAAATACGTATATTAGGTAGCCGAATAAAGAGAGGAAGAAGAAGAAAAGGAAGAAGAAGCAGAAGAAGATGATGAAGAAGAAAATATAAAGAAGAAGAGGAAATAAAGACCGTAAATTCGTTTAGTTTGTAGCGCTTCAAATTCTGCGAGGTAAAAGCTTCGTGTTATTGGCGACATTATATTGGTACTAGAAACAATTGAATATCGCGAAAAAATAGATTGAGAAAAGACAAAGAAATGTTATCATTTGGGGCTCTTAGCAAAGAGGTTTGATTGCCTTTTATTTATTTCTGTCTTAGGAGATAACAAATAAATATATGAATAAATAAGTAAAAACATACATAATATTCCTTAACATAAACAATAAACAGCAAACAAAATGGTGGATAACATTTGCGGAATGTTTGAAACTTGATTGACTGGGTCAAGCACAATACCCAGCATAATAAAACATCTGCTAGGAACTACACATTTATAACTACATGCCAGCGGAAAGCATTTCTATTACTATATTTTGTAGACGCCTATAATGTTGTAAAAGTGTTATTTGTATTATAACATCAAATTATAGGCCCCAAGAAATAAAGCAAAGGGCAATAAAAACTTTGAGCTCATCACGAAGGATCTGCACCCAAGTCAAACGGGCTTTCCAGTGAAGTAACGTGTACGATACCACTTAGCCAACAATATCTTGCTGGGGAAGGTTTCTATATGAACTAAATAACCGCGGACCTAAGACTCACCTCGAACTTTACACGCCTTCTACAGTTTTATACAGTGCTTTAAGCTCGTTTTTCGTAGTTTTAGCACAAATAAAGAACTTGCATCTACCATGACAATTACTGTATGAGCTAAAAGGTGTCATAATTTGCGACAGAAGCGAAGCAATCTATCTAATTCTTAGCACTTTTGACTTGGCTGTTCAACGAAAACACGTGCTGGGTGAACATTTAAATCAAATTTGTCCCACTGTGTAGATGAACAATTTTGTGTTCCAAAGTTACTGTCAAGTGATACATAGTCACATACACGGAGTCCCATAAATAATCGGACAGACTTTGCATTTCACTATGGAGTGCTCTATAAAGCAGGATAGATTATGTGTATCAATCTCAAGGAAAGCCTTGTGGTAAGCAAAAGTCATATGCAATGAATATCCTATTTAGAGATTGAAAATGTGGCTTCCCCTTTCAAACTTGTTTACATTCGGAGTTTACGGCACAAAAAGAATCGGACAGAACAAATGAAGCATGGTGAAGCCTGTCACTAGACAAAACAACATCGTAAAAGTACGTCAACTGTCACCGAGAATAATGTAAGAGCATAGTATGGGCCCAGAGGAAATCCAAGAACCTTTGAACAAAGACAGTGGTCTATCGCTATGAAAAGAACAAAACATACCGGAAATAGCAGAGATTGTGAATCTTAACAAAAGTACAGTTAGCGGCACACTTCACCGGTATAAGTATGAAGACAGAATTGAATCTCGAGCAAAGCCAGGGCGACCAAACCTTCTTACGGATATGTAGGAGTCTTATATTATGCGGAAGGTAAAAAGGAATCCGCGTATAAGTGCTCCTGTGATATGTGGTGAGATTAAGGAAGAACTGAATTGACAGTTAACCCTGATAGGGTCAGAAGGGCCATGCAAAAACAAAATTTTAATGGTCGTGTAGCCAGAAGAAAGGCATACATTTCCAGTATTTGCCCAAAGTTTTTCAACGAGACAGCCGATTGGTGGGACCAAGCTATTTTTTGTGACGAAAGCAAATATAACGTTTGTAACTAATATTGGTGTACGATCACAGGTTACCACAATTGATCACTGTTCACAGAGACTGACGGCAGAATGTTTATTGTTCGATAAACTTTATTTGTTCCTCTCGTATATATGAACCGACAATTATCAAACACCGAACACGTTGACCGCTCTAATAGGCTTGACGTTTCAGACTCCTCTCCTCATATCGACTACACGCCGATAAATGTTTATAATGGCTTCCTAGCCGCGATATAGCCATATCGGCTACACAGCGACGACTGCCTTAACCACAACTGCATGCATGTATAATCTCCGAACTTTCCCTTTTCAAACTCTTTTAAACAAAGTCCTTTTGTGACTGTTTTGGTCGCCATTGTAAACGATCCAAGGAATTCCCTATTCATATACGTCAAGTGACAATTCCTTTAGAAACCTTCTACGGACACTGCTCCTTTCATTCATGGCATTGTTACCGCCTTTCCCCAACTGAACTGACCTTGGCCTTCGTCGTCACAAAGAACCAACATTCCTTCAACATCTATCATGACTGCTTCTGTCAAACCATAATTTCGGTATCACGTTGTTGGATCCAATGGCAGGATGGTTGTGCGGAGGAAACAAAACATGGGGCTAGAAGTGCGCAATTTACAAGAAACAGTCACACACGGCGGTGAGATTGTAATGGTTTGGGGCTGCATTTCCTCTACTGGAGTGGGAAAGCTGTTGTTCATAGACACAACCATGAACAAGGAAGTCTATCTTAGAGTATTACAGCAAAATTTAAAACAAAGTGCAGAAATGGTGGTTATTTTGGGCAGCTCCTCGTTTTATTAGGATAATGATAAGAATCATACGTCCCACATTGTGCAGCTATGATCACTTTACAACAGTCCTCATGTACTACTTAAACCCCGCCACTGGGTCATAATCTTATAGAAGCAGTATGGGATAAACTGGAGAAGGCCGTGCGGAAGAACCCATCATATCCAAGTAGCGCTTGAAGGAGAGGTTGCGAGAGGAATGGAGCAAACTTTCTACAGCCCAACTGAAAAACCTGGTTCACGGTATGCAAAATAGGTTACGAGAAGTAGCTAAAAGAGGAGGGAGAGTCACAAAGTACTAAGCCATATTTGGTATCTCATTCAAGATATGTACGATTACTTTTGAGGGCCAAAACACACCGCATTTCTTTTAAATTCTTAAAGAAGATCGTATTATATAAGTTTTATATGAAATAGCATTTATGTTCTGACAAGAACGAACCATGTAACTGACGATTATCATTAATTTCAATAAAACATCACATCAAATATTGATTCACACCTTCAAAACTTAGTAGTACTCTGCTTTGTGCGATTATTTATGGGAGGCTCTGTATCTTACTTAGCAAGTTGCATGAATTAAAAAAATAAATAGGGGTAGGTGACTCCCCTGGTATATTTACGCAAAGCAGTAAATGACAAAAAATATTGTTTACTAGAGAGCTATAAATTGATTAACTTAGTTGTAACTGACGCCCGTGCCGTGGCTCAGTGGTTAGACCGCTTGGCTCTATACAAGGTGGACCAGGGGACCGCAAAGTGAGATCTGTGGTGAACAACATGCCGCTGGGGCGGGTTTTCTCCGGGATCTCCGGTATCACCTGCCATCTCATTCTACAGGTGCTCCATCTTCATCTCATGTCTCATCAGTGTCATCGCCTGCGGTGCCATATGTAGTAAAAGCGGGCGTTAAGCACTACACATTTCATTCTTTGATTGTAACTGTGCTGTATTTAAACTTCACCCCGAATTATAGAATAAATAACTAAATGAACCCAAATAGTTTTATTTATATAGATAAGTTTAGACAACTTTTATTGGCCGTACGATGTTCGTCGGGTGAGCTAGAATTATATACAATTTATATTGTGGCGGCGACGAGAGAGATACGCGCAGCTTGTGTATACAAAGAGCCTGCGGGCAAAGATAACAGACAGATAGTGTAACACTGAGATAAAAGGCATGCCAAAACAGATAAAGCTAGAACATTCTGGTAGCATATAGACTGATGGAAAGTGTTCGGTTTCTTGATTGTTCTGGAAGAGTCTGGAATTATCAGTGGAGGTACTTAATAAAGCAAAGACTGTCCAAGAGTCAGTCTTAAACAAGAGTAAACAGACGTTGTAAAAGGAGTGTTGTAAACAGATGTAACTAGAACGCTGTTGTTGTGATCATCGACCTCGGTAGATTGTTTTTTTAATTTACGTCCTCCAACGTTTAGTCATATCGGACGCTGAATGAAATGGGCGAAAATGATGCTCAAATGAGTCCGGCGTCCATGGAAGCTGAGAGTTACCCGACATTCGTCTTTCAGGATAAGGGACAACCCCGGAGAAACCTTATCCAAGTAAGTAACCCTGACCGAGAATCCAACTCCGGGCCTCTTGAATGTGAGGAAGACACGCTACCGTCTACGCTACCGAGGTGGGCTTTGTAGACTGTGATTGTGTATGCGATATAATACTGCTGCTGTGAGTGTATTTCTGCGCAAATAAAGAACGATTTGAATTGCTGCAAATTGGACTTTTAATTTTGTGGAGCCACAAAGTCACAATATGTTATATTTAAGGTTCATTTTGAGTAGCCCCATTTGCTGTCTGCAATTCTTTTGAACATTTGTAGTCTTTGTTGTACATTTTCTGCAATTATTTTATATGTGTTTATTCCATTTTTATATTTGCGTGTACAGTAACTCCTAAACATTTGTAGCCTTCTGCAGGTTTAATATTTACTTTATTAGGAACTATGAAAAGTATTTGTTAAGAATAGTTTAATATAAACATTTCAAATTAGTTTCCTTAAGTTCCATTCATAATGGTACGTTTTGGAATGCTGCCTTCATTTTATTAAATAGAGTTTCATGTTCCATCTGTAGTAGTGATATCCAGATTGCTAGGTAATCAACACAAAGAGCTCATTGAATATTTTGTAATCCATTTTATTTGGGTGGTGGATCAGTTATCATTAACACAATTAACATTTACATAAATTGCCTTGTACAAGAGCACAGAAGTTTATGTGGATAACTACATGACATTTTGAAGATATAACGTTATGATGAGAATAACCTGACATATATTTGAGATGTGACGACTTATAAAATCACAGATTACGAATATTACTGTACAATCTGTGTGTGTATTAATAGAAGCAAAGACAGGTGTAAGTCATCTTATAACGTCATCAGGAGACCACTCCAACTCAGACACACCGTCTGGGAAGCCCGGTATTCCATAGAATTATAGTTCATATGTTTATTTAACTCACAAGAAAATACAACTTTGCATAACTTAAAACCCTGATCTACAATGTCCAAATTATTAAGCAATAAATTACTGAAAACTATCTGTTTTATTTTATAATATGCCGTACTCCAGGACAAGTTAAAAAGATATGATTATCTTTATTTACAAAATATTAACTATTACTACACTAATGGAAGTCTTCCATGCTTTTGAAAAACAAAAATTCAATTATAAAATGTATAACAACATAAATATTTCTCAATACATGCAGTATTTTGTTTATTTTTCAAAAAGAAGCCAACTAATGTATATACCTGACATCTATTGTGGGCATAAACAGTTCACTGTTTTGCACCAGATGATATGATCTAAGGACACTTGATGGCTCTGTTGTTAATGTTTCTGTTGCCGATAAAAGAAACATCCGATGGCTATCTTAGCCGTTTCTGTGAACGCTTTATCTCAAAGTGCATTTTAATGATACTATTGCAACGGTTACCCTCAAAGATTTAATCAAGATCTTGCAAAAGCACTTACATACATCTTAAAAGAAGAACAGTTATATTTTTCTGCTGCAGTACGTATCTTTATTTTACATAGCTTATTATTATTCCCCTTATTCTTCTTATACCTCCTTCTTCTCCTCCTCTTCTTGTTCTTCTTTTTCTTCTTCATCTTATCATCTGTGTGCGCGCCGTTACTCTGTGGTTAGACCGCTTGGCTTTCACCAAGGAGGCCCGTGTTCGATCCCAGGCGACCGCAAAGTGAGATTTGTAGTGGACAGCACGGCGCTGGGGCGGGTTATCTCCGGGACCTCCGGTTTCCCCCGCCTTCTCATTCCACCGGTGCTCCATCTTCATCTCATGTATCATCAGTGTCACAGCCTGCGGTGCCGTAGGTAGTAAAAGCGGGCGTTAAACTCTACACATTTCATTTTCATTTTGTCATTATCATTATAATATTTAGATTACATTATTTACTGTGCATATTCCAATATTTTACAATTTACAACTTTTTGCTACATTTATTTGTCTTTACCTTGCTGCTACCTTGGCTTACATGACACGCTGTTCTTCTGCTCTGTCAGGTAGCTCTTTACCTTCATGACTTCTTCTTACTTAATTAATCCCATTCTTCCCCCTCATTTTCCTTTCTTATAATCTTTACATTTCTGGCCCATTTTTCTTTTACATTCTGCAAGAACTCACCAATACTTCTTACCATCTTGTCCTCCCTTCCCATTAATATTTTTATGGCTCCTATCTTCTTCTCTACTTTCACCCATTTTTCTTTCCAAACCTTTTTTCTTCGCATTGCAACATCCTCGCACTCTATTACATAGTGTTCTATGCCTTGTTTTCCCCACAGAATTCACAAATTCCCGTTTACCTACCTCTTATCCCTCTTAGAAATATTGTTCCTGTTCTCATCCATGCTAACCCTTCTCTCTCTTGCCTATTGCAGTAATCTACATATGCTTCTCGTCCTCAATTTCTTTTTATTTGTAAAATTGTAAAATTTCATATTTTCTAGACTTCCCCATATTTCCTGTCTTTCTATATCTTCTATCCTGCATTTTACAAATTTAGGCACATGGCTTGCATTCCTTTCCTCTAATCTTCATATATCTGCAATTCCTATTTTTTCCATAATTCCTCCTATATTTGCCTATCCCGTAGGGGAGGGGATTCGTCCCCTTCAGCTGCCGTAGTGCAAGCGCTGCGGATCCCCAGCACTCGTGGTACCTCTGACGTTACTTGAGGGACCTTGGGCCGAACTGCCGAGCCCTTCCCGTAGGGGGCTTTTTCGGATTGGCTTGGAATCGACGGGGCAGTGGTTCCAGATGCCCGTGGGAGATCGAGTACGTCTCTGGACGGGGTTGAGGGAAGCTATATATTCCCGCGTACCAGCCTGCATAGCTAGTAGAAGGTGTGCTACAACACCAGGCGGCCCCACCGAGGTCATATCGGTAGCCTTCCCCTCTGGGGTTGGCGCACGTAAGTGGCGTATCTACTTCCACCCGTCTTGTGTTTTCGGACTAGATGGGGGGGGGGTCTTATTAGTTTCTAGTTCTTGCCCTATGGAAAGCCCCACAGAGGCGCCGGGCCCCCTTCGGGGACAGCTGGGTAACTTCCTGGTTATCAGAGGGGGTTCCGTCTTCACTTTTGTGGACTGCCCTGGTAAATACCCTACCAACTATTTCAGTTTTCTAATTTTTTTTTTCTGTCTCATGCATAATTTCATTGATTCCCCTTCTTCTTTGGGCAAACTCCTGGATTATCATTGTCGTCATCGTCATCGTCATCATTAACATCATCATTATCATTATCAGTCCGTGTTTGGAAAACCGAAAGACTTCCATCTCAATAAATGGGGCCATTAGCGGCGGTTCTCTCCTCTGCGCGAGTGAGCAGAATAGTCGGGGAAATGATTTCCTAATAATTAATAAATACGTAAGGTTCAATCTCCAGTTAACTGCATAATGTTCCTATTTTGTCATCGAAATGTGTACAGGAATTTTAGTGACCTGACGATATGCCAAAACACACTTGTCGAAGTTGGCGAATTTTTACAGTATATTTTACATGAATTGTAGCTGAAAGCAAACCTCACAACTGTCAAGACTATAAGTACTAACTAGTTATTCGCAGATCAGTAAATTACAAAAAAATTAGAAATGGTGGTATCGTTACTGTAATTAGAAGTACCAAAATGAATTACTTACCATGATACATTCACTTGTTTTTACTTTTTCTTTTTTTTCTCCTTGTTTCTATTCCCTATATTTACCTTTCTGTATTACTTTGTGTTCATTTATGTGTTTCTTGTGTTTTATTTGAGTATGTATACTACGATATTATATGTAAACATCTATGTATGATGAACATTGTAATTGGGCTTAAACTCTGCTATGTTCATAAAAATAAATAAATAAATTATAATTGAATCTTACGTATTTATAAATTATTACGGAACCACTTCCCTATGTCGCGAGGTATGGTTTTGCGACGGGCCGCAATCGGTGCGTGCGAAAAATATAGTAAGTGTCCCAGCCACGCCCACGTGCGCGTAGCCCAAAACGCATGCCTAGAGAGAAAGATATAGAGACGTGTCTGGATAGTTCTCTCTTTCTCTCGCTGCATAGTGAAACTTCGTCAGCTTTCGAGCTATCCAGTGAGTTCTAGAACAACGAGTGGAAGTAAAAAAGAACCCGGGTAGCCAGTTGGGGGCACCCGCTACAGCGTCACATACACCCCATTGGCAGGTGGAGTGAGAAGTGGAGGATAGCCATTAGCCCGCAGAAGAGCTCCGTTCTCATGCTGGCCAAGACCTGTAGCTGGCACCCAGAAGGAGACCGGCGATTACGGCGGTCCCCTGGGTCCGAACCGCCAGATACCTAGAAATCCAACCGGACCGCGGCCTCACCTTCACTCCGCATGTCAGGTCAAAGGCCGGCCTCGGCCACGCTGCGCTCAGATAACACTACCCCAACTTTCGATCCACCATGCCCATCTGCCTCAAACTGCGGACGTTCCGTGCAATCGTCCCACCTCTGATCCTGTATGGATGCGAGGTCTGGGGTTCGGTGGCTCACACCACCCTCCACACGCTTCAAGCCGTGCAGAACAGAGCCTTAAGGATGATTTACGGTACCGACTGCAGGTTCCCATCTCACTTCCTGCACACCCAGTCTGGCATACCATACGTCGTAGACGTCGTGCGTAAACGAACATGCACGCTGTATGCCAAGATTACTCCTCACCCTAACCAGCTGGTGAATTAACTTGGTGAATACGACCATCGTCTCCCCAGGAGACGAAGGAGCTATCGCCTATCCAAGGATTGCCCTTGGCAATATATGACTGCGCATCCAGCCTGCTTCACGGAAATGTGGTCCTTTGCGCCTGATATGGAATTGCAATGTTTTCAGGAGACCCCTGTAGTATTGTCAAGTTACTGATGTGTGTGCAGGTACATCATGCTTATAAGCCATTTCATGAATATGAATGAATGAGATGAACATAACTTTCCCAGCAGAAGCATCCACTTTTGCTTTTTTGGGGGTTGGTGGTGATGGAGATTTCCACACTGAGCTTTGCTGTTTGCTTTCAGGATCAAAATGGTGTAGCCGCGTTTCATCAGCAGTGGTTACGTTTGAAAGAAACTCCGGATCTTCCTCTAACATCAACTTTAACTGCATGTTGCTTGTTGAATGTTGCATGTTGCAGTGGTAGGCGATACCGAACATTTCTGAGCTTCTCACAGGCGAGAACCAGGAGTACCAACAACCAAACTACTACGGCTTTTTTGTTTCATATTAAGCTAACAGAGTATAATAAGATTGAACTTTGGTGCGAAAAATTATGACCGTAAAAAATTATGATCATTCTTTATTGAACAGCCCTCGTACATAAAATTCCTACACAAAACACACGTTAAGAATTTACAGAATTTAGGCGTGTCCGGGAAACTTTTACAATGTTTCTTTCTGTAAGATCGTAATTCGGCTATCAAAAAGATTTGAAATCGAAATATTTTTGCCAAATTGGTGGAATTTTTGTTAAGTGGAAAGTAAGAAAGGAAGAGCAAAAATAAAGAAGGCACATAAAAGGGAAAAGGGTTAACAGAACATCAAAGCATACGCAAACTGTAAATGATAATAAAGTAGCTAAAACACAGCGAAAACTCAACGTACAAGAAACATTTGAAGTTGGCGAAAGGTTTGAATAAAAAGGGGCAAAGAGATCTAAATCATTTGGGGGACGTAGAAAATGGTAGATGCGCTTCATATGTATCTATTAAAGAATCAAATAAATAAGTAAATAAACAAATAAACAAACAACGAACGAACGTAAGAACGAACCAACAAACAATCAAACAAACAGATAAATATATAAATAATTAAATACATAAATAACAAGAGAAATGAATACATAAATAGATAAAAAATTAAATACTTAGAGTAAGAAACGAAGTAAATGAATAAATAAATAAAAGGGACAGAAAGATAAATCAATACATAAATAGATCAATAGATATATAATTAGATAAATAAATAACAGAAAATTAAACAAATAAATTATTGAATAAATAAGTAAGTAATTACATAAATAAACAAATAAAGAAGTAAATAAATAATTAATAAATAAATGAACAAACAAAGAACGAAGTAAATGAATAAAAATGAATGAATGAATAAATGAATGAATATATCAGCATTTACTGTTATGATCTCTATTCAATTACGAATGGCGAAATGTTGTCTTCTGGAATTAGTTTGGAGTAATGTTCCT
Organism: Mantis religiosa; assembly: GCA_030765055.1. Taxonomy (NCBI): domain Eukaryota; kingdom Metazoa; phylum Arthropoda; class Insecta; order Mantodea; family Mantidae; genus Mantis; species Mantis religiosa. Next base: position 320,804,355 of record CM060950.1, read on the forward strand.
TATTTTTCCAGATATTTTTGCCCGATTAATGTTTAATCTCCTTCACTCCTGCTTAAAAAACTCACGATAGCTTTAAATTGCATGTGTGTTTTAATGTTAAATATGAATAGGTGAGAAAAAGAAGAAGCATAATATAAATAAAATCGAAAATTCGTTTTGCTTGTAGCACTGCGAATGGGACAAGCTAAGCACTTCGTTTTATTGGCGGCATTGCATCATGAGTATAAAAAACTGAAGACCGGGAAAGGGAAGACTTAAGAAAGGCGAACAGATTTGATCCATTTTGGCGCTGTACAAAGAAATTAAATTACTTTTCACTGATTTCTATTTCGGGAGATAAAAAATAAATAGAAGGAACTAAAATGCTGCATATCGTCAACAATGAACAGTAACCAAATTTTCGAATGACCAGGTAGGGTCCTGTAGTATTAGTTTTGAGAACTAATTCCTGTTTATCAAGATTGTTTCTTCTGATGACAGCATCATGACCATAAAAAATATATGATGCTGCATAACCTAAAAATGAAGGGTAATCCAAATTTCGGGTACGAAGTAAACATAAAATTACGTCTTGATCTAGTTTCGTTAAGGAATAGCGAGGTAGCGCCCTCTGAAATTTCTTTTGAGTACTATTCCAATTTCGTTCCAACTTCCTTTCCTGTTTACTGCTTTTTATGTTTCATTACTGCCTAGAAATTAGCCTGATAGTTTTAAGTTGTACTTAAATACGTATATTAGGTAGGCGAATAAAGAGAGGACGAAGAAGAGGAAGAAGAAGCAGAAGAAGATGAAGAAGAAGAAGAAAATTTAAAGAAGAAGAGGAAATAAAGACCGTAAATTCGTTTAGTTTCTAGCGCTTCAAATTCTGCGAAATAAAATCTTCGTGTTATTGGGGACATTGTATTGGTACTAGAAACAATTGAATATCGCGAAAAAATAGATTGAGAAAAGACAAAGAAATGTTATCATTTGGGGCTCTTAGCAAAGAGGTTTGATTGCCTTTTAGTTATTTCTGTCTTAGGATATAACAAATAAATACGAGATGAATAAATAAGTAATAACATACATAATATTGCATAACGTAAACAATGAACAGCAAACAAAATGGTGGATATCATTTAAATATAAAAATTTACTGTGATGACTTCGTTTCCTTTCAATGTCGAAGTAGCACCCTCTAGAATCAGTTTGGAGTAATATTTCCTATTTTTCTAGACTTATTCTTCTGATTACTGCATCCACACTTTAAACAAACAGCGAATGCAATTACACATGTCTGTTGTTTGTGTCTGAGCTAGGTCTAAGGAACAGTCCTACAGAGGAAAACACGTTCATAACTTCCGAACTTATATATTTTCATAAAAATCTAATTCGTCGAAACATTTCATTCAAACGTTTTAAAACGAAAATATATTTCCAAATCTATAACAGTCCCACTGTCTTTAGCAAGAACGAAACAACGAAAGTGAGAGATAAGGAAAGAAAGCACAAAATAAAAAAAATTAAGAGAAGAGGAAACCAGACACAAACTATGAAGGATAATAAAGTAGTTAAATCATAATCAACATTATACCAGGTGAGTCTTCTGCCCCTCTTATTGTGATCTATGCAACCCGCAGTTTCTAGTATAAGTGAAAACATCGACCCTTTTAACACAAAATCCGATATTGCAGCTCTGCCCTACTATTCGGTATTCTAGTTACTCAGCATTAATACTTACAGCCCTCTATGAGGACCAAGAAGTTGCCAAAAGCTGAAATTAACTGCTTCTCATGTATATGATACTAACCTCTGTTTGATATAACCTTGCCCCGCTGACATGTATCACTCCGCTTGCAACTACCTTCCCCCTCACCCTACCTGGCTAATGCTTTCGCACCATACGCCATAGGCGGTGTCACATTTAAACCTGCAGTAAACATTATAATAATTGCCAGTAAGATATATAAAATCATACAAATAAGTATATGAAGGCATGAAAAAGTAATAGAAGTTTATAAGGAAACTGAGCACTTTGAAACTGAATGAATGAGCAATGAAACAGAAACAAGTTTATAATGGAAGGCCTTAGGGCCTCTTCCACTTGGATTTTTGCAACTAGCACACATACCTTGCAAAAATGCTCGTCTTTCAGTCTCAAAAGTCGTGTCACGCCGTACTTGTCGTGTGTCCTTCATTCACCCAAGTCTCTTCAAGGTAGTATATTTTGCTACTTCTATCCCGGTACACATTGATTGTCCTTAAATAACTTCTTCGCTACACAGCAATAACGCCCCTGGAGTGGCAAGTTTTCCTGTTGTCCCAATTTCATATCACAATATTCCTACGCATCTAACACAGCTGTAAGTTCAGAGCACAGTTGTTCGACTTCTCTCAATGACAAAGACTGATTCTCTGTGAGTGCATTAAACACATGCACTACAATTCTTTATTTCGCCGCTTTGTAAAGCCTTTCCCTTGCGATGCTTCAGCGAAAACTGCCAGTAGAGTCTGCCATTATACATATAATAAGTACACGTACAATAGACGATCAAAAAATAAGTTATCTGTAGCACTTGGCACAACTCACCTTCGAATGTCGATATATGACAAATCCACTTCAAAACAAGGTCACGGATAAAAGACATATAAACAGATATTTCACCACTACCGCTAAAGCACGTGCTATCGTGCCATGTGAAACACAGGCTTCTGAGCAAGACAACCTGCTCTTTACTTCATTTAAGAATTAACATGCATTTCTGATAAATCAACTCTGTTGCGCAATATATTTTATTAAAACAGTTACCAAAATATAAATTTGACAATTCTCTTCCTACATATAAAGATATATCACCATGTTAAATAACGAACTAATTATTACCGCACAACAATCTATACTACAATAGCAGCCAATGAGAGGTGATAAGGTCACGTGGCCGTTTAGAGATACGGGGCAAGCTCATGTGAAACAAGGTTTAACAAGGTGATAAGCGAATGCTTCCCTAAAGGACGCCAGAGAGCACGTAGCAGCTGGCGGAGTGGGTTAGCTTGCTGGAATGTAGTGTTACGAAACCTAGCTTCAAAACCACATCTTAAATTTTCATTTTTTTTCCTTTTCTCCCAATCTTTATTGCCTGTATTTTAGTTATTAATTTGTTTATCGCTACTATTGGTTCACTTTTAGCCAAAGAGGAAGGAAATACAATCAGATAATTACGGACATATATTGATTTGCTCGCCATATAAGTTGGGCTGAGCTCATTCTAACGTCAGGTAGTTGAGGCCCTTGAATTTTAAAGGACCACAACGGTCTATCTTTATCTTTAAATAGGGATCAGGTTTAACCTTATTACCCTTATAATCTGCACGTCATGTTCAAAATCATGTTCCTTAGTTGGTTTTCGTTTCTGGCAGAATATCGACCACATCACATCTAATAGATCTTATGTCATGCTTATATATCTGTTTCACTTTCATTTGCGGAATGTTTGAAACTTGATTGAATGGGTCAAGCACAATGCCCAGCATAATAAAACATCTGCTAGGAACTACACATGTATAACTATATGCCAGCGGAAAACATGTCTATTATAATATTTTGCAGACGCCTATAATGTTGTAAAAGTGTTATTTGTATTATAACGTCAAATTATAGGCCCCAAGAGATTCAACAAAGGGCAATAAAAACTTTGAGCTCAGCACGAAGGATCTGAACCCAAGTCAAACGGGCATTCTAGTGAAGTAACCTGTACGATACCACTTAGCCAACACTACCTTGCTAGGGAAGGTTTCTATATGAACTAAATAACCGCGGACCTAAGACTCACCTCGAATTTTACACGCCTTCTACAGCTTTATACGGTGTTTTGAGCTCGTTTTTTGTAGTTTTAGCAGAAATAAAAAACCTGCATCTGCCAGGACAATTACTGCATTAGCTAATAAGTGTCATAATTTGCGACAGAAGCGAAAGCTATCTATCTAATTCTTAGCACCTTTGACTTGACTGTACAACGAAAACACGTCCTGGGTGAAGATTCAAATCAAATTTATCCCACTTTGTGGATCTGCCATTTGGTGTTCCAAAGTTACTGTCAAGTGATAAAACTGCTATTCCTTCAGGGGCGTGTTTAAAGGTGTGTGTGTCTGTGTGTGTGAATGTACGCTAATGAATAAAATTTTGTAAACTCTCTAAAATTATTACTGCAGCTTTCTTACCTGGGTATGATGTTTTTGGAAGCGACATACATAGTGATTGATTTCTGTCCCTTACAACACTTATGCACTGATTTTCCTAACCATCCTCTAAAAACTATTCTACTAAACACCCATTAGAGGGCATTCAAGAAAAGGCAAAGTCACATACACGGAGTCCCATAAATAATCGGACAGACATTGCATTTCACTATGGAGTGCTCTATAAAGCAGGATAGATTATGTGTATCAATCTCAAGGAAGGCCTTGTGGTAAGCAAAAATCATATGCAATGAATATCCTATTTAGATATTGAAAATGTGGCTAAACTAAGAGCTTCCCCTTTCAAACTTGTTTACATCCGGAGTTTACGACACAAAAAGAATCGGACAGAACAAATTAAGCATGGTGAAGCCTGTCACTAGACAAAACAACATCGTAAAAGTACGTCAACTGTCACCGAGAATAATGTAAGAGCATAGTATGGGCCCAGAGGAAATCCAAGTACCTTTGAACAAAGACAGCGATCTATCACTATGAAAAGAACAAAACATACCGGAAATAGCAGAAATTGTGAATCTTAACAAAAGTACAGTTAGCGACACACTGCACCGGTATAAGTATGAAGACAGAATTGAATCTCGAGCAAAGCCAGGGCGACCAAACCTTCTTACGGATATGTAGTAGTTATATATTATGCGGAAGGTAAAAAGGAATCCGCGTATAAGTGCTCCGGTGATGTGTGCTGAGATTAAGCAAGAACTGAACTGACAGTTAACCCTGGTAGGGTCAGAAGAGCCATGCGAAAACAAGATTTTAATGGTCGCGTACAGAGAAAAGAGCCATACATTTCCAGCAAGAATATGTCAAAAGTTCTTCAACGAGACAGCCGATTGGTGATACCAAGCTATTTTTGTGACGAAAGCAAGTATCACGTTGTTGGATCCAATGGCAGGATTGTTGTGCGGAGGAAACAAAACATGGGGCTAGAAGTGCGCAATTTACAAGAAACAGTCACACACGGCGGTGGGATTGTAATGGTATGGGGCTGTATTTTCTCTACTGGAGTGGGAAAGCTGTTGTTCATAGACACAACCATGAACAAGGAAGTCTATCTTAGAGTATTACAGCAAAATTTAAAACAAAGTGCAGAAATGGTGGTTATTTTGGGCAGCTCCTCGTTTTATTAGGATAATGATTCGAAGCATACGTCCCACATTGTGCAGCTATGATCACTTTACAACAGTCCTCATGTACTACTTAAACCCCGCCACTGAGTCATAATCTCATAGAAGCAGTATGGGATAAACTGGAGAAGGCCGTGCGGAAGAACCCATCACATCCAAGCAGCACTTGAAGGAGAGGTTGCGAGAGGAATGGAGCAAACTTTCTACAGCCTAACTGACAAACCTGGTTCACAGCATGCCTAATAGGTTTCGAAAAGTAGTTAAAAGAGGAGCGAGAGTCACAAAGTACTAAGCCATATCTTGTATCTCACTCAAGTTATGTACGATTACTTTTGAGGGCTAAAACACACCGCATTTCTTTTTAATTCTTAAAGAAGAACGTATTATATAATTTTTATGTGAAATAGTATTTATTTTCTGACAAGAACGAACCATGTAACTGTCGATTATCATTAATTTCAATAGAATATCACATCCAATGTTGATTTACTCTTTCAAAACTTAGTAGTACTCTGCTTTGTGCGATTATTTATGGGAGTCTCTGTATCTTACTTAGCAAGTTGCATAAATTACAAAGACAAATAGGGGCAGGTGACTCCCCTGGTATATTTACGCAACACAGTAAATGACAAAAAATATTGTTTATTAGAAACCTATAAATTGATTAACTTAATTTTAACTGACGGCCGCGCCGTGGCTCAGTGGTTGGACCGATTGGCTCTCACCAAGGCGGTCATTTTTCGATCCCAGGGGACCGCAAAGTGAGATTTGTGGTGGACAACATGGTGCTGGGGCGGATTTTCTCCGGGATCTCCGGTGTCCCCTGCCAGCTCATTCTACCGGTGTTCCAACTTCATCTCATGTATCATCAATGTCATCGCCTGCGGAGCCGTATGTAGTAAAAGAGGGCGTTAAACACTACACATTTCATTTTTTAATTGTAACTGTGTTGTATTTAAACCTCACCCCGAATTGTACAATAAATAACTAAATGAGCCCAAATAGTTTTATTTATATAGATAAGTTTAGACAACTTTTATTGGCCGTACGATGTTCGTCGGATGAGCCAGAATTATATGTAATTTATACTGTCGCGGCAACGAGAGAGATACGCGCGGCTTGTGTATACAAAGAGCCTGCGGGCAAAGATAACAGACAGATAGTGTAACACTGAGATAAAAGGCGTGCCAAAACAGATAAAGCTAGAACATTCTGGTAGCATATAGATTGATGGATAGTGTTCGGTTGCTTGTTTGTTCTGGAAGGGTCTGGAATTATCAGTGGAGGTACTTAAGAAAGCGACGACTGTCCAAGAGTCAGTCTTAAACAGGAGTAAACAGACGTTGTAACGGGAGTGTTGTAAACAGATGTAATTAGAACGCTGTTGTTGTGATCATCGACCTTGGTATATTGTTTTTTTTAGTTTACGTCCTCCAACGTTAAGTCATATCGGACGATGAACGAAATGGGCGAAAATGATGCTCAAATGAGTCCGGGGTCCATGGAGCTTAGAGTTACCCGACATTCCTCTTTCAGGTTAAGGGACAACCCCGGAAAAACCTTATCCAAATAACTCACCCTGACCGAGATTCGAACTCGGGACCTCTTGAATGTGAGGCAGACACGCTACCATCTACTCTACCGAGGTGGGCTTGGAATATTGTGAATGTGTATGTGATGAAATACTCTAGTGTGGGTATATTTCTGCGCAAATAAAGTACGTTTTGAATTTCTGCAAATTGGACTTGAAATTTTGCGGTCCCCCAAAGTCGCAATATGTTATATTTAAGGTGTATTTTGAGTTGCCCCATTTGCTACCTGCAATTCTTTTTGAGCATTTGTAGTCTTTCTTGCACATTTTCTGCAATTGTTTTATATGCGTTTATTCCATTTTTAGATTTGCATATACAGTAACTCCTAAACCTTTGTAGCCTTCTGTTTGTTGAATATTTACTTTATTAGGAACTATGGAAAGTAGTTGTGAAGAATAGGGTATATAGAAATTTCTAATTAGTTTCCTTAAGGGGATGCAGCACCAAAAACCCCAATTCCAGCCATTTCCAGCCAATCATGCTGAAATTTTTAACACTTAGTGGACACAGAGTTCAAAATTTGGCTTTTATATCTTCATGATGAAAAATTTAAAAATTTTTATTTTATATTTCTAAAATTATTCAGATGGTTATGAAGAAAAGATCTATCATATGAATTTCTTATACTGCTTTTAGTTCCAGAGGAAAAAAATAGGTATTGAGCAAACAAAAGAGCTAAAAATGATTAAACCTGCCTTTTTATATCAATAACTTTAAAAATATAATGAATATTAAAAATTCGTATGATAGAAACCGTTGTTTGCTCTCTAAGAACATATGTTGAAAATTCTAGAGGAACTGAATCAAAACTGCATCGTGTGGAACATTTAGAATGACAAAAATATTTTGAAAGAACTATAACTGAGTAAATCAAATTTTAAAATCCAAAACATTTTCCTTCTCAGCTGCATTCCTTGAGGCAGAATAAAACCCTCTTCCTTCTCTTTTCTGCTGCAGTGTTCTTCAATTTCAGTTTCCTTCAGGATTTTTTAGAAATTACTTTCACAGAAATTGCTGAATGAAGTAAGCGTAATTGGTTTCTCCCTTTGCTAATTTTTAGAGATGCTGGTGAAATCTGCGTCCATTATGTCTGACTGCAGCTTGATTGAGGCAGAACAACCAAAACTGAATTCAGTATGGCTGATGTCACAGTAACCTGAAGTCTCTTCTTTGACACAAGTTATTCTTTTGGGCAATTACGCCATATCATGTTATGTAAACCTTCACCTGCATTTTGTGTCTTACCCAATGTACATCTCCTTAGGATTTCATCTGATGCCAGCCTTGGTACACAGCCATTAATTTTTTGATCTCATCAGGTCTCAAGTATGTTCCCATTGTTGTGTTATGTTTAGGTGTTTCTTCTCGTGTATTTTTTGGGCTATTCATGATCATAAATATGTACACAGTCAACAAGAGGCTAGCTGTTTCAAAGAGTGTTTTACCTATAACTTATATAATAGTCATATGCACGTTTTATGTATAAAGAACTTCATAAATGTTAAATGGTAGAATCAAGCTCATCATTTATATATAAACAGTATGTAGTTTAACGAGAAACACAAGAAAATCACTACCAAGTTAGAAACTCACACAAAAACAAAATATAAACCTTACCATTTGCTTTCAATGTTTGCAGCCAGTGTTTTGTTTCCATGGTGTCACATATTGTAAGAAATAACCATCATTCCAACACACAAAATTCTACCAGAAACTTTGCCCGCTAATTTCAAATGCTTTAATTTAGTACATTCAATTGATCTCAAATGACAGAATTCTGTGAATCCAAGTGCTGGCATGCAGGTGCGCACGGGCATTTAAATTGTCATGTGAGGGCATTTCAATGCTTGAAACTAATAAATTTAGTTAGATTATGATACTATAAGGTTCCAAGTATTTTATTAGTTTAAAAACAAAAATATTATTTTTTCCCACATTTTTAGCCAACTTCGGTAGTGCATTTCCTTAACTTACATTCATAATGCTTCCTTCATTTTATTAAATAGAGTTTCATGTTCCATGTGTAGTAATGATGTCCACATTGCTAGGTAATAAACACAACGTGCACATTGGATATTTTGTAATTCATTTATTTTGGGTGGTAGATCAGTTATCATTAACACAATTAACATTTACATAAATGCCTTGTACAAGAGCAGAGAAAGTTTTGTGGCTACCCACATGACATTTTGAAGGTATAACGTTATGATTAGAATAGCCTGACATATATTTGAGATTTGACGACTTATAAAATCACAGATTACGTATTTGACTGTACAATCTCTGTGTGTATTAATAGCAGCAAAGACAGGTGTAAGTCATCTTATAACGTCATCAGGAGACCACTCCAACTTAGACATATTGTCTGGGAATGTCAGTATTCCATAGAATTATAGTTCAGATGTTTATTTAACTCACAACAAAACAGAACATTGCATAATTAAGATAACCAAAGGAATGTCGAATTTACCAAGAAAGCAATGCCATTAAAGAAAACTATCTGTTTTATTTTATAATATGCCGTACTCCAGGACAGGTTAAAAAGATATGATTACCTTTATTTACAAAATACCAGCAATTACTATACATATGGAAGACTTCCATGCTTTTAAAAATAAAACATCAAATATAAATGGTATAACTGCACTAATATTTCTCAATAGATGCAGTATCCTTGCTCTATCTTTCAAAAAGCAGATAACTAATCTATATACCTGACATCTATTGTGGGCATAAACAGTTCAATGTTTTGAACCAGATGATATGATCTAAGGACACCAGATGGCTCTGATGCTAATGCCTCTGTTCCAGATAACAGAAACTTCCGATGGCTATGTCGGCCCTTGCTGTGAACGCTTAATCTCAAAGTGGATTTTAATGATAATATTGCAACGGTTGCCCTGAAAGGTTCAATCAAGACCTTGCAAAAGCATTTACATACATGTTAAAAGATGAACAATTATATTTTTCTGCTGTAGTATGTATTTTTATTTTACATACCTTCTTCTTCTTCTTCTTCTTCTTCTTCTTCTTCTTCTTCTTCTTCTTCTTCTTCTTCTTCTTCTTCTTCTTCTTCTTCTTCTTCTTCTTCTTCTTCTTCTTCTTCTTCTTCTTCTTCTTCTTCTTCTTCTTCTTCTTCTTCTTCTTCTTCTTCTTCTTCTTCTTCTTCTTCTTCTTCTTCTTCTTCTTCTTCTTCTTCTTCTTCTTCTTCTTCTTCTTCTTCTTCTTCTTCTTCTTCTTCTTCTTCTTCTTCTTCTTCTTCTTCTTCTTCTTCTTCTTCTTCTTCTTCTTCTTCTTCTTCTTCTTCTTCTTCTTCTTCTTCTTCTTCTTCTTCTTCTTCTTCTTCTTCTTCTTCTTGTTCTTGTTCTTCTTCTTCTTCTTCTTCTTCTTCTTCTTCTTCTTCTTCTTCTTCTTCTTCCTCTTCATCATCACCATCAACATCACCATCAGCATCATCATCATCATCATCATCATTATTAACACTATTATTATTTTTATTAGTCCGTGTCTGGAAAAACCGAAGTCTTCTATCTGAACAAATGGGGCCAATAACGGTGGTAATGTCCTCTGCTCGGGTAAACGGAATAGTCAGGGAAATGATTTCCTAATAATAAATACGTGAGTTTGAATATCCAGTTAACCGAATAATGTTCCTTTTTTAATTTTTAAGTGACTATAAAATTGTATTATGAAGATTTTGTTTTATTTGCATAAATTTGAAATGTTATGTAACTTTTGTTTTGATTAGTTAATTTTAAATGGTGTTTAAATAATTATATTGATTATATTTAATTACAAGGGCAGCTCAATAAAGAATGAGCATAATTTTTTACGGTCATAATTTCTCGCACTAAAACTTAATCTTATTATACTCTGTTAGATTAATATGAAACAAACACGTCATAGTAGATTCATTGTTGGTACTGCTGGTTGCCGCCTGTAAGAACCAGGCAATTTCAGACATGTTCAGTATCTCCTACCGCTGCAATGGAAGTAACAGGCAGTTAAAGTTGATGTTAGAGGAAGATCCGGAAATTCTTTCAAACGTAATCACTGCCGAGGAAACTTGGCTACATCATTGTTATCCTGAGAGCAAACAGCAAAGCTCAGTGTGGAAATCTCTTTCATCACCAACCCCCCAAAAGAAAAAGTGGGTGCTTCTGCTTTGAAAGTTATGGTTATGGTCATCTCATTCTTTGATATTCATGGAATCTTTTATCACAATGTTGTACCTGCACACGCATCTGTAACTGGACAGTATTACAGGGATATCCTGAAAAAATTCAAGTAAATATTAAGCTTAAAAGACCACATTTCCAAGAAGTAGGCTTGATGCTGCACTAGGTAAATGCGTGGCCGCATATTGCCAACGTTGTTGAGGAATATCTTGCAAAAATCAACGTGATGAGAAATCCCTCACCCTCCCTATAGTCCGGATTTAGACACATGTGACCCTTTTCTATTCCTTAACTTGAAGAAAAGCCTTTGTGGGAGGCACTATCCATCATCAGAAGCAGCGGTGAAGGCTGCGGAGGTGATTTTGAAGGATCTCTGATAAAAGGGTTTCCAGCATGTTTTGAGGACTGGCAGAAACGCTGGGACAAGTGATTGACATTCAGGGGAGTCTATCTTGAGAAGGACCATCAAAATTATGAGTAAAGGTACGTTGTCAAAAACAATGTGATCATTCCATATTGAACAACCCTCGTATTTTAACATCTTGTAATCTGTTTAAATGTAAGTTTTTCCTCTGCTTTTCAAATGTTGTATCTTTATGTGTTTTTGGTCAAGCTTTTGAAGAGTTTTAAAAGTTTTTTTTTTTAAGCTTTTGAAAGATTTTATATTAAGGGCATATTGGTTACCAGAACGTGAAAAATTGGTTACCACCATTGTAGTTAGTAGTTTTATAATTTAACTGGCTACAAGTTAAATTTTTACTGGATACCAATTTTTGTAGGTATTATCTGTAAATTGGGAGTTAATTTGAATTATTTTATTTTATATGATTTTAAATTTTGTTTTTTTGATCTGAAAAATGTTGGAGTGTAATTGTACTGTTTTTGTAGTTAATTGGTTTTTAATAAATAAGAATTTGGAGAAGATCTCCCGGTGTAAGAAATTAGGAACCGGGATGTAGATTTTCAGATTTTATTTATTTATTTGTATAATGCTCCTATTTTATCATCGAAATGTGTAGAGGACGTTTAATAACCTGACGATGTCCCCAAACTGCTATCTTCTTGCCATGTTAAAGTGAATTTAGAAGAACAAACTAAAGTCTAATCAAGTGACAGCCTTATACACATACCGGAGGAAACAATGTCCCAAATGTCCCAAGAGACTATCAATGATCGTGTCATTTGGTGCCTGGACGATGAGAAAAATGATGAATCCATTATACAGCTCGGATTTTCTACCTAAATTAGAATATATAAGTAAGACATTAAAAGAAAACAATCTGTTCCATGGAAGAGTAACTACACTAAGGAAAGTTTGTAGGAAAATAAATTTCAAAGTTGTAGAATATACTAACAGAGGAAATCTGTTAATGAAAGTCTCGATGCTGTTCCAAACCCATTTGCCTATTTCAATTTGTGAAAACAATGAAACAATTGAGGTGCAAATGTTGACAGTTTGAGGCTTCGATTAATGGAGCCATGCTAAATGTAAAGGAGATGAACTTCATTTCCCTATTCAGACGTCCGTAACAAAAGCCTAACGCTTTATATTTTTGCATAAGATTTCTGAGGAGGCTCTATTCCCAGCGTCTTGGTGAGCTTTAAATCGAAGTCTACCAAGTACTGTCATGAGGAAATGGACTACAAGACGTTTAGGATTGGTTTGTTAACCTATTACTGCCAAACGCACCTTCCAACAGTGTCTGTAAATCTGCAGAAACAAACAAGACATCCCTCAAATCAGAAATGAAGTTATGCCTCCCATATGAAACATTGAATTTGATCCATTCACTACTAAAGCTGTACTGCATGAACATATCATAAAAGTCATCTCAAAATTTTGAAATATTTTAGGACCATATGAGACCAGGACTACTAATTGCCCAAAAATATGTTTCCAAAACACAATATATTGTTCACGTAAAGCCATGTTCCCAAAATTGTTTGATAGTGAACTGCAAAATCTAAAGGGAAAACCGGCAAAAACTAAAACAGGTTTATTTGGATAAGGATGGTTTAAATTAATTTAGAATATTCTGACATTGTCTGCAAGGAACATTTTGAAATGTCTGATACTCATACTTCCTCTACATACTATCGGTCAGTAGAGGGTAAAAATTATTTATATTTATTGTCTTTAGGTACAATATCTTCACGTTTTTCTTCTTCTTCTGATGCTTTAACGCACCTGTTTGTTGCTCAATATTCAAGAGCGTCTTTTAAATTGATTCAGTAAAACAGCAGCTTTTTGCGCCATTTGCCTTGGTTTAGCATGTTTTACTCTGCATTATTTTATATGAAACTTGTACCTTAAAATTTGAACCCTGGCAAACATATTGGAGATATAAATACAGAACCTGTAGAATTCCCGATGCGCTAACTCCAAGAAAGAAACAAAGAAAGAGGAAAAAAGAAAAAGGAAATCAGACACAAAATGGGGGAAATGTTCAGTATCGCGGCTGGATAGTAAGTTTTAGATCGAGATGCTAATTTTATCCTTATATTGATGGTAAGTTGCTTCGGTGAGGAGATCTTTCTATATCTGCAAATTCATTAACATCTGAATGTTACTAATTAGTGTTATTTGCTACTAACTTGGTGTGACTACATAAATTCGCTTTAAATTGTGCGATTGCTCTAGATCTTGGGCATGTACACTCATAACGTTAACAGAGCGTGTAATAAAACATGAGAAATTTTAAATGTCCTCTCCCCCGCAATAGAAGAAGATGATTTCACTGAAACTGTAAGTAGTGCAATATGCTAAACCTACAAATGCCTGTGACTCAGATATAAATATGTCATTTTCTAATAAAATTTGTAAAACAACGAAACAATAGAAGGTGCGAAAAGCAGCTGAAGATCAAACAAAGAAGGCTGGGAAACATTCGAAGTTATCTTTAAACCAGGTTAACAAACCTTTGAATACAAATGCCTTATCCGCATTCCCAGTCCTTTTAACAAGCACCACGCAAACCAGCCAGCAATTTCAAGCAGATAAAAGCGCGTCAAGTGCATATTTTTGCTATCATTCCTACAGAAAATATATATAGTTTATTACAGGATAACTTAGATGACAATAACTCAGATGGTGAATTTGAGACTACCAACGAGAAAATTCCTCCAATCTGCTTAACTGATATTTAATACTATAAACTATTTATTCACACTATACGCGGTCAACTGAAATCAAAATTTCATACCGCACTAAAAGGAAAAATCATTAAAGTTTCACTGCTACAACTGCTGATTTTCCTGCTCTGAGAGCTTATTTTGCTTATATAAAACAAAAATACCATACATATAGGAATACTAAAGATAAAAGTTTCTCTCTAATCGTTAGGAATCTACCCTGCTCCCTTAGTAATGAGGAGATTTTAAGAGCACTACAAGAACTTAAGTATCCTGTCCGCAAAGTTGCAAGGCTACAAGGAAAAAAAAAAATCATTCCATTGTTCTCTGTGCAGTTGAACTCACTGACAGCGATGAAGGTAAATCTATCCTAAATCTTACCCGTCTACTATATAGTGTAGTCAAGGTATAACCTAGAAGGAAATCAACTGTTATCCCACAATGTATTCGTTGTCAAAACTATGGGAATAACAACTTGAACCAAGGGACGTCAGGTGTATTGGATCCCATGTTTTCTATGACTGCAAACGTCTTAAAACTACTCCCTCAAAATGTGTGAACTGTCATGAAAACATCCTACAAGTTTCAGAGGATGCTCTCACTATTTACGTTTAAAGAAACGCTCCTATCACTCACATAACCTCCAGCGAAAACTGCCTCAGACCATAACTGGATCATCTGTTCCTGAAGCATCAGATTTTGCACCTCTTTCTCAAATCTCAAGTGATCTATCAGCCACAGCACCGAAACAGGTACAAGTTAACTCACCGTCTGGATAACCTCCACGCACATATCATTGCAACTTTACGGACGTTATGAACAGCTCCAGACTAAACCAGCAACCAGAGGAATCATCTTCAACCAGTTTCTTCCTTACTAATTTACTGTATAAATTTTTACCTAATATCCTCTCATTCATAAGTTCATATCTGCCAGCAAATCAAAGGTTTATTATCTCTCTCCTCTCATCACTTTTTCATAATGTCTGTACGTAATTCTAATTCTGTCTATCAATTATCACTTCTAAATTGGAACGCTAATGGTCTTCGTCTTAAAAGAGCCTCCCTTATTGCCTTTCTTTCAGCTCACAACATTGATATAGTATGTGGCACCGAAAAACATTTCTTACCAAATGTAACTAATTCTCTCCCTGGATATAAAATATACCGAAAAGACAGTGTTGCCCCTCTGCTTCCGGTGGAGTATCCATAATAATAAAACGCAAAAATTCATACCACAAAATAGCTTTTCATAGCATAACAGAGTTTGAAATTGTTGGAATTATAAGTTCAATGCCGTGATAATGTTTTCGTCGTAATTTAGGCCTATAAACCTACAGCCTATTTACAAAATTTCGCCTATCTAAAATTGATTTTTCCAAATGCTGGTTCTACACCATTACTAAGCGATTTAAATTGCGAGTATGTATCATGGGGATGACGTACAAGTAATCTAAATGGTCGTCGGCTATATGAACACATTAACAACAATGGTCTACAGTTCTTAGCGCCGGCTGAACCAACATACTATTCTTATTCTTTAACTTCATCCCCTGACATTCTGGACATAGGAGTATGTAAAACATGCATCCACCTGCATACGTTACTACATTGTCGGCCCTGGATTCTGACCACTGCCCAGTAATGACTACATTTGAATCACAACCATATATAACATTACAACAGCAACATCAGATAAACGGCTACGTTAATTCGGACCAATTTCAGTCCAGAATAGGCACATCATTAATTTCAGCCTATCACCTAACCTAGAGCTCAGCTATCAATAATGCCGTTCAGCACTTCACAGATACTATCTGTTCTTGTATCGAAGAATCAACAACTCGCTCATACCGTCCTAGACCTCACCTATATCTACCTATGCATATTATTCACCTAATCAGAGAAAAGTATCGCATCCGAAGTCAATGGCATTGAGGAAGACATCTTATTCTAGGCAGAAAGCTTAACAGCCTCATTCGTACTGTTAGGCAAGAGCTAGAACAGCATCGTCATAATTTTTACCAAACGTATCTGTCTTCTTTATCCATGAACTGTATGTAGATACACAAAAACAAACCTAAAGTTACAAATAGAATTTTACACACATCGCCGAAAGAGCTATCCCGCTTTATCATAAATCGTACAATTAAAACTCACCAGGATATGACCTCTTACCAAACATAGTACTAAGGAATCTGATAATGAAAACACTCGTTTAGCTGACAGAAATCTTTAACTTCTCTCTATGAACTGGTTACTTACCTCGTCATGGAAAATAGCAGAAATAATGGTATTTCACAAAACTCAAAAACCGAAACATCTTCTATCAAGCTATAGGCCAATCAGTCTGCTTCCCACTTTATCAAAATATTTTAGAAAGTAATCCAAAAACGCTTAGCAGAATTTTTCTACAAAACAACATTATACCATCGTATCAATTTGGCTTTCGTCCTCTGCATTCAGCAACTAATTAGCTACTAAGAGTTAGTGAGAGCATTATAAAAGGATTTGAAAAGAAACAGTATACCTCTGCCATTTTTCTAGATATAGCTCAAGTTTTCGATACTGTATGCCGCACTGGTATACTGGTGAAACTACATAGAATTGTACTCCAGATTACCTGAACAGAATAACTAAAATTTTTTCTCACAGAACCAATTTTAGTGAGAATAGACAGTTACAAATCCGAACTTCGTCCAATAGCATCAGGAGTTCCACAAGGATCAATTCTGGCACCACTATTATTCAATATATTCATGCACAGACTTCTAAATACAAATCCCATATCCACAGCTATGTATGCCGATGACGCCGTTATTTTCTATTCGCGTCCAGACTTAAGTACTGCAATCAACAGGCTACAAATTTCATTCAATATGTTATCTAAGTGATTCAAAATGTGGCGAGTAGTATAATAAATATTAATAAAACGTAAACGAAAGTATTATACTTAAAATATTATCAAGATTGAACCCCATTGGATATGCAGGGAAAACAACTAACATGGAAGCCTCCAAAGACACCAGTGAAATATATAGGCGTAATGCCTGACACTAAATTAACCAGGAATTATCAATTATCTTACATATCCACAATAACCATTTCTGGGAATTAAATAACTGCATCCATGGCTACAGAAGAAATCACAGCTTGGTATGTAGTGCTCAATATTGATCTACGAGTCTCTTATAAGCCCCATAAATTCTTACGCTGCTCCTGTATGGGCTGTACATTTATCGACTTCAGGTTATACAAAACAAATTTCTCCGCAGTATTAAAAAGGCCCCGTGGATCATTAGAAATGATAAACTCCGTCAGGAACTTGGTATTCTTCCCATACATCAGTACTTCAAATTGATATCAAATACATTCTTCGTTAAATTATCCGAACTACCAGGTGCTGTAACATATGAAATTGGACGACGAAACTTCGAAGGGATCAGATTGAAAAGAAAACTGCCTCAAGAAAATCTGCTCACTGATTCAGAAGCTAGCGACTTTTCGCACTAATTCAAAGTATATCCTCTATTTTTCTCAAAACACCACTGACCATAATCTAGCCTCGCATACCTAACCTCACTTTTCAATCGTTATCCATCTTATTTAATGTTAGTGTATGTGTTAGTTATCCTGTTATATACTTTGTCTTTTATTATCTTTCATTTAAATGTGTCTTTAATTGTTTTCTGTTTGTTTAGATTATAAATTTATCACCTATTGTATATGTTAGAGGACACTAATTCCTCAGTTGTTAATTTGTATGTAGTACTTACGTAATTTATCAATGGCCTGTATAGCAATACTGCTGATCAGGCAAGTAATACATTAAAAAGGAGACAAAAACTGTGAAAGATAATAATGTATAATTTTAAATATTCATATATATCAAATTTAAAGACAAACAGTCAAACATTAAAAGAAAAAAACCTTAATGCGAATGTAGATGATGAATGCGCAGGTGCAAATTCTAAAACATATCATACAGATTACAATATCTCATTTAGAAAATGTTTTAAACAAAATTAGGTAACGGAAATTAATTTGATATAAAATATTCGTGTAATGTTTTATAAACATCAATGCCTAGCATAGGCATAGGAAGGAAAAAACAAGAAGCGAAACAAAAATAACATCGTATATTCATTTGTTTTATAGCACTGCAAATTCTACGAGATACACGCTTCGGCTTATTGAAGGCATTGCACTGCTACTAGAAACAATTGAATATCGCGAATAAAAAGAATAAAAAAGTGCAAAGAGCTATGTATCCTTTGCGACTCTTAGCAAAGATGCCTGATTGCGCTTCAATTATACCTGTCTTAAGAGATAACAATTAAATAAATGAATAAATAAGTAAATAAATAAATAGAAACTTACATAATGCTGCATAACATAAACAAAGAATAGCAAACAAAGTTTCGAATATCAATTAAATACCAAAATTTACTACGATGACCTTGCTCCCCTTACCTATGTTGAAGCAGCACCCTCTAGATTTAATCTTGAGTACCATTTCTCATTCTACCAGATTGTTTCTTCTGATTACGTATCACCACTATAAACAAAGAAACCGCGAGGAATTACCCATATTTATCGTTTGAGTCGTAAGTTATATCTAAAATTTACGAGGGCTGTTCAATAAAGAGTGATCATAATTTTTTACAACGTATTCTCACCCAATTAGCGGAAGGTATAACGGCACAGCTGTGAGGAAACGAAAAGGAGCGGAGCCACGCCTCCCATTAGTCTCTGTCACTAACTGAAGGGTGGTTAAAGGAATGTCACCCGTCCCTGGATGTTTCTCTCCCCTTCTCCCATCACCGGGAATATTCGCCTGAAAACTAGAAAAGCCGAGAATACGGCGAGATTCCTATAAAAAAGGATTTCAGCGAGACAGTGAGTCAGTCAGTGTTTGACGTGCTAGCGAACGAGCGCCGTGTTAAGGAACGAGAAGACTGTGTACGTGCATCGGAGTATTGTCCGTAATTACTAGTGCAAGTGAAATTGTAAAGGACGAACTGGTGAATTGTAATTGTGTGCAGCACGTAATTCTGTGTAATTGGCAAGTGTTAAACTGTAAGTTGGTAGAAATAAAGAACATTGTTGAGTTTGTGTAATTGGACTTTTCATTTCACGAACCCACAAGTCACAATTGGTGTCAGAAGTGCGACATAACACAATGGAGGCAGCATTAGAAAAGATTTTAGCGGAACTGAAACAAATGAAGACGGCCAACGACAACATCACCGAGAAGATTGAAGAAATGAAGGCCGAGTTAACCACAGAAATGAGAGCAGCGAACGGCAGTCTGGCCACGGAAATGAAGGCGGCGAACGAGGCTCTCGCCGCAAAGTTTGAAGAACAGTTGACCGGCGTAAAAGAGAACGTCACAGAGTTAGGCGAGCGCGTCGAAGACCTGGCGAGCCGCGTTAATGAGCTGGAAGGAAAAGCCGACAGCAGCGTGAAGTCCCTGAACGCCATGGTGGAGGACGTCGTCGGCAGGAAGCTGAAGGATTTAAAGGCCGGCGCGCCGGGACGCGACACATCTGCGCGCGTCAAACCTCCCAAGTATGACGGCGCGTCAACGTTTGAGGTCTTCCGCCGCCAGTTCGACACAGTGGCCAGGCACAACGGATGGTCACTGGAGGAGGAGGCCACACAGTTAATAGCCAGCCTCCAGGGAAGAGCCGCGGAAGTCCTAAACGCGGTGCAGACGACGGCGGCGCCCAAGGACATCTGGGAGGCCCTGGAGAATCGCTTCGGGCACCACCGCTTAGCCGCAGCATACCGAAGCCAGCTAAAGGCAAGGTCGCAGCAGCCGGGGGAGACGCTGCAGGAGTTCGCCATAGACATCGAGCAGCTGGCTAGCAAGGCCTTGGTTGACCTGCCACTGGAGTTCGTATCCCGGGAAGCCGCCTACAATTTTGTCGACGGGGTACGGGACACGGAGATTCGTCAGCGCCTAATGCTCGGGGAATATAAAACCATCCACGAGGCGCTGACAGCGGCATTAAGGATGGAGGCGGCCAAAATAACATCCATCCCGACGTCGAGAACGAGGAGTGTCCGCTACGCCGGAGACAGAAGACCAGCTGAGGGACGCCGGCGAACACCTAGTGGCCTGTGTTGGGGGTGTGGACAGCCCGGACACCTGCAGAGAGGCTGCCCACACCAGGAAGAGCAGCCGGAAAACGAGTAAGGGCCGTCGTGGAGAGGGGCACGTCGGCGCCATCACCACCATCCCCTCGAGTGACACTGCGCGCCGTCAGCCGCAGCCTCATCGCGGACGGTTGGGTAAGAGGGAAGCCGTGCCGCGTGCTGGTGGACACCGGGGCGGCCGTGACCATCATCAGACCTGACGTGGCGAAGGGTTTGCCGACAAGGAAGCCAAGCCGGCCATACCAGCTTGTCACGGCATCGGGCGACACCTTGCCTGTGGAGAAGGAGGCCCTGCTGGAGCTGAACTTGGGACGGAGTGCCGTGCGTCTGTGGGTGTTCGTCGCGAAGGTGGCTGAGGAGGTGATTCTGGGACTGGATGCCCTCAGGAGCCATGAGGCGACGGTCGACGTCGGCAAGAAGGTTCTGCGGCTTAACGGAGAAGAGGTTATACTCCGTCAACCCGAAGAGCGCCTTGGAATTTGCAGGGTCGTCTTGGACGAAGACGTGGTTGTCCCCGCGAGGAGCGAGGTGGTGGTGACGGCGCGACTGGAGGGTCAGAGAACCAGGAACATGATGCTGGACCAGAAGACGCCTGTAAACGGATTGTGTGTAGCCAGGGCATTGCTGCCGTGCCGAGAGGAGGTGCCCGTGAGACTGCTAAATCCTACGGACGCCGATCACGACGTCCAGGCCGGGACGGAGATGGGAATGTGCGAGCCCGTGGTGAGCGTAACAGCTATCGACGAGACCCAGGTGCCGGCGCTGAAGCAACACCTGGGGCCCCGGCTAGAAGGCTTGGTGGAGAGGGCGGCCGACCACCTGACCACAGAACAGCTGGAGAAGGTTCGACAACTGCTAAGACGGTATCAGCGCGTCTTCAGCCAAGGTGATAGTGACTACGGCCGCACGGACAAAGTGCTTCACCGCATCGACACCGGAGACGCCCGGCCTATTCGGCAACCACATAGACGCGTTCCGCTGCCGAAGCAAGGGGCCGTACGAGACATGCTGGAGGACATGAGATCCAGGGGTGTGATTGAAGAGTCTGACAGCCCTTGGTGTTCCCCTGTATTCTTGGTGACAAAGAAGAACGGCTAGCTGCGCTTCTGCGTAGACTACAGAAAGTTGAACGCCGTCACCCGGAAGGACTGTTTTCCCTTACCCCGGATTGACGACACCCTGGACACGCTAGCTGGTGCACAGTGGTTCTCGACCCTGGACCTGAAGTCGGGCTACTGGCAGGTAGCTCTAGACCCGAGAGACAAGGAGAAGACCGCATTCTCGACGGGCCAAGGGCTCTGGCAGTTCACGGTTATGCCCTTTGGCCTATGCATCGCAACAGCTACCTTCCAGCGCCTTATGGAGTCAGTGATGAGAGGGCTGACCTACGATGCCTGCCTGCTATACCTCGACGACATCATCATCGTCGGGAAGACTTTTGAAGATCACCTCGAGAATCTGAGTAAGGTGCTACAGAGACTGCAGGCGACCAACTTGAAGCTGAACGCGAAGAAGTGCCAGCTCTTCCGCAAGGAAGTTAACTACTTGGGCCACATAGTCTCAGCAACCGGAGTGGCCACAGACCCGGAGAAGACAAAGGCTGTGAGAGATTGGCCTCGCCGAAAGGATAAGAAAGAATTGCGCAGTTTCCTGGGGCTGTGCAGTTATTACAGGCGCTTCATAAAGGGGTTCTCCAACATCGCAAAACCCCTCACCCGCCTGACAGAGGAACACCGGCCTTATGTGTGGACGGAGGACGCCGAAAACGCTTTCCAGCACCTAAAGGAGACCCTGTGCAGTGCTCCAATTTTGGGTTTCCCACAACCGGGTGGCGCCTTCATTGTGGACACCGACGCCAACGACCATTGCATTGGAGGTGTCCTATCGCAGATCCAGGATGGCCATGAGCGGGTGATAGCCTATTACAGCAAGACGCTATCCAAGGCAGAGAAGAACTACTGCGTCACCCGACGGGAGTTACTGGCGGTAGTAAAGACATTGGAGCACTTCCACAAGTACCTGTATGGTCAGCCATTCCACCTGAGGACTGACCATTCCGCCCTAACCTGGCTATTTAGCTTTAAGAACCTGGAAGGCCAGACAGCACGTTGGGTCCAGAGGCTGCAGGAGTACGACTTCACCTCGGAACATCGTAGAGGGAAGAGCCACGGTAACGCAGACGCCATGTCCCGAAGACCCTGTCCAGAAGAGTGCGGCCAGTGCACAAGAGTGGAAGAGAAGGAGCGTGCCGCAGCAGTCCGAGTAGTTGTGGCAGTGCCTGCTGAAGGCTGGGATAGCGCAGGCCTGAGGAGGGAGCAGCTGGCGGACGCAGACTTGGGGCCACAATTGAAGGAAGTGGAGGCAGGGATGAGACCAACCTGGGAGGACATCGCACCGAGGAGCGCCACCTACAAGTCGTACTGGGCCCAATGGGACTCGTTGAAGACCAGAGAGGGCGTGCTGTTCCGGGTATGGGAATCACCCGATGGGAAGACGCAGAGAGAGCAGTTGGTACTTCCCCGGAGTAAGGTCCCGGAAGTGCACGCCGGTACTTCGGGAGGACACCTGGGAGCGAACCGAACGATTGACAAACTACGGCAGCGCTACTACTGGCTGAGACTCCGAGCAGATGCTGAGAGATGGTGCCGTCAGTGTCACGTGTGCGCGGCGAGTCGTGGCCCTCAGACTAGGAGCTGGGGTCGCATGCAGCAGTACAACGTCGGAGCGCCATTCGAACGGATCGCCGTTGACATTGCTGGACCGTTCCCAGTTTCCGACCGAGGCAGCAAGTACCTAATGGTGGTCGTGGACTACTTCACCAAGTGGCCGGAGGTGTATACCTTCCCAAACCAAGAGGCAAAGACAGTCACAGACTGCCTCGTGGAGCAAGTATTCTGTCGATTTGGGGTGCCGTTAGAACTACACAGTGACCAGGGTACCAACTTTGAGTCCAGCCTAATGAAGGAGGCACTACAAAGGCTTGGGGTGAACAAGACTCGCACTACGCCTCTACATCCCCAATCGGAGGGCATGGTCGAAAGGTACATCAAGACCTTAGAGGAACACCTGAGGAAGGTCGTGGCCAGCCATCAGCGAGACTGGGACGTCAAGGTGCCACTGTTCTTGCTGGCCTATCGCTCGTCTACACACGACACAACTGGGATGACGCCAGCCAGCTTAATGTTCGGCCGAGAGTTACGCCTCCCTTGTGACCTGGCTTTTGGAAGCCCTCCGGAAGCGAAACAGCCAGCGACCGAGTATGTGGAGAACTTGGTGGACCATCTCCACGACATGCACGAGATGGCTCGCCAGAACATCCAGAAGGCGAGCGACCGCATGAAGACCAGGTATGACAGGCAAGCCAACAGCCAAGGGTTCCAGCAAGGTGACCTGGTCTGGTTGTACCGTCCTACCGGGACCAAGGGACGCTGCCCGAAGCTCCAGCAGCCATGGCAAGGACCGTACCGGGTGGTGAAGAGGATTAACGACGTGGTCTACCGCATCCAGAAGGTTCCCCGAGGAAAGATGTTGGTGGTACACCTGGATCGACTAGCCCGCTACGATGGTGCTGTTCGGGACGACCAGCTTTGAGGAGGGAGCAGTGTCACCCAATTAGCGGAAGGTATAACGGCACAGCTGTGAGGAAACGAAAAGGAGCGGAGCCACGCCTTCCATTAGTCTCTGTCACTAACTGAAGGGTGGTTAAAGGAATGTCACCCCTCCCTGGATGTTTCTCTCCCCTTCTCCCATCACCGGGAATATTCGCCTGAAAACTAGAAAAGCCGAGAATACGGCGAGATTCCTATAAAAAAGGATTTCAGCGAGACAGTGAGTCAGTCAGTGTTTGACGTGCTAGCGAACGAGCGCCGTGTTAAGGAACGAGAAGACTGTGTACGTGCATCGGAGTATTGTCCGTAATTACTAGTGCAAGTGAAATTGTAAAGGACGAACTGGTGAATTGTAATTGTGTGCAGCACGTAATTCTGTGTAATTGGCAAGTGTTAAACTGTAAGTCGGTAGAAATAAAGAACATTGTTGAGTTTGTGTAATTGGACTTTTCATTTCACGAACCCACAAGTCACAGTATTTTCACCCACACATCGGAATTGCCGAGAGAACCAGCTGGCAGGTACGGGCCAGAAGGGAAGCATTCAGAACACGCCCACCCATTTATGTGTAGCGCTCATGGAGGGGATGGTTAGGGATTGTAATTGTGTGAGCTAAGTAATCCTTTGTAATCGACAAGTATACCAACTGTAATTCGGTAGAAATGAAAAACATTTTGAGTTTGTGCAATGGGACTTTTAATTGTACAAACACACAAAGTCACTGTATCTTTACTCATCCTCATAATTTGGTGGTCCTTCTCCAAATAGTCTCCCGTGAATGCGGTGCACCTGTCCCAGCGTTTCTGCCAGGCTTCAAAGACATGCTGGAAACCATTTTTTGAGAGATCTTTCCAAATCGCCTCTGAGGCCTTCAACACTGCTTCTGATGGTGGACAGTGCCTCCCGCGATGGAGTTTCTTCAAGTTAATGAATAGAAAAAAGTCACATGGGGCTAAATCTGAACAATAGGGAGGACGTGGGATGCACTTCACGTTGATTTTTGTAAGATATTCAGCAACAACATTGGCAATATATGACTGCCCATCCAGCCTGCTTCACGGAAATGTGGTCCTTTGTGCCTGATATGGAATTGCAATGTTTTCAGGAGATCCCTGTAGTATTGTCAAGTTACTGATGTGTGTGCAGGTACAACATGCTGATAAACCATTCCATGAATATGAATGAATGAGATGACCATAACTTTCCCAGCAGAAGCAACCACTTTTGCTTTTTGGGGGTTGGTGAAGAAGGGGATTTCCACACTGAGCTTTGCTGTTTGCTCTCAGGATCAAAATGATGTAGCCAAGTTTCATCAGCAGTAATTGCGTTTGAAAGAAACTCCGGATTTTCCTCTAACATCAACTTTAACTGCATGTTGCCACCATTGCAGTGGTAGGCGATACCGAACATGTCTGAACTTCTCACAGGCGGGAACCAGGAGTACCAACAATGAAACTACTACGGTCTGTTTGATTCATATTAAGCTAACAGAGTATAACAAGATTGAATTTTAGTGTGAAAAATTATGACCGTTAAAAAATTATGATCATTCTTTATTGAACAGCCCTCGTACATAAAATTCCTACACAAAACACACGTAAAGAATTTACAGAATTTAGGCGCGTCCGGGAAACTTTTACAATGTTTCTTACTCTAAGATCCTAATTCGGCTATCAAAAAGAATTGAAATCGAAATATTTTTTGCCAAATTGGTTGAATTGTTGTTAAGTGGAAAGTAAGAAAGGAAGAGGGAAAATAATAAAGGCAAATAAAAGGGAAAAAGGGTTAACAGAACATCCAATCATACACAAACTGTGAATGATAATAAAGTAGCTAAAACACAGCGAAAACTCAACGTACAAGAAACATTTGAAGTTGGCGAAAGCTTTGAATAAACAGGGGCAAAGAGATCTAAATCATCTGGGGGACGTAGAAAATGGTAGATGCGCTTCAGGTATTTCTATTAAAGAACCAAATAAATAAGTAAATAAATAAACAAATAAACAAGAAACGAACGAACGAACGAAAGAACGATCGAACACACAATCAAGCAAACAGATAAATATATAAATAAATACATAAATAAGAAGAGCAATGAATACATAAATAGATAAACAATTAAATACTTTGAGTAATTAACTAATTAAATGAATAAATATATAAAAAGGACAGAAAAATAGATCAATACATAAATAGATCAATAAATAAATAATTAGATTAATAAATAACAGATAAATAACTAAATATATTAGTGAATACATAAGTATTTACATAAATAAACAAATAAAGAAGCAAATAAACAATTAAAAAATAAATAAACAACAAAGGAAGAAGTACATAAATAAAAATGAATGAATGAATAAATGCATGAATATATCAGCATTTATTGTTATGATCTCCATTCAATTACGAATGGCGAAGTGGTGTCTTCTGGAATTAGTTTGGAGTAATATTCCTTATTTTTCCAGATATTTTTGCCCGATTAATGTTTAATCTCCTTCACTACTGCTTAAAATTGTCACGATAGGTTTAAATTGTATGTGCGTTTAAATGTTAAATATGAATAGTTGGCAAAAAGAAGAAGCATAAAACAAATAATATCGAAAATACGTTTTGCTTGTAGCACTGCGAATGGGACAAGCTAAACAGTTCGTCTTATTGGCGGCATTGCACCATGAGTATAGACAACTGAAAATCGGGAAAGGAAAGACTTAACAAAAGGCAAACAGATTTGATCCATTTTGGCGCCGTACAAAGAAATTGTATTTCGCTTCACTGATTTCTATTTCGGGAGATAAAAAATAAATAGAAGGAAGTAAAATGTTGCATAACGTCGACAATGAAGAGCAACCAAATTTTCGAATGACCAGGTAGGGCCCTGTAGTATTAGTTTTGAGAACTAATTCCTGTTCTTCAAGATTGTTTCTTCTGATGACATCATCATGACCATAAAAAATATATGATGCTGCATAACCTAAAAATAAAGGCTAATCCAAATTTCGGGTACGAGGTAAACTTAAAATTTCGTCTTGATCTAGTTTCGTTAGCGAATAGCGAGGTAGCGCCCTCTGAAACTACTTTTGAGTACTATTCCAATTTCGTTCAAACTTCCTTTCCTGCATACTGCTTTTTATGTTTCATTACTGCCTAAAAGTTAGCCTGATAGTTTTAAGTTGTACTTATATAGGTCTATTAGGTAGTCGAATAAAGAGAGGTAGAAGAAGAAAAGGAAGGATAAGCAGAAGAAGATGAAGAAGAAAATATAAAGAAGAAGAGGAAATAATGACCGTAAATTCGTTTAGTTTGTAGCGCTTCAAGTTCTGCGAGGTAAAAGCTTCGTGTTATTGGCGACATTATATTGGTACTAGAAACAATTGAATATCGCGAAAAAATAGATTGAGAAAAGACAAAGAAATTTTATCATTTCGAGCTCTTAGCAAAGAGGTTTTATTGCCTTTTAGTTATTTCTGTCTTAGGAGATAACAAATAAATATATGAATAAATAAGTAAAAACATACATAATATTCCTTAACATAAACAATAAACAGCAAACAATATGGTGGATATCATTTAAATATAAATATTTACTGCGATGACCTCGTTTCCTTTGAAAGACAAAGTAGCACCCTATAGATTCAGTTTGGACTAATATTTCCTATTCTTATAGACTTCTTCTTCTGATTACTGCATCATCACCATAAACAAACAACGAAAGGAATTACACATATCTGTTATTTGCGACTGAGATAGGTCTAAGGAGCAGTCCTACAGGGAAAAACACGTTCAACATTTCCGAAATTATATATTTTCATAAAAATTTAATTCGTCGAGACATTTCACTCAAACGTTTTAAAACGAAAACATATTTCCAAATCTATAACCGTCCCACTGTCTTTAGCAGGATGGAAACAAAGAAGCTAAGGGATAAGGAAAGGAAACACAAAATAAAAAAGTATAAAAGAAGAGCAAACCAGACACAAACTATGAAGGATAATAAAGTAGTTAAATCATGAACAACATTATACCAGGTGAGTCTTCTGCCCCTACTTATTGTGATCTATGCAACACGCAGTTTATAGTCTAAGTGATAAGATCGACTCTTGTAACACAAAATCCGTTATTGCAGCTCTGCCCTTCTATTCGGTACTCTAGTTACTTAGCATTAATACTTACAGCCCTCTATGAGGAACAAGAAGTTGCCAAAAGCTGAAATTAACTGCTTCTCATGTATATGATACTAACCTCTGTTTGATATAACCTTGCCCCGCTGAATGTATCACTCCGCTTGCAACTACCTTCCCCCACTCTCTAACTGGCTAATGCTTTCGCACCATAGGCCATAGGCGGTGCCTAACCGTCACATTTAAACCTGCAGTAAACATCATAATAATTGCCAGGAAGATATATAAAATTATAAAAATAAGTATATGAAGGCATGAAAAAGTAATGAAGTTTATAGGGAACCTCAGCACGTTGAAACTGAATAAATGAGCAATGCAACAGAAACAAGTTGATAATGAAAGGCCTTAGGGCCTCTTCCACTTGGA
This sequence comes from Mantis religiosa, assembly GCA_030765055.1. Taxonomy (NCBI): domain Eukaryota; kingdom Metazoa; phylum Arthropoda; class Insecta; order Mantodea; family Mantidae; genus Mantis; species Mantis religiosa. Next base: position 320,832,933 of record CM060950.1, read on the forward strand.
TTTTTTTACAACCGGCACACATACCTTGCAAAAATGCTCGTCTTTCAGTTTTAAAAGTCGTGTCACGCAGTACTTGTCGTGTGTCCTTCATTCACCCAAGTCTCGTCAAGGTAGTATATTTTGCTACTTCTATCCCGGTAGTCTGATTGTTCTTAAATAACCTTTTCGCTACACAGTTATATCGCCCCTGGAGTGACAAGTTTTCGTGTTGTCCCAATTTCATATCGCAATGTTCCTACGCATCTAACACAGCTGTAAGTTCAGAGCACAACTGTTCGAGTTCTCCCACTGACAAAGACGGAGTCTCTGTGAGTGCATTAAGCACATGCACTACAACTCTTTTTTTCTCCGCCTTGTAAGTGTTCTGCCTTGCGATGCTTCAGCGAAAAATTGGCAGTAGACTCTGACATCATACGTATAATAATTACACGTGCAATAGACGGGCAACAAAATGATTTGGCTCTAGTAGTCGGCACAACACACCTTCGAATGGCGATATATGACAAATCCAGTTCAAAACAAGGACAGTGATAAAAGTCATATAAACAGATATGTCACCACTACCGCTAAAGCACGTGCTATCGTGCCATGAGAAAGACGGGCTTCTGAGCAAGACAACCTGCTCTTTAATTCATTTAAGAATTAACATGCATTTCAGATAAATCAACTCTGTTGTGCAATACATTTTATTCAAACACTTACGAAAATATAAAATTGAGAATTCCCTTCCTACATATAAAGATATATCACCATGTTAAATAACGAACTAATTTTTACCGCACAACAGTCTATACTACAATAGCAGGCAATGAGAGTTGATAAGGTCACATGACCGTTTAGAGATACGGGGCAAGCCTATGTGAAACAAGGTTTAACAAGGTGATAACCGAATGCTTTCCTAAAGAGCGCCAGAGAGCACGTAGCAGCTGGCGGAGTTGGTTAACTTGCAGGAATGTAGTGATACGAAACCTAGCTTCCAAACCACATCTCATATTTTCGTTTTTTTCTTTTCTCCCAATCTTTATTGCCTGTATTCAAGTTAATAATTTGATTATTGCTACTATTGGTTCACTTTTGAGCCAAAGAGGAAAGAAATACAATCAGATATTTAGGGACCTATATGGATTTGCTCGCCATATAAGTTGGGCTGAGCTCATTCTAAAGTGAGGTAGTTTAGGCCCTTGAATTTTAAAGGACAACCATGGGCTATCTTTATCTTTACATAGGGATCATGTTTAACGTTATGACCCTTATAACCTTCACGGCATGTTGTAGATCATGTTCCATAGTTGGATTTCGTTTCTGGCAGAATATCGACCACATCACATCTAATAGATTTTATGTCATGCTTATATTTATGTTTCATTTTCTTTTACGAAATGTTTGAAACTTAATTGAATGGGTCAAGCACAATACCCAGCATAATAAAACATCTGCTAGGAACTACATATCTATAACTATATGCCAGCGGAAAACATGTCTATTATTATATTTTGTAGACGCCTATAATGTTGTAAAAGTGTTATTTGTATTATAACATCAAATTATAGGCCCCAAGAGATAAAACAAAGGGCAATAAAAACTTTGAGCTCATCACGAAGGCTCTGAACCCAAGTCAAACGGGCATTCCAGTGAAGTAACCTGTACGATACCACTTAGCCAACAATACGTTGCTAGGGAAGGTTTCTATATGAACTAAATAACCGCGGACCTAACACTCACCTCGAATTTTACACGCCTTCTACAGCTTTATACAGTGCTTTAAGCTCGTTTTTTTGTAGTTTTAGCACAAATAAAAAACCTGCATCTGCCAGAACAATTACTGCATTAGCTAATAAGTGTCATAATTTGCGACAGAAGCGAAAGCAATCTATCTAATTCTTAGCACCTTTGACTTGATTGTACAACGAAAACACGTCCTGGGTGAAGATTTAAATCAAATTTGTCCCACTTTGTGGATCTGCCATTTGGTGTTCCAAAGTTACTGTCAAGTGATACAACTGCTATTCCTTCAGGGGCGTGTTTAAAGGTGTGTGTGTCTGTGTGTGTGAATGTACGCTAATGAATAAAAGTTTGTAAACTCTAAAATTATTACTGCAGCTTTCTTACCTGGGTATGATGTTTTTGGAAGCGACATACATAGTGATTGTTTTCTGTCCCTTACAACACTTATGCACTGAGTTTCCTAACCATCCTCTATAAACTATTTTACTAATCACCCATTAGAGGGCTTTCAAGAAAAGGCAAAGTCACATACACGGGGTCCCAAAAATAATCGGACAGACATTGCATTTCACTATATAGTGCTCTATAATGCAGGGTAGATTATGTGTATCAATCTCAAGGAAGGCCTTGTGGTAAGCAAAAATCATATATAATGAATAATCTATTTACAGATTGAAAATGTGGCTAAACTAAGATCTTCCTCTTTCAAACTTGTTTACATTCGGAGTTTACGACACAAAAAGAATCGGACAGCACAAATGAAGCATGGTGAAGTCTGTCACTAGACAAAACAACATCGTAAAGGTACGTCAACTGTCACCGAGAATAATGTAGGAGCATAGTATGGGCCCAGAGGAAATCCAAGTACCTTTGAACAAAGACAGTGATCTATCACTATGAAAAGAACAAAACATACCGGAAATAGCAGAGATTGTGAATCTTAACAAAGGTGCGGTTAGCGACACACTTCACCGGTATAAGTATGAAGACAGAATTGAATCTCGAGCAAAGCCAGGGCGACTAAACCGTCTTACCGATATGTAGGAAACTCATATAATGCGGAAGGTAAAAAGGAATCCGCGTATATGTGCTCCTGTGATATGTGCTGAGATTAAGGTAGAACTGAACTAATAGTTAACCCTGTTAGGGTCAGAAGAGTCATGCGAAAACAAGATTTTAATGGTCGCGTACAGAGAAAAGAGCCATACATTTCCAGCAAGAATTTGTCAAAAGTTCTTCAACGAGACAGCCGATTAGTGATACGAAGCTATTTTTTGTGACGAAAGCAAGTATAACATTGTTGGATCCAATGGCAGGATTGTTGTGCGGAGGAAACAAAACATGGGGCTAGAAGTGCGAAATTTACAAGAAACAGTCACACACGGCGGGGGGATTGTAATGGTATGGGGCTGTATTTTCTCTACTGGAGTAGTAAAGCTGGTGTTCATAGACACAACCATGAACAAGGAAGTCTATCTTAGAGTATTACAGCAAAATTTAAAACAAAGTGCAGAAATGGTGGTTATTTTGAGCAGCTCCTCGTTTCATTAGGATAATGATTCGAAGCATACGTCCCACAGTGTACAGCTATGATCACTTTACAACAGTCCTCATGTACTACTTAAACCCCGCCACTGGGTCATAATCTCATAGAAGCAGTATGGGATAAACTGGAGAAGGCCGTGCGGAAGAACTCATCACATCCAAGCAGCACTTGAAGGAGAGGTTGCAAGAGGAATGGAGCAAACTTTCTACAGCCTACCTGAAAAACCTGGTTCACAGTATGCCAAATAGTTTGCGAGAAGTAGTTAAAAGAGGAGGGAGCGTCACAAAGTACTAAGCCATATTTTGTATCTCACTCAAGTTATAAACGATTACTTTTGAGGGCCAAAACACACCACATTTCTTTTTAATTCTTAAAGAAGAACGTATTATATAATTTGTATGTGAAATAGCATTCATTTTCTGACAATAACGAACCATGTAACTGTCGATCATCATTAATTTCAATAAAACATCACATCAAATATTGATTCACAATTTCAAAACTTAGTAGTACTCTGCTTTGTGCGATTATTTATGGGAGTCCCTGTACCTTACTTAGCAAGTTGCATGAATTAAAAAATAAATAGGGGCAGGTGACTCCCCTGGTATATTTACGCAAAGCAGTAAATGACAAATATATTGTTTACTAGAGAGCTATAAATTGATTAACTTAATTGTTACTGACGGCCGCGCCCTGGCTCAGTGGTTAGGCCGCTTGGCTCTCAACAAGGTGGCCCGGGTCCGATCCTAGGGGACTGCAAAGTGAGATTTGTGGTGGACAACATGGCGCTGGGGCGGTTTTTCTCCGGGATCTCCGGAGTCCCCTGCCATCTCATTCTACCGGTGCTCCATCTTCATCTCATGTATCATCAGTGTCATCGCCTGCGGTGCCATATGTAGTAAAAGCGGGCGTTAAACACTACGCATTTCATTTTTACTTGGAACTGTGTTGTATTTAAACTTCACCCCGAATTATAGAATAAATAACTAAATCAACCCAAATAGTTTTATTTATATAGATAAGTTTAAACAACTTTTATTGGCCGTACGATGTTCGTCGGGTGAGCTAGAATTATATACAATCTATATTGTCGCGGCGACGAGAGTGATACGCGCGGCTTGTGTACACAAAGAGCCTGCGGGCAAAGATAACAGACAGATAGTGTAACACTGAGATAAAAGGCATGCCAAAGCAGATAAAGCTAGAACATTCTGGCAGCATATTGTTTGATGGAGAGCGTTCGGTTTCTTGATTGTTCTGGAAGAGTCTGGAATTATCAGTGGAGGTACTTAATGAAGCAACGACTGTCCAAGAGTCAGTCTTAAACAAGAGTAAACAGACGTTGTAAACAGATGTAACTAGAACGCTGTTGTTGTGATCACCGACCTTGGTAGATTGTTTTTTTAATTTACGTCCTCCAAAGTTAAGTCATATCGGACGCTGAATGAAATGGGTGAAAATTATGCTCAAATGAGTCCGGCGTCCATGGAGCTGAGAGTTACCCGACAATTCGTCTTTCAGGATAAGGGACAACCCCGGAGAAACCTTATCCAAGTAAGTAACCCTGACCGAGATTCCAACTCGGGACCTCTTGAATGTGAGGAAGACACGCTAACGTCTACGCTACCGAGGTGGGCTTTGTAGACTGTGATTGTGTATGCGATATAATACTGCTGCTGTGAATGTATTTCTACGCAAATAAAGAACGATTTTTATTGCTGCAAATTGGACTTTTAATTTTGTGGAGCCACAAAGTCACAATATGTTATATTTAAAGTTCATTTTGAGTAGCCCCATTTGCTGTCTGCAATTCTTTTGAACATCTGTAGTCTTTGTTGTACATTTTCAACAATTGTTTTATATGTATTTATTCCATTTTTATATTTGCGTGTACAGTAACTCCTAAACATTTGTAAGCTTCTGCTGGTTGAATATTTACTTTATTAGGAACTATGAAAAGTATTTGTGAAGAATAGTTTAATATAAACATTTCAAATTGGTTTCCTTAAGTTCCATTTATAATGGTACGTTTGGAATGCTGCCTTCATTTTATTAAATAGAGTTTCATGTTCCATCTGTAGTAGTGATATCCAGATTGCTAGGTAATCAACACAAAGTGCCCATTGGATATTTTGTAATCCATTTTATTTGGGTGGTGGATCAGCTATCATTAACACAATTAACATTTATATAAATTGTCTTGTACAAGAGCAGAGAAGTTTATGTGGCTACGCACATGACATTTTTAAGGAATAACGTTATGATGAGAATATCCTGACATACATTTGAGATGTGACGTCTTATAAAATCACAGATTACTAATATTACTGAACAATCTGTGTGTGTATTAATAGAAGCAAAGACAGGTGCAAGTCATCTTATAACGTCATCAGGAGACCACTCCAACTCAGACACACCGTCTGGGAATGCCAGTATTCCATAGAATTATAGTTCATATGTTTATTTATCACGCAACAAAACACAACTTTGCATAACACAAAACTCTGATTTAAATGTGCAAATTTTAAGCAATAAATTAATGAAAACAATCTGTTTTATTTTATAATATGCCGTACTCCAGGACAAGTTAAAAAGATATGATTATCTTTATTTACAAAATATTAACTATTACTACACTAATGGAAGTCTTCCATGCTTTTGAAAAACAAAAATTCAATTATAAAAAGTATAACAACTTAATATTTCTCAATTCATGCAGTATTTTGTTTATTTTTCAAAAAGAAGCCAACTAATCTATATACCTGACATCTATTGTGGGCATAAACAGTTCACTGTTTTCCACCAGATGATATGATCTAAGAACACTAGATGGCTCTGTTGTTAATGCTTCTGTTGCCGATAAAAGAAACCTCCGATGGCTATCTCGCCCGTTTCTGTGAACGCTTTATCTCAAAGTGCATTTTAACGATACTACGTTTACCCTCAAAGGTTCAATCAAGATCTTGCAAAAGCACTTACATACATCTTAAAAGAAGAACAGTCATATTTTTCTGCTGTAGTACTTATCTTTATTTTACATAACTTATTATTATTCCCCTTATTCTTCTTATACCTCCTTCTCCTCCTCTTCTAGTTCTTCTTTTTCTTCTTCATCTTAACATCTGTGAGCGTGCCGTGGCTCTGTAGTTAGACCGCTTGGCTTTCACCAATGCGGCCCGGGTTCGATCCCAGGCGACCGCAAAGTCAGATTTGTAGTGGACAGCACGGCGCTGGGGCGGGTTTTCTCCGGGACCTCCGGTTTCCCCCGCCTTCTCATTCCACCGGTGCTCCATCTTCATCTCATGTATCATCAGTGTCACAGCCTGCGGTGCCGTAGGTAGTAAAAGGGGGCGTTAAACTCTACACATTTCATTTTCATTTTTCATCTTGTCATTATCATTATAATATTTAGATTACATTATTTACTGTGCATATTCTAGAATTTTACAATTTACAACTTTTGGCTACATTTATTTGTCTTTACCTTGCTGCTACCTGGGCTTACATGACACGCTGGTCAAGTTTAGAACAGACATTGCGGGATTAGTATTTCTGTTTAGCGAAAAAGTGGGTAAGCAAAGAGTTCCACGTTGGCGCGACAGTTTGATGCAAATAAGAAGGATTGGTAGCTCAGGGTAGAGCACAAATGTACTCTCAGGGTATGCGTGGATATGTATGAGTAAGGATAGTTCTAATGACACTGGAATGCTCGTTTCAAACTGGCATAACGACTGCTTCTTTTTATCACCACATCAATCTAGTTGCCGACCAAGGGTTACCAATATCACTGTTTAGAGTGACCGTATGTAGAATACTTATTACTGGTTAATACTTAATTCGTTACGTATGAAGCGACAGGTACCATTTCTCATCGCTTCGCGTCTGCCTTCACTCAAGACAGAAGTAGATGCCCGTCTTAATCGGCCTCCAGCCACGGACTGTGTGTCCTCACTGAGCACAGCGGCAGGGTTGTGCCACTTTCACCTCTCGAAAACCCTCTTTATTCACCCAAAACTCCTTTTAGACTATTTTGTGCATTGTGATTATTAGTTTCGGTCATGTCATTATTAAGGGACCGAGGAATACCTGTTCAAACGGAGTCAAGTGCTACCCACTGAGAATTCTATTTCTCCAGTTTCTTTTGTTACACGACTCTATCACCTGCCATCACGTGTTGTAACAAAGATACATGATTTCTTTGAAATCCATTACGATTGTTTACTTAGTGCAATGCTTTAATTTCAGTATCATCTGTACAAGGTGTTACATTCGATTATTGACGATATTAATATTACAACAACAAATATATTATTTTATGTACCAAATAAAATAAGCAGATTCAGGAACCATTTTCACTTCTAAAGCAAATACAGAAATCCATAAAAATTCACCATAACGCAGAATTATGTATTTATATAATAAACTTCATCGTTTCGAAGTAGATATTTTCAACATGTTTGAAACTCAATTCAAAAATGCTATAGGTACTAACTAGTTATTCGCAGATCAGTAAATTACAAAAAATTAGAAATAGTAGTATCGTTACTGTAATTAGAAGTAGCAAAAATAATTACTAACCATGATACCTTCACTTGTTTTCACTTTTTCTTTTTATTCGTTGTTTCTATTCCCTATATTTACCTTTCTGTACTACTTTGTGTTCATTTATGTGTTTCTTGTGTTTTATTTGTGTATGTATACTACGATATTATATGTAAACACCTATGTATGATGAACATTGTAATTGGGCTTAAACCCTGCTGTGTTCATAAAAATAAATAAATAAATTATAATTGAATCTTACGTATTTATAAATTATTACGGAATCACTTCCCTATGTCGCGAGGTATGGTTTTGCGCCGGGCCGCTATCGGCGCGTGCGAAAAATATAGCAGGTGTCTCAGCCACGCCCACGCGCGCGTAGCCCTAAACGCATGCCTAGAGAGACAGATATAGAGACGTGTCTGGTTAGTTCTCTCTTTCTCTCGCTGCATAGTGAATCTTCAGCAGCTTTCGAGCAGTCCAGTGAGTTCTAGAACAACGTGTGGAAGTAAAAAAGAACCCGGATAGCCAGTTGGGGGCGCCCTCTACAGTGTCATATCCACGCCATTGGCAGGTGGAATGAGAAGTGGAGGATGGCCATTATCCCGCAGAAGAGCTCCGCTCTCATGCTGGCCAACACCTTCAGCTGGCACCCAGAAGGAGACCGGCGGTTACGGCGGAGAAGAATCCTCTGTGTCCGAACCGCCAAATACCTATGAATTCAACCGGACCGCGGCCTCACCTTCACTCCGCATGTCAGGTCAAAGGCCGGCCTCGGCCACGCTGCGCTCAGGCAGCTCTACCCCAAGTTTCGATCCACCATGCCCATCTGCCTCAAACTGCGGACGTACCGTGCGATCGTCCCACCTCTGATCCTGTATGGATGCGAGGTCTGGGGTTCGGTGGCTCATACCACCCTCCACAGGATTCAAGCCGTGCAGAACAGAGCCTTAAGGATGATTTACGGTACCGACCGCAGGTTCCCATCTCACTTCCTGCACACCCAGTCTGGCATACCATACGTCGTAGACGTCGTGCGTGAACGAACATGCACGCTGTATGCAAAGATCACTCCTCACCCTAACCAGCTGGTGAATTAACTTGGTGAATACGACCATCGTCTCCCCAGGAGACGAAGGAGCTATCGCCTATCCAAGGATGCCCTTGGGTGGTAGAGTCTGACTCTCCTCCTGCCCTTACCAATCACCACCAGGTCACCTCGCGCCTTGGCCGGGGATGGAAGGTTAACACCTGCAGTCGTGCCCTGGGGCGCGCGCACGACCTGGACTTATTAAACCTAAAACCAATTCCCATCTGGTCTCTCACTACTGCTTCCCCCTCTGCTTGATGAATCGCTAGCGACCGCACAAAGCAAGGTGGAACGGGCACTGTCCCCCCGCAAAGGATATCTCGGCACCAGAAGCATTAGTAGAGGCCAACTGCGCCGTCTTACCAAACGACAAATAAATAAATAAATAAATAAATAAATAAATAAATAAATAAATAAATAAATAAATAAATAAATAAATAAATAAATAAATAAATAAATAAATAAATAAATAAATAAATAAATAAATAAATAAATAAATAAATAAATAAATAAATAAATAAATAAATAAATAAATAAATAAATAAATAAATAAATAAATAAATAAATAAATAAATAAATAAATAAATAAATAAATAAATAAATAAATAAATAAATAAATAAATAAATAAATAAATAAATAAATAAATAAATAAATAAATAAATAAATAAATAAATAAATAAATAAATAAATAAATAAATAAATAAATAAATAAATAAATAAATAAATAAATAAATAAATAAATAAATAAATAAATAAATAAATAAATAAATAAATAAATAAATAAATAAATAAATAAATAAATAAATAAATAAATAAATAAATAAATAAATAAATAAATAAATAAATAAATAAATAAATAAATAAATAAATAAATAAATAAATAAATAAATAAATAAATAAATAAATAAATAAATAAATAAATAAATAAATAAATAAATAAATAAATAAATAAATAAATAAATAAATAAATAAATAAATAAATAAATAAATAAATAAATAAATAAATAAATAAATAAATAAATAAATAAATAAATAAATAAATAAATAAATAAATAAATAAATAAATAAATAAATAAATAAATAAATAAATAAATAAATAAATAAATAAATAAATAAATAAATAAATAAATAAATAAATAAATAAATAAATAAATAAATAAATAAATAAATAAATAAATAAATAAATAAATAAATAAATAAATAAATAAATAAATAAATAAATAAATAAATAAATAAATAAATAAATAAATAAATAAATAAATAAATAAATAAATAAATAAATAAATAAATAAATAAATAAATAAATAAATAAATAAATAAATAAATAAATAAATAAATAAATAAATAAATAAATAAATAAATAAATAAATAAATAAATAAATAAATAAATAAATAAATAAATAAATAAATAAATAAATAAATAAATAAATAAATAAATAAATAAATAAATAAATAAATAAATAAATAAATAAATAAATAAATAAATAAATAAATAAATAAATAAATAAATAAATAAATAAATAAATAAATAAATAAATAAATAAATAAATAAATAAATAAATAAATAAATAAATAAATAAATAAATAAATAAATAAATAAATAAATAAATAAATAAATAAATAAATAAATAAATAAATAAATAAATAAATAAATAAATAAATAAATAAATAAATAAATAAATAAATAAATAAATAAATAAATAAATAAATAAATAAATAAATAAATAAATAAATAAATAAATAAATAAATAAATAAATAAATAAATAAATAAATAAATAAATAAATAAATAAATAAATAAATAAATAAATAAATAAATAAATAAATAAATAAATAAATAAATAAATAAATAAATAAATAAATAAATAAATAAATAAATAAATAAATAAATAAATAAATAAA
>CM060950.1:320848737-321151237 GCA_030765055.1 Mantis religiosa
TAAATAAATAAATAAATAAATAAATAAATAAATAAATAAATAAATAAATAAATAAATAAATAAATAAATAAATAAATAAATAAATAAATAAATAAATAAATAAATAAATAAATAAATAAATAAATAAATAAATAAATAAATAAATAAATAAATAAATAAATAAATAAATAAATAAATAAATAAATAAATAAATAAATAAATAAATAAATAAATAAATAAATAAATAAATAAATAAATAAATAAATAAATAAATAAATAAATAAATAAATAAATAAATAAATAAATAAATAAATAAATAAATAAATAAATAAATAAATAAATAAATAAATAAATAAATAAATAAATAAATAAATAAATAAATAAATAAATAAATAAATAAATAAATAAATAAATAAATAAATAAATAAATAAATAAATAAATAAATAAATAAATAAATAAATAAATAAATAAATAAATAAATAAATAAATAAATAAATAAATAAATAAATAAATAAATAAATAAATAAATAAATAAATAAATAAATAAATAAATAAATAAATAAATAAATAAATAAATAAATAAATAAATAAATAAATAAATAAATAAATAAATAAATAAATAAATAAATAAATAAATAAATAAATAAATAAATAAATAAATAAATAAATAAATAAATAAATAAATAAATAAATAAATAAATAAATAAATAAATAAATAAATAAATAAATAAATAAATAAATAAATAAATAAATAAATAAATAAATAAATAAATAAATAAATAAATAAATAAATAAATAAATAAATAAATAAAATCTGAAAATCTAATCCCGGTACCTAATTTCTTATACCGGGACATGATTTCCAAATTCTAATTTATTAACTACCACATAAATACAAAAATACAATTTAAACAATCATTTTTCAGATAATTAAATAAAACAAAAATTAAAAGAAAAAAAAGAAAAAATTTTAAACAAATACAAAAACTACCATTTTTAAAATTTACAATTTAACTTATAAAAATTTACTGGAATCCAGTATACAAATAACTGGCAACCAGCTACAATTACAAAATAAGACTACAATACCGGAAACCGATACTTAATGTACTGGTAACCAGTACATTTAAAACTTATAACTGATAAAAAAAACCTTCTTAAAAACTTACAAAACATTTAACCAAAAACTTATATAAAAATAATTCATAAAATTTACATTACAACAATCACAGGATTTACAAATTATTAACTCCAAATTCTTTAAACAAATTAAAATACATTATATCAATTTATACAAACAAACAAATTCAATTATTATTTTTAATTCTACAACAATCAATAATTTTTTTTCAAATCTACTTTATATCAAATAAAATATAAATTTCAAATTCAAAAAATAACAATACAATTCAAACATATTAAACAAACAATAATTATACATTCAATAACTTTCATATATTTCAAAATTAAACCATTACAATAACCTTCAAACAACCAAACCAAACAATTCAATTTAATTTCTTTATTTCATCTATTTATAATTTAATTTTTTTTACCTTATTAAGACAAAAATATCAAATTAACATTATACCAAAACACATTTCAACTATTAAATCTCCTAAATCTTCAACATAATTATATATATATATATATATATATATATATATATATATAAAAATTCCTATTCTATAATTTCTCAAAACACACTTTCTCAAAATTTAACAATCCTCATTTTACACCAAATTTAAATAAAATAACATCTCCATAATTTATCAAATCAACTCCTTAAATCCATTTTTCCAAATATCCACTTCTTAAAATAATTCATTAAAATCCTCCTTCATCTTTCACTCAAATTATCCATAATAATAATCCATAACTCAATTCACCAATATCCTTCACTACAAAACAGCCATCCAAAAAAAAAAAAACTTTACTCATCCATTACTACACCACATTATTACTTACAACACTTCTCTCATCATCTTACACCGGGGAAGGAAAATCCCTCCCTAAACTAAACCACAAATAAACTTCATCATTCACTTTAAACACCACGGGGAGGGGCAAAGCCCCTCCCCCAAAAATATATACTATTAACACTACTCAAAATTATATTTAATTTGAGGGGAGGGGGTCCCTCCCCTAAAGATTTCACAGGATAATATATTACACTGAAACACTAAAAAACTTTCATTTCTGCGATCACCTCCTCATTATACAGATTGTTGGACATTACTGGATCAGTTGCACCAACAACCTTGAAGCGGGTACCTGATTCGCCGGCAGGAACTCTATGTGTCCTCCTCAGAACTGGTAGACATGGAAGGGGAATTGCGCCACCCTCATCCTCTCTGCATCACCTTCGGATTCTGCTACGGCTCTAGTTCTCCTATTGCCCCAATCTCGTCGACCAAGGGAAACACAATATCCTCTTCTTCTACTATTTATATTTTGCTAATCATTAATATCCATACCTTCTTAAATAATAATATTTTCTTCATTACGTGGATTAATACGTCTTTGGGATCTTCTTAATTCAATTGGTGGTTGAATTTCTTGAACAGGTATACATTTGGGTAGAATTGATTTCCATGCTAATTCGCTGATGGTATTTGCTAATTTGGCCAAGATATTATATAATTCTGGGATTCTTATTATGTTCCATAAATTAAATCCTCTTAATTTATTTCGTTCTTCAGTAATTAGATGGTCATACTTAACGCATTCAAATAAAACATGTTCTGGATTATCTACTTTAATACATATATTACAAATGGAATTATTTAACTTCTTCACTTTATACCAATATGTACCATAAGGTCCATGTCCAGTCAAAAAATGAATTAGACCTTTTGTGGGTTTTACATGTTTCAATTTCAAGCGTTCGATTATAAATGGAAAGAATTCATGAGTTTTTCTACCTTCATTTATACTATCCCATTCATTCTGCCAATCCTTCAACAGATGTTTCTTGATATCTTGTCTGGTATTACACACCTTTCCAACTATACTATTTACTTTATCAAAATTATTTTTCTTGAACCAGAACATTGCACCTCTCAATCTAATTAGAAGATCGATGGGCCATATTCCTGTCGTTACAAGGAGTGCTACTGTAGATGTCGTACAAACAGCACCCGTATGGCGAAGCAGGATCTTCCTCTGTGTACTTCTTAATTTGTTTCTGATATTCAAATTATACAGTTTTTGAGCCCAGGTTGCTGCGGCATATGTAACAATTGATCCAAAAATAGTATAATGATAGGTGAAAATGTTATTTAAGGATACTTTATATTTTATATTGACAATTGTGGCTAATTTATTCATAACTTTTTCAGCCTTCATTCTAACATACTCTACATGATTTATAAAATTAAATTTTTCATCCAGCATAACACCTAGGTATTTTATTTCTCTACAACGTTTAATTTTTTCATTATTATACTTAATAATCGGATCTCGTTTTAATTTTCCTTTAAATAAAATATATGATGACTTTTGGGGAGCAATTTGCAGTTTAGTCTCATTACACCAGTTGGCTAATTTTGATGATATAAAATTTGCCTTAGTTTCTAGTTGTAATCTTGAGTCGCCTGCTATCAGAAAAATTACATCGTCCGCATATGCTATTATATTAACTACATTTTCATCATTTTCAAAATTTTCTAACAAGGTTTCCATCACAATGTCCCAAAACGTGGGGCCCAGAACAGATCCTTGTGGACAACCTTTACTGATACTTTTATAGATCTTCTGGTTGATGCCTTGAATATATACTTTCCTGTTATCACAATAACTCAAGAGTAATATATATATGGGATATGGATAATTAAGCTTTCTTAGCCTTTCAAAGAAGAAAGGCCACCATAGATTATCAAAGGCTCCTGAAATATCAACTGATAATCCAATTATATACTTATTTGTACAGCGAGTCACGGAGTCCATGATATCAATGATGACCAAACGACACGCGAACTTGCGCTTATACATTTATCTATTATACCGCACGGATAAATCCGCACAGCGGATAGCTACCGTGGCGTGTAACCCTCCGCCCGGGAGAACCCGGGCGAACTGCACCTACTCTTGGCTCTTGGGGGGCAAGTTGGCTACCATCCGCAGACTGCAAGCCGTGCAGAACAGGACACTCAGGATGATCTACGATACAGAACGTATGTTTCCATCTCACATCCTATGTTCTCATTCTGGCATTGTGTACCTTACATTGAGGACGTTGTGCGTGAACGTTCGCGCACATTGTTTGAGAGAATCACACCTCACAACAACCAATTGGTTAACACGCTGGGTCAGCGTGACCACCGTGCACAACGAGGAGAAAGAACTATTGCCTCCCTAAGGACGCCCTAGGGGTGGTGAGTTCAGTCTTTCATGCCTTCACTGCCAAACTCCGTCTATCCCGTCCATAATGGGGCAGGATTTGACTTGTCGGTTGACCTCTAACAGTCGAGTCCGTCCCGTGTGACAAGAACACGACTAGAACCTAAAAGCTACCCCATTCACCACCCGATATCTCGCTCTTGGCCCCGCCACCCTGGGCGGACCCTGCAAGCAGGCCACTCCTAGCGTGGCGGCATCGGGCACTGACCTCCTTTCTGGACGCTCATCCCGCAACCAGGAGCACTAGCAGAGGTCAAACTATGTCCATCATCTTACAAAAACATAAAAGCTTGAGAACTGACAAAATCTATAAGACCGCAGGGGTAAATCCGCTCAGCGGATAGATAACCTGCGCTCTGTCCACCGTCCGGGAGCACCCGGACGACCTGTTGTCGCTCATGACTGATGGCTCGGGGGACGAGTCAAGAACTGGTAATCGTGTGTGTGCATGCGTAGTGATTTGATAGTCAATACTTTTGCTCGTTTACGTGTGGTGCAGCAACGAGAGAACTTGGAGATTGCATGTTTCTATGACACGTCATTTTTAGAGCCTGTAAAGATTGTACAAAACGTCCTTTAACTTGAAATAAAGAATAGTTTGAATTTCTGCAAAGTAGCCTTTTATTCTACGAACCCACTTAACCCTTATGATCAAGTTTCTTTAACTATTGGAATGGAAATGTGTTTAAAATATATGCTTTTCTTAATTATAAGTGTACTTTATAAAATGCTTCTCTTTCAACTTCACATTTTATTAATTTATGGCATTATAACCTTCCACTTCTACCAGTTTTAATTAGTTTAAAAGTCTTTACAATTAATCACATAAAAGTGTTTTCACTTATATCAGTTTTATGCGCTCCAGCTTTACACTCTTAATTACTCCACTTTTTATTCTTTTTCTCTTTCATCCCTCATCTCCAAACTGTTCATTTTCTTGTGTTTATCTAGCTTTGAGTCATTGCTTAACGCTGTTCACACGCATGCACACGCACGCGCACACACAGAACTTTCTCTAAACTACATTTTTTACTTTCTTTACCATGTATATACAAGGCAGAGAGAATTTTTCATTCTACTCAAAATTTCCACACCAAACATCACTGGAATTCATATTTCAATGTATTAGTTTTATAGGTGAACAAATAATCACACTAAATGCGCATATAGCGTTAATTTATGCAAAAGTAACTGTTCAAAAATTGGCCGCGCCTTGGCTGAGTTGATGGACCGCTTGGCTGTCGCCAAGGCGTTCCGGGTTCGATCACAGGTTTGATCTCGAGTCGATCCCGCAAAAGTGAGATTTGCGGTGGAAAACATGACGCTGGGGCTGGTTTTCTCTGGGTCCTCCGGTTTCCACTGCATTTCTCCGATTACTTTATTATCATCTTTCCAGCCCGCCTTGGTAGCATGGTGGTAGCAAGTCTACCTCCCGTTCAATAGGTCCCGAGTCCGAATCTCTGTCAGGGTGTCGGATAACTCTAAGCTCCATGGACCCCGGACTCATTTGAGCATCATTTCCTCCATTCCATTCATTGTCAGATATGATTTAACGTTGCAGGACGTAAATTAGAAACAAAAATCATCATTGCTATCACCTCATCTCTCTCTTACGTTCACTTCCGGCTTTCAGCTGACCACTTATCCCGAAATCACCGAGCGGGTTGGCCTAGGCGGTTTCATCTGAGTGCCACATTCGGGATGCCCGGGTTCGAATCCCGTGGTTGACCTACCTGACCCATTGGTTTTGTCGGGGTTTTCCCGGGTCGCTAGGCGAATGCTGGGTAGGTGAGTTACATTCCCCGAAATTCCTGTCCCTATATTTCATCTCTATTATCATGTGATATCATCAATCATCTGGGGGTTTCTTTCAAGATAGATGTGTCGGCGGGTGTCTCGGCGGTGTATGGCAGGATGATATGCTCTGAGTAATACTACTTTGTCCTCCGGTAGGTCTGTTGACGATTTCCGCGCCTCTGCTGGAACCATTTCGTGACATCCAGCCAGGGACCTCTGGTGCTCGGAGCGCCTACTTGGAGCCATAAGGGCTTGGCTGCTGGACTCATTGTCGTCCCGCTGTAGGGGAGCGAGTTGTTTGTCCTGGCCTGTTGGGGAAGGTCTCCATTCAAGTAAACTTTAAGGACCCTACACTCTGTACTGTCGTGGCTTCTTGGATCGGCCGCCCTCTGTCTCCTTCGCCTCATCCTTCCTCCCGGGGGACATTTGGCGGCATAGAAATAATGGGTCTAGTGAATCCCCTCCGTAATGTATTCCCAATCCCATCCCTGAACTTCTATGATTAGGCAACCTCCGATGCTCATTCCGTTGCCTACGAGCCCCGAGGTTGCCTGGTTCGGCAGCCCCTATGCTTAAAAATAATATTCCCTCACTTAATACTAGAAGATGATGGTCTCTGAAGCTTACAATTTAGAAAGGAATGAATAATTTTCCGAACATGTAGTAAAAACAGTAAATAAATTTCCGCTCAATGCTTATGAATTACCAATGAAATCCTTTTATATACAAATTAAATGACAGATCCATGGCAACACAGCCCTACGGGGGAAGATGTAACGCTGGACCGCTGCGTTCTCCAGCTCGACCCATTCAGACATAATGTGAAGTGTGCAGTACAGGAGGATGGGACGTGATAAGCGCTTCTGTCCGTCCGTGCCGGTGTATGCGATTTTCGCAACCAGTTTTACCAGGATTATGTCTGTTTACTTGAAAAATAAAGCTCTCACCATTTATTATATTTTAAAGTACGAGGACTGTTCAATAAAGCATGATCACATTTTTTTGACAACGTACTTTGACTCACTTTCATAATTCTAATTTTCCTTCTCAAAATGGTCTCCCCTGAATGCGATGCACCTGCCCCAGCGTTTTTGCCAGTCTTCAAAGACATGCTGGAAACCATTTATTGAGAGATCTTTCAAAATCGCCTCTGAGGCCTTCACCACTGCTTCAGATGATGGCAGTGCCCTCTGCAATGGCGTTTCTTCAAGTTAAGGAATAGAAAAAAAAAAAAACACATGGGGCTAAATCTGAACAATAGGCAGGATGAGGGATGCACTTCACGTTGATTGTGTAAGATATTCAGCAACAACATTGGCAATATGTGACTGCACATCCAGCCTGCTTCACGGAAATGTGGTCCTTTGCGCCTGATATGGAATTGCAATGTTTTCAGGAGATCCCTGCAGTATTGTCAAGTTACTGATGTGTGTGCAGGTACAACATGCTGATAAACCATTTCATGAATATGAATGAATTAGATGACCATAGCTTTCCCAGCAGGAGCAACCACTTCTGCTTTTTTGGGGGGTTGGTGATAAAGGAGATTTCCACACTGAGCTTTGCTGTTTGCTCTCAGGATCAAAATGGTGTAGCCAAGTTTCAACAGCAGTGGTTACGTTTGAAAGAAACTCCGGATCTTCCTCTAACATCAACTTTAACTGCATGTTGCCACCATTGCAGTGGTAGGCGATACCGAACATGCCTGAACTTCTCACAGGCGGGAACCAGGAGTACCAACAACAAAACTACTACGGCCAGTTTGTTTCATATTAAGCTAACAGAGTATAATAAGATTGAATTTTAGTGCGAAAAATTATGACCGTAAAAAATTATGATCATTCTTTATTGAGCAGCCCTCGTACATAAAATTCCTACACAAAACACACGTTAAGAATTTACAGAATTTAGGCGTGTCCGGGAAACTTTTACAATGTTTCTTTCTATAAGATCCTAATTCGGCTACCAAAAAAATTTGAAATCGGAATATTTTTGCCAAATTGGTGGAATTGTTGTTAAGTGGAATGTAAGAAAGGAAGAGCTAAAATAAAGAAGGTACAAAAAGGGAAAAAGGGTTAACAGAACATCAAAGCATACGCAAACTGTGAATGATAATAAAGTAGCTAAAACACAGCGAAAACTCAACGTACAGGAAACATTTGAAGTTCGCGAAGGCTTTGAATAAAAAGGGGCAGAGAGATCTATATCATTTGGGGGACGTAGAAAATGGTTGATGGGTTTCAGATATTTCTATTAAAGAATCAAATAATTAAGTAAATAAATAAACAAATAAACAAACAGCGAACGAACGTAAGAACGAACCAACAAACAATCAAACAAACAAACAGATAAATATATATATATATAAATAAATAAATAAATAAATACATAAATAACAAGAGAAATGAATACATAAATAGATAAGCAATTAAATACTTAGAGTAAGAAACGAAGTAAACGAATAAATAAATAAAAAGGACAGAAAAATAAATCAATACATAAATAGATCAATACAAAAATAATTAGATAAATAAATAACAGATAAGTAAACAAATAAACTAATGAATAAATAAGTAAGTAGTTACATAAAAAATAAATAAGGAAGTAAATAAATAGTTAATAAATAAATAAGCAAACAAAGAAAGAAGTAAATAAATAAAAATGAATAAATGAATGAACATATCAACATTTACTGTTATGATCTCTATTCAATTACGAATGGCGAAGTGTTGTCTTCTGGAGTTAGTTTGGAGTAATATTCGTTATTTTTACAGATATTTTTGCCGGATTAATGTTTAATCTCCTTCACTACTGCTTAAAATTCTCACGATAGCTTCAAATTGCATGTGTGTTTTAATGTTAAATATGAATAGGTGAGCAAAATAAGAAGCATAATATAAATAATATCGAAAATTCGTTTTGCATGTAGCACTGCGGATGGGACAAGCTAAACACTTCGTTTTATTGGCGGCATTGCACCATGAGTATAAAAAACTGAAGATCGGGAAAGGAAAGACTTAACAAAAGGCAAACAGATTTGATCGATTTTGGCGCCGTACAAAGAAATTTTATTACTTTTCACTGATTTCTATTTCGGGAGATAAAAAATAAATAGAAGGAACTAAAATGTTGCATATCGTCAACAATGAACAGCAACAACATTTTCGAATGACCAGGTAGGGCCCTGTAGTATTAGTTTTGAGAACTAATTCCTGTTCTTCAAGATTGTTTCTTCTGATGACAGCATCATGACCATAAAAAATATATGATGCTGCATAAACTAAGCATAAAGGGCCACCAAATTTCGAGTACGAAGTAAACATAAAAATAGCGAGGTAGCGCCCTCTGAAATTACTTTTGAGTGCTATGCGAAATTCGTTCAAAATTTCTTTCCTGAATACTGCCTTTATGTTTCATTACTGCCTAGAAGTTAGCCTGATAGTTTTAAGTTGTACTTATATACGTATATTAGGTAGACGAATAAAGAGAGGAAGAAGAGAAGAAGAAGCAGAAAAAGATGAAGAAGGAGAAGAAAGTTTAAAGAAGAAGAGGAAATAAAGACCGTAAATTCGTTTAGTTTGTAGCGCTTCAATTTCTGCGAAATAAAATCTTCGTGTTATTGGCGATATTGTATTGGTACTAGAAACAATTGGATATCGCGAAAAACAAGATTAAGAAAAGACAAAGAAATGTTATCATTTGGGGCTCTTAGCAAAGAGGTTTGATTGCCTTTTAGTTATTTCTGTCTTAGGATATAACAAATAAATATATGAATAAATAAGTAATAACATACATAATATTGCATAACATAAACAATGAACAACAAACAAAATGGTGGATATCATTTAAATATAAAAATTTACTGCGATGACCTCGTTTCCTTTGAATGGTGAAGTAGCACCCTCTAGAATCAGTTTGGAGTAATATTTCCTATTCTTCTTTACTTATTCTTCTGATTACTGCATCATCACCATAAACAAACAACGAAAGCAATTACACATGTCTGCTGTTGGAGTCTGAGATAGGTCTAAGGAACAGTCTTACAGAGGAAAACACGTTCAAAATTTCCGAACTTATATATTTTCATAAAAATCTAATTCTTCGATACATTTCATTCAAACGTTTTAAAACGAAAATATATTTCCAAATCTATAACAGTCCCACTGTCTTTAGCAGGAAGGAAACAAAGAAAGAAAGAGATAAGGAAAGAAAGCACAAAATACAAAAAATTAAAAGAAGAGCAAACCAGACACAAAATATGAAGGATAATAAAGTAGTTAAATCATAATCAACATTATACCAGGTGAGTCTTCTGCCCCTCTTATAGAGATCTATGCAACCCGCACTTTATAGTCTAAGTTAAAACATCGACCCTTTTAACACAAAATCCGTTGTTGCAGCTCTGCCCTTCTATTCGGTTTTCTAGTTACTCAGCATTAATACTTACAGCCCTCTATGAGGAACAAGAAGTTGCCAAAAGCTGAAGTTAACTGCTTCTCATGTATATAATACTATCCTCTGTTTGATATAACCTTGCCCCGCTGACATGTATCACTCCGCTTGCAACTACCTTCCCCCTCACCCTAACTGGCTAATGCTTTTGCACCATAGGCCATAGGCGGTGCCTAACCGTCACTTTTAAACCTGCAGTAAACATCATAATAATTGCCAGGAAGATATATAAAATCATACAAAGAAGTATATGAAGGCATGCATAAGTAATGAAGTTTATAAGGAAACTGAGCACGTTGAAACTGAATGAATGAGCAAAGAAACTGAAACAAGTTTATATTGGAAAGCCTTAGGGCCTCTTCCACTGGGATTTTTTACAACTAGCACACATACCTTCCAATAATGCTCGTCTTTCGGTCTTATAAGTCGTGTCACGTCGTACTTGTTGTGTGTCCTTCATTCACCCAAGTCCCGTCAACGTAGTATATTTTGCTACTTCTATCCCGATTGTCCTTAAATAATTTCTTCGCTACACAGCAATATCGCCCCTGGAGTGACAAGTTTTCCTGTTGTCCCAATTTCATATCGCAATGTTCCTACGCATCTAACACAGCTGTAAGTTCAGAGCACAGTTGTTCGACTTCTCTCAATGACACAGACTAATTCTCTGTGAGTGCGTTAAACACATGCACTACAATTCTTTATTTCGCCGCTTTGTAAAGGTTTTCCCTTGCGATGCTTCAGCGAAAACTGCCAGTAGACTCTGCCATTATACATATAATAAGTACACGTGCAATAGACGATCAATAAAATAAGTTAGCTGTAGCATTTCGCACAACACACGGCTTCGAATGTCGATATATGACAAATCCACTTCAAAACAAGCTCAGGGATAAAAGACATATAAACAGATATTTCACCACTACCGCTAAAGTACGTGCTATCGTGACATGTGAAACACAGGCTTCAGTGCAAGGCAACCTGCTCTTTACTTCATTTAAGAATTAACATGCATTTCTGATAAATCAACTCTGTTGCGCAATACATTTTATTAAAACAGTTACCAAAATATAAATTTGACAATTCTCTTCCTACATATAAAGATATATCACCATGTTAAATAACGAACTAATTTTTACCGCACAACAATCTATACTACAATAACAGCCAATGAGAGTTGATAAGGTCACGTGACCGTTTAGAGATACGGGGCAAGCTCATGTGAAACAAGGTTTAACAAGGTGATAACCAAATGCTTTCCTAAAGGACACCAGAGAGCCCGTAGCAGCTGGCGGAGTTGGTTAGCTTGCTGGAATGTAGTGATACGAAACCTAGGTTTAAAACCACATCTTAAAGTTTCATTTTCTTTTTTTTTTTAATCTTTATTGCCTGTATTTTAGTTACTAATTTTTTTATTGCTACTATTGGTTCACTTTTGAGCCAAAGAGGAAGGAAATACAATCAGATATTTAGGGACCTATATGGATTTGCTCGCCATGTAAGTTGGGCTGAGCTCATTCGAACGTCAGGTAGTTGAGGCCCTTGAATTTTAAAGGACAACCACGGGCTATCTTTATCTTTAAATAGGGATCATGTTTAACCTTATTACCCTTATAATCTGCACGTCATGTTCTAAATCATGTTCCATATTTGGCTTTCGTTTCTGGCAGAATATCGACCACATCACATCTAATATATTTTATGTCATGCTTTTATTTACGTTTCGTTTTATTTTGCGGAATGTTTGAAACTTGATTGAACGGGTCAAGCACAATACCGACAATAATAAAACATCTGCGAGGAACTACACATTTATAACTATATGCCAGCGGAAAACATGTCTATTACTATATTTTGTAGACGCCTATAATGTTGTAAAAGTGCTATTTGTATTATAACATCAAACTATAGGCCCCAAGGAATAAAACAAAGGGCAATAAAAACTTTGAGCTCATCACGAAGGCTCTGAACCCAAGTCAAACGGGCATTCTAGTGAAGTAACCTGTACGATACCACTTAGCCAACAATACCTCGCTAGGGAAGGTTTCTATATGAATTAAATAACAGCGGACCTAGGACTCACCTCGAACTTGACACGCCTTCTACAGCTTTATACAGAGTTTTAAGCTCGTTTTTGGTAGTTTTAGCAGAAACAAAAAACCTGCATCTACCATGAAAATTACTGTATGAGTTAAAAAGTTTCATAAGTTGCGACAGAAGCGAAAGCAATCTATCTAACTCTAAGCATTTTTGATATGGCTGTACAACGAAAACACGTGCTGGGTGAAGATTTAAATCAAGTTAGTCCCAATGTGTAGATGAACAATTTGGTGTTTCAAAGTTACTGTCAAGTGATGCATAGGCTATTCCTTCAGGGGCGTGTTTAAAGGTGTGTGTGTGTGTGTGTGTGTGTGTGTGTGTTTGTGTGTGCGTGTGTGTATGTGTGTGTGTGTTTGAATGTACGCTAATGAATAAATGTTTGTAAACTCTCTAAAATTATTACTCAAGCTTTCTT
The DNA here is from genome assembly GCA_030765055.1 of Mantis religiosa. Lineage (NCBI taxonomy): Eukaryota > Metazoa > Arthropoda > Insecta > Mantodea > Mantidae > Mantis > Mantis religiosa. Next base: position 320,861,883 of record CM060950.1, read on the forward strand.
ACCTGGGTATGATGTTTTTGGAAGCGACATACATAGTGATTGACTTCTGTCCCTTACCACACTTATGCACTGAGTTTCCTAACCATCCACTATAAACTATTCTACTAATCACTCATTAGAGGGCATTCAAGAAAAGGCAAAGTCACATACACGGAGTCCCATAAATAATCGGACAGACTTTGCATTTCACTATGGACTGCTCTATAAAGCAGGGTAGATTATGTGTATCAATCTCAAGGGACGCCTTGTGATAAGAAAAAATCATTTGCTATGCATATCCATTTTAGAGATTGAAAATGTGGCTAAACTAAGAGCTTCCCCATTCAAGCTTGTTTACATCATGAGTTTACGACACCTAAAGATTTGGACAGAACAAATGAAATGCAATACAAACGGGTAGGTGGAGCCTGTCGCTAGACAATACAACATCGTAAAAGTACGTCAACTGTCACCGAGAATAATGTAAGAGCATAGTATGGGTCCACAGGTAAGCAGAGTACCTTTGAACAAAGACAGTGATCTATCACTATGAAAAGAACAAAACATACCTGAAATAGCAGAGATTGTGAATCTTAACAAAAGTAAGTTAGCGACACACTTCACCGGTATAAGTATGAAGACAGAATTGAATCTCGTGCAAAGCCAGGGTGACCAAAACTTCTTAACGATATGTAGTAGTTATATATTATGCGGAAGGTAAAACGGAATCCGCGTATAAGTGCTACTGTGATATGTGCTGAGATTAAGCAAGAACTGAACTGACAGTTAACCCTGGTAGGGTCAGCAGAGCCATGCGAAAACAAGATTTTAATGGTCGCGTACAGAGAAAAGAGCCATACATTTCCAGCAAGAGTTTGTCAAAAGTTCTTCAACGAGACAGTCGATTGGTGATACCAAGCTATTTTTGTGACGAAAGCAAGTATAACGTTGTTGGATCCAATGGCAGGATGGTTGTGCGGAGGAAACAAAACATGGGGCTAGAAGTGCGAAATTTACAAGAAACAGTCACACACGGCGGGGGGATTGTAATGGTATGGGGCTGTATTTTCTCTACTGGAGTGGGAAAGCTGTTGTTCATAGACACAACCATGAACAAGGAAGTCTATCTTAGAGTATTACAGCAAAATTTAAAACAAAGTGCAGAAATGGTGGTTATTTTGGGCAGCTCCTCGTTTTATTAGGATAATGATTCGAAGCATACGTCCCACATTGTGCAGCTATGATCACTTTACAACAGTCATCATGTACTACTTAAACCCCGCCACTGAGTCATAATCTCATAGAAGCAGTATGGGATAAACTGGAGAAGGCCGTGCCGAAGAACCCATCACATCCAAGCAGCACTTGAAGGAGAGGTTGCGAGAGGAATGGAGCAAACTTTCTACAGCCTAACTGACAAACCTGGTTCACAGTATGCCAAATAGGTTTCGAGAAGTAGTTAAAAGAGGAGTGAGAGTCACAAAGTACTAAGCCATATCTTGTATCTCACTCAAGCTATGTACGATTACTTTTGAGGGCTAAAACACACCGCATTTCTTTTTAATTCTTAAAGAAGAACGTATTATATAATTTTTATGTGAAATAGTATTTATTTTCTGACAAGAACGAACCATGTAACTGTCGATTATCATTAATGTCAATAAAACATAACATCCAATGTTGATTCACACTTTCAAAACTTAGTAGTACTCTGCTTTGTGCGATTATTTATGGGAGTCTCTGTATCTTACTTAGCAAGTTGCATAAATTACAAAAACAAATAGGGGCAGGTGACTCCCCTGGTATATTTACGCAACACAGTAAATGACAAAAAATATTGTTTATTAGAAACCTATAAATTGATATACTTAATTTTAACTGACGGCCGCGCCGTGGCTCAGTGGTTGGACCGATTGGCTCTCACCAAGGCGGCCAGGTTTCGATCCCAGGGGACCGCAAAGTGAGATTTGTGGTGGACAACATGGCGCTGGGGCGGATTTTCTCCGGGATCTCCGGTGTCCCCTGCCATCTCATTCTACCGGTGTTCCAACTTCATCTCATGTATCATCAATGTCATCGCCTGCGGAGCCGTATGTAGTAAAAGAGGGCGTTAAACACTACACATTTCATTTTTTAATTGTAACTGTGTTGTATTTAAACCTCACCCCGAATTATAGAATAAATAACTAAATAAGCCCAAATAGATTTATTTATATAGATAAGTTTAGACAACTTTTATTGGCCGTACGATGTTCGCCGGGTGAGCCAGAATTATATACAAATTATATTGTCGCGGCGACGAGAGAGATACGCGCGGCTTGTGTACAGACAGATAGTGTAACACTGAGATAAAAGGCATGCCAAAACAGATAAAGCTAGAACATTCTGGTAGCATATAGATTGATGGATAGTGTTCGGTTGCTTGATTGTTCTGGAAGGGTCTGGAATTATCAGTGGAGGTACTTAAGAAATCGACGACTGTCCAAAAGTCAGTCGTAAACAAGAGTAAACAGACGTTGTAACGGGAGTGTTGTAAACAGATGTAATTAGAACGCTGTTGTTGTGATCATCGACCTTGGTAGATTGTTTTTTCAGTTTACGTCCTCCAACGTTAAGTCATATCGGACGATGAACGAAATGGGCGAAAATGATGCTCAAATAAGTCCGGGGTCCTTGGAGCTTAGAGTTACCCGACATTCCTCTTTCAGGTTAAAGGGACAACCCCGGAAAAACCTTATCCAAATAACTCACCCTGACCGAGATTCGAACTCGGGACCTCTTGAATGTGAGGCAGACACGCTACCATCTATGCTACCGAGGTGGGCTTGGAATATTGTCAATGTGTATGTGATGAAATACTCTTAGTGTGGGTACATTTCTGCGCAAATAAAGAACGTTTTGAATTTCTGCAAATTGGACTTGAAATTTTGCGGTCCCCCAAGGTCGCAATATGTTATATTTAAGGTGTATTTTGAGTTGCCCCATTTGCTACCTGCAATTCTTTTTGAGCATTTGTAGTCTTTCTTGTACATTTTCTGCAATTGTTTTATATGCGTTTATTCCATTTTTAGATTTGCATGTACAGTAACTCCTAAACCTTTGTAGCCTTCTGTTTGTTTAATATTTACTTTATTAGGAACTATGAAAAGTAGTTGTGAAGAATAGTTTATATAAAAATTTCTAATTAGTTTCCTTAAGGGGATGCAGCACCAAAAACCCCAATTCCAGCATTTTCCAGCCAATCATGCTGAAATTTTTAACACTTAGTGGACACAGAGTTCAAAATTTGGCTTTTATATCTTCATGATGAAAATTTTAAAAATTTTAATTTTTCTATTTCTAAAATTATTCAGATGGTTATGAAGAAAAGATCTATCATATGAATTTCTTATACTGCTTTTAGTTCCAGAGGTAAAAATAGGTATTGAGCAAACAAAAGAGCTAAAAATGATTAAACCTGAATTTTATATCAATAACTTTGAAAATATGATGAATATTAAAAATCCATATAATAGAAACCTTTGTTTGCCCTCTAAGAACATATGTTAAAAATTTTAGAGGAACTGAATCAAAACTGCATCGTGTGGAACATTTTGAATGACAAAAACATTTTAAAGAACTTAAACTTAGTAAATCGAATTTTAAAATCCAAAACATTTTCCTTCTCAGCTGCATTCCTTGAGGCAGACTAAAACCCTCTTCCTTCTCTTTTCTGCTGCAGTGTTCTTCAATTTCAGTTTCCTTCAGGATTTTTTAGAAATTACTTTCACAGAAATTGCTCAATGAAGTAAGCGTAATTGGTTTCTCCCTTTGCTAAGTTTTAGAGATGCTGGTGAAATCTGTGTCCATTATGTCTGACTGCAGCTTGATTGAGGCAGAACATCCAAAACTGAATTCAGTATGGCTGATGTCACAGTAACCTGAAGTCTCTTCTTTGACACAAGTATTTCTTTTGGGCAATTACGCCATATCATGTTATGTAAACCTTCACCTGCATTTTGTGTCTTACCCAATGTACATCTCCTTAGGATTTCATCTGATGCCAGCCTTGGTACAGAGCCATTAATTTTTTGATCTCATCAGGTCTCAAGTATGTTCCTATTGTTGTGTTATGTTTAGGTGTTTCTTCTCGTGTATTTTTTTGGCTATTCATGATCATAAATATGTACACAGTCAACAAGAGGCTAGCTGTTTCAAAGAGTGTTTTACCTATAACCTATATAATAGTCATATGCACGTTTTATGTATAAAGAAGTTCATAAATGTTAAATGGTAGAATCAAGCTCATCATTTATATATAAACAGTATGCAGTTTAACGAGAAACACAAGAAAATCACTACCAAGTTAGAAACTCACACAAAAACAAAATATAAACCTTACCATTTGCTTTCAATGTTTGCAGCCAGTGTTTTGTTTCCATGGTGTCACATATTGTAAGAAATAACCATCATTCCAACACACAAAATTCCACCAGAAACTTTGCCCGCTAATTTCAAATGTATTAATTTAGTACATTCAATTGATCTCAAATGACAGAATTCTGTGAATCCAAGTGCTGGCATGCAGGTGCGCACGGGCATTTAAATTGTCATGTGAGGGCATTTCAATGCTTGAAACTAATAAATTTAGTTAGATTATGATACTATAAGGTTCCAAGTATTTTATTAGTTTAAAAACAAAAATATTATTTTTTCCCACATTTTTAGCCAACTTCGGTAGTGCATTTCCTTAACTTACATTCATAATGCTGCCTTCATTTTATTAAATAGATTTTTATGTTTCATGTGTAGTAATGATGTCCACATTGCTAGGTAATAAACACAACGTGCACATTGGATATTTTGTAATTCATTTATTTTGGGTGGTAGATCAGTTATCATTAACACAATTAACATTTACATAAATGCCTTGTACAAGAGCAGAGAAAGTTTTGTGGCTACCCACATGACATTTTGAAGGTATAACGTTATGATGAGAATAGCCTGACATATATTTGAGATTTGACGACTTATAAAATCACAGATTACGTATTTGACTGTACAATCTCTGTGTGTATTAATAGCAGCAAAGACAGGTGTAAGTCATCTTATAATGTCATCAGGAGACCACTCCAACTTAGACATATTGTCTGGGAATGTCAGTATTCCATAGAATTATAGTTCAGATGTTTATTTAACTCACAACAAAACACAACTTTGCATAACACAAAACTCTGATTTAAATGTCTAAATTATTAAGTAATAAATTAATGAAACCTATCTGTTTTATTTTATAATATGCCGTACTCCAGAACAAGTTAAAAAGAAATGATTATCTTTATTTACAAAATATTAACTATTACTATACATATGGAAGTCTTCCATGCTTTTGAAAAACAAATATTCAAATATAAAATGAATAACAACATTAATATTTCTCAATACATGCAGTATTTTGATTATTTTTCAAAAAGAAGCCAACTAATCTATATACCTGACATCTATTGTGGGCATAAACAGTTCAATGTTTTGAACCAGATGATATGATCTAAGGACACCAGATGGCTCTGTTGCTAATGCCTCTGTTCCAGATAAAAGAAACTTCCGATGGCTATGTCGGCCCTTGCTGTGAACGCTTAATCTCAAAGTGGATTTTAATGATAATATTGCAACGGTTGCCCTTAAAGATTCAATCAAAGCCTTGCAAAAGCATTTACATACATGTTAAAAGAAGAACAGTTATATTTTGTTGCTCTAGTATGCATTTTTATTTTACATAGTTTCTTCTTCTTCTTCTTCTTCTTCTTCTTCTTCTTATATTTCTTTTTTCTTTTTCTTCCTCTTCATCATCACCATCACCATCAGCATCATCATCATCATTATTAACACTATGATTATTTTTATTAGTCCGTGTCTGGAAAAACCGAAGTCTTCTATCTGAACAAATGGAGCCAATAACGGTGGTAATGTCCTCTGCTCGGGTAAACGGAATAGTCAGGGAAATGATTTCCTAATAATAAATACGTGAGTTTGAATATCCAGTTAACCGAATAATGTTCCTTTTTTAATTTTTAAGTGACTTTAATATTGTATTATGAAGATTTTGTTTTATTTGCATAAATTTGAAATGTCATGTAATTTTTGTTTTGATTAGTCAATTTTAAATGGTGTTTAAATAATTATATTGATTATATTTAATTACAAGGGCAGCTCAATAAAGAATGCGTATAATTTTTTACGGTCATAATTTCTCGCACTAAAATTTAATCTTATTATACTCTGTTAGATTAATATGAAACAAACACGTCATAGTAGATTCATTGTTGGTACTGCTGGTTGCCACCTGTAAGAACCAGGCAATTTCAGACATGTTCAGTATCTCCTACCGCTGCAATGGAAGTAACAGGCAGTTAAAGTTGATGTTAGAGGAAGATCCGGAAATTCTTCCAAACGTAATCACTGCAGAGGATACTTGGCCACATCATTGTTATCCTGAGAGCAAACAGCAAAGATCAGTACGGAAATCTCCTTCATCACCAACACTCCAAAAAGAAAAAGTGGTTGCTTCTGCTGGGAAAGTTATGGTCATCTCATTCTTTGATATTCATGGAATCTTTTATCACAATGTTGTACCTGCACACACATCTGTAACTGGACAGTATTACAGGGATATCCTGAAAAAAATTCAAGTAAATATTAGGCGCAAAAACCACATTTCCATGAAGTAGGCTTGATGCTGCACTACGATAATGCGCGGCCGCATATTGCCAACTTTGTTGAGGAATATCTTGCAAAAATCAACGTGATGAGAAATCCCTCACCCTCCCTTTAGTCCGGATTTAGACACATGTGACCCTTTTCTATTCCTTAACTTGAAGAAAAGCCTTTGTGGGAGGCACTATCCATTATCAGAAGCAGCGGTGAAGGTTGCGGAGGTGATTTTGAAGGATCTCTGATAAAAGGGTTTGCAGCATGTCTTTGAAGACTGGCAGAAACGCTGGGACAAGTGATTGACATTCAGGAGAGACTATTTGTGAAGGACCATCAAATTTAGAGTAAAGGACGTTGTCAAAAGCAATGTGATCATTCCATATTGAACAACCCTCGTATTTTGAAATTTTGTAATCTGTTGAAATGTATTTGTTTCCTCTGCTTTTCAAATTTTGTATCTTTATGTGTTTTTGGTCAAGTTTTGAAAAGTTTTAAAAGTTTTTTTTAAGTTTTTGAAAGATTTTATATTAAGGACATATTGATTACCAGAACGTGAAAAATTGGTTACCACCATTGTAGTTAGTAGTTTTATAATTTAACTGGCTACGAGTTAAATTTTTACTGGATACCAGTTTTTGTAGGTATTATCTGTAAATTGATAGTTAATTTGAATTATTTTATTATATACCTATGTTTTTAAATTTCGTTTTTTGATCTGAAAAATGTTGGAGTGTAATTGTACTGTTTTTGTAGTTAACTGGTTTTTGAAAAATAAGAATTTGGAGAAGATCTCCCGGTGTAAGAAATTAGGAACCGGGATGTAGATTTTCAGATTTTATTTATTTATTTGTATAATGCTCCTATTTTATCATCGAAATGTTTAGAGGACTTTTAATAACCTGACGATGTCCCCAAACTGCTATCTTCTTGCCATGTTAAAGTGAATTTAGAAGAAGAAACTAAGGCTAATCAAGTGACCGACTTATAGACATACCGGAGGAAACAATGTCCCAATAGACTATCAGTGATCGTGTCATTTGGTGCCTGGACGAGGAGAAAAATGATGAATTCATTCTACAGCTTGGAGTTTCTACCTAAATTAGAATATATAAGTAAGACATTAAAAGAAAACAATCTGTTCCATGGAAGAGTAACTACACAAAGGAAAGTTTGTAGGAAAATAAATTTTGAAGTTGCAAAATATACTAACAGAGGAAATCTGTTAATGAAAGTCTCGGTGCTGTTTCAAACCCATTTGCCTATTTCAATTTTCGAAAACAATGAAACAATTGAGATGCAATTGTGTACAGTTTGAGGCTTCGATTAATGCAGTCATGCTAAAGGTAAAGGAGATGAACTTGATTTCCCTCTTCAGACGTCCATAACAAAAGACTAACACTTTATATTTTTGCATAAGATTTCTGAAGACGCTCTATTCCCAGCGTCTTGGTGAGCTTTAAATCGAAGTCTACCAAGTACTGTCATGAGGAAATGTACTACAAGACGTTTAGGATTGGTTTGTTAACCTATTACTGCCAAACGCACCTTGCAACAGTGTCAACATATCTGCAGAAAGAAACAAGACATCCCAAAAATCAGAAATGAAGTTATGTCTCCCATATGAAACATTGAATTTGATCCATGCACTACTAAAGCTGTACTGCATCAACATATCATAAAAATCATCTCAAAAGTTTGAAATATTTCAGGACCATATCAGCCCAGGACTACTAATTTCCCAAAAATACGTTTTCCAAAACACAATATATTGTTTACGTAAAGCCATGTACCCAAAAATGTTTGATAGTGAACTGCAAAATCTAAAGGGAAAACCGGAAAAAACTAAAACAGGTTTATTTGGATAAGGATGGTTTAAATTAATTTAGAATATTCTGACACTGACTGCAAGGGACTTTTTGACATACTTCTTCTACATACTATCGGTCAGTAGAGGGTAAACATTATTTATATTTATTGTCTTTAGGTACAATATCTTCACGTTTTTCTTCTTCTTCTGATGCTTTAACGTACTTTTTGTTGCTCAATATTCTAGTATGGGAGAAAGAGCGTTTTTTAAATTGATTCAGTGAATCAGCAGCTTCTTGTGCCATCTGCCTTGGTTGAGCATGTTTTATTCTGGATTATTTTATATGAAACATGTAAATAAAAATTTGAACCCTGGTAATCATATTGGAGATATAAATACACAACCTGTAGAATTCCCGATGCGCTAACTCCAAGAAAGAAACAAAGAAAGAGGAAAAAAGAAAAACGAAATCAGACACAAAATGGGGGAAATGTTCAGCATCGCGGCTGGATAGTAATTTTTAGATCGAGATGCTAATTTTATCCTTATATTGATGGTAAATTGCTTCGGTGAGGAGATCTTTCTATATCTGCAAATTCATTAACATCTGAATGTTACTAATTAGTGTTATTTGCTACTAACTTGGTGTGATTACATAAATTCGCTTTAAATTGTGCGATTGCTCTAGATCTTGGGCATGTACACTCATAACGTTAACAGAGCGTGTAATAAAACATGAGAAATTTTAAATGTCCTCTCCCCCGCAATAGAAGAAGATGATTTCACTGAAACTGTAAGTAGTGCAATATGCTAAACCTACGAATGCCTGTGACTTAGATATAAATATGTCATTTTCTAATAAACTTTGTAAAACAACGAAACAATAGAAGGTCCAAAAAGCAGCTGAAGATCAAATAAAGAAGGCTGGGAAACATCCGAAGTTATCTTTAAACCAGGTTAACAAACCTTTGAATACAAATGCTTTATGCGCATTTCCAGTCCTTCTAACAAGCACCACGCAAACCAGCCAGAAATTTCAAGCAGATAACAGCGCGTCAAATGCATATTTTGCTATCATTCCTACACAATATATACATATATAATTTATTACAGGATAACTTAGATGACAAGAACTCAGATGGCGAATTTGGGACTACCAACGAGAAAATTCCTCCAATCTGCTTAACTGATATTTAATACTATCAACTATTTATTCACACTATACGCGGTCAAATGAAATCAAAATTTCATACTGCACTTAAAGGCAAATTCATTAAAGTTTCACTGCTAGAACTGCTGATTTTCCTGCTCTGAGAGCTTATTTTGCTTCTATAAAACAAAAATACCCTACATATAGCAATACTAAAGATAAAATTTTCTCTCTAATCATTAGGAATCTACCCTGCTCCCTTAGTAATGAGGAGATTTTGAGAGCACTACAAGAACTAAAGTATCCTGTCCGCAAAGTTGCAAGTCTACAAGGAAAAAAATAAACATTCCATTTTTCTCTGTGCAGTTGAACTCACTGACAGCGATGAAGGTAAATCTATCCTAAATCTTACCCTTCTACTATATAGTGTAGTCAAGGTATAACCTAGAAGGAAATCAACTGTTATCCCACAATGTATTCGTTGTCAAAACTATGGGCATAACAAAAATTATTGTCAACTTGAACCAAGGGACGTCAGGTGTATTGGATCCCATCTTTTCTATGACTGCAAACTTCCTAAAACTACTCCCTCAAAATGTGTGAACTGTCATGAACAACATCCCGCAAATTTCAGAGTATGTTCTCACTATTTACGTTTAAAGAAACGCTCCTATCACTCACATAACCTCCAGCGAGAACTGCCTCACAACATAACTGGTTCATCTGTTCCTGAACCATCAGATTTTGCACCTCTTTCTCAAATCTCAAGTGATCTATCAGCCTCAGCACCGAAACAGGCACGAGTTAACTCACCGTCTGGACAACCTCCACGTACATATCATTGCACCTTTACGGATGTTATGAACAGCTCCAGACTAAACCAGCAACCAGAGGAATCTTCTTCAACCAGTTTCTTCCTTACTAATTTACTGTATAAATTTTTACCTAATATCTTCTCATTCATAAGTTCATATCTGCCAGCAAATCAAGGGTTTATTATCTCTCTCCTTCATCATTTTTTCACAATGTCTGTACGTAATTCTACTTCTGTCTATCAATTATCACTTCTAAATTGGAACGCTAATGGTCTTCGTCTTAAAAGAGCCTCCCTTATTGCCTTTCTTTCAGCTCACAACATTGATATAGTATGTGGCACCGAAAAACATTTCTTACCAAATGTAACTTTTTCTCTCCCTGGATATAAAATATACCGAAAAGACAGTGTTGCCCCTCTGCTTCCGGTGGAGTAAAGATAGTTCTTCATAGCATAACAGAGTTTGAAGTTGTTGGAATTATAAGTTCAATGCCGTGATAATGTTTTCGTCGTAATTTAGGCCTATAAACCTACAGCCTATTTACAAAAATTTCGCCTATCTAAAATTGATTTTCCAAATGCTGGTTCTACACTATTACTAGGCGATTTAAATTGTAGTATGTATCATGGGGATGACGTACAAGTAATCTAAATGGTCGTCGGCTATATGAACACATTAACAACCATGGTCTACAGTTCTTAGCACCGGCTGAACCTACATACCATTCTTATTCTTTAACTTCATCCCCTGACATTCTGGACATAGGAATATGTAAAACATGCATCCACCTGCATACGTTACTACATTGTCGGCCCTGGATTCTGACCACTGCCCAGTAATGATTACATTTTAATCACAACCATGTATATCATTACAACAGCCACATCAGATAAACGGCTACGTTAATTCGGACCAATTTCAGTCCAGAATAGGCACATCATTAATTTCAGCCTATCACCTAACCTAGACCTCAGCAATCAATAATGCCGTTCAGCACTTCACAGATACTATCTGTTCTTGTATCAAAGAATCAACAACTCGCTCATACCGTCCTAGACCTCACCTATATTTACCTATGCATATTATTCACCTAATCAGAGAAAAGCATCGCATCCGAAGGCAGTGGCATTGAGAAATACATCCTTCTCTACGCAGAAAGCTAAACAGCCTCATTCGTACCGTTAGGCAAGAGCTAGAACAGCATCGTCATAATTTTTACCAAACGTATCTGTCTTCTTTATCCATGAACTGTATGTAGATACATAAAAACAAACCTAAAGTTACAAATAGAATTTTACACACATCGCCGAAAGAGCTATCCCGCTTTATCATAAATCGCACTATTAAAAATCACAAGGATATGACCTCTTACCAAACATAGTACTAAAGAAACTGATAATGAAAGCACTCGCTTAGCTGTCAGAAATCTTTAACTCCTCTCTATGAACTGGTTATTTACCTCTTTCATGGAAAATAGCAGAAATAATGATATTCCACAAAACTCAAAAACCAAAACATCTTCTATCAAGTTATTGGCCAATCAGTCTGCTTCCCACTTTATCAAAATATTTTAGAAAGTAATCCAAAAACGCTTAGCAGCATTTGTCTACAAAACAACATTCTACCATGGTATCAATTTGGTTTTCGTCCTCTGCATTCACCAACTCATTAGCTACTAAGAGTTAGTGAGAGCATTATAAAAGGATTTGAAACGAAACAGTATACCTCTGCCATTTTTCTAGATATAGCTCAAGTTTTCGATACTGTATTCCGCACTGGTATACTGGTAAAACTACATAGAATTGTACTCCAGATTACCTGAACAGAATAACTAAAATTTTTTCTCACAGAACCAATTTTAGTGAGAATTGACAGTTACAAATCTGAACTTCGTCCAATAGCATCAGGAGTTCCACAAGGATCAATTCTGGCACCACTATTATTCAATATTTTCATGCACAGACTTCTAAATACAAATCCCATATCCACAGCTATGTATGCCGATGACGCCGTTATTTTCTATTCGCGTCCAGACTTAAGTACTGCAATCAACAGGCTACAAATTTCATTCAATATGTTATCTAAGTGATACAAAATGTGGCGAGTAGTATAATAAATATTAATAAAACGTAAACGAAAGTATTCTACTTAAAATATTATCAAGATTGAACGCCATTGGATATGCAGGGAAAACAACTAACATGGAAGCCTCCAAAGACACCAGTGAAATATATAGGCGTAATGCCTGACACTAAATTAACCAGGAATTATCATTTATCTTACATATCCACAATAGCCATTTATGGGAATTAAAAAGCTGTATCCATTGCTACAGAAGAAAACACAGCTTGGTATGTAGTGCTCAATATTGATCTACGAGTCTCTTATAAGCCCCATAAATTCTTACGCTGCTCCTGTATGGGCTGTACATTTATCGACTTCAGGTTATACAAAACAAATTTCTCCGCAGTGTAATAAAGGCTCCGTGGATCATTAGAAATGATAAACTCCGTCAGGAACTTGGTATTCTTCCCATACATCAGTACTTCAAATTGATATCAAACACATTCTTCTTTAAATTATCCGAACTACCAGGTGCTGTAACATATGACATTGGACGACGAATCTTCGAAAGTATCAGATTGAAAAGAAAACTGCCTGAAGACAACCTGCTCACTGATTCAGAAGCTAGCGACTTTTCTCACTAATTCAAATATCCTCTATTTTTCTCAAAACACCACTGATCATAATCTAGCCTCGCATACCTAACCTCACTTTTCAATTGTTATCCATTTTATTTAATGTTAGTGTATGTGTCAGTTATCCTGTTATATACCTTATCTTTTATTATCTTTCATTTAAATGTGTCTTTAATTGTTTTCTGTTTGCTTATGTTATAAATTTATCACCTATTGTATATGTTAGAGGACACTAATTCCTCAGTTGTTAATTTGTATGTAGTACTTATGTAATGTATCAATGGCCTGTATAGCAATACTGCTGATCAGGCAAGTAATAAATTTAAAAGGAGACACAAACTGTGAATCATAATAATGTATAATTATAAATATCCATATATTTCAAACTTAAAGACAAACAGTCAAACATTAGAAGAAAAAAACCTGAATGCGAATGTAGGTGATGAATGCGCAGGTGCAAATTCTAAAACATATCATACACATTACAATATCTCATTTAGAAAACGTGTTAAACAAAAATGGGAAATGGAAAACAATTTGATATAAAATAGTCGTCATGATAAGTGTAATGGTTTGTAAACATCAATGCTAAGCATAGGCATAGGAAGGAAAAAAGAAGAAGCGAAAGAAATAACATCGTATATTCATTTGTTTTATAGCACTGCAAATTCTACGAGATACATGCTTCGGCTTATTGAAGGCATTGCATTGATACTAGAAACAATTGAATATCGCGAATGAAAAGAATAAAAAAGTGCAGAGCTTTGTATCCTTTGCGACTCTTAGCAAAAATGCCTGATTGCGCTTCGATTATACCTGTCTTAAGAGATAACAATTAAAAAAATGAATAAATAAGTAAGTAAATATAAACTTACATAATGCAGCATAACATAAACAAAATAGCAAACAAAATTTCGAATACCAATTAAGTACCAAAATTTACTGATATGATCTTGCTTCCCTTACCTATGTTGAAGTAGCATCCTCTAGCATTAGTCGTGAGTACCATTTCTCATTCGACCAGATTGTTTCTTCTGATTACGTATCACCACTATAAACAAATAAACGGAAAGGAATTACCCATAATTATCGTTTGAGTCGTAAGTTATATTTAAAGTTTACGAGGGCTGTTCAATAAAGAATGATCTTAATTTTTTACAACGTATTTTCACCCGAACATCGGAATTGCTGAGAGAACCAGCTGGCAAGTAGGGGCCAGAAGGGAAGCACTCAGACCACGCCCACCCATTTATCTGTGTAGCGCTCACGGAGGGGATGGTTAGGGAATGTAATTGTGTGAGCTACGTAATCCTTTGTAATCGGCAAGTATTCCAACTGTAATTCGGTAGAAATAAAGAACATTTTGAGTTTGTGCAATGGGACTCTCACTGTGTCTTTACTCATCCTCATAATTTTGGTGACCCTTCTCCAAATAGTCCCCGTGAATGCGATGCACCTGTCCCAGCGTTTCTGCCAGTCTTCAAAGAGATGCTGGAAACCATTTATTGACGGATCTTTCTAAATCGCCTCTGAGGCCTTCACCACTGCTTCAGATGATGGACAGTGCCTCCCACGAAGGCGTTTCTTCAAGTTAGGGAATAGAAAAAAGTCACATGGGACTAAATCTGAACAATAGGGAGGATGAGGGATGCACTTCACGTTGATTTTTGTAAGATATTCAGCAACAACATTGGCAATATATGACTGCGCATCCAGCCTGCTTCACGGAAATGTGGTCTTTTGGGCCTGATATGGAATTGCAATGTTTTCTGGAGATCCCTGTAGTATTGTCAAGTTACTGATGTGTGTTCAGGTACAAAATACTGATAAACCATTCCATGAATATGAATGAACTTTCCCAGCAGAAGCCACCACTTTTGCTTTTTGGGGGGTTGGTGATGAAGGGGATTTCCATACTGAGCTTTGCTGTTTGCTCTCAGGATCAAAATGATGTAGCCAAGTTTCATCAGCAGTAATTGCGTTTGAAAGAAACTCCGGATCTTCCTCTAACATCAACTTTAACTGCATGTTGCCACCATTGCAGTGGTAGGCGATACTGAACATGTCTGAACTTCTCACAGGCGGGAACCAGGAGTACCAACAATGAAACTACTACGGTCTGTTTGATTCATATTAAGCTAACAGAGTATAACAAGATTGAATTTTAGTGTGAAAAATTATGATCATTCTTTATTGAACAGCCCTCGTACATAAAATTCCTACACAAAACACACGTAAAGAATTTACAGAATTTAGGCGTTTCCGGGAAACTTTTACAATGTTTCTTTCTATAAGATCCTAATTCGCCTATCAAAAAGAATTGAAATCGAAATATTTTTTGCCAAATTGGTGGAATTGTTGTTAACTGTGATTGATAATAAAGTAGCTAAAACACAGCGAAAACTCAACGTACAAGAAACATTTGAAGTTCGCGAAAGCTTTGAATAAACAGGGGCAAAGAGATCTAAATCATTTGGGGGACGTAGAAAATGGTAGATGCGCTTCAGGTATTTCTATTAAAGAACCAAATAAATAAGTAAATAAATAAACAAATAAACAAGAAACGAACGAACGAACGAACGAAAGAACGATCGAACACACAATCAAACAAACAGATAAATATATAAATAAATACATAAATAAGAAGAGCAATGAATACATAAATAGATAAACAATTAAATACTTTGAGTAACTAACTAATTAAATGAATAAATATATAAAAAGGACAGAAAAATAGATCAATACATAAATAGATCAATAGATAGATAATTAGATTAATAAATGACAGATGAATAACTAAATATATTAGTGAATACATAAGTATTTACATAAATAAACAAATAAGGAAGTAAATAAATAATTAATAAATAAATAAACAACAAAGGAAGAAGTAAATAAATAAAAATCAATGAATGAATAAATGCATGAATATATCAGCATTTATTGCTATGATCTCCATTCAATTACGAATGGCGAAGTGGTGTCTTCTGGAATTAGTTTGGAGTAATATTCCTTACCTTTTTCCAGATATTTTTGCCCGATTAATGTTTAATCTCCTTCACTACTGCTTAAAATTATTACGATAGGTTAAATTGTATGTGCGTTTAAATGTTAAATATGAATAGGTGGTAAAAAGAAGAAGCATAAAACAAATAATATCGAAAATTCGTTTTGCTTGTAGCACTGCGAATGGGACAAGCTAAACACTTCTTATTGGCGGCATTGCATCATGAGTATAGACAACTGAAAATCGGGAAAGGAAAGACTTAACAAAAGGCAAACAGATTTGATCCATTTTGGCGCCGTACAAAGAAATCGTATTTCGCTTCACTGATTTCTATTTTGGGAGATAAAAAATAAATGGAAGGAAGTAAAATGTTGCATAACGTCAACAATGAAGAGCAACCAAATTTTCGAATGACTAGGTAGGGCCCAGTAGTGTTTGTTTTGAGAACAAATTCCTGTTCTTCAAGATTGTTTCTTCTGATGACAGCATCATGACCATAAAAAATACATGATGCTGCATAACCTAAAAATAAAGGGTAATCCAAATTTCGGGTACGAAGTAAACTTAAAGTTTCGTCTTGATCTAGTTTCGTTAAGGAATAGCGAGGTAGCGCCCACTGAAATTACTTTGGAGTACTATTCCAATTTCGTTCAAACTTCCTTTCCTGTTTACTGCTTTTTAAGTTTCATTACTGCCTGGAAGTTAGCCTGATAGTTTTAAGTTGTACCTATATACGTATATTAGGTAGTCGAATAAAGAGAGGTAGAAGAAGAGGAAGAAGAATAAGCAGAAGAAGATGAAGAAGAAAATATAAAGAAGAAGAGGAAATAAAGACCGTAAATTCGTTTAGTTTGTAGCGCTTCAAATTCTGCGAGGTGAAAGCTTCGTGTTATTGGCGACATTATATTGGTACTAGAAACAATTGAATATCGCGAAAAAAGTGATTGAGAAAAGACAAAGACATTTTATAATTTGGGGCTCTTAGCAAAGAGGTTTATTTGCCTTTTATTTATTACTGTCTTAGGAGATAACAAATAAATATATGAATATATAAGTAAAAACATACATAATATTCCTTAACATAAACAATAAACAGCAAACAATCTGGTGGATAACATTTAAATATAAATATTTACTGCGATGACAATGTTTCCTTTGAATGGCGAAGTAGCACCCTCTAGAATCAGCTTGGACTAATATTTCCTATTCTTCTAGACTTCTTCTTCTGATTACTTCATCATCACCATAAACAAACAACGAAAGCAATTACACATATCTGTTATTTGCGTCTGAGATAGGTCCTATTCTTCTAGACTTAATCTTCTGATTACTGCCTCATCACCATAAACAAACAACGAAAGCAATTACACATATCTGTTATTTGCGTCTGAGATAGGTCTAAGGAACAGTCCTTCAGGGAAAAACACGTTCAACATTTCCGAACTTATATATTTTCATAAAAATCTAATTCATCGAAACATTTCATTCAAACGTTTTAAAACGAAAATATATTTCCAAATCTATAACAGTCCCACTGTCTTTAACAAGAAGGAAACAAAGAAAGTAAGAGATAAGGAAAGGAATCACAAAATAAAAAAGTATAAAAGAAGAACAAACCAGACACAAACTATGAAGGATAATAAAGTAGTTAAATAATAAACAACATTATACCAGGTGAGTCTTCTGCCCCTACTTATTGTGATCTATGCAACCCGCAGTTTATAGTCTAAGTGAAAAGATCGACCCTTGTAACACAAAATCCGTTATTGCAGCTCTGCCCTTCTATTCGGTTTTCTAGTTACTCATCATTAATAATTACAGCCCTCTATGAGGACCAAGAAGTTGCCAAAAGCTGAAATTAACTGCTTCTCATGTATATAATACTAACCTCTGTTTGATATAACCTTGCCCCGCTGACATGTATCACTCCGCTTGCAACTACCTTCCCCCTCACCCTAACTGGCTAATGCTTTCGCACCATAGGCCATAGGCGGTGCCTAACCGTCACTTTTAAACCTGCAGTAAACATCATAATAATTACCAGGAAGATATATAAAATTATAAAAATAAGTATATGAAGGCATGAAAAAGTAATGAAGTTTATAAGGAACCTCAGCACGTTGAAACTGAATGAATGAGCAATGCAACAGAAACAAGTTGATAATGAAAGGCCTTAGGGCCTCTTCCACTTGGATTTTTTTACAACCGGCACACATACGTTGCAAAAATGCTCGTCTTTCAGTTTTAAAAGTCGTGTCACGCACTACTTGTCATGTGTCCTTCATTCACCCAAGTCTCGTCAAGGTAGTATATTTTGCGACTTCTATCCCGGTACAGTCTGATTGTTCTTAAATAACCTTTTCGCTACACCGCAATATCGCCCCTGGAGTGACAAGTTTTCCTGTTGTCCCAATTTCATATCGCAATGTTCCTACGCATCTAACACAGCTGTAAGTTCAGAGCACAACTGTTCGAGTTCCCCCACTGACAAAGACGGAGTCTCTGTGAGTGCGTTAAGCACATGCACTACAACTCTTTTTTTCTCTGCCTTGTAAGTGTTCTGCCTTGCGATGCTTCAGCGAAAAATTGGCAGTAGACTCTGCCATTATACGTATAATAATTACACGTGCAATAGACGGTCAATAAAATGATTTAGCTCTAGTAGTCGGCACAACACATCTTTGAATGGCGATATATGACAAATCCAGTTCAAAACAAGGACAGTGATAAAAGTCATATAAACAGATAGGTCACCACTACCGCTAAAGCACGTGCTATCGTTCCATGAGAAAGACGGGCTTCTGAGCAAAGGAACCTGTTCTTTACTTCATTTAAGAATTAACATGCGTTTCAGATAAATCAACTCCGTTGTGCAATACATTTTATTCAAACACTTATGAAAATATAAAATTGAGAATTCCCTTCCTACATATAAAGATATATCACCATGTTAAGTAACGAACTTATTTTTACCGCACAACAGTCTATACTACAATAGCAGACAATAGGAGTTGATAAGGTCACGTGACTGTTTAGAGATACGGGGCAAGCTCATGTGAAACAAGGTTTAACAAGGTGATAACCGAATGCTTTCCTAAAGGACACCAGAGAGCCCGTAGCAGCTCGCGGAGTTGGTTAACTTGCAGGAATGTAGTGATACGAAACCTAGCTTCCAAACCACATCTCATATTTTCGTTTTTTTCTTTTCTCCCAATCTTTATTACCTGTATTTTAGTTACTAATTTGATTATTGCTACTATTGGTTCACTTTTGAGCCAAAGAGGAAAGAAATACAATCAGATATCTGGGACCTATATGGATTTGCTCGCCATATAAGTTGGGCTGAGCTCATTCTAAAGTCAGGTAGTTTAGGCCCTTGAATTTTAAAGGACAACCACGGGCTATCTTTATCTTTACATAGGGATCATGTTTAACCTTATGACCCTTATAACCTGCACGGCATGTTGTAGATCAAGTTGCATAGTTGGCTTTCGTTTCTGGCAGAATATCGACCACATCACATCTAATAGATTTTATGTCATGCTTATATTTATGTTTCACTTTCATTTGCGAATGTTTGAAACTTGATTGAATGGGTCAAGAACAATACCCAGCATAATAAAACATCTGCTAGGAACTACACATCTATAACTACATGCCAGCGGAAAACATGTCTATTATTATATTTTGTAGACGCCTATAATGTTGTAAAAGTGTTATTTGTATTATAACATCAAATTATAGGCCCCAAGAGATAAAACAAAGGGCAATAAAAACTTTGAGCTCATCACGAAGGATCTGAACCCAAGTCAAACGGGCATTCCAGTGATGTAACCTGTACGATACCACTTAGCCAACAATATCTTGCTGGGGAAGGTTTCTATATGAACTAAATAACCGCGGACCTAAGACTCACCTCGAACTTGACACGCCTTCTACAGCTTTATACAGTGTTTTAAGCTCGTTTTTTGTAGTTTTAGCACAAATAAAAAACCTGCATCTGCCAGAACAATTACTGCATTAGCTAATAAGTATCATATTTTGCGACTGAAGCGAAAGCAATCTATCTAATTCTTAGCACCTTTGACTTGATTGTACAACGAAAACACGTCCTGGGTGAAGATTTAAATCAAATTTGTCCCACTTTGTGGATCTGCCATTTGGTGTTCCAAAGTTACTGTCAAGTGATACAACTGCTATTCCTTCAGGGGCGTGTTTAAAGGTGTGTGTGTCTGTGTGTGTGAATGTACGCTAATGAATAAAAGTTTGTAAACTCTAAAATTATTACTGCAGCTTTCTTACCTGGGTATGATGTTTTTGGAACCGACATACATAGTGATTGACTTCTGTCCCTTACCACACTTATGCACTGAGTTTCCTAACCATCCTCTATAAACTATTCTACTAATCACCCATTAGAGGGCTTTCAAGAAAAGGCAAAGTCACATACACGGGGTCCCAAAAATAATCGGACAGACATTGCATTTCACTATGGAGTGCTCTATAAAGCAGGATAGATTATGTGTATCAATCTCAAGGGACGCCTTGTGGTAAGCAAAAATCATATGCAATGAATATTCTATTTAGAGATTGAAAATGTGGCTAAACTAAGAGCTTCCCCTTTCAAATTTGTTTACATTAGGAGTTTACGACACAAAAAGAATCGGACAGAACAAATGAAGGATGGTGAAGCCTGTCACTAGACAAAACAACATCGTAAAGGTACGTCAACTGTCACCGAGAATAATGTAAGAGCATAGTATGGGCCCAGAGGAAATCCAAGAACCTTTGAACAAAGACAGTGATCTATCACTATGAATAGAACAAAACATACCGGAAATAGCAGAGATTGTGAATCTTAACAAAAGTACAGTTAGCGACACACTTCACCGGTATAAATATGAAGACAGAATTGAATCTCGAGCAAAGCCAGGGCGACCAAACCGTCTTACCGATATGTAGGAGTCTTATATTATGCGGAAGGTAAAAAGGAATCCGCGTATAATTGCTCCGGTGATATGTGCTGAGATTAAGGAAGAACTGAACTTACAGTTAACCCTGATGGGGTCAGAAGAGCCATATGAAAACCAGATTTAATGGTCGCGTACAGAGAAAAGAGCCATACATTTCCAGCAAGAATTTGTCAAAAGTTCTTCAACGAGACAGCCGATTGGTGATACCAAGCTATTTTTGTGACGAAAGCAATTATAACGTTGTTGGATCCAATGGCAGGATGGTTGTGCGGAGGAAACAAAACATGGGGCTAGAAGTGCGCAATTTACAAGAAACAGTCACACACGGCGGTGGGATTGTAATGGTATGGGGCTGTATTTCCTCTACTGGAGTGGGAAAGCTGTTGTTCATAGACACAACCATGAACAAGGAAGTCTATCTTAGAGTATTACAGCAAAATTTAAAACAAAGTGCAGAAATGGTGGTTATTTTGAGCAGCTCCTCGTTTTATTAGGATAATGATTCGAAGGATACGTCCCACATTGTGCAGCTATGATCACTTTACAACTGTCCTCATGTACTACTTAAACCCCGCCACTGAGTCATAATCTCATAGAAGCAGTATGGGATAAACTGGAGAAGGCCGTGCGGAAGAACCCATCACATCCAAGCAGCACTTGAAGGAGAGGTTGCAAGAGGAATGGAGCAAACTTTCTACAGCCTAACTGACAAACCTGGTTCACAGTATGCCAAATAGTTTGCGAGAAGTAGTTAAAAGAGGAGGGAGAGTCACAAAGTACTAAGCCATATTTTGTATCTCATTCAAGTTATGTACGATTACTTTTGAGGGCCAAAACACACCACATTTCTTTTTAATTCTTAAATAAGAACGTATTATATCATTTTTATGTGAAATAGCATTCATTTTCTGACAATAACGAACCATGTAACTGTCGATTATCATTAATTTCAATAAAACATCACATCAAATGTTGATTCACAATTTCAAAGCTTAGTAGTACTCTGCTTTGTACGATTATTTATGGGAGTCCCTGTACCTTACTTAGCAAGTTGCATAAATTAAAATAATAAATAGGGGCAGGTGACTCCCCTGGTATATTTACGCAAAGCAGTAAATGACAAAACTCTTGTTTACTAGAGAGCTATAAATTGATTAACTTAATTGTAACTGACGGCCGCACCGTGGCTCAGTGGTTAGACCGCTTGGCTCTCAACAAGGTGGCCCGGGTCCGATCCCAGGGTTCCGCAAAGTGAGATTTGTGGTGGACAACATGGCGCTGGGGCGGGTTTTCTCCGGGATCTCCGGTGTCCCCTGCCATCTCATTCTACCAGTGCTCCATCTTCATATCATGTCTCATCAGTGTCATCGCTTGCGGTGCCATATGTAGTGAACGCGGGCGTTAAACACTACACATTTCATTTTTAATTGCAACTGTGTTGTATTTAAACTTCACTCCGAATTATAGAATAAATAACTAAATAAACCCAAATAGTTTTATTTATATAGATAAGTTTAGACAACTTTTATTGGCCGTACGATGTTCGGCGGGTGAGCTAGAATTATATACAACTTATATTGTCACGGCGACGAGAGAGATACGCGCGGCTTGTGTACACAAAGAGCCTGCGGGTAAAGATAACAGACAGATAGTGTAACACTGAGATAAAAGGCATGCCAAAACAGATAAAGCTAGAACATTCTGGTAGCATATAGATTGATGGAGAGTGTTCGGCTGCTTGTTTATTCTGGAACAGTCTGGAATTATCAGTGGAGGTACTTAATGAAGCAACGACTGTCCAAGAGTCAGTCTTAAACAAGAGTAAACAGACGTTGTAAACAGATGTAATTAGAACGCTGTTGTTGTGATCACCGACCTTGGTAGATTGTTTTTTTTTTTTTAATTTACGTCCTCCAACGTTTACTCATATCGGACGATGAATGAAATGGGCGAAAATGATGCTCAAATGAGTCCGGCGTCCATGGAGCTGAGAGTTACCCGACATTCGTCTTTCAGGATAAGGGACAACCCCGGAGAAACCTTATCCAAGTAACTAACCCTGACCGAGATTCCAACAGGGGACCTCTTGAATGTGAGGAAGACACGCTACCGTCTACGCTACCGAGGTGGGCTTTGTAGACTGTGATTGTGTATGCGATATAAAACTGCTGCTGTGAGTGTATTTCTACGCAAATAAAGAACGATTTGAATTGCTGCAAATTGGACTTTTAATTTTGCGGACCCACAAAGTCACAATATGTATTATTTAAGGTTTATTTCGAGTAGCCCCATTTGCTGTCTGCAATTCTTTTGAACATTTGTAGTCTTTGTTGTACATTTTCTGCAATTGTTTTATATGTGTTTATTCCATTTTTATATTTGCGTGTACAGTAACTCCTAAACATTTGTAGCCTTCTGCAGGTTGAATATTTACTTTATTAGGAACTATGAAAAGTATTTGTTAAGAATAGTTTAATATAAACATTTCAAATTAGTTTCCTTAAGTTCCATTCATAATGGTACGTTTTGGAATGCTGCCTTCATTTTATTAAATAGAGTTTCATGTTCCATCTGTAGTAGTGATATCCAGATTGCTAGGTAATCAACACAAAGAGCCCATTGAATATTTTGTAATCCATTTTATTTGGGTGGTGGATCAGTTATCATTAACACAATTAACATTTACATAAATTGCCTTGTACAAGAGCAGAGAAGTTTATGTGGATAACCACATGACATTTTGAAGATATAACGTTATGATGAGAATAACCTGACATATATTTGAGATGTGACGACTTATAAAATCACAGATTACGAATATTACTGTACAATCTGTGTGTGTATTAATAGAAGCAAAGACAGGTGTAAGTCATCTTATAGCGTCATCAGGAGACCACTCCAACTCAGACACACTGTCTGGGAAGCCCGGTATTCCATAGAATTATAGTTCATATGTTTATTTAACTCACAACAAAATACAACTTTGCATAACTTAAAAACCTGATCTACAATGTTCAAATTATTAAGCAATAAATTAATGAAAACTATCTGTTTTATTTTATAATATGCCGTACTCCAGGAGAAGTTAAAAAGAAATGATTATCTTTATTTACAAAATATTTACTATTACTACACTAATGGAAGTCTTCCATGCTTTTGAAAAACAAAAATTCAATTGTAAAATGTATAACAACATAAATATTTCTCAATACATGCAGTATTTTGTTTATTTTTTAAAAAGAAGCCAACTAATGTATATACCTGACATCTATTGTGGGCATAAACAGTTCAATGTTTTGCACCAGATGATATGATCTAAGAACACTAGATGGCTCTGTTGTTAATGTTTCTGTTGCCGATAAAAGAAACCTCCGATGGCTATCTTAGCCGTTTCTGTGAACGCTTTATCTCAAAGTGCATTTTAATGATACTATTGCAACGGTTACCCTCAAAGATTTAATCAAGATCTTCCAAAAGCAGTTACATACATCTTAAAAGAAGAACAGTCATATTTTTCTGCTGTAGTACGTATCTTTATTTTACATACCTTATTATTATTATTCGCCTTATTCGTCTTATACCTCCTTCTTCTCCTCCTCTTCTTGTTCTTCTTTTTCTTCTTCATCTTATCATCTGTGGGCGTGCCGTGGCTCTGTGGTTAGACCGCTTGGCTTTCACCAAGGCGGCCCCTGTTCGATCCCAGGCGACCGCAAAGTGAGATTTGTAGTGGACAGCACGGCGCTGGGGCGGGTTTTCTCCGGGACCTCCGGTTTCCCCTGCCTTCTCATTCCACCGGTGCTCCATCTTCATCTCATGTATCATCAGTGTCACAGCCTGCGGTGCCGTAGGTAGTAAAAGCGGGCGTTAAACTCTACACATTTCATTTTCATTTTTCATCTTGTCATTATCATTATAATATTTAGATTACATTATTTACTGTGCATATTCCAATATTTTACAATTTACAACTTTTTGCTACATTTATTTGTCTTTACCTTGCTGCTACCTTGGCTTACATGACACGCTGTTCTTCTGCTCTGTCAGGTAGCTCTTTACCTTCATGACTTCTTCTTACTTAATTAATCCCATTCTTCCCCCTCATTTTCCTTTCTTATAATCTTTACATTTCTGGCCCATTTTTCTTTTACATTCTGCAAGAACTCACCAATACTTCTTACCATCTTGTCCTCCCTTCCCATTAATATTTTTATGGCTCCTATCTTCTTCTCTACTTTCACCCATTTTTCTTTCCAAACTTTTTTCTTCGCATTGCAACATCCTCGCACTCTATTACATAGTGTTCTATGCCTTGTTTTCCCCACAGAATTCACAAATTCCCGTTTACCTACCTCTTATCCCTCTTAGAAATATTGTTCCTGTTCTCATCCATGCTAACCCTTCTCTCTCTTGCCTATTGCAGTAATCTACATATGCTTCTCGTCCTCAATTTCTTTTTATTTGTAAAATTGTAAAATTTCATATTTTCTAGACTTCCCCATATTTCCTGTCTTTCTATATCTTCTATCCTGCATTTTACAAATTTAGGCACATGGCTTGCATTCCTTTCCTCTAATTTTCATATATCTGCAATTCCTATTTTTTCCATAATTCCTACTATATTTGCCTAACCCGTAGGGGAGGGGATCCATCCCCTTCAGATGCCGTGGTGCAAGCGCTGCGGATCCCCAGCACTCGTGGTACCTCTGACGTTACTAGAGGGACCTTGGGCCGAACTGCCGAGCCTTCCCGTAGTGGGCTTTGGGGGGGATTGGGTTGGAATCGACGGGGCAGTGGTTCCCGATGCCCGTGGGAGATCGGGTACGTCTCCGGACGGGGTTGAGGGAAGCTATATATTCCCGCGTACCAGCCTGCATAGCTAGTAGAAGGTGTGCTACAACACCAGGCGGCCCCACCGAGGTCATATCGGTAGTCTTCCCCTCTGGAGTTGGCGCACGTAAGTGGCGTATCTACTTCCACCCGTCTTGTGTTTTCGGACTAGATGGGGGGGGGTCTTATTAGTTTCTAGTTCTTGCCTTATGGAAAGCCCCACGGAGGCGCCGGCCCCCTTCGGGGACAACTCGCTAACTTCCTGGTTATCAGAGGGGGTTCCATCTTCACTTTTGTGGACTGCCCTGGTAAATACCTCGGCATTGTAATGAAATCAAATATATCAGCCCTCCAACTATTTCAGTTTTCTAATTTTTTTTTCTGTCTCATGCATAATTTCATTGATTCCCCTTCTTCTTTGGGCAAACTCCTGGATTATCATTGTCGTCGTCATCGTCATCGTCATCATTAACATCATCATCATTATCATTATCAGTCCGTGTTTGGAAAACCGAAAGACTTCTATCTCAATAAATGGGGCCATTAGCGGCGGTTCTCTCCTCTGCGCGAGTGAACAGAATAGTCGGGGAAATGATTTCCTAATAATTAATAAATACGTAAGGTTCAATCTCCAGTTAACTGCATAATGTTCCTATTTTGTCATCGAAATGTGTACAGGAATTTTAGTGACCTGACGATATGCCAAAACACACTTGTCGAAGTTGGCGAATTTTTACAGTATATTTTACATGAATTGTAGCTGAAAGCAAACCTCACAACTGTCAAGACTATAAGTACTAACTAGTTATTCGCAGATCAGTAAATTACAAAAAAATTAGAAATGGTGGTATCGTTACTGTAATTAGAAGTACCAAAATGAATTACTTACCATGATACATTCACTTGTTTTTACTTTTTCTTTTTTTTCTCCTTGTTTCTATTCCCTATATTTACCTTTCTGTATTACTTTGTGTTCATTTATGTGTTTCTTGTGTTTTATTTGAGTATGTATACTACGATATTATATGTAAACATCTATGTATGATGAACATTGTAATTGGGCTTAAACTCTGCTATGTTCATAAAAATAAATAAATTATAATTGAATCTTACGTATTTATAAATTATTACGGAACCACTTCCCTATGTCGCGAGGTATGGTTTTGCGACGGGCCGCAATCGGCGCGTGCGAAAAATATAGTAAGTGTCCCAGCCACGCCCACGTGCGCGTAGCCCAAAACGCATGCCTAGAGAGAAAGTTATAGAGACGTGTCTGGATAGTTCTCTCTTTCTCTCGCTGCATAGTGAAACTTCGTCAGCTTTCGAGCTATCCAGTGAGTTCTAGAACAACGAGTGGAAGTAAAAAAGAACCCGGGTAGCCAGTTGGGGGCGCCCGCTACAGCGTCACATACACCCCATTGGCAGGTGGAGTGAGAAGTGGAGGATAGCCATTAGCCCGCAAAAGAGCTCCGTTCTCATGCTGGCCAAGACCTGTAGCTGGCACCCAGAAGGAGACCGGCGATTACGGCGGAGAAGAATCCCCTGGGTCCGAACCGCCAGATACCTAGAAATCCAACCGGACCGCGGCCTCACCTTCACTCCGCATGTCAGGTCAAAGGCCGGCCTCGGCCACGCTGCGCTCAGATAACACTACCCCAACTTTCGATCCACCATGCCCATCTGCCTCAAACTGCGGACGTTCCGTGCAATCGTCCCACCTCTGATCCTGTATGGATGCGAGGTCTGGGGTTCGGTGGCTCACACCACCCTCCACACGCTTCAAGCCGTGCAGAACAGAGCCTTAAGGATGATTTACGGTACCGACCGCAGGTTCCCATCTCACTTCCTGCACACCCAGTCTGGCATACCATACGTCGTAGACGTCGTGCGTAAACGAACATGCACGCTGTATGCCAAGATTACTCCTCACCCTAACCAGCTGGTGAATTAACTTGGTGAATACGACCATCGTCTCCCCAGGAGACGAAGGAGCTATCGCCTATCCAAGGATTGCCCTTGGCAATATATGACTGCGCATCCAGCCTGCTTCACGGAAATGTGGTCCTTTGCGCCTGATATGGAATTGCAATGTTTTCAGGAGACCCCTGTAGTATTGTCAAGTTACTGATGTGTGTGCAGGTACATCATGCTTATAAGCCATTTCATGAATATGAATGAATGAGATGAACATAACTTTCCCAGCAGAAGCAACCACTTTTGCTTTTTTGGGGGTTGGTGGTGATGGAGATTTCCACACTGAGCTTTGCTGTTTGCTTTCAGGATCAAAATGGTGTAGCCGCGTTTCATCAGCAGTGGTTACGTTTGAAAGAAACTCCGGATCTTCCTCTAACATCAACTTTAACTGCATGTTGCTTGTTGAATGTTGCATGTTGCAGTGGTAGGCGATACCGAACATTTCTGAGCTTCTCACAGGCGAGAACCAGGAGTACCAACAACCAAACTACTACGGCTTTTTTGTTTCATATTAAGCTAACAGAGTATAATAAGATTGAACTTTGGTGCGAAAAATTATGACCGTAAAAAATTATGATCATTCTTTATTGAACAGCCCTCGTACATAAAATTCCTACACAAAACACACGTTAAGAATTTACAGAATTTAGGCGTGTCCTGGAAACTTTTACAATGTTTCTTTCTGTAAGATCGTAATTCGGCTATCAAAAAGATTTGAAATCGAAATATTTTTGCCAAATTGGTGGAATTTTTGTTAAGTGGAAAGTAAGAAAGGAAGAGCAAAAATAAAGAAGGCACATAAAAGGGAAAAGGGTTAACAGAACATCAAAGCATACGCAAACTGTAAATGATAATAAAGTAGCTAAAACACAGCGAAAACTCAACGTACAAGAAACATTTGAAGTTGGCGAAAGGTTTGAATAAAAAGGGGCAGAGAGATCTAAATCATTTGGGGGACGTAGAAAATGGTAGATGCGCTTTATATGTATCTATTAAAGAATCAAATAAATAAGTAAATAAACAAATAAACAAACAACGAACGAACGTAAGAACGAACCAACAAACAATCAAACAAACAGATAAATATATAAATAATTAAATACATAAATAACAAGAGAAATGAATACATAAATAGATAAAAAATTAAATACTTAGAGTAAGAAACGAAGTAAATGAATAAATAAATAAAAGGGACAGAAAGATAAATCAATACATAAATAGATCAATAGATATATAATTAGATAAATAAATAACAGAAAATTAAACAAATAAATTATTGAATAAATAAGTAAGTAATTACATAAATAAACAAATAAAGAAGTAAATAAATAATTAATAAATAAATGAACAAACAAAGAACGAAGTAAATGAATAAAAATGAATGAATGAATAAATGAATGAATATATCAGCATTTACTGTTATGATCTCTATTCAATTACGAATGGCGAAATGTTGTCTTCTGGAATTAGTTTGGAGTAATGTTCCTTATTTTTCCAGATATTTTTGCCCGATTAATGTTTAATCTCCTTCACTCCTGCTTAAAATACTCACGATAGCTTTAAATTGCATGTGTGTTTTAATGTTAAATATGAATAGGTGAGAAAAAGAAGAAGCATAATATAAATAAAATCGAAAATTCGTTTTGCTTGTAGCACTGCGAATGGGACAAGCTAAGCACTTCGTTTTATTGGCGGCATTGCATCATGAGTATAGAAAACTGAAGACCGGGAAAGGGAAGACTTAAGAAAGGCGAACAGATTTGATCCATTTTGGCGCTGTACAAAGAAATTAAATTACTTTTCACTGATTTCTATTTCGGGAGATAAAAAATAAATAGAAGGAACTAAAATGTTGCATATCGTCAACAATGAACAGTAACCAAATTTTCGAATGACCAGGTAGGGTCCTGTAGTATTAGTTTTGAGAACTAATTCCTGTTTATCAAGATTGTTTCTTCTGATGACAGCATCATGACCATAAAAAATATATGATGCTGCATAACCTAAAAATGAAGGGTAATCCAAATTTCGGGTACGAAGTAAACATAAAATTACGTCTTGATCTAGTTTCGTTAAGGAATAGCGAGGTAGCGCCCTCTGAAATTTCTTTTGAGTACTATTCCAATTTCGTTCCAACTTCCTTTCCTGTTTACTGCTTTTTATGTGTCATTACTACCTAGAAATTAGCCTGATAGTTTTAAGTTGTACTTAAATACGTATATTAGGTAGGCGAATAAAGAGAGGACGAAGAAGAGGAAGAAGAAGCAGAAGAAGATGAAGAAGAAGAAGAAGAAGAAGAAAATTTAAAGAAGAAGAGGAAATAAAGACCGTAAATTCGTTTAGTTTCTAGCGCTTCAAATTCTGCGAAATAAAATCTTCGTGTTATTGGGGACATTGTATTGGTACTAGAAACAATTGAATATCGCAAAAAAATAGATTGAGAAAAGACAAAGAAATGTTATCATTTGGGGCTCTTAGCAAAGAGGTTTGATTGCCTTTTAGTTATTTCTGTCTTAGGATATAACAAATAAATACGAAATGAATAAATAAGTAATAACATACATAATATTGCATAACATAAACAATGAACAGCAAACAAAATGGTGGATATCATTTAAATATAAAAATTTACTGTGATGACTTCGTTTCCTTTCAATGTCGAAGTAGCACCCTCTAGAATCAGTTTGGAGTAATATTTCCTATTTTTCTAGACTTATTCTTCTGATTACTGCATCCACACTTTAAACAAACAGCGAATGCAATTACACATGTCTGTTGTTTGTGTCTGAGCTAGGTCTAAGGAACAGTCCTAGGGAGGAAAACACGTTCATAACTTCCGAACTTATATATTTTCATAAAAATCTAATTCGTCGAAACATTTCATTCAAACGTTTTAAAACGAAAATATATTTCCAAATCTATAACAGTCCCACTGTCTTTAGCAAGAACGAAACAACGAAAGTGAGAGATAAGGAAAGAAAGCACAAAATAAAAAACAATTAAGAGAAGAGGAAACCAGACACAAACTATGAAGGATAATAAAGTAGTTAAATCATAATCAACATTATACCAGGTGAGTCTTCTGCCCCTCTTATTGTGATCTATGCAACCCGCAGTTTCTAGTATAAGTGAAAACATCGACCCTTTTAACACAAAATCCGATATTGCAGCTCTGCCCTACTATTCGGTATTCTAGTTACTCAGCATTAATATTTACAGCCCTCTATGAGGACCAAGAAGTTGCCAAAAGCTGAAATTAACTGCTTCTCATGTATATGATACTAACCTCTGTTTGATATAACCTTGCCCCGCTGACATGTATCACTCCGCTTGCAACTACCTTCCCCCTCACCCTACCTGGCTAATGCTTTCGCACCATACGCCATAGGCGGTGTCACATTTAAACCTGCAGTAAACATTATAATAATTGCCAGTAAGATATATAAAATCATACAAATAAGTATATGAAGGCATGAAAAAGTAATAGAAGTTTATAAGGAAACTGAGCACTTTGAAACTGAATGAATGAGCAATGAAACAGAAACAGGTTTATAATGGAAGGCCTTAGGGCCTCTTCCACTTGGATTTTTGCAACTAGCACACATACCTTGCAAAAATGCTCGTCTTTCAGTCTCAAAAGTCGTGTCACGCCGTACTTGTCGTGTGTCCTTCATTCACCCAAGTCTCTTCAAGGTAGTATATTTTGCTACTTCTATCCCGGTACACTTTGATTGTCCTTAAATAACTTCTTCGCTACACAGCAATAACGCCCCTGGAGTGGCAAGTTTTCCTGTTGTCCCAATTTCATATCACAATATTCCTACGCATCTAACACAGCTGTAAGTTCAGAGCACAGTTGTTCGACTTCTCTCAATGACAAAGACTGATTCTCTGTGAGTGCATTAAACACATGCACTACAATTCTTTATTTCGCCGCTTTGTAAAGCCTTTCCCTTGCGATGCTTCAGCGAAAACTGCCAGTAGAGTCTGCCATTATACATATAATAAGTACACGTACAATAGACGATCAAAAAATAAGTTATCTGTAGCACTTGGCACAACTCACCTTCGAATGTCGATATATGACAAATCCACTTCAAAACAAGGTCACGGATAAAAGACATATAAACAGATATTTCGCCACTACCGCTAAAGCACGTGCTATCGTGCCATGTGAAACACAGGCTTCTGAGCAAGACAACCTGCTCTTTACTTCATTTAAGAATTAACATGCATTTCTGATAAATCAACTCTGTTGCGCAATATATTTTATTAAAACAGTTACCAAAATATAAATTTGACAATTCTCTTCCTACATATAAAGATATATCACCATGTTAAATAACGAACTAATTATTACCGCACAACAATCTATACTACAATAGCAGCCAATGAGAGGTGAAAAGGTCACGTGGCCGTTTAGAGATACGGGGCAAGCTCATGTGAAACAAGGTTTAACAAGGTGATAAGCGAATGCTTCCCTAAAGGACGCCAGAGAGCACGTAGCAGCTGGCGGAGTGGGTTAGCTTGCTGGAATGTAGTGTTACGAAACCTAGCTTCAAAACCACATCTTAAATTTTCATTTTTTTTCCTTTTCTCCCAATCTTTATTGCCTGTATTTTAGTTATTAATTTGTTTATCGCTACTATTGGTTCACTTTTAGCCAAAGAGGAAGGAAATACAATCAGATAATTACGGACATATATTGATTTGCTCGCCATATAAGTTGGGCTGAGCTCATTCTAACGTCAGGTAGTTGAGGCCCTTGAATTTTAAAGGACCACAACGGGCTATCTTTATCTTTAAATAGGGATCAGGTTTAACCTTATTACCCTTATAATCTGCACGTAATGTTCTAAATCATGTTCCTTAGTTGGTTTTCGTTTCTGGCAGAATATCGACCACATCACATCTAATAGATCTTATGTCATGCTTATATATCTGTTTCACTTTCATTTGCGGAATGTTTGAAACTTGATTGAATGGGTCAAGCACAATGCCCAGCATAATAAAACATCTGCTAGGAACTACACATGTATAACTATATGCCAGCGGAAAACATGTCTATTATAATATTTTACAGACGCCTATAATGTTGTAAAAGTGTTATTTGTATTATAACGTCAAATTATAGGCCCCAAGAGATTCAACAAAGGGCAATAAAAACTTTGAGCTCAGCACGAAGGATCTGAACCCAAGTCAAACGGGCATTCCAGTGAAGTAACCTGTACGATACCACTTAGCCAACAATACCTTGCTAGGGAAGGTTTCTATATGAACTAAATAACCGCGGACCTAAGACTCACCTCGAACTTGACACGCCTTCTACAGCTTTATACAGTGTTTTGAGCTCGTTTTTTGTAGGTTTAGCAGAAATAAAAAACCTGCATCTGCCAGGACAATTACTGAATTAGCTAATAAGTGTCATAATTTGCGACAGAAGCGAAAGCTATCTATCTAATTCTTAGCACCTTTGACTTGATTGTACAACGAAAACACGTCCTGCGTGAAGATTCAAATCAAATTTATCCCACTTTGTGGATCTGCCATTTGGTGTTCCAAAGTTACTGTCAAGTGATACAACTGCTATTCCTTCAGGGGCGTGTTTAAAGGTGTGTGTGTCTGTGTGTGTGAATGTACGCTAATGAATAAAATTTTGTAAACTCTCTAAAATTATTACTGCAGCTTTCTTACCTGGGTATGATGTTTTTGGAAGCGACATACATAGTGATTGTTTTCTGTCCCTTACAACACTTATGCACTGATTTTCCTAACCATCCTCTAAAAACTATTCTACTAAACACCCATTAGAGGGCATTCAAGAAAAGGCAAAGTCACATACACGGAGTCCCATAAATAATCGGACAGACATTGCATTTCATTATGGAGTGCTCTATAAAGCAGGATAGATTATGTGTATCAATCTCAAGGGACGCCTTGTGGTAAGCAAAAATCATATGCAATGAATATCCTATTTAGATATTGAAAATGTGGCTAAAATAAGAGCTTCCCCTTTCAAACTTGTTTACATTAGGAGTTTACGACACAAAAAGAATCGGACAGAACAAATTAAGCATGGTGAAGCCTGTCACTAGACAAAACAACATCGTAAAAGTACGTCAACTGTCACCGAGAATAATGTAAGAGCATAGTATGGGCCCAGAGGAAATCCAAGTACCTTTGAACAAAGACAGTGATCTATCGCTATGAAAAGAACAAAACATACCGGAAATAGCAGAGATTGTGAATCTTAGCAAAAGTACAGTTAGCGACACACTTCACCGGTATAAGTATGAAGACAGAATTGAATCTCGAGCAAAGCCAGGGCGACCAAACCTTCTTACGGATATGTAGTAGTTATATATTATGCGGAAGGTAAAAAGGAATCCGCGTATAAGTGCTACTGTGATATGTGCTGAGATTAAGCAAGAACTGAACTGACAGTTAACCCTGGTAGGGTCAGAAGAGCCATGCGAAAACAAGATTTAATGGTCGCGTCCAGAGAAAATAGCCATACATTTCCAGCAAGAATATGTCAAAAGTTCTTCAACGAGACAGCCGATTGGTGATACCAAGCTATTTTTGTGACGAAAGCAAGTATAACGTTGTTGGATCCAATGGCAGGATTGTTGTGCGGAGGAAACAAAACATGGGGCTAGAAGTGCGCAATTTACAAGAAAAAGTCACACACGGCGGTGGGATTGTAATGGTATGGGGCTGTATTTCCTCTACTGGAGTGGGAAAGCTGGTGTTCATAGACACAACCATGAACAACGAAGTCTATCTTAGAGTATTACAGCAAAATTTAAAACAAAGTGCAGAAATGGTGGTTATTTTGGGCAGCTCCTCGTTTTATTAGGATAATGATTCGAAGCATACGTCCCACATTGTGCAGCTATGATCACTTTACAACAGTCCTCATGTACTACTTAAACCCCGCCACTGGGTCATAATCTCATAGAAGCAGTATGGGATAAACTGGAGAAGGCCGTGCCGAAGAACCCATCACATCCAAGCAGCACTTGAAGGAGAGGTTGCAAGAGGAATGGAGCAAACTTTCTACAGCCTAACTGACAAACCTGGTTCACAGCATGCCTAATAGGTTTCGAAAAGTAGTTAAAAGAGGAGCGAGAGTCACAAAGTACTAAGCCATATCTTGTATCTCACTCAAGTTATGTACGATTACTTTTGAGGGCTAAAACACACCGCATTTCTTTTTAATTCTTAAAGAAGAACGTATTATATAATTTTTATGTGAAATAGTATTTATTTTCTGACAAGAACGAACCATGTAACTGTCGATTATCATTAATTTCAATAGAATATCACATCCAATGTTGATTTACTCTTTCAAAACTTAGTAGTACTCTGCTTTGTGCGATTATTTATGGGAGTCTCTGTATCTTACTTAGCAAGTTGCATAAATTACAAAGACAAATAGGGGCAGGTGACTCCCCTGGTATATTTACGCAACACAGTAAATGACAAAAAATATTGTTTATTAGAAACCTATAAATTGATTAACTTAATTTTAACTGACGGCCGCGCCGTGGCTCAGTGGTTGGACCGATTGGCTCTCACCAAGGCGGTCATTTTTCGATCCCAGGGGACCGCAAAGTGAGATTTGTGGTGGACAACATGGTGCTGGGGCGGATTTTCTCCGGGATCTCCGGTGTCCCCTGCCAGCTCATTCTACCGGTGTTCCAACTTCATCTCATGTATCATCAATGTCATCGCCTGCGGAGCCGTATGTAGTAAAAGAGGGCGTTAAACACTACACATTTCATTTTTTAATTGTAACTGTGTTGTATTTAAACCTCACCCCGAATTGTACAATAAATAACTAAATGAGCCCAAATAGTTTTATTTATATAGATAAGTTTAGACAACTTTTATTGGCCGTACGATGTTCGTCGGATGAGCCAGAATTATATATAATTTATACTGTCGCGGCAACGAGAGAGATACGCGCGGCTTGTGTATACAAAGAGCCTGCGGGCAAAGATAACAGACAGATAGTGTAACACTGAGATAAAAGGCGTGCCAAAACAGATAAAGCTAGAACATTCTGGTAGCATATAGATTGATGGATAGTGTTCGGTTGCTTGTTTGTTCTGGAAGGGTCTGGAATTATCAGTGGAGGTACTTAAGAAAGCGACGACTGTCCAAGAGTCAGTCTTAAACAGGAGTAAACAGACGTTGTATCGGGAGTGTTGTAAACAGATGTAATTAGAACGCTGTTGTTGTGATCATCGACCTTGGTATATTGTTTTTTTTAGTTTACGTCCTCCAACGTTAAGTCATATCGGACGATGAACGAAATGGGTGCAAATGATGCTCAAATGAGTCCGGGGTCCATGGAGCTTAGAGTTACCCGACATTCCTCTTTCAGGTTAAGGGACAACCCCGGAAAAACCTTATCCAAATAACTCACCCTGACCGAGATTCGAACTCGGGACCTCTTGAATGTGAGGCAGACACGCTACCATCTACTCTACCGAGGTGGGCTTGGAATATTGTGAATGTGTATGTGATGAAATACTGCTAGTGTGGGTATATTTCTGCGCAAATAAAGTACGTTTTGAATTTCTGCAAATTGGACTTGAAATTTTGCGGTCCCCCAAAGTCGCAATATGTTATATTTAAGGTGTATTTTGAGTTGCCCCATTTGCTACCTGCAATTCTTTTTGAGCATTTGTAGTCTTTCTTGCACATTTTCTGCAATTGTTTTATATGCGTTTATTCCATTTTTAGATTTGCATATACAGTAACTCCTAAACCTTTGTAGCCTTCTGTTTGTTGAATATTTACTTTATTAGGAACTATGGAAAGTAGTTGTGAAGAATAGGGTATATAGAAATTTCTAATTAGTTTCCTTAAGGGGATGCAGCACCAAAAACCCTAAATCCAGCAATTTCCTGCCAATCATGCTGAAATTTTTAACACTTAGTGGACACAGAGTTCAAAATTTGGCTTTTATATCTTCATGATGAAAAATTTAAAAATTTTTATTTTATATTTCTAAAATTATTGAGATGGTTATGAAGAAAAGATCTATCATATGAATTTCTTATACTGCTTTTAGTTCCAGAGGAAAAAAATAGGTATTGAGCAAACAAAAGAGCTAAAAATGATTAAACCTGCCTTTTTATATCAATAACTTTAAAAATATAATGAATATTAAAAATTCGTATCATAGAAACCGTTGTTTGCTCTCTAAGAACATATGTTGAAAATTCTAGAGGAACTGAATCAAAACTGCATCGTGTGGAACATTTAGAATGACAAAAATATTTTGAAAGAACTATAACTGAGTAAATCAAATTTTAAAATCCAAAACATTTTCCTTCTCAGCTGCATTCCTTGAGGAAGACTAAAACCCCCTTCCTTCTCTTTTCTGCTGCAGTGTTCTTCAATTTCAGTTTCCTTCAGGATGTTTTAGAAATTACTTTCACAGGAATTGCTCAATGAAGTAAGCGTAATTGGTTTCTCCCTTTGCTAATTTTTAGAGATGCTGGTGAAATCTGCGTCCATTATGTCTGACTGCAGCTTGATTGAGGCAGAACATCCAAAACTGAATTCAGTATGGCTGATGTCACAGTAACCTGAAGTCTCTTCTTTGACACAAGTATTTCTTTTGGGCAATTACGCCATATCATGTTATGTAAACCTTCACCTGCATTTTGTGTCTTACCCAATGTACATCTCCTTAGGATTTCATCTGATGCCAGCCTTGGTACACAGCCATTAATTTTTTGATCTCATCAGGTCTCAAGTATGTAGTTTAACGAGAAACACAAGAAAATCACTACCAAGTTAGAAACTCACACAAAAACAAAATATAAACCTTACCATTTGCTTTCAATGTTTGCAGCCAGTGTTTTGTTTCCATGGTGTCACATATTGTAAGAATTCCAACACACAAAATTCCACCAGAAACTTTGCCCGCTAATTTCAAATGTATTAATTTAGTACATTCAATTGATCTCAAATGACAGAATTCTGTGAATCCAAGTGCTGGCATGCAGGTGCGCACGGGCATTTAAATTGTCATGTGAGGGCATTTCAATGCTTGAAACTAATAAATTTAGTTAGATTATGATACTATAAGGTTCCAAGTATTTTATTAGTTTAAAAACAAAAATATTATTTTTTCCCACATTTTTAGCCAACTTCGGTACTCCATTTCCTTAACTTACATTCATAATGCTGCCTTCATTTTATTAAATAGATTTTCATGTTCCATGTGTAGTAATGATGTCCACATTGCTAGTTAATAAACACAACGTGCACATTGGATATTTTGTAATTCTTTTATTTTGGGTGGTAGATCAGTTATCATTAACACAATTAACATTTACATAAATGCCTTGTACAAGAGCAGAGAAAGTTTTGTGGCTACCCACATGACATTTTGAAGGTATAACGTTATGATGAGAATAGCCTGACATATATTTGAGATTTGACGACTTATAAAATCACAGATTACGTATTTGACTGTACAATCTCTGTGTGTATTAATAGCAGCAAAGACAGGTGTAAGTCATCTTATAATGTCATCAGGAGACCACTCCAACTTAGACATATTGTCTGGGAATGTCAGTATTCCATAGACTTATAGTTCAGATGTTTATTTAACTCACAACAAAACAGAACATTGCATAATTAAGATAACCAAAGGAATGTCGGATTTTCCAAGAAAGTAATGCCATTAAAGAAAACTATCTGTTTTATTTTATAATATGCCGTACTCCAGGACAGGTTAAAAAGATATGATTACCTTTATTTACAAAATACCAGCAATTACTATACATATGGAAGACTTCCATGCTTTTAAACATAAAACATCAAATATAAATGGTATAACTGCACTAATATTTCTCAATAGATGTAGTATCCTTGCTCTATCTTTCAAAAAGCAGATAACTAATCTATATACCTGACATCTATTGTGGGCATAAACAGTTCAATGTTTTGAACCAGATGATATGATCTAAGGACACCAGATGGCTCTGATGCTAATGCCTCTGTTCCAGATAACAGAAACTTCCGATGGCTATGTCGGCCCTTGCTGTGAACGCTTAATCTCAAAGTGGATTTTAATGATAATATTGCAACGGTTGCCCTGAAAGGTTCAATCAAGACCTTGCAAAAGCATTTACATACATGTTAAAAGATGAACAGTTATATTTTTCTGCTGTAGTGTATATTTTTATTTTACATACCTTCTTCTTCTTCTTCTTCTTCTTCTTCTTCTTCTTCTTCCTCTTCATCATCACCATCAACATCACCATCAGCATCATCATCATCATCATCATTATTAACACTATGATTATTTTTATTAGTCCGTGTCTGGAAAAACCGAAGTCTTCTATCTGAACAAATGGGGCCAATAACGGTGGTAATGTCCTCTGCTCGGGTAAACGGAATAGTCAGGGAAATGATTTCCTAATAATAAATACGTGAGTTTGAATATCCAGTTAACCGAATAATGTTCCTTTTTTAATTTTTAAGTGACTATAAAATTGTATTATGAAGATTTTGTTTTATTTGCATAAATTTGAAATGTTATGTAACTTTTGTTTTGATTAGTTAATTTTAAATGGTGTTTAAATAATTATATTGATTATATTTAATTACAAGGGCAGCTCAATAAAGAATGAGCATAATTTTTTACGGTCATAATTTCTCGCACTAAAATTTAATCTTATTATACTCTGTTAGATTAATATGAAACAAACACGTCATAGTAGATTCATTGTTGGTACTGCTGGTTGCCGCCTGTAAGAACCAGGCAATTTCAGACATGTTCAGTATCTCCTACCGCTGCAATGGAACTAACAGGCAGTTAAAGTTGATGTTAGAGGAAGATCCGGAAATTCTTTCAAACGTAATCACTGCCGAGGAAACTTGGCTACATCATTGTTATCCTGAGAGCAAACAGCGAAGCTCAGTGTGGAAATCTCCTTCATCACCAACACTCCAAAAAGAAAAAGTGGTTGCTTTTGCTTTGAAAGTTATGGTCATCTCATTCTTTGATATTCATAGAATCTTTTATCACAATGTTGTACCTGCACACGCATCTGTAACTGGACAATATTACAGGGTTGTCCTGAAAAAATTCAAGTAAATATTAGGCGCAAAAGACCACATTTCCATGAAGTAGGCTTGATGCTACACTACGATAATGCGCGGCCGCATATTGCCAACGTTGTTGAGGAATATCTTGCAAAAATCAACGTGATGAGAAATCCCTCACCCTCCCTATAGTCCGGATTTAGACACATGTGACCCTTTTCTATTCCTTAACTTGAAGAAAAGCCTTTGTGGGAGGCACTATCCATCATCAGAAGCAGCGGTGAAGGCTGCGGAGGTGATTTTGAAGGATCTCTGATAAAAGGTTTCCAGCATGTCTTTGAAGACTGGCAGAAACGCTGGGACAAGTGATTGACATTCAGGGGAGACTATTTGGGAAGGACCATCAAATTTGGAGTAAAGGTACGTTGTCAAAAAACAATGTGATCATCCCATATTGAACAACCCTCGTATTTTGAAATTTTGTAATCTGTTGAAATGTAATTTTTTCCTCTGCTTTTCAAATTTTGTATCTTTATATGTTTTTGGTCAAGTTTTTGAAGAGTTTTAAAAGTTTTTTTGTAAGTTTTTGAAAGATTTTATATTAAGGGCATATTGATTACCAGAACGTGAAAAATTGGTTACCACCATTGTAGTTAGTAGCTTTATAATTTAACTGGCTACGAGTTAAATTTTTACTGGATACCAATTTTTGTAGGTATTATCTGTAAATTGGTAGTTAATTTGAATTATTTTATTATATACCTATGTTTTTAAATTTTGTTTTATGATCTGAAAAATGTTGGAGTGTAATTGTACTGTTTTTGTAGTTAACTGGTTTTTGAAAAATAAGAATTTGGAGAAGATCTCCCGGTGTAAGAAATTAGGAACCGGGATGTAGATTTTCAGATTTTATTTATTTATTTGTATAATGCTCCTATTTTATCATCGAAATGTGTAGAGGACCTTTAATAACCTGACGATGTCCCCAAACTGCTATCTTCTTGCTATGTTAAAGTGAATTTAGAAGAACAAACTAAAGGGTAATCAAGTGACAGCCTTATACACATACCGGAGGAAACAATGTCCCAAGAGACTATCAATGATCGTGTCATTTGGTGCCTGGACGATGAGAAGAATGATGAATCCATTATACAGCTCGGATTTTCTACCTAAATTAGAATATATAAGTAAGACATTAAAAGAAAACAATCTGTTCCATGGAAGAGTAACTACACTAAGGAAAGTTTGTAGGAAACTAAATTTCAAAGTTGTAAAATATACTAACAGAGGAAATCTGTTAATGAAAGTCTCGATGCTGTTCCAAACC
Source organism: Mantis religiosa (assembly GCA_030765055.1). Taxonomy (NCBI): domain Eukaryota; kingdom Metazoa; phylum Arthropoda; class Insecta; order Mantodea; family Mantidae; genus Mantis; species Mantis religiosa. The sequence goes on from CM060950.1 coordinate 320,903,209, forward strand.
CATTTGCCTATTTCAATTTGTGAAAACAATGAAACAATTGAGGTGCAATTGTTGACAGTTTGAGGCTTCGATTAATGGAGTCATGCTAAATGTAAAGGAGATGAACGCGACTTCCCTCTTCAGACGTCCATAACAAAAGACTAACGCTTTATATTTTTGCATAAGATTTCTGAAGAGGCTCTATTCCCAGCACCTTGGTGATCTTTAAAACGAAGTCTACCAAGTGCTGTCATGAGGAAATGGACTACAAGACGTTTAGGATTGGTTTGTTAACCAATTACTGCCAAACGCACCTTGCACCAGTGTCTACATATCTGCAGAAACAAACAAGACATCCCTCAAATCAGAAATGAAGTTATGCCTCCCATATGAAACATTGAATTTGATCCATGCACTACTAAAGCTTTACTGCATGAACATATCATAAAAATCATCTCAAAAGTTTGAAATATTTCGGGACCATATCAGCCCAGGACTACTAATTACCCAAAAATATGTTTCCAAAACACAATATATTGTTTACGTAAAGCCATGTACCCAAAATTGTTTGATAGTGAACTGCAAAATCTAAAGGGAAAACCGGCAAAAACTAAAATAGGTTTATTAGGATAAGGATGGTTTAAATAATTTTGGAATATTCTGACATTGACTGCAAGGAACATTTTGACATATCTGATACTCATACTTCCTCTACATATTATCGGTCAGTAGACGGTAAAAATTATTTATATTTAGTGTCTTTAGGTACATTATCTTCACGTTTTTCTTCTTCTTCTGATGCTTTAACGTACCTGTTTGTTGCTCAATATTCTAGTATGGGAGAAAGTGCGTTTTTTAAATTGATTCAGTAAAACAGCAGCTTTTTGTGCCATCTGCCTTGGTTGAGCATGTTTTATTCTGGATTATTTTATATGAAACATGTATCTAAAAATTTGAACCCTGGTAAACATATTGGAGATATAAATACAGAATCTATAGAATTCCCGATGCGCTAACCCCAAGAAAGAAACAAAGAAAGAGAAAAAAAGAAAAACGAAATCAGACACAAAATGGGGGAAATGTTCAGCATCGCGGCTGGATAGAAATTTTTAGATCGAGCTGCTAATTTTATCCTTATATTGATGGTAAATTGCTTCGGTGAGGAGATCTTTCTATATCTGCAAATTCATTAACATCTGAATGTTACTAATTAGTGTTATTTGCTACTAACTTGGTGTGACTACATAAATTCGCTTTAAATTGTGCGATTGCTCTAGATCTTCGGCATGTACACTCATAACGTTAACAGAGCGTGTAATAAAACATGAGAAATTTTAAATGTCCTCTCCCCCGCAATAGAAGAAGATGATTTCACTGAAACTGTAAGTAGTGCAATATGCTAAACCTACGAATGCCTGTGACTTAGATATAAATATGTCATCTTCTAATAAAAGTTGTAAAACAATGAAACAATAGAAGGTACGAAAAGCAGCTGAAGATCAAATAAAGAAGGCTGGGAAACATTTGAAGTTATCTTTAAACCAGGTTAACAAACCTTTGAATACAAATGCTTTATGCGCATTTCCAGTCCTTTTAACAAGCACCACGCAAACCAGCCAGAAACTTTAAGCAGATAACAGCGCGTCAAATGCATATTTTGCTACCATTCCTACAATATATATATAACTTATTACAGGGTAACTTAGATGACAAGAACTCAGATGGCGAATTTGGGACTACCAACGAGAAAATTCCTCCAATCTGCTTAACTGATATTTAATACTATCAACTATTTATTCACACTATACGCGGTCAACTGAAATCAAAATTTCATACTGCACTAAAAGGAAAAATCATTAAAGTTTCACTGCTACAACTGCTGATTTTCCTGCTCTGAGAGCTTATTTTGCTTATATAAAACAAAAATACCATGCATATAGGAATACTAAAGATAAAAGTTTCTCTCTAATCGTTAGGAATCTACCCTGCTCCCTTAGTAATGAGGAGATTTTAAGAGCACTACAAGAACTAAAGTATCCTGTCCGCAAAGTTGCAAGGCTACAAGGAAAAAATAAACATTCCATTGTTCTCTGTGCAGTTGAACTCACTGACAGCGATGAAGGTAAATCTATTCTAAATCTTACCCGTCTACTATATAGTGTAAGCAAGGTATAACCTAGACGGAAATCAACTGTTATCCCACAATGCATTCGTTGTCAAAACTATGGGCATAACAAAAATTATTGTCAACTTGAACAAGGGACGTCAGGTGTATTGGATCCCATGTTTTCTATAACTGCAAACTTCCTAAAACTACTCCCTCAAAATGTGTGAACTGTCATGAACAACATCCCGCAAATTTCAGAGGATGTTCTCACTATTTACGTTTAGAGAAACGCTCCTATCAATCACATAACCTGCAGCGAAAACTGCCTCAGACCATCACTGGATCATCTGTTCCTGAAACATCCGATTTTTCACCTCTTTCTCAAATCTCAAGTGATCTATCAGCCTCAGCACCGAAACAGGCACAAGTTAACTCACCGTCTAGACAACCTCCACGCACATATCATTGCACCTTTACGGACGTTATGAACAGCTCCAGACTAAACCAGCAACCAGAGGAATCATCTTCAACCAGCTTCTTCCTTACTAATTTACTGTATATATTTTTACCTAATATCTTCTCATTCATAAGTTCATATCTGCCAGCAAATCAAAGGTTTATTATCTCTCCCCTGTCATCATTTTTTCACAATGTCTGTACGAAATTCTACTTCTGTCTATCAATTATCACTTCTAAATTGGAACGCTAATGGTCTTCGTCTTAAAAGAGCCTCCCTTATTGCCTTTCTTTCGGCTCACAACATTGATATAGTATGTGGCACCAAAAAACATTTCTTACCAAATGTAACTTTTTCTCTCCTTGGATATAAAATATACCGAAAAGACAGTGTTGCCCCTCTGCTTCCGGTGGAGTATCCATAATAATAAAACGCAAAAATTCACACCACAAAATAGTTCTTCATAGCATAACAGAGTTTAAAATTTTTGGAATTATAAGTTCAATGCCCTGATAATGTTTTCGTCGTAATTTAGGCCTACAAACCTACAGCCTATTTACAAAATTTCGCCTATCTAAAATTGATTTTTCCAAATGCTGGTTCTACACTATTACTAGTCGATTTAAATTGCGAGTATATATCATGGGGATGACGTACAAGTAATCTAAATGGTCGTCGACTATATGAACACATTAACAACAATGATATACAGTTCTTAGCACCGGCTGAACCAACATACTATTCTTATTCTTTAACTTCATCCCCTGACATTCTGGACATAGGAGTATGTAAAAACATGCATCCACCTGCATACGTTACTACATTGTCGGCCCTGGACTCTGACCACTGCCCAGTAATGATTACATTTGAATCACAATCATATATAACATTACAACAGCCACATCAGATAAACGGCTACGTTAATTCGGACCAATTTCAGTCCAGAATAGGCACATCATTAACTTCAGCCTATCACCTAACCTAGAGCTCAGCTATCAATAATGCCGTTCAGCACTTCACAGATACTATCTGTTCTTGTATCAAAGAATCAACAACTCGCTCATACCATCCTAGACCTCACCTATATCTACCTATGCATATTATTCACCTAATCAGAGAAAAGCATCGCATCCGAAGGCAGTGGCATTGACAAAGACATCCTTCTCTACGCAGAAGGCTAAACAGCCTCATTCGTACCGTTAGGCAAGAGCTAGAACAGCATCGTCATAATTTTTACCAAACGTATCTGTCTTCTTTATCCATGAACTGTATGTAGATACACAAAAACAAACCTAAAGTTACAAATAGAATTTTACACACATCGCCGAATGAGCTATCCTGCTTTTTCAGGATATGACCTCTTACCAAACATAGTACTAAAGAAACTGATAATGAAAACACTCGTTTAGCTGACAGAAATCTTTAACTTCTCTCTATGAACTGGTTACTTACCTCGTCATGGAAAATAGCAGAAATAATGGTATTTCACAAAACTCAAAAACCGAAACATCTTCTATCAAGCTATAGGCCAATCAGTCTGCTTCCCACTTTATCAAAATATTTTAGAAAGTAATCCAAAAACGCTTAGCAGAATTTTTCTACAAAACAACATTATACCATCGTATCAATTTGGCTTTCGTCCTCTGCATTCAGCAACTAATTAGCTACTAAGAGTTAGTGAGAGCATTATAAAAGGATTTGAAAAGAAACAGTATACCTCTACCAATTTTCTAGATATAGCTCAAGTTTTCGATACTGTATGCCGCACTGGTATACTGGTGAAACTACATAGAATTGTACTCCAGATTACCTGAACAGAATAACTAAAATTTTTTCTCACAGAACCAATTTTAGTGAGAATAGACAGTTACAAATCCGAACTTCGTCCAATAGCATCAGGAGTTCCACAAGGATCAATTCTGGCACCACTATTATTCAATATATTCATGCACAGACTTCTAAATACAAATGCCATATCCACAGCTATGTATGCCGATGACGCCGTTATTTTTTTATTCGCGTCCAGACTTAAGTACTGCAATCAACAGGCTACAAATTTCATTCAATATGTTATCTAAGTGATTCAAAATGTGGCGAGTAGTATAATAAATATTAATAAAACGGAAACGAAAGTATTCTACTTAAAATATTATCAAGATTCAACCCCATTGGATATGCAGGGAAAACAACTAACATGGAAGCCTCCAAAGACACCAGTGAAATATATAGGCGTAATGCCTGACACTAAATTAACCAGGAATTATCATTTATCTTACATATCCACAATAGCCATTTCTGGGAATTAAAAAGCTGTATCCATTGCTACTGAAGAAAACACAGCTTGGTATGTAGTGCTCAATATTGATCTACAAGTCTCTTATAAGCCCCATAATTTCTTACGCTGCTCCTGTATGAGGTGCACATTCATCGACTTCAGGTTATACAAAACAAATTTCTCCGCAGTATTAAAAAGGCTCCGTGGTTCATTAGAAATGATAAACTCCACCAGGAACTTGGTATTCTTCCCATACATCAGTACTTCAAATTGATATCAAACACATTCTTCTTTAAATTATCCGAACTACCAGGTGCTGTAACATATGACATTGGACGACGAATCTTCGAAAGTATCAGATTGAAAAGAAAACTGCCTGAAGACAACCTGCTCACTGATTCAGAAGCTAGCGACTTTTCTCACTAATTCAAATATCCTCTATTTTTCTCAAAACACCACTGATCATAATCTAGCCTCGCATACCTAACCTCACTTTTCAATTGTTATCCATTTTATTTAATGTTAGTGTATGTGTCAGTTATCCTGTTATATACCTTATCTTTTATTATCTTTCATTTAAATGTGTCTTTAATTGTTTTCTGTTTGCTTATGTTATAAATTTATCACCTATTGTATATGTTAGAGGACACTAATTCCTCAGTTGTTAATTTGATTGTAGTACTTATGTAATGTATCAATGACTTGTCTAGCAATACTGCTGATCAGGCAGGTAATAAATTTAAAAGGAGACACAAACTGTGAATCATAATAATGTATAATTATAAATATCCATATATTTCAAATTTAAAGACAAACAGTCAAACATTAGAAGAAAAAAACCTGAATGCGAATGTAGGTGATGAATGCGCAGGTGCAAATTCTAAAACATATCATACACATTACAATATCTCATTTAGAAAACGTGTTAAACAAAAATGGGAAATGGAAAACAATTTGATATAAAATAGTCGTCATGATAAGTGTAATGGTTTGTAAACATCAATGCTAAGCATAGGCATAGGAAGGAAAAAAGAAGAAGCGAAAGAAATAACATCGTATATTCATTTGTTTTATAGCACTGCAAATTCTACGAGATACATGCTTCGGCTTATTGAAGGCATTGCATTGATACTAGAAACAATTGAATATCGCGAATGAAAAGAATAAAAAAGTGCAGAGCTTTGTATCCTTTGCGACTCTTAGCAAAAATGCCTGATTGCGCTTCGATTATACCTGTCTTAAGAGATAACAATTAAAAAAATGAATAAACAAGTAAGTAAATATAAACTTACATAATGCAGCAAAACATAAACAAAATAGCAAACAAAATTTCGAATACCAATTAAGTACCAAAATTTACTGATATGATCTTGCTTCCCTTACCTATGTTGAAGTAGCATTCTCTAGCATTAGTCGTGAGTACCATTTCTCATTCGACCAGATTGTTTCTTCTGATTACGTATCACCACTATAAACAAATAAAGGAAAGGAATTACCCATAATTATCGTTTGAGTCGTAAGTTATATTTAAAGTTTACGAGGGCTGTTCAATAAAGAATGATCTTAATTTTTTACAACGTATTTTCACCCGAACATCGGAATTGCTGAGAGAACCAGCTGGCAAGTAGGGGCCAGAAGGGAAGCACTCAGACCACGCCCACCCATTTATCTGTGTAGCGCTCACGGAGGGGATGGTTAGGGAATGTAATTGTGTGAGCTACGTAATCCTTTGTAATCGGCAAGTATTCCAACTGTAATTCGGTAGAAATAAAGAACATTTTGAGTTTGTGCAATGGGACTGTCACTGTGTCTTTACTCATCCTCATAATTTTGGTGACCCTTCTCCAAATAGTCCCCGTGAATGCGATGCACCTGTCCCAGCGTTTCTGCCAGTCTTCAAAGAGATGCTGGAAACCATTTATTGACGGATCTTTCTAAATCGCCTCTGAGGCCTTCACCACTGCTTCAGATGATGGACAGTGCCTCCCACGAAGGCGTTTCTTCAAGTTAGGGAATAGAAAAAAGTCACATGGGACTAAATCTGAACAATAGGGAGGATGAGGGATGCACTTCACGTTGATTTTTGTAAGATATTCAGCAACAACATTGGCAATATATGACTGCGCATCCAGCCTGCTTCACGGAAATGTGGTCTTTTGGGCCTGATATGGAATTGCAATGTTTTCTGGAGATCCCTGTAGTATTGTCAAGTTACTGATGTGTGTTCAGGTACAAAATACTGATAAACCATTCCATGAATATGAATGAACTTTCCCAGCAGAAGCCACCACTTTTGCTTTTTGGGGGGTTGGTGATGAAGGGGATTTCCACACTGAGCTTTGCTGTTTGCTCTCAGGATCAAAATGATGTAGCCAAGTTTCATCAGCAGTAATTGCGTTTGAAAGAAACTCCGGATCTTCCTCTAACATCAACTTTAACTGCATGTTGCCACCATTGCAGTGGTAGGCGATACTGAACATGTCTGAACTTCTCACAGGCGGGAACCAGGAGTACCAACAATGAAACTACTACGGTCTGTTTGATTCATATTAAGCTAACAGAGTATAACAAGATTGAATTTTAGTGTGAAAAATTATGACCGTAAAAAATTATGATCATTCTTTATTGAACAGCCCTCGTACATAAAATTCCTACACAAAACACACGTAAAGAATTTACAGAATTTAGGCGTGTCCGGGAAACTTTTACAATGTTTCTTTCTATAAGATCCTAATTCGGCTATCAAAAAGAATTGAAATCGAAATATTTTTTGCCAAATTGGTGGAATTGTTGTTAAGTGGAAAGTAAGAAAGGAAGAGGGAAAATAATAAAGGCAAATAAAAGGTAAAAAGGGTTAACAGAACATCCAATCATACACAAACTGTGATTGATAATAAAGTAGCTAAAACACAGCGAAAACTCAACGTACAAGAAACATTTGAAGTTCGCGAAAGCTTTGAATAAACAGGGGCAAAGAGATCTAAATCATTTGGGGGACGCAGAAAATGGTAGATGCGCTTCAGGTATTTCTATTAAAGAATCAAATAAATAAGTAAATAAATAAACAAATAAACAAGAAACGAACGAACGAACGAACGAAAGAACAATCGAACACACAATCAAACAAACAGATAAATATATAAATAAACACATAAATAAGAAGAGCAATGAATACATAAATAGATAAACAATTAAATACTTTGAGTAACTAACTAATTAAATGAATAAATATATAAAAAGGACAGAAAAATAGATAAATACATAAATAGATCAATAGATAAATAATTAGATTAATAAATGACAGATATATAACTAAATATATTAGTGAATACATAAGTATTTACATAAATAAACAAATAAGGAAGTAAATAAATAATTAATAAATAAATAAACAACAAAGGAAGAATAAATAAATAAAAATCAATGAATGAATAAATGCATGAATATATCAGCATTTATTGCTATGATCTCCATTCAATTACGAATGGTGAAGTGGTGTCTTCTGGAATTAATTTGGAGTAATATTCCTTACTTTTTCCAGATATTTTTGCCCGATTAATGTTTAATCTCCTTCACTACTGCTTAAAATTATCACGATAGGTTTAAATTGTATGTGCGTTTAAATGTTAAATATGAATAGGTGGTAAAAAGAAGAAGCATAAAACAAATAATATCGAAAATTCGTTTTGCTTGTAGCACTGCGAATGGGACAAGCTAAACACTTCTTCTTATTGGCGGCATTCCATCATGAGTATAGACAACTGAAAATCGGGAAAGGAAAGACTTAACAAAAGGCAAACAGATTTGATCCATTTTGGCGCCGTACAAAGAAATCGTATTTCGCTTCACTGATTTCTATTTTGGGAGATAAAAAATAAATGGAAGGAAGTAAAATGTTGCATAACGTCAACAATGAAGAGCAACCAAATTTTCGAATGACTAGGTAGGGCCCTGTAGTGTTTGTTTTGAGAACAAATTCCTGTTCTTCAAGATTGTTTCTTCTGATGACAGCATCATGACCATAAAAAATACATGATGCTGCATAACCTAAAAATAAAGGGTAATCCAAATTTCGGGTACGAAGTAAACTTAAAGTTTCGTCTTGATCTAGTTTCGTTAAGGAATAGCGAGGTAGCGCCCACTGAAATTACTTTGGAGTACTATTCCAATTTCGTTCAAACTTCCTTTCCTGTTTACTGCTTTTTATGTTTCATTACTGCCTAGAAGTTAGCCTGATAGTTTTAAGTTGTACCTATATACGTATATTAGGTACTCGAATAAAGAGAGGTAGAAGAAGAGGAAGAAGAATAAGCAGAAGAAGATGAAGAAGAAAATATAAAGAAGAAGAGGAAATAAAGACCGTAAATTCGTTTAGTTTGTAGCGCTTCAAATTCTGCGAGGTTAAAGCTTCGTGTTATTGGCGACATTATATTGGTACTAGAAACAATTGAATATCGCGAAAAAAGTGATTGAGAAAAGACAAAGCCATTTTATAATTTGGGGCTCTTAGCAAAGAGGTTTATTTGCCTTTTATTTATTACTGTCTTAGGAGATAACAAATAAATATATGAATAAATAAGTAAAAACATACATAATATTCCTTAACATAAACAATAAACAGCAAACAATCTGGTGGATAACATTTAAATATAAATATTTATTGCGATGACCTCGTTTCCTTTGAATGGCGAAGTAGCACCCTCTAGAATCAGCTTGGACTAATATTTCCTATTCTTCTAGACTTCTTCTTCTGATTACTTCATCATCACCATAAACAAACAACGAAAGCAATTACACATATCTGTTATTTGCGTCTGAGATAGGTCTAAGGAACAGTCCTACAGGGAAAAACACGTTCAACATTTCCGAACTTATATATTTTCATAAAAATCTAATTCGTCGAAACATTTCACTCAAACGTTTTAAAACGAAAATATATTTCCAAATCTATAACAGTCCCACTGTCTTTAGCAGGATGGAAACAAAGGAAGTAAGAGATAAGGAAAGGAAACACAAAATAAAAAAGTATAAAAGAAGAACAAACCAGACACAAACTATGAAGGATAATAAAGTAGTTAAATCATGAACAACATTATACCAGGTGAGTCTTCTGCCCCTCTTATTGAGATCTATACAACACGCAGTTTATAGTCTAAGTGAAAAGATCGACCCTTGTAACACAGAATCCGTTATTGCAGCTCTGCCCTTCTATTCGGTTTTCTAGTAACTCAGCATTAATACTTACAGCCCTCTATGAGGACCAAGAAGTTGCCAAAAGCTGAAATTAACTGCTTCTCATGTATATAATACTAACCTCTGTTTGATATAACCTTGCCCCGCTGACATGTGTCACTCCGCTTGCAACTACCTTCCCCCTCACCCTAACTGGCTAAAGCTTTCGCACCATAGGCCATAGGCGGTGCCTAACCGTCACTTTTAAACCTGCAGTAAACATAATAATTACCAGGAAGATATATAAAATTATAAAAATAAGTATATGAAGGCATGAAAAAGTAAGGAAGTTTATAAGGAGACTCAGCACGTTGAAACTGAATAAATGAGCAATGCAACAGAAACAAGTTGATAATGAAAGGCCTTAGGGCCTCTTCCACTTGGATTTTTCTACAACCGGCACACATACGTTGCAAAAATGCTCGTCTTTCAGTCTTAAAAGTCGCATCACGCCGTACTTGTCGTGTGTCCTTCATTCCCCCAAGTCTCGTCAAGGTAGTATATTTTGCTACTTCTATCCCGGTACAGTCTGATTGTCCTTAAATAACCTTTTCGCTACACAGCTATATCGCCCCTGGAGTGACAAGTTTTCCTGTTGTCCCAATTTCATATCGCAATGTTCCTACGCATCTAACACAGCTGTAAGTTCAGAGCACAACTGTTCGAGTTCTCCCACTGACAAAGACGGAGTCTCTGTGAGTGCATTAGGCACATGCCCTACAACTCTTTTTTTCTCCGCCTTGTAAGTGTTCTGCCTTGCGATGCTTCAGCGAAAAACTGGCAGTAGACTCTGCCATTATACGTATAATAATTACACGTGCAATAGACTGTCAATAAAATGATTTAGCTCTAGTAGTCGGCACAACACATCTTCGAATGGCGATATATGACAAATCCAGTTCAAAACAAGGACAGTGATAAAAGTCATATAAACAGATATGTCACCACTACCGCTAAAGCACGTGCTATCGTGCCATGAGAAAGACGGGCTTCTGAGCAAAGGAACCTGCTCTTTACTTCATTTAAGAATTAACATGCGTTTCAGATAAATCAACTCTGTTGCGCAATACATTTTATTCAGACACTTACGAAAATATAAAATTGAGAATTCCCTTCCTACATATAAAGATATATCACCATGTTAAGTAACGAACTAATTTTTACCGCACAACAGTCTATACTACCATAGCAGCCAATAGGAGTTGATACGGTCACGTGACTGTTTAGAGATACGGGGTAAGCTCATGTGAAACAAGGTTTAACAAGGTGAAAACCGAATGCTTTACTAAAGAGCGCCAGAGAGCACGTCGCAGATGGCGGAGTGGGTTAACTTGCAGGAATGTAGTGATACGAAACCTAGCTTCCAAACCACATCTCATATTTTCGTTTTTTTCTTTTCTCCCAATCTTTATTGCCTGTATTCAAGTTACTAATTTGATTATTGCTACTATTGGTTCACTTTTGAGCCAAAGAGGAAAGAAATACAATCAGATATCTGGGACCTATATGGATTTGCTCGCCATGTAAGTTGGGCTGAGCTCATTCTAAAGTGAGGTAGTTTAGGCCCTTGAATTTTAAAGGACAACCACGGGCTATCTTTATCTTTACATAGGGATCATGTTTAACCTTATGACCCTTATAACCTGCACGGCATGTTGTAGATCATGTTGCATAGTTGGCTTTCGTTTCTGGCAGAATATCGACCACATCACATATAATAGATTTTATGTCATGCTTATATTTATGTTTCACTTTCATTTGCGAATGTTTGAAACTTGATTGAGTGAGTCAAGAACAATACCCAGCATAATAAAACATCTGCTAGGAACTACACATCTATAACTACATGCCAGCGGAAAACATGTCTATTATTATATTTTGTAGACGCCTATAATGTTGTAAAAGTGTTATTTGTATTATAACATCAAATTATAGGCCCCAAGAGATAAAACAAAGGGCAATAAAAACTTTGAGCTCATCACGAAGGATCTGAACCCAAGTCAAACGGGCATTCCAGTGATGTAACCTGTACGATACCACTTAGCCAACAATATCTTGCTGGGGAAGGTTTCTATATGAACTAAATAACCGCGGACCTAAGACTCACCTCGAAAATTACACGCCTTCTACAGCTTTATACAGTGTTTTAAGCTCGTTTTTTGTAGTTTTAGCACAAATAAAAAACCTGCATTTGCCAGAACAATTACCGCTTGGCTCTCAACAAGGTGGCCCGGGTCCGATCCCAGGGTTCCGCAAAGTGAGATTTGTGGTGGACAACATGGCGCTGGGGCGGGTTTTCTCCGGGATCTCCGGTGTCCCCTGCCATCTCATTCTACCGGTGCTCCATCTTCATATCATGTCTCATCAGTGTCATCGCTTGCGGTGCCATATGTAGTGAACGCGGGCGTTAAACACTACACATTTCATTTTTAATTGCAACTGTGTTGTATTTAAACTTCACTCCGAATTATAGAATAAATAACTAAATAAACCCAAGTAGTTTTATTTATATAGATAAGTTTAGACAACTTTTATTGGCCGTACGATGTTCGGCGGGTGAGCTAGAATTATATACAACTTATATTGTCACGGCGACGAGAGAGATACGCGCGGCTTGTGTACACAAAGAGCCTGCGGGCAAAGATAACAGACAGATAGTGTAACACTGAGATAAAAGGCATGCGAAAACAGATAAAGCTAGAACATTCTGGTAGCATATAGATTGATGGAGAGTGTTCAGCTGCTTGTTTATTCTGGAACAGTCTGGAATTATCAGTGGAGGTACTTAATGAAGCAACGACTGTCCAAGAGTCAGTCTTAAACAAGAGTAAACAGACGTTGTAAACAGATGTAATTAGAACGCTGTTGTTGTGATCACCGACCTTGGTAGATTGTTTTTTTTTTTTAATTTACGTCCTCCAACGATTACTCATATCGGACGATGAATGAAATGGGCGAAAATGATGCTCAAATGAGTCCGGCGTCCATGGAGCTGAGAGTTACCCGACATTCGTCTTTCAGGATAAGGGACAACCCCGGAGAAACCTTATCCAAGTAACTAACCCTGACCGAGATTCCAACAGGGGACCTCTTGAATGTGAGGAAGACACGCTACCGTCTACGCTACCGAGGTGGGCTTTGTAGACTGTGATTGTGTATGCGATATAATACTGCTGCTGTGAGTGTATTTCTACGCAAATAAAGAACGATTTGAATTGCTGCAAATTGGACTTTTAATTTTGCGGACCCACAAAGTCACAATATGTATTATTTAAGGTTTATTTTGAGTAGCCCCATTTGCTGTCTGCAATTCTTTTGAACATTTTTAGTCTTTGTTGTACATTTTCTGCAATTGTTTTATATGTGTTTATTCCATTTTTATATTTGCGCGTACAGTAACTCCTAAACATTTGTAGCCTTCTGCAGGTTGAATATTTACTTTATTAGGAACTATGAAAAGTATTTGTTAAGAATAGTTTAATATAAACATTTCAAATTAGTTTCCTTAAGTTCCATTCATAATGGTACGTTTTGGAATGCTGCCTTCATTTTATTAAATAGAGTTTCATGTTCCATCTGTAGTAGTGATATCCAGATTGCTAGGTAATCAACACAAAGAGCCCATTGAATATTTTGTAATCCATTTTATTTGGGTGGTGGATCAGTTATCATTAACACAATTAACATTTACATAAATTGTCTTGTACAAGAGCAGAGAAGTTTATGTGGATAACCACATGACATTTTGAAGATATAACGTTATGATGAGAATAACCTGACATATATTTGAGATGTGACGACTTATAAAATCACAGATTACGAATATTACTGTACAGTCTGTGTGTATTAATAGAAGCAAAGACAGGTGTAAGTCATCTTATAGCGTCATCAGGAGACCACTCCAACTCAGACACACCGTCTGGGAAGCCCGGTATTCCATAGAATTATAGTTCATGTGTTTATTTAACTCACAACAAAATACAACTTTGCATAACTTAAAAACCTGATCTAAAATGTCCAAATTATTAAGCAATATATTAATGAAAACTATCTGTTTTATTTTATAATATGCCGTACTCCAGGACAAGTTAAAAAGAAATGATTATCTTTATTTACAAAATATTTACTATTACTACACTAATGGAAGTCTTCCATGCTTTTGAAAAACAAAAATTCAATTGTAAAATGTATAACAACATAAATATTTCTCAAGACATGCAGTATTTTGTTTATTTTTCAAAAAGAAGCCAACTAATGTATATACCTGACATCTATTGTGGGCATAAACAGTTCACTGTTTTGCACCAGATGATATGATCTAAGAACACTTGATGGCTCTGTTGTTAATGTTTCTGTTGCCGATAAAAGAAACCTCCGATGGCTATCTTAGCCGTTTCTGTGAACGCTTTATCTCAAAGTGCATTTTAATGATACTATTGCAACGGTTACCCTCAAAGATTTAATCAAGATCTTCCAAAAGCAGTTACATACATCTTAAAAGAAGAACAGTCATATTTTTCTGCTGTAGTACGTATCTTTATTTTACATACCTTATTATTATTATTCTTCTTATACCTCCTTCTTCTCCTCCTCTTCTTGTTCTTCTTTTTCTTCTTCATCTTATCATCTGTGGGCGTGCCGTGGCTCTGTGGTTAGACCGCTTGGCTTTCACCAAGGCGGCCCCTGTTCGATCCCAGGCGACCGCAAAGTGAGATTTGTAGTGGACAGCACGGCGCTGGGGCGGGTTTTCTCCGGGACCTCCAGTTTCCCCTGCCTTCTCATTCCACCGGTGCTCCATCTTCATCTCATGTATCATCAGTGTCACAGCCTGCGGTGCCGTAGGTAGTAAAAGCGGGCGTTAAACTGTACACATTTCATTTTCATTTTTCATCTTGTCATTATCATTATAATATTTAGATTACATTATTTACTGTGCATATTCCAATATTTTACAATTTACAACTTTTGGCTACATTTATTTGTCTTTACCTTGCTGCTACCTTGGCTTACATGACACGCTGTTCTTCTGCTCTGTCAGGTAGCTCTTTACCTTCATGACTTCTTGTTACTTAATTAACCCCATTCTCCCCCTCATTTTCCTTTCTTATAATCTTTACATTTCTGGCCCATTTTTCTTTTACATTCTGCAAGAACTCACCAATACTTCTTACTATCTTGTCCTCCCTTCCCATTAATATTTTTATAGCTCCTATCTTCTTCTCTACTTTCACCCATTTTTCTTCCCAAACCCTTTTTCTTCGCATTGCAACATCCTCGCACTCTATTACATAGTGTTCTCTGCCTTGTTTTCCCCACAGAATTCACTAATTCCCGTTTACCTACCTCTTATCCCTGTTAGAAATACTTTTCCTGTTCTCTTCCATGCTAACACTTCTCTCCCTTGCCTATTGCAGTAATCTACATATGCCTCTCGTCCTCAATTTCTTTTTATTTGTAAAATTGTAAAATTTCATATTTTCTAGACTTCCCCATCTTTCCTGTCTTTCTATATCTTCTATCCTGCATTTTACAAATTTACGCACATGGCTTGCATTGCTTTCCTCTAATCTTCATATATCTGCAATTCCTATTTTTTCCATAATTCCTCCTATATTTGCCTAACCCGTAGGGGAGGGGATTCGTCCCCTTCAGCTGCCGTGGTGCAAGCGCTGCGGATCCCCAGCACTCGTGGTACCTCTGACGTTACTAGAGGGACCTTGGGCCGAACTGCCGAGCCCTTCCCGTAGTGGGCTTTGGGGGGGATTGGGTTGGAATCGACGGGGCAGTGGTTCCCAATGCCAGTGGGAGATCGGGTACGTCTCTGGACGGGGTTGAGGGAAGCTATATATTCCCGCGTACCAGCCTGCATAGCTAGTAGAAGGTGTGCTACAACACCAGGCGGCCCCACCGAGGTCATATCGGTAGTCTTCCCCTCTGGAGTTGGCGCTCGTAAGTGGCGTATCTACTTCCACCCGTCTTGTGTTTTCGGACTAGATGGGGGGGGGGGGGTCTTATTAGTTTCTAGTTCTTGCCTTATGGAAATCCCCACGGAGGCGCCGGCCCCCTTCGGGGACAGCTCGCTAACTTCCTGGTTATCAGAGGGGGTTCCGTCTTCACATTTGTGGACTGCCCTGGTAAATACCCTGGCACTGTAAGGAAATCAAATATATCAGCCCACCAACTATTTCAGTTTTCTAATTTTTTTTTCTGTCTCATGCATAATTTCATTGATTCCCCTTCTTCTTTGGGCAAACTCCTGGATTATCATTGTCGTCGTCATCGTCATCGTCATCATTAACGTCATCATCATTATCATTATCAGTCCGTGTTTGGAAAACCGAAAGACTTCCATCTCAATAAATGGGGCCATTAGCGGCGGTTCTCTCCTCTGCGCGAGTGAACAGAATAGTCGGGGAAATGATTTCCTAATAACTAATAAATACGTAAGTTTCAATCTCCAGTTAACTGCATAATGTTCCTATTTTGTCATCGAAATGTGTACAGGAATTTTAGTGACCTGACGATATGCCAAAACACACTTGTCGAAGTTGGCGAATTTTTACAGCAGATTTTACATGAATTGTAGCTGAAAGCAAACCTCACAACTGTCAAGACTATAAGTACTAACTAGTTATTCGCAGATCAGTAAATTACAAAAAAATTAGAAATGGTGGTATCGTTACTGTAATTAGAAGTACCAAAATAAATTACTTACCATGATACATTCACTTGTTTTCACTTTTTCTTTTTTTTCCTTGTTTCTATTCCCTATATTTACCTTTCTGTATTACTTTGTGTTCATTTATGTGTTTCTTGTGTTTTATTTGAGTATGTATACTACGATATTATATGTAAACACCTATGTATGATGAACATTGTAATTGGGCTTAAACTCTGCTATGTTCATAAAAATAAATACATAAATTATAATTGAATCTTACGTATTTATAAATTATTACGGAATCACTTCCCTATGTCGCGAGGTATGGTTTTGCGACGGGCCGCTATCGGCGCGTGCGAAAAATATAGTAAGTGTCCCAGCCACGCCCACGTGCGCGTAGCCCAAAGCACATGCCTAGAGAGAAAAATATAGAGACGTGTCTGGATAGTTCTCTCTTTCTCTCGCTGCATAGTGAAACTTCGTCAGCTTTCGAGCTATCCAGTGTGTTCTAGAACAACGAGTGGAAGTAAAAAAGAACCCGGGTAGACAGTTGGGGGCGCCCGCTACAGCGTCACATACACCCCATTGGCAGGTGGAGTGAGAAGTGAAGGATAGCCATTAGCCCGCAGAAGAGCTCCGTTCTCATGCTGGCCAAGACCTGTAGCTGGCACCCAGAAGGAGACCGGCGATTACGGCGGAGAAGAATCCCCTGGGTCCGAACCGCCAAAAACCTAGAAATCCAACCGGACTGCGGCCTCACCTTCACTCCGCATGTCAGGTCAAAGGCCGGCCTCGGCCACGCTGCGCTCAGGCAACACTACCCCAACTTTCGATCCACCATGCCCATCTGCCTCAAACTGCGGACGTTCCGTGCAATCGTCCCACCTCTGATCCTGTATGGATGCGAGGTCTGGGGTTCGGTGGCTCACACCACCCTCCACACGCTTCAAGCCGTGCAGAACAGAGCCTTAAGGATGATTTACGGTACCGACCGCAGGTTCCCATCTCACTTCCTGCACACCCAGTCTGGCATACCATACGTCGTAGACGTCGTGCGTAAACGAACATGCACGCTGTATGCCAAGATCACTCCTCACCCTAACCAGCTGGTGAATTAACTTGGTGAATACGACCATCGTCTCCCCAGGAGACGAAGGAGCTATCGCCTATCCAAGGATTGCCCTTGGCAATATATGACTGCGCATCCAGCCTGCTTCACGGAAATGTGGTCCCTTGCGCCTGATATGGAATTGCAATGTTTTCAGGAGACCCCTGTAGTATTGTCAGTTACTGATGTGTGTGCAGTTACAACATGCTTATAAGCCATTTCATGAATATGAATGAATGAGATGAACATAACTTTCCCAGCAGAAGCAACCACTTTTGCTTTTTTGGGGGTTGGTGGTGATGGAGATTTCCACACTGAGCTTTGCTGTTTGCTCTCAGGATCAAAATGGTGTAGCCAAGTTTCATCAGCAGTGATTGCGTTTGAAAGAAACTCCGGATCTTCCTCTAACATCAACTTTAACTGCATGTTGCCACCATTGCAGTGGTAGGCGATACCGAACATGTCTGAGCTTCTCACAGGCGAGAACCAGGAGTACCAACAACCAAACTACTACGGCTTGTTTGTTTCATATTAAGCTAACAGAGTATAATAAGATTGAACTTTGGTGCGAAAAATTATGACCGTAAAAAATTATCATCATTCTTTATTCAACAGCCCTCGTACATAAAATTCCTACACAAAACACACGTTAAGAATTTAAGGAATTTAGGCGTGTCCGGGAAACTTTTACAATGTTTCTTTCTGTAAGATCGTAATTCGGCTATCAAAAAGATTTGAAATCGAAATATTTTTTGCCAAATTGGTGGAATTTTTGTTAAGTGGAAAGTAAGAAAGGAAGAGCAAAAATAAAGAAGGCACATAAAAGGGAAAAGGGTTAACAGAACATAAAATCATACGCAAACTGTGAATGATAATAAAGTAGCTAAAACACAGCGAAAACTCAACGTACAAGAAATATTTGAAGTTGGCGAAAACTTTGAATAAAAAGGGGCAAAGAGATCTAAATCATTTGGGGGACGTAGAAAATGGTTGATGCGCTTCAGATATTTCTATTAAAGAATCAAATAAATAAGTAAGTAAATAAACAAATAAACAAACAACGAACGAACGTAAGAACGAACCAACAAACAATCAAACAAACAGATAAATATATAATTTAATACATAAATAACAAGAGAAATGAATACATAAATAGATAGAAAATTAAATACTTAGAGTAAGAAACGAAGTAAATGAATAAATGAATAAAAGGGACAGAAAGATAAATCAATACATAAATAGATCAATAGATAAATAATTAGATAAATAAATAACAGATAATTAAACAAATAAATTATTGAATAAATAAGTAAGTAGTTACATAAATAAACAAATAAAGAAGTAAATAAATAATTAATAAATAAATAAACAAACAAAGAACGAAGTAAATGAATAAAAATGAATGAATGAATAAATGAATGAATATATCAGCATTTACTGTTATGATCTCTATTCAATTACGAATGGCGAAGTGTTGTCTTCTGGAATTAGTTTGGAGTAATATTCCTTATTTTTCCAGATATTTTTGCCCGATTAATGTTTAATCTCCTTCACTACTGCTTAAAATACTCACGATAGCTTTAAATTGCATGTGTGTTTTAATGTTAAATATGTATAGGTGAGAAAAAGAAGAAGCATAATATAAATAAAATCGAAAATTCGTTTTGCTTGTAGCACTGCGAATGGGACAAGCTAAGCACTTCGTTTTATTGGCGGCATTGCATCATGAGTATAAAAAACTGAAGATCGGGAAAGGAAAGACTTAAGAAAGGGGAACAGATTTGATCCATTTTGGCGCTGTACAAAGAAATTAAATTACTTTTCACTGATTTCTATTTCGGGAGATAAAAAATAAATAGAAGGAACTAAAATGTTGCATATCGTCAACAATGAATAGTAACCAAATTTTCGAATGACCAGGTAGGGTCCTGTAGTATTAGTTTTGAGAACTAATTCCTGTTTTTCAAGATTGTTTCTTCTGATGACAGCATTATGACCATAAAAAATATATGATGCTGCATAACCTAAAAATGAAGGGTAATCCAAATTTCGGGTACGAAGTACACATAAAATTTCGTCTTGATCTAGTTTCGTTAAGGAATAGCGAGGTAGCGCTCTCTGAAATTTCTTTTGAGTACTATTCCAATTTCGTTCCAACTTCCTTTCCTGTTTACTGCTTTTTATGTTACATTACTGCCTAGAAGTTAGCCTGATCGTTTTAAGTTGTACTTAAATACGTATATTAGGTAGGCGAATAAAGAGAGGACGAAGAAGAGGAAGAAGAAGCAGAAGAAGATGAAGAAGAAGAAGAAGATTTAAGGAAGAAGAGGAAATAAAGACCGTAAATTCGTTTAGTTTGTAGCGCTTCAAATTCTGCGAAATAAAATCTTCGTGTTATTGGGGACATTGTATTGCTACTAGAAACAATTGAATATCGCGAAAAAATAGATTAAGAAAAGACAAAGAAATGTTATCATTTGGGGCTCTTAGCAAAGAGGTTTGATTGCCTTTTAGTTATTTCTGTCTTAGGATATAACAAATAAATACGAGGGCTATCCAGAAAGTAGATTACGTTTTCATCTGTTTCCGCTAGGGGCGGGGCTAGCGCGGCCATCTTGGGGTCAGAGCGTTGCGCAGCTCAGTCGGCATCTAGCCGTGCTAGTGAGAGGTTCGTGCTGTGCTCCGTTCAGATACTGTGACGGTTTGAAATGTCTGCGTTAATTGAAAATCCCGCGAGCTGCGAGGTGCGTGCAGTAATAAGGTTTCTGACTGCAAAAAACTGTAAACCGATAGAAATCTATCGGCAGCTTTGTGAAGTGTATGGGGACAACATTATCACTGAAGGTGGAGTGCGTCAGTGGGTCATCAGATTTAAAAATGGCCGAACCAATGTTCACGACGAAGATCGAAGTGGGAGACCCAGCATAGTGACTGCCGAACTTATCGAAAAAGTCGATGCTAAAGTCCGTGAAAATCGAAGGTTCACAATAACGGAACTTTCTTTGAGTTTTCCACAAATTTCGCGAAGTTTGTTGCACGAAATCATCAGCGAAAAGCTTGGTTACCACAAGTTTTGTGCAAGATGGATTCCAAAAATCTTGACAGAGGACCACAAAAATCAGCGAATGGCTGCAGCGTTGAACTTTTTGGACGTTTACCATAAGGATGGTGACTCTTTACTCGATCGCATCGTTACTGGTGACGAAACATGGGTGAAACACGTGAACTGTGAAACGAAATTGCAATCACTGCAGTGGGGGCACACAAGATCTCCCCAAAAACCCAAGAAATGCATGCAAACAATGTCGGCAAGGAAGATGATGGCGACTGTTTTTTGGGACAGAAAAGGTGTGATTTTGGTGGACTTCCTGGAAAGAGGCACTACAATAAACTCTCAAAGGTATTGCCAAACTCTCCAAAAACTCAGAAGAGCCATTCAAAACAAGCGCAGAGGAATGTTGAGCTCTAAGATCTTGTTGATTCACGACAACGCCCGGCCCCACACGGCAAATGACACTCGTGAAGTTCTTGAATCTTTTAAGTGGGAGTTGTTTCCTCATCCGCCGTACAGTCCCGACCTGGCACCGAGCGACTTCCACCTATTCCCAGCAATGAAGAAGTGGCTGGCTATGCAGCGTTTTGATGACGACGCACAGCTGCAAGAAGAGGTAACGAAGTGGTTGAAGGCGCAGGCGGCCGAATTTTTCGACGAAGAAACTTCCAAGCTCGTACATCGCTACGATAAATGCCTTAATTTGAATGGTGACTATGTCGAAAAGTAGTATTTGAGTGTGGCTTTCATCTGTATATAATAAAATTTGTTTTTTATACTTTGTTTACTTTTTATTCCAAAACGTAATCTACTTTCTGGATAGCCCTCGTATATGAATAAATAAGCAATAACATACATAATATTGCATAACATAAACAATGAACAGCAAACAAAATGGTGGATATCATCTAAATATAAAAATTTACTGCGATGACTTCGTTTCCTTTGAATGTCGAAGTACCCTCTAGAATCAGTTTGGAGTAATATTTCCTGTTTTTCTAGACTTATTCTTCTGATTACTGCATCCACACCTTAAACAAACAACGAAAGCAATTACACATGTCTGTTGTTTGTGTCTGAGATAGGTCTAAGGAACAGTCCTACAGAGGAAAACACGTTCATAACTTCCGAACTTATATATTTTCATAAAAATCTAATTCGTCGAAACATTTCATTCAAACGTTTTAAAACGAAAATATATTTCCAAATCTATAACAGTCCCACTGTCTTTAGCAAGAACGAAACAAAGAAAGTAAGAGACAAGGAAAGAAAGCACAAAATAAAAAAAAATTAAAAGAAGAGGAAATCAGACACAAAATATGAAGGATAATAAAGTAGTTAAATCATAATCAACATTATACCGGGTGAGTCTTCTGCCACTCTTATTGTGATCTATGCAATCCGCAGTATGTAGTCTAAGTGAAAACATCGACCCATTTAACACAAAATCCGTTATTGCAGCTCTGCCCTTCTATTCGGTTTTCTAGTTACTCAGCATTAATACTTACAGCCCTCTATGAGGACCAAGAAGTTGCCAAAAGCTGAAATTAACTGCTTCTCATGTATATGATACTAACCTCTGTTTGATATAACCTTGCCCCGCTGACATGTATCACTCCGCTTGCAACTACCTTCCCCCTCACCCTACCTGGCTAATGCTTTCGCACCATAGGCCATAGGCGGTGCCTAACCGTCACATTTAAACCTGCACTAAACATCATAATGATTGCCAGTAAGATATATAAAATCATACAAATAAGTATATGAATGCATGAAAAAGTAATGAAGTTTATAAGGAAACTGAGCACTTTGAAACTGAATGAATGAGCAACGAAACAGAAACAAGTTTATAATGGAAGGCCTTAGGGCCTCTTCCACTGGGATTTTTGCAACTAGCACACATACCTTGCAAAAATGCTCGTCTTTCAGTCTTAAAATTCGCATCACGCCGTACTTGTCGTGTGTCCTTCATTCACCCAAGTCCCGTCAAGGTAGTATATTTTGCTACTTCTATCCCGGTACACTTTGATTTTCCTTAAATAACTTCTTCGCTACACAGCAATATCGCCCCTGGAGTGGCCAGTTTTCCTGTTGTCCCAATTTCATATCACAATGTTCCTACGCATCTAACACAGCTGTAGGTTCAGAGCACAGTTGTTCGACTTCTCTCAATGACAAAGACTGATTCTCTGTGAGTGCATTAAACACATGCACTACAATCCTTTATTTCGCCGCTTTGTAAAGCCTTTCCCTTGCGATGCTTCAGCGAAAACTGCCAGTAGAGTCTGCCATTATACATATAATAAGTACACGTGCAATAGACGATCAAAAAATAGGTTATCTGTAGCACTTGGCACAACTCAACTTTGAATGTCGATATATGACAAATCCACTTCAAAACAAGGTCACGGATAAAAGACATATAAACAGATATGTCACCACTACCGCTAAAGCACGTGCTATCGTGCCATGTGAAACACAGGCTTCTGAGCAAGACAACCTGCTCTTTACTTCATTTAAGATTTAACATGCATTTCTGATAAATCAACTCTGTTGCGCAATATATTTTATTAAAACAGTTACCAAAATATAAATTTGACAATTCTCTTCCTACATATAAAGATATATCACTATGTTAAATAACGAACTAGTTTTTATCGCCCAACAGTCTATACTACAATAGCAGCCAATGAGAGGTGATAAGGTCACGTGACCGTTTAGAGATACGGGGCAAGCTCATGTGAAACAAGGTTTAACAAAGTGATAACCGAATGCTTTCCTAAAGAACACCAGAGAGCCCGTAGCAGCTGGCGGAGTTGCTTAACTTGCTGGAATGTAGTGATACGAAACCTAGCTTCAGAACCACATCTTAAATTTTCATTTTTTTCCTTTTCTCTTAATCTTTATTGCCTGTATTTTAGTTACTAATTTGTTTATTGCTACTATTGGTTCACTTTTGAGCCAAAGAGGAAAGAAATACAATCAGATAACTGGGGACATATATGGATTTGCTCGCCATGTAAGTTGGGCTGAGCTCATTCTAAAGTCAGGTAGTTGAGGCCCTTGAACTTTAAAGGACAACCACGGGCTATCTTTATCTTTAAATAGGGATCATGTTTAACCTTATTACCCTTATAATCTGCACGTCATGTTCTAAATCATGTTCCATAGTTGGCTTTTGTTTCTGGCAGAATATCGACCACATCACATCTAATAGATTTTATTTCATGCTTTTATTTATGTTTCGTTTTCTTTTACGGAATGTTTGAAACTTGATTGAATGGGTCAAGCACAATACCGACAATAATAAAACATCTGATAGGAACTACACATCTATAACTATATGCCAGCGGAAAACATGTCTACTACTACATTTTGCAGACGCCTATAATGTTGTAAAGGTGTTATTTGTATTATAACATCAAATTATAGGCCCCAAGAGAAAAAACAAAGGGCAATAAAAACTTTGAGCTCATCACGAAGGATCTGAACCCATGTCAAACGGGCATTCTAGTGAAGTAACCTGTACGATACCACTTAGCCACCAATACCTCGCTAGGTAAGGTTTCTATGTGAATTAAATAACCGCGGACTTAAGACTCGCCTCGAACTTTACACGCCTTCTACAGCTTTATATAGTGCTTTAAGCTCGTTTTTGGTAGTTTTAGCACAAACAAAAAACCTGCATCTACCATGAAAATTACTGTATGAGTTAAAGAGTGTCATAATTTGCGAGAGAAGCGAAAGCAATCTATCTAACTCTTAGCATTTTTTATATGGCTGTACAACGAAAACACGTGCTGGGTGAAGATTTAAATCAAACATGTCCCACTGTGTAAATCTGCCATTTGGTGTTCTAATGTTATCGTCAAGTGATGCATAGGCTATTCCTTCAGGGGCGTGTTTAAAGGTGTGTGTGTGTGTGTGTGTGTGTGTGTGTGTGTGTGTGTGTGTGTGTGTGTGTGTTTGTGTGTTTGTGTGTGTGAATGTACGCTAATGAATAAATGTTTGTAAACTCTCTAAAATTATTACTGCAGCTTTCTTACCTGGGTATGATGTTTTTGGAACCGACATACATAGTGATTGACTTCTGTCCCTTACAACACTTATGCACTGAATTTCCTAACCATCCTCTATAAACTATTCTACTAATCACTCATTAGAGGGCATTCAAGAAAAGGCAAAGTCACATACACGTTGTCCCATAAATAATCGGACAGACTTTGCATTTCACTATGGACTGCTCTATAAAGCAGGGTAGATTATGTGTATCAATCTGAAGGTACTCCTAGTGTTAAGAGAAACTCATTTGCTATGGATATCCATTTTGGAGATTTAAAATGTGGCTAAACTAAGAGCTTCCCCAATCAACCTTGTTTATATCATGAGTTTACGACACATAAAGATTTGGACAGAACAAATGAAATGCAATACAAACGAGTAGGTGAAGTTTGTCGCTAGACAAAACAACATCGTAAAAGTAAGTCAACTGTCATCGAGAAGAAGGTAAGAGCATAATATGGGCCCAGAGGAAAGCCCAATACCTTTGAACAAAGACAGTGATCTATCACTATGAAAATAAAAAAAAACATACCGGAAATAGGAGAGATTGTGAATCTTAGCAAAAGTACAGTTAGCGACACACTTCACCGGTATAAGTATGAAGACAGAATTGAATCTCGAGCAAAGCCAGGGCGACCAAAACTTCTTACCGATATGTAGGAGTCATAAATAATGCGGAAGGTAAAACGGAATCCGCGTATAAGTGCTCCGGTGATGTGTGCTGAGATTAAGGAAGAACCTGCCTGAGAGTTAACCCCGGTAGGGACAGAAGGGCCATGCGAAAACTAGATTTTAATGGTCGTGTAGCCAGAAAAAAGCCATACATTTCCAGCGAGAAATTGCCCAAAGCTTTTCAACGAGACAGCCGATTATTGGGACCAAGCAATTTTTTGTGACGAAAGCAAATATAACGTTGTTGGATCCAATGACAGGATGGTTGTGCGGAGGAAACGAAACACGGAGCTATAAGAGCGCAATTTACAAGACACAAACACGGCGGAGGGAGTGTAATGGTATGGGGCTGTATTTCTTCTACGGAAGTGGGAAAGCGGGTGCTCATAGACACAACCACGAACAAGTAAGTCTATCTTAGACTATTACAGCAAAATTTAAAACAAGGTGCAGAAATGATAGATATTTTGGACAGCTTCTCATTTTATCAGGATAATGATCCGAAGCATACGTCCCACATTGTGCAGCTATGGTCACTATGCAACTGTTCTCATGTACTACATCAACCCCGCTCCCGGGGCATAATCCCATAGAAGCAGTATGGGATATACTGGAGAAGGCCAAGTCCTCATCAACTCCAAGCAGCACTTGAAGGAGAGGTTGCAAGATGAAGGGAGCGAACCTTTCACAGCCTACCTGAAAAAATTGGTTCACAGTATGCCAAATAGATTTCGAGAAGTAGTTAAAAGAGGAGGGAGAGTCACAAAGTACTAAGTCATATTTTGAAGCTCACTCAAGTTATGTACGATTACTTTTGAGGGCCAAAACAGACAGATTTCTTTTATATTCCTAAAAAAGAACGTATTATATAATTTTTATGCAAAATAGCATTTATTTTGTGACAAGAACGAGCAATGTAACATTCGATTATCATTAATTTCAATAAAATATCACATCCAATGTTGATTTACTCTTTCAAAACTTGGTAGTACCCTGATTTGTGCGATTATTTATGGGAGTCTCTGTATCTTACTTAGCAAGTTGCACAAATTACAAAAACAAATAGGGGCAGGTGACTCCCCTGGTATATTGTACGCAACACAATAAATGACAAAAAATATTGTTTATTAGAAACCTATAAATTAATTAACTTAATTGTAACTGATGGCCGCGCCGTGGCTCAGTGGTTGGACCGATTACCTCTCACCAAGGAGGCCCGGTTTCGATCCCAGGGGACCGCAAAGTGAGATTTGTGGTGGACAACATGGCGCTGGGGCGGATTTTCTCCGGGATATCCGGTGTCCCCTAGCATCTCATTCTACCGGTGTTCCAACTTCATCTCATGTACCATCAGTGTCATCGCCTGCAGAGCCGTATGTAGTAAAAGATGGCGTTAAATACTACACACTTCATTTTTAATTGCATCTGTGTTGTATCTAAACCTCACCCCAAATTATAGAATAAATAACTAAATCAACCCAAATAGTTTTATATAGATAAGTTTAGACAACTTTTATTGGCCGTACGATGTTCGTCGGGAGAGCTAGAATTGTATACAATTTATATTGTCGCGGCGACGAGAGAGATACGCGCGGCTTGTGTACACAAAGAGCCTGCGGGCAAAGATGACAGACAGATAGTGTAACACTGAGATAAAAGGTATGCCAAAACAGATAAAGCTAGAACATTCTGGTATCATATTGATTGATGGAAAGTGTTCGGTTGCTTGATTGTTCTGGAAGAGTCTGGAATTATCAGTGGAGGTATTTAAGAAATCGACGACTGTTCAAAAGTCAGTCGTAAACAAGAGTAAACAGACGTTGTAACGGGAGTGTTGTAAACAGATGTAATTAGAACGCTGTTGTTGTGATCATCGACCTTGGTAGATTGTTTTTTTAATTTACGTCCTCCAACGTTTAGTCACATCGGACGATGAACGAAATAGGCGAAAATGATGCTCAAATGAGTCCGGGGTCCATGGAGCTTAGAGTTACCCGACATTCGTCTATCAGGTTAAGGGACAACCCTGGAAAAACCTTATCCAAATAACTCATCCTGACCGAGATTCGAACTCGGGACCTCTTGAATGTGAGGCAGATACGCTACCATCTACGCTACCGAGGTGGGCTTGGAATATTGTGAGTGTGTATGTGATGAAATACTGCTAGTGTGGGTATATTTCTTCGCAAATAAAGAACGTTTTGAATTTCTGCAAAATGGACTTGAAATTTTGCGGACCCCCAAAGTCGCAATATGTTATATTTAATGTTCATTTTGATTTGCCCGATTTGCGGCCTGCAATTCTTTTGAGCATTTGTAGTCTTTCTTGTACATTTTCTGCAATTGTTTTATATGTGTCTATTCCATTTTTAGATTTGCATGTACAGTAACTCCTAAACCTTTGTAGCCTTCTGTTTGTTTCATACTTATTTTATTAGGAACTATGAAAAGGAGTTGTGAAGAATAGTTTAATATAAAAATCTCTGATTAGTTTCCTTAAGGTGATGCAGCACCGAAAACCCTAAATCCAGCAATTTCCTGCCAATCATGCTGAAATTTTTAACACTTAGTTCTGATGCATAGGGGACACAGAGTTCAAAATTTGGTTTTTATATCTTCATGATGAAAATTTTAAAAAATTTAATTTTTCTATTTCTAAAAATATTCAGATGGTTATGAAGAAAATATCTATCATATGAATTTCTTTACTGCTTTTAGTTCCAGAGGAAAAAAGTAGGTATTGAGCAAACAAAAGAGCCAAAAATTATTAAACCTGCCTTTTTATATCAATAACTTTAAAAATATAATGAATATTAAAAATTCATATGATAGAAACCTTTGTTGGCCCTCTAAGAACATATGTTGAAAATTTTAGAGGAAATGAATCAAAACTGCATCGTGTGGAACATTTTGAATGACAAAAACATTTTGAAAGAACTATAACTGAGTAAATCAAATTTTAAAATCCAAAGCATTTTCCTGCTTATATGCATTCCTTGAGGAAGACTAAAACCCTCTTCCTTCTCTTTTCTGTTGCAGTGTTCTTCAATTTCAGTTTCCTTCAGGATGTTTTACAAATTACTTTCACAGGAATTGCTCAATGAAGTAAGCGTAATTGGTCCTTCCCTTTGCTAATTCTTAGAGATGCTGGTGAAATCTGTGTCCATTATGTCTGACTGCAGCTTGATTGAGGCAGAACAACCAAAAATGAATTCAGTAATGGCTGATGTCACAGTAACCTGAAGTCTCTTCTTTGACACAAGTATTTCTTTTGGGCAATTACGCCATATCATGTTATGTAAACCTTCACTTGCATTTTGTGTCTTACCCAATGTACATCTCCTTAGGATTTCATCTGATGCCAGCCTTTGGTACAGAGCCATTAATTTTTTGATCTCATCAGGTCTCAAGTATGTTCCCATTGTTGTGTTATGTTTAGGTGTTTCTTCTCGTGTATTTTTTGGGCTATTCATGATCATAAATATGTACACAGTCAGCAAGAGGTTAGCTGTTTCAAAGAGTGTTTTACCTATAACCTATATAATAGTCATATGCACGTTTTATGTATAAAGAAGTACATAAATGTTAAATGGTAGAATCAAGCTCATCATTTATATATAAACAGTATGCAGTTTAACGAGAAACACAAGAAAATCACTACCAAGTTAGAAACTCACACAAAAACAAAATATAAACCTTACCATTTGCTTTCAATGTTTGCAGCCAGTGTTTTGTTTCCATGATGTCACATATTGTAAGGAATAACCATCATTCCAACACACAAAATTCCACCAGAAACTTTGCCGCTAATTTCAAATGTATTAATTTAGTACATTCAATTGATCTCAAATGACAGAATTCTGTGAATCCAAGTGCTGGCATGCAGGTGCGCACGGGCATTTAAATTGTCATGTGAGGGCATTTCAATGCTTGAAACTAATAAATTTAGTTAGATTATGATACTATAAGGTTCCAAGTATTTTATTAGTTTAAAAACAAAAATATTATTTTTTCCCATATTTTTAGCCAACTTCGGTACTGCATTTCCTTAACTTACATTCATAATGCTGCCTTCATTTTATTAAATAGATTTTCATGCTTCATGTGTAGTAATGATGTCCACATTGCTAGGTAATAAACACAACGTGCACATTGGATATTTTGTAATTCATTTATTTTGGGTGGTAGATCAGTTATCATTAACACAATTAACATTTACATAAAATGCCTTGTACAAGAGCACAGAAAGTTATGTGGCTACCCACATGACATTTTGAAGGTATAACGTTATGATTAGAATAGCCTGACATATATTTGAGATTTGACGACTTATAAAATCACAGATTACGTATTTGACTGTACAATCTGTGTGTGTATTAATAGCAGCAAAGACAGGTGTAAGTCATCTTATAACGTCATCAGGAGACAACTCCAACTCAGACACACCTTCTGGGAATGTCAGTATTCCATAGACTTATAGTTCAGATGTTTATTTAACTCACAACAAAACAGAACATTGCATAATTAAGATAACCAAAGGAATGTCGGATTTTCCAAGAAAGTAATGCCATTAAAGAAAACTATCTGTTTTATTTTATAATATGCCGTACTCCAGGACAGGTTAAAAAGATATGATTACCTTTATTTATAAAATACCAGCAATTACTATACATATGGAAGACTTCCATGCTTTTAAAAATAAAACATCAAATATAAATGGTATAACTGCACTAATATTTCTCAATAGATGCATTATCCTTGCTCTATCTTTCAAAAAGCAGATAACTAATCTATATACCTGACATCTACTGTGGGCATACACAGTTCAATGTTTTGAACCAGATGTTATGATCTAAGGACACCAGATGGCTCTGTTGCTAATGCCTCTGTTCCAGATAACAGAAACTTCCGATGGCTATGTCGGCCCTTGCTGTGAACGCTTTATCTCAAAGTGGATTTTAATGATAATATTGCAACGTTTGCCCTGAAAGGTTCAATCAAGACCTTGCAAAAGCATTTACATACATGTTAAAAGATGAACAGTTATATTTTTCTGCTGTAGTATGTATTTTTATTTTACATACTTTCTTCTTCTTCTTCTTCTTCTTCTTCTTCTTCTTCTTCTTCTTCTTCTTCTTCTTCTTCTTCTTCTTCTTCTTCTTCTTCTTCTTCTTCTTCCTCTTCATCATCACCATCAACATCACCATCAGCATCATCATCATCATCATTATTAACACTATTATTATTTTTATTAGTCCGTGTCTGGAAAAACCGAAGTCTTCTATCTCAACAAATGGGGCCAATAACGGTGGTAATGTCCTCTGCTCGGGTAAACGGAATAGTCAGGGAAATGATTTCCTAATAATAAATTAGTGAGTTTGAATCTCTAGTTAACCGAATAATGTTGCTTTTTTAATTTTTAAGTGACTTTAATATTGTATTATGAAGATTTTGTTTTATTTGTATAAATTTGAAATGTTATGTAACTTTTGTTTTGATTAGTTAATTTTAAATGGTGTTTAAATAATTATATTGATTATATTTAATTACAAGGGCAGCTCAATAAAGAATGAGCATAATTTTTACGGTCATAATTTCTCGCACTAAAATTTAATCTTATTATACTCTGTTAGATTAATATGAAACAAACACGTCATAGTAGATTCATTGTTGGTACTGCTGGTTGCCACCTGTAAGAACTAGGCAATTTCAGACATGTTCAGTATCTCCTACCGCTTCAATGGAAGTAACAGGCAGTTAAAGTTGATGTTAGAGGTTATCCGGAAATTCTTTCAAACGTAATCACTGCCGAGGAAACTTGGCTACATCATTGTGATCCTGGGAGCAAACAGCAAAGCTCGGTGTGGAAATCTCCTTCATCACTAACACTCCAAAAAGCAAAAGTGGTTGCTTTTGCTTTGAAAGTTATGGTCATCTCATTCTTTGATATTCATGGAATCTTTTATCACAATGATGTACCTGCACACGCATCTGTAACTGGACAGTATTACAGGGATATCCTGAAAAAATTCAAGTAAATATTAGGCGCAGAAGACCACATTTCCATGAAGTAGGCTTGATGCTTCGCTACGATAATGCGCGGCCGCATATTGCCAACGTTGTTGAGGAATATCTTGCAAAAATCAAAGTGATGAGAAATCCCTCACCCTCCCTATAGTCCGTATTTAGACACATGTGACCCTTTTCTATTCCTTAACTTGAAGAAAAGCATTTGTGTGAGGCACTATCCATTATCAGAAGCAGCGGTGAAGGCTGCGGAGGTGATTTTGAAGTATCTCTGATAAAAGGGTTTCCAGCATGTCTTTGAAGATTGGCAGAAACGCTGGAACAAGTGATTGACATTCAGGGGAGACTATTTGGGAAGGACCATCAAATTTGGAGTAAAGGTACGTTGTCAAAAACAATGTGATCATCCCATATTGAACAACCCTCGTATTTTGAAATTTTTTAATCTGTTGAAATGTAATTTTTTCCTCTGCTTTTCAAATTTTGTATCTTTATGTGTTTTTGGTCAAGTTTTTGAAGAGTTTTAAAAGTTTTTTTGTAAGTTTTTGAAAGATTTTATATTAAGGACATATTGATTACCAGAACGTGAAAAATTGGTTACCAACATTGTAGTTAGTAGCTTTATAATTTAACTGAGTACGAGTTAAATTGTTATTGGATACCAGTTTTTGTAGGTATTATCTGTAAATTGGTAGTTAATTTGAATTATTTTATTATATACCTATGTTTTTAAATTTTGTTTTTGATCTGAAAAATTTTGGAGTGTAATTGTACTGTTTTTGTAGTTAACTGGTTTTTGAAAAATAAGAATTCGGAGAAGATCTCCCGGTGTAAGAAATTAGGAACCGGGATGTAGATTTTCAGATTTTATTTATTTATTTGTATAATGCTCCTATTTTATCATCGAAATGTGTAGAGGACCTTTAATAACCTGACGATATCCACAAACTGCTATCTTCTTGCTATGTTAAAGTGAATTTAGAAGAACAAACTAAAGGCTAATCAAGTGACCGAATTATAGACATACCGGAGGAAACAATGTCCCAATAGACTATCAATGATCGTGTCATTTGGTGCCTGGACGATGAGAAAAATGATGAATCCATTGTACAGCTCGGATTTTCTACCTAATTTAGAAGATATAAGTAAGACATTAAAAGAAAACAATCTGTTCCATGGAAGAGTAGCTACACTAAGGAAAGTTTGTAGGAAAATAAATTTCGAAGTTGTAAAATATACTAACAGAGGAAATCTGTTAATGAAAGTCTCGATGCTGTTCCAAACCCATTTGCCTATTTCAATTTGTGAAAACAATGAAACAATTGAGATGCAATTGTGTACTGTTTGAGTCTTCGATTAACGCAGCCATGCTAAAAGTAAAGGAGATGAACGTGATTTCCCTCTTCAGACGTCCATAACAAAAGACTAACGCTTTATATTTTTGCATAAGATTTCTGAAGAAGCTCTATTCCCAGCGTCTTGTTGAGCTTTAAATCGAAGTCTACCAAGTACTGTCATGAGGAAATGGACTACAAGACGTTTAGGATTTGTTTGTTAACCTATTACTGCCAAACGCACCTTGCAACAGTGTCTACATATCTGCAGAAACAAACAAGACATCCCTCAAATCAGAAATGAAGATATGCCTCCCATATGAAACATTGAATTTGATCCATGCACTACTAAAGCTGTACTGCATGAACATATCATAAAAATCATCTCAAAAGTTTGAAATATTTCAGGACCTTATCAGCCCAGGACTACTAATTGCCCAAAAATATGTTTCCAAAACACAATATATTGTTTACGTAAAGCCATGTACCCAAAAATGTTTGATAGTGAACTGCAAAATCTAAAGGGAAAACCGGCAAAATCTAAAACAGGTTTATTAGGATAAGGATTGTTTAAATTAATTGAGAATATTCTGACATTGACTGCTAGGAACATTTTGACATATCTGATACTCATACTTCCTCTACATACTATCGAACAGTAGAGAGTAAAAATTATTTATATTTATTGGCTTTAGTTACAATATATTCACGGTTTTCTTCTTCTTCTGATGCTTTAACGTACCTGTTTGTTGCTCAATATTCTAGTATGGGAGAAAGAGCGTTTTTTAAATTTATTCAGTAAAACAGCAGCTTTTTGTGCCATCTGCCTTGGTTGAGCATGTTTTATTCTGGATTATTTTATATGAAACATGTACCTAAAAATTTGAACCCTGGTAAACATGTTGGAGATATAAATACAGAACCTGTAGAATTCCGGATGCGCTAACTCCAAGAAAGAAACAAAGAAAGAGGAAAAAAGAAAAAGAAAATCACACACAAAATGGGGGAAATGTTCAGCATCGCGGCTAGATAGTAATTTTTATATCGAGATGCTAATTTTATCCTTATATTGATGGTAAATTGCTTCGGTGAGGAGATCTTTCTATATCTGCAAATTCATTAACATCTGAATGTTACTAATTAGTGTTATTTGCTACTAACTTGGTGTGATTACATAAATTCGCTTTAAATTGTGCGATTGCTCTAGATCTTGGTCATGTACACTCATAACGTTAACAGAGCGTGTAATAAAACATGAGACATTTTAAACGTCCTCTCCCCCGCAATAGAAGCAGATGATTTCACCTAAACTGTAAGTAGTGCAATATGCTAAACCTACGAATGCCTGTGACTCAGATATAAATATGTCATTTTCTAATAAAAGCTGTAAAACAACGAAACAATAGAAGGTGCGAAAAGCAGCTGAGGATCAAATAAAGAAGGCTGGGAAACATTCGAAGTTATCTTTAAACCAGGTTAACAAACCTTTGAATACAAATGCTTATGCACATTTCCAGTCCTTTTAACAAGCACCACGCAAACCAGCCAGCAATTTCAAGCAGATAACAGCGCGTCAAATGCATATTTTGCTATCATTCCTACACAAAATATATATATATATAATTTATTACAGGATAACTTAGATGACAATAACTCAGATGGTGAATTTGAGACTACCAACGAGAAAATTCCTCCAAACTGCTTAACTGATACTTAATACTATCAACTATTTATTCACACTATACGCGGTCAACTGAAATCAAAATTTCATACTGCACTAAAAGGCAAAGTCATTAAAGTTGCACTGCTACAACTGCTGATTTTCCTGCTCTGAGAGCTTATTTTGCTTATATAAAACAAAAATACCCTACATATAGGAATACTAAAGATACAAGTTTCTCTCTAATCGTTAGGAATCTACCCTGCTCCCTTAGTAATGAGGAGATTTTAAGAGCACTACAAGAACTAAAGTATCCTATCCGCAAAGTTGCAAGGCTACAAGGAAAAAAAAAATCATTCCATTGTTCTCTGTGCAGTTGAACTCACTGACAGGGATGAAGGTAAATGTATCCTAAATCTTACCCGTCTACTATATAGTGTAGTCAAGGTATAACCTAGAAGGAAATCAACTGTTATCCCACAATGTATTCGTTGTCAAAACTATGGGAATAACAAAAATTATTGTCAACTTGAACCAAGGGACGTCAGGTGTATTGGATCCCATGTTTTCTATGACTGCAAACTTCCTAAAAATAATCCCTCAAAATGTGTGAACTGTCATGAACAACATCCTACAAATTTCAGAGGATGTTCTCACTATTTACGTTTAAAGAAATGCCCCTATCACTCACATAACCTCCAGCGAAAACTGCCTCAGAACATAACTGGATCATCTGTTCCTGAACCATCAGATTTTGCACCTCTTTCTCAAATCTCAAGTGATCTATCAGCCTCAGCACCGAAACAGGCACAAGTTAACTCACCGTCTGGACAACATCCACGCACATATCATTGCACCTTTACGGATGTTATGAACAGCTCCAGACTAAACCAGCAACCAGAGGAATCATCTTCAACCAGTTTCATCCTTACTAATTTACTGTATAGATTTTTACCTAATATCTTCTCATTCATAAGTTCATATCTGCCAGCAAATCAAGGGTTTATTATCTCTCTCCTTTCATCCTTTTTTCACAATGTCTGTACGTAATTCTACTTCTGTCTATCAATTATCACTTCTAAATTGGAACGCTAATGGTCTTCGTCTTAAAAGAGCCTCCCTTATTGCCTTTCTTTCAGCTCACAACATTGATATAGTATGTGGCACCGAAAAACATTTCTCACCAAATGTAACTTTTTCTCTCCCTGGATATAAAATATACCGAAAAGAGAGTGTTGCCCCTCTGCTTCCGGTGGAGTATCCATAATAATAAAACGCAATAATTCACACCACAAAATAGTTCTTCATAGCATAACAGAGTTTGAAGTTGTTGGAATTATAAGTTCAATGCCGTGATAATGTTTTCTTCGTAATTTAGGCCTACAGACCTACAGCCTATTTACAAAATTTCGGTTATCTGAAATTGATTTTTGCAAATGCTGGTTCTACACGATTACTAGGGGATTTATATTGCGAATATGTATCATGGGGATGACGTACAAGTAATCTAAATGGTCGTCGGCTATATGAACACATTAACAATAATGGTCTACAGTTCTTAGCACCGGCTGAACCAACATACTATCCTTATTCTTTAACTTCATCCCCTGTCATTCTGGACATAGGAGTATGTAAAAACATTCATCCACCTGCATACGTTACTACATTGTCGGCCCTGGATTCTGACCACTGCCCAGTAATGATTACATTTGAATCACAACCATATATAACATTACAACAGTCACATCAGATAAACGGCTACGTTAATTCGGACCAATTTTAGTCCAGATTATTCACATCATTAACTTCAGCCTATCTCCTAACCTAGACCTCAGCCGTTCAGCACTTTACAGATACTACCTGTTCTTGTATCAAAGAATCAACAACTAGCTCATACCGTCCTAGACCTCACCTATATCTACCTATGCATATTATTCACCTAATCAGAGAAAAGCATCGCATCCGAAGGCAGTGGCATAGAGAAACACATCCTTCTCTACGCAGAAAGCTTAACAGCCTCATTGTTACCGTTAGGCAAAAGCTAGAACAGCATCGTCATAATTTTTACCAAACGTATCTGTCTACTTTATCCATGAACTGTATGTAGATACATAAAAACAAACCTAAAGTTACAAATAGAATTTTACACACATCGCCGAAAGAGCTATCCCGCTTTATCATAAATCGTACTATTAAAAATCACCAGGATATGACCTCTTACCAATCATAGTACTAAATAAACTGATAATGAAAACACTCGTTTAGCTGACAGAAATCTTTAACTCCTCTCTATGAACTGGTTACTTACCTCGTTTATGGAAAATAGCAGAAATAATGATATTCCACAAAACTCAAAAACCGAAACATCTTCTATCAATTTATTGGCCAATCAGTCTGCTTCCCACTTTATCAAAATATTTTAGAAAGTAATCCAAAAACGCTTAGCAGAATTTGTCTACAAAGCAACATTATACCATCGTATCAATTTGGCTTTCGTCCTCTGCATTCAACAACTCATTAGCTACTAAGAGTTAGTGACAGCATTATAAAAGGATTTGAAAAGAAACAGTATACCTCTGCCATTTTGATAGATATAGCTCAAGTTTACGATACTGTATGCCGCACTGGTTTACTGGTAAAACTACATAGAATTGTACTCCAGATTACCAGAACAGAATAACTAAATTTTTTTTCCCACAAAACCAATTTTAGTGAGAATAGAGAGTTACAAATCCGAACTTCGTCCAATAGCATCAGGAGTTCCACAAGGATAAATTCTGGCACCACTATTATTCAATATATTCATGCACAGACTTCTAAATACAAATCCCATATCCACAGCTATGTATGCCGATGACGCCGTTATTTTCTATTCGCGTCCAGACTTAAGTACTGCAATCAACAGGCTACAAATTTCATTCAATATGTTATCTAAGTGATTCAAAATGTGGCGAGTAGTATTAAATATTAATAAAACGGAAACGAAAGTATTCTACTTAAAATATTATCAAGATTTAACCCCATTGGATATGCAGGGAAAACTCCAAAGACACCAGTGAAATATATAGGCGTAATGCCTGACACTAAATTAACCAGGAATTATCATTTATCTTACATATCCACAATAGCCATTTCTGGGAATTAGAAAGCTGTATCCATGGCTACAGAAGAAATCACAGCTTGGTTTGGAGTACTCAATATTGATCTACAAGTCTCTTATAAGCCCCATAATTTCTTACGCTGCTCCTGTATGGGGTGTACATTCAACAACTTCAGGTTATAAAAAACAAATTTCTCCGCAGTATTACAAAGGCTCCGTGGTTCATTAGAAATGATAAACTCCGTCAGTAACTTGGTATTCTTCCCATACATCAGTACTTTAAATTGATATCAAACACATTCTTCTTTAAATTATCCGAACTACCAGGTGCTGTAACATATGACATTGGACGACGAAACTTCGAAAGTATCAGATTGAAAAGAAAACTGCCTCAAGACAACCTGCTCACTGATTCAGAAGCTAGCGGCTTTTCTCACTAATTCAAAGTATATCCTCTATTTTTCTCAAAACACCACTGATCATAGTCTAGCCTCGCATATCTAACCTCATGTCTAACACATGTCTGTTGTTTGTGTCTAAGCTAGGTCTAAGGAACAGTCCTACAGAGGAAAACACGTCTTTAGCAAGAACGAAACAAAGAAAGTGAGAGATAAGGAAAGAAAGCACAAAATAAAAAAAATTAAAAGAAGAGGAAACCAGACACAAACTATGAAGGATAATAAAGTAGTATAATCATAATCATCATTATACCAGGTGAGTCTTCTGCCCCTCTTATTGTGATCTATGCAACCCGCAGTTTCTAGTCTAAGTGAAAACATCGACCCTTTTAACACAAAATCCGTTATTGCAGCTCTGCCATACTATTCGGTATTCTAGTTACTCAGCATTAATTCTTACAGCCCTCTATGAGGACCAAGGAGTTGCCAAAAGCTGAAATTAACTGCTTCTCATGTATATAATACTAACCTCTGTTTGATATAACCTTGCCCCGCAGACATGTATCACTCCGCTTGCAACTACCTTCCCCCACTCTCTAACTGGCTAATGCTTTCGCACCATAGGACATAGGCGGTGCCTAACCGTCACATTTAAACCTGCAGTAAACATCATAATAATTGCCAGTAAGATATATAAAATCATACAAGTAAGTATATGAATGCATGAAAAAGTAATGAAGTTTATAAGGAAACTGAGCACTTTGAAACTGAATGAATGAGCAATGAAACAGAAACAAGTTTATAATGGAAGGCCTTAGGGCCTCTTCCACTTGGATTTGTTATAACTGGCACACATACCTTGTAAAAATGCTCGTCTTTCAGTCTTAAAATTCGCATCACGCCGTACTTGTCGTGTGTCCTTCATTCACCCAAGTCTCGTTAAGGTAGTATATTTTGCTACTTCTATCCCGGTACACTTTGATTGTCCTTAAATAACTTCTTCGCTACACAGCAATATAGCCCCTGGAGTGGCAAGTTTTCCTGTTGTCCCAATTTCATATCACAATATTCCTACGCATCTAACACAGCTGTAAGTTCAGAGCACAGTTGCTCGACTTCTCTCAATGACAAAGACTGATTCTCTGTGAGTGCATTAAACACATGCACTACAATTCTTTATTTCGCCGCTTTGTAAAGCCTTTCCCTTGCGATGCTTCAGCGAAAACTGCCAGTAGAGTCTGCCATTATACATATAATAAGTACACGTGCAATAGACGATCATAAAATAAGTTATCTGTAGCACTTGGCAAAACTCACCTTCGAATGTCGATATATGACAAATCCACTTCAAAACAAGGTCACGGATAAAAGACATATAAACAGATATTTCACCACTACCGCTAAAGCACGTGCTATCGTGCCATGTGAAACACAGGCTTCTGAGCAAGACAACCTGCTCTTTACTTCATTTAAGAATTAACATGCATTTCTGATAAATCAACTCTGTTGCGCAATATATTTTATTAAAACAGTTACCAAAATATAAATTTGACAATTCTCTTCCTACATATAAAGATATATCACCATGTTAAATAACGGACTAATTTTTACCGCACAACAATCTATACTACAATAGCAGCCAATGAGAGGTGATAAGGTCACGTGGCCGTTTAGAGATACGGGGCAAGCCTATGTGAAACAAGGTTTAACAAGGTGATAACCGAATGCTTTCCTAAAGGACACCAGAGAGCACGTAGCAGCTGACGGAGTGGGTTAGCTTGCTGGAATGTAGTGATACGAAACCTAGCTTCAAAACCACATCTTAAATTTTCATTTTTTTTCCTTTTCTCCCAATCTTTATTGCCTGTATTTTAGTTATTAATTTGTTTATTGCTACTATTGGTTCACTTTTAGCCAAAGAGGAAGGAAATACAATCAGATAATTACGGACATATATGGATTTGCTCGCCATGTAAGTTGGGCTGAGCTCATTCTAACGTCAGGTAGTTGAGGCCCTTGAATTTTAAAGGACCACCACGGGCTATCTTTATCTTTAAATAGGGATCAGGTTTAACCTTATTACCCTTATAATCTGCACGTAATGTTCTAAATCATGTTCCTTAGTTGGTTTTCGTTTCTGGCAGAATATCGACCACATCACATCTAATAGATTTTATGTCATGCTTATATATCTGTTTCACTTTCATTTGCGGAATGTTTGAAACTTGATTGAATGGGTCAAGCACAATACCCAGCATAATAAAACATCTGATAGGAACTACACATGTATAACTATATGCCAGCGGAAAACATGTCTATTATAATATTTTGCAGACGCCTATAATGTTGTAAAGTGTTATTTGTATTATAACATCAAATTATAGGCCCCAAGAGATTAAACAAAGGGCAATAGAAACTTTGAGCTCATCACGAAGGATCTGAACCCAAGTCAAACGGGTATTCCAGTGAAGTAACCTGTACGATACCACTTAGCCAACACTACCTTGCTGGGGAAGGTTTCAATATGGACTAAATAACCGCGGACCTAAGACTCACCTCGAATTTTACACGCCTTCTACAGCTTTATACAGTGCTTTGAGCTCGTTTTTTGTAGTTTTAGCAGAAATAAAAAACCTGCATCTGCCAGGACAATTACTGCATTAGCTAATAAGTGTCATAATTTGCGACAGAAGCGAAAGCAATCTATCTAATTCTTAGCACCTTTGACTTGACTGTACAACGAAAACACGTCCTGGGTAAAGATTCAAATCAAATTTGTCCCACTTTGTGGATCTGCCATTTGGTGTTCCAAAGTTACTGTCAAGTGATACAACTGCTATTCCTTCAGGGGCGTGTTTAAAGGTGTGTGTGTCTGTGTGTGTGAATGTACGCTAATTAATAAAATTTTGTAAACTCTCTAAAATTATTACTGCAGCTTTCTTACCTGGGTATGATGTTTTTGGAAGCGACATACATAGTGATTGATTTCTGTCCCTTACAACACTTATGCACTGACTTTCCTAACCATCCTCTAAAAACTATTCTACTAATCACCCATTAGAGGGCATTCAAGAAAAGGCAAAGTCACATACACGGAGTCCCATAAATAATCGGACAGACATTCCATTTCATTATGGAGTGCTCTATAAAGCAGGATAGATAATGTGTATCAATCTCAAGGGACGCCTTGTGTTAAGCAAAAATCATATGCAATGAATATCCTATTTAGAGATTGAGAATGTGGCTAAACTAAGAGCTTCCCCTTTCAAACTTGTTTACATTCGGAGTTTACGACACAAAAAGAATCGGACAGAACAAATTAAGCATGGTGAAGCCTGCCACTAGACAAAACAACATCGTAAAAGTTCGTCAACTGTCACCGAGAATAATGTAAGAGCATAGTATGGGCCCAGAGGAAATCCAAGAACCTTTGAACAAAGACAGTGATCTATCACTATGAAAAGAAAAAAACATACCGGAAATAGCAGAAATTGTGAATCTTAACAAAAGTACAGTTAGCGACACACTTCACCGGTATAAGTATGAAGACAGAATTGAATCTCGAGCAAAGCCAGGGCGACCAAACCTTCTTACCGATATGTAGGAGTCTTATATTATGCGGAAGGTAAAAAGGAATCCGCGTATAAGTGCTACTGTGATATGTGCTGAGATTAAGCAAGAACTGAACTGACAGTTAACCCTGGTAGGGTCAGAAGAGCCATGCGAAAACAAGATTTTAATGGTCGCGTACAGAGAAAAGAGCCATACATTTCCAGCAAGAATTTGTCAAAAGTTCTTCAACGAGACAGTCGATTGGTGATATCAAGCTATTTTTGTGACGAAAGCAAGTATAACGTTGTTGGATCCAATGGCAGGATGGTTGTGCGGAGGAAACAAAACATGGCGCTAGAAGTGCGCAATTTACAAGAAACAGTCACACACGGCAGTGGGATTGTAATGGTATAGGGCTGTATTTCCTCTACTGGAGTGGGAAAGCTGGTGTTCATAGACACAACCATGAACAAGGAAGTCTATCTTAGAGTATTACAGCAAAATTTAAAACAAAGTGCAGAAATGGTGGTTATTTTGGGCAGCTCCTCGTTTTATTAGGATAATGATTCGAAGCATACGTCCCACATTGTGCACCTATGATCACTTTACAACTGTCCTCATGTACTACTTAAACCCCGCCACTGGGTCATAATCTCATAGAAGCAGTATGGGATAAACTGGAGAAGGCCGTGCGGAAGAACCCATCACATCCAAGCAGCACTTGAAGGAGAGGTTGCGTGAGGAATGGAGCAAACTTTCTACAGCCTAACTGACAAACTTGGTTCACAGTATGCCTAATAGGTTTCGAAAAGTAGTTAAAAGAGGAGCGAGAGTCACAAAGTACTAAGCCATATCTTGTATCTCACTCAAGTTATGTACGATTACTTTTGAGGGCTAAAACACACCGCATT
Source organism: Mantis religiosa (assembly GCA_030765055.1). Lineage (NCBI taxonomy): Eukaryota > Metazoa > Arthropoda > Insecta > Mantodea > Mantidae > Mantis > Mantis religiosa. Next base: position 320,945,796 of record CM060950.1, read on the forward strand.
TCTTTTTAATTCTTAAAGAAGAACGTATTATATAATTTGTATGTGAAATAGCATTTATTTTCTGACAATAACGAACCATGTAACTGTCGATTATCATTAATTTCAATAGAATATCACATCCAATGTTGATTTACTCTTTCAAAACTTAGTAGTACTCTGCTTTGTGCGATTATTTATGGGAGTCTCTGTATCTTACTTAGCAAGTTGCATAAATTACAAAGACAAATAGGGGCAGGTGACTCCCCTGGTATATTTACGCAACACAGTAAATGACAAAAAATATTGTTTATCAGAAACCTATAAATTGATTAACTTAATTTTAACTGACGGCCGCGCCGTGGCTCAGTGGTTGGACCAAGGCAGCCAGGTTTCGATCCCAGGGGACAGCAAAGTGAGATTTGTGGTGGACAACATGGTGCTGGGGCGGATTTTCTCCGGGATCTCCGGTGTCCCCTGCCATCTCATTCTACCGGTGTTCCAACTTCATCTCATGTATCATCAATGTCATCGCCTCGGAGCCGTATGTAGTAAAAGAGGGCGTTAAACACTACACATTTCATTTTTTAATTGTAACTGTGTTGTATTTAAACCTCACCCCGAATTGTACAATAAATAACTAAGTAAGCCCAAATAGTTTTATGTATATAGATAAGTTTAGACAACTTTTATTGGCCGTACGATGTTCGTCGGATGAGCCAGAATTATATACAATTTATATTGTCGCGGCGACGAGAGAGATAGGCGCGGCTTGTGTACACAAAGAGCCTGCGGGCAAAGATAACAGACAGATAGTGTAACACTGAGATAAAAGGCGTGCCAAAACAGATAAAGCTAGAACATTCGGGTAACATCTTGATTGATGGAGAGTGTTCGGTTGCTTGTTTGTTCTGGAAGGGTCTGGAATCATCAGTGGACGTACTTAAGAAAGCGACGACTGTCCAAGAGTCAGTCTTAAACAAGAGTAAACAGACGTTGTAACGGGAGTGTTGTAAACAGATGTAATTAGAACGCTGTTGTTGTGATCATCGACCTTGGTAGTTTTTTTTTTTTTTTTTTTTTTAGTTTACGTCCTCCAACGTTAAGTCATATCGGACGATGAACGAAATGGGTGCAAATTATGCTCAAATGAGTCCGGGGTTCATGGATCTTATAGTTACCCGACATTCCTCTTTCAGGTTAAGGGACAACCCCGGAAAAACCTTATCCAAATAACTCACCCTGACCGAGATTCGAACTCGGGACCTCTTGAATGTGAGGCAGACACGCTACCATCTACTCTACCGAGGTGGGCTTGGAATATTGTGAATGTGTGTGTGATGAAATACTGCTAGTGTGGGTTTATTTCTGCAAAATAAAGAACGTTTTGAATTTCTGCAAATTGGACTTGAAATTTTGCGGTCCCCCAAAGTCGCAATATGTTATATTTAAGGTGCATTTTGAGTTGCCCCATTTGATACCTGCAATTCTTTTTGAGCATTTGTAGTCTTTCTTGCACATTTTCTGCAATTGTTTTATATGCGTTTATTCCATTTTTAGATTTGCATGTACAGTAACTCCTAAACCTTTGTAGCCTTCTGTTTGTTGAATATTTACTTTATTAGGAACTATGGAAAGTAGTTGTGAAGAATAGGTTATATAGAAATTTCTAATTAGTTTCCTTAAGGGGATGCAGCACCAAAAACCCCAATTCCAGCAATTTCCAGCCAATTATGCTGAAATTTTTAACACTTAGTGGACACAGAGTTCAAAATTTGGCTTTTATATCTTCATGATGAAAACTTTAAAAATTTTTATTTGTATATTTCTAAAATTATTCAGATGGTTATGAAGAAAAGATCTATCATATGAATTTCTTATACTGCTTTTAGTTCCAGAGGAAAAAAATAGGTATTGAGCAAACAAAAGAGCTAAAAATGATTAAACCTGCCTTTTTATATCAATAACTTTAAAAATATAATGAATATTAAAAATTCGTATGATAGAAACCGTTGTTTGCTCTCTAAGAACATATGTTGAAAATTCTAGAGGAACTGAATCAAAACTGCATCGTGTGGAACATTTCGAATGACAAAAACATTTTGAAAGAACTATAACTGAGTAAATCAAATTTTAAAATCCAAAACATTTTCCTTCTCAGCTGCATTCCTTGAGGCAGACTAAAACCCTCTTCCTTCTCTTTTCTGCTGCAGTGTTCTTCAATTTCAGTTTCCTTCAGGATGTTTTACAAATTACTTTCACAGGAATTGCTCAATGAAGTAAGCGTAATTGGTCCTTCCCTTTGCTAATTCTTAGAGATGCTGGTGAAATCTGTGTCCATTATGTCTGACTGCAGCTTGATTGAGGCAGAACAACCAAAACTGAATTCAGTAATGGCTGATGTCACAGTAACCTGAAGTCTCTTCTTTGACACAAGTATTTCTTTTGGGCAATTACGCCATATCATGTTATGTAAACCTTCACTTGCATTTTGTGTCTTACCCAATGTACATCTCCTTAGGATTTCATCTGATGCCAGCCTTGGTACACAGCCATTAATTTTTTGATCTCATCAGGTCTCAAGTATGTTCCCATTGTTGTGTTATGTTTACGTGTTTCTTCTCGTGTATTTTTTGGGCTATTCATGATCATAAATATGTACACAGTCAACAAGAGGTTAGCTGTTTCAAAGAGTGTTTTACCTTTAACTTATATAATAGTCATATGCACGTTTTATGTATAAAGAACTTCATAAATGTTAAATGGTAGAATCAAGCTCATCATTTATATATAAACAGTATGCAGTTTAACGAGAAACACAAGAAAATCACTACCAAGTTAGAAACTCACACAAAAACAAAATATAAACCTTACCATTTGCTTTCAATGTTTGCAGCCAGTGTTTTGTTTCCATGGTGTCACATATTGTAAGAAATAACCATCATACCAAGACACAAAATTCCACCAGAAACTTTGCCCGCTAATTTCAAATGTATTAATTTAGTACATTCAATTGATCTCAAATGACAGAATTCTGTGAATCCAAGTGCTGGCATGCAGGTGCGCACGGGCATTTAAATTGTCATGTGAGGGCATTTCAATGCTTGAAACTAATAAATTTAGTTAGATTATGATACTATAAGGTTCCAAGTATTTTATTAGTTTAAAAAAATATTACTTTTTCCCATTTTTTAGCCAACTTTAGTGCTGCATTTCCTTAAGTTCCACTCATAATTGTACTTTCGGGAATGCTTCCTTCATTTTATTAAATAGATTTTTATGTTTCATGTGTAGTAATGATGTCCAGATTGCTAGGTAATAAACACAACGTGCACATTGGATATTTTGTAATTCATTTATTTTGTGTGGTAGATCAGTTATCATTAACACAATTAACATTTACATAAAATGCCTTGTACAAGAGCACAGAAAGTTATGTGGCTACCCACATGACATTTTGAAGGTATAACGTTATGATTAGAATAGCCTGACATATATTTGAGATTTGACGACTTATAAAATCACAGATTACGTATTTGACTGTACAATCTCTGTGTGTATTAATAGCAGCAAAGACAGGTGTAAGTCATCTTATAACGTCATCAGGAGACCACTCCGACTTAGACACACCTTCGGAGAATGTCAGTATTCCATAGACTTATAGTTCAGATGTTTATTTATCACGCAACAAAACACAACTTTGCATAACACAAAACTCTGATTTAAATGTCAAAATTATTAAGTAATAAATTAATGAAAACTATCTGTTTTATTTTATAATATGCCGTACTCCAGGACAGGTTAAAAAGATATGATTACCTTTATTTACAAAATAACAGCAATTACTATACATATGGAAGACTTCCATGCTTTTAAAAATAAAACATCAAATATAAATGGTATAACTGCACTAATATTTCTCAATAGATGCATTATCCTTGCTCTATCTTTCAAAAAGCAGATAACTAATCTATATACCTGACATCTATTGTGGGCATAAACAGTTCAATGTTTTGAACCAGATGTTATGATCTAAGGACACCAGATGGCTCTGTTGCTAATGCCTCTGTTCCAGATAACAGAAACTTCCGATGGCTATGTCGGCCCTTGCTGTGAACGCTTAATCTCAAAGTGGATTTTAATGATAATATTGCAACGTTTGCCCTGAAAGGTTCAATCAAGACCTTGCAAAAGCATTTACATACATGTTAAAAGATGAACAATTATATTTTTCTGCTGTAGTATGTATTTTTATTTTACATACTTTCTTCTTCTTCTTCTTCTTCTTCTTCTTCTTCTTCTTCTTCTTCTTCTTCTTCTTCTTCTTCTTTCTCTTCATCATCACCATCAACATCACCATCAGCATCATCATCATCATTATTAACACTATGATTATTTTTATTAGTCCGTGTCTGGAAAAACCGAAGTCTTCTATCTGAACAAATGGGGCCAATAACGGTCGTAATGTCCTCTGCTCGGGTAAACGGAATAGTCAGGGAAATGATTTCCTAATAATAAATACGTGAGTTTGAACCTCCAGTTAACCGAATAATGTTCCTTTTTTAATTTTTAAGTGACTTTAATGTTGTATTATGAAGATTTTGTTTTATTTGCATAAATTTGAAATGTTATGTAATTTTTGTTTTGTTTAGTTAATTTTAAATGGTGTTTAAATAATTATATTGATTATATTTAATTACAAGGGCAGCTCAATAAAGAATGAGCATAATTTTTACGGTCATAATTTCTCGCACTAAAATTTAATCTTATTATACTCTGTTAGATTAATATGAAACAAACACGTCATAGTAGATTCATTGTTGGTACTGCTGGTTGCCGCCTGTAAGAACCAGGCAATTTCAGACATGTTCAGTATCTCCTACCGCTGCAATGGAAGTAACAGGCAGTTAAAGTTGATGTTAGAGGAAGATCCGGAAATTCTTTCAAACGTAATCACTGCCGAGGAAACTTAACTACATCATTGTTATCCTGAGAGCAAACAGCAAAGCTCAGTGTGGAAATCTCCTTCATCACCAACACTCCAAAAAGAAAAAGTGGTTGCTTCTGCTTTGAAAGTTATGGTCATCTCATTCTTTGATATTCATGGAATCTTTTATCACAATGTTGTACCTGCACACGCATCTGTAACTGGACAGTATTACAGGGATATCCTGAAAAAATTCAAGTAAATATTAAGCTTAAAAGACCACATTTCCAAGAAGTAGGCTTGATGCTGCACTAGGTAAATGCGTGGCCGCATATTGCCAACGTTGTTGAGGAATATCTTGCAAAAATCAACGTGATGAGAAATCCCTCACCCTCCCTATAGTCCGGATTTAGACACATGTGACCCTTTTCTATTCCTTAACTTGAAGAAAAGCATTTGTGGGAGGCATTATCCATTATCAGAAGCAGCGGTGAAGGCTGCGGAGGTGATTTTGAAGGATCTCTGATAAAAGGTTTCCAGCATGTCTTTGAAGACTGGCAGAAACGCTGGGACAAGTGATTGACATTCAGGGGAGTCTATCTTGAGAAGGACCATCAAAATTATGAGTAAAGGTACGTTGTCAAAAACAATGTGATCATTCCATATTGAACAACCCTCGTATTTTAACATCTTGTAATCTGTTTAAATGTAAGTTTTTCCTCTGCTTTTCAAATGTTGTATCTTTATGTGTTTTTGGTCAAGCTTTTGAAGAGTTTTAAAAGTTTTTTTTTTTAAGTTTTTGAAAGATTTTATATTAAGGGCATATTGGTTACCAGAACGTGAAAAACTGGTTACCAACATTGTAGTTAGTAGTTTTATAATTTAACTGGCTACAAGTTAAATTTTTACTGGATACCAGTTTTTGTAGGTATTATCTGTAAATTGGGAGTTAGTTTGAATTATTTTATTTTATATGATTTTAAATTTTGTTTTTTTGATCTGAAAAATGTTGGAGTGTAATTGTACTGTTTTTGTAGTTAATTGGTTTTTAATAAATAAGAATTTGGAGAAGATCTCCCGGTGTAAGAAATTAGGAACCGGGATGTAGATTTTCAGATTTTATTTATTTATTTGTATAATGCTCCTATTTTATCATCGAAATGTGTAGAGGACCTTTAATAACCTGACGATGTCCCCAAACTGCTATCTTCTTGCTATGTTAAAGTGAATTTAGAAGAACAAACTAAAGTCTAATCAAGTGACAGCCTTATACACATACCGGAGGAAACAATGTCCCAAGAGACTATCAATGATCGTGTCATTTGGTGCCTGGACGATGAGAAGAATGATGAATCCATTATACAGCTCGGATTTTCTACCTAAATTAGAATATATAAGTAAGACATTAAAAGAAAACAATCTGTTCCATGGAAGAGTAACTACACTAAGGAAAGTTTGTAGGAAAATAAATTTCAAAGTTGTAGAATATACTAACAGAGGAAATCTGTTAATGAAAGTCTCGATGCTGTTCCAAACCCATTTGCCTAATACAATTTGTGAAAACAATGAAACAATTGAGGTGCAAATGTTCACAGTTTGAGGCTTCGATTAATGGAGCCATGCAAAAAGTAAAGGAGATGAACTTCATTTCCCTATTCAGACGTCCGTAACAAAAGCCTAACGCTTTATATTTTTGCATAAGATTTCTGAGGAGGCTCTATTCCCAGCGTCTTGGTGAGCTTTAAATCGAAGTCTACCAAGTACTGTCATGAAGAAATGGACTACAAGACGTTTAGGATTGGTTTGTTAACCTATTACTGCCAAACGCACCTTCCAACAGTGTCTGCAAATCTGCAGAATCAAACAAGACATCCCTCAAATCAGAAATGAAGTTATGCCTCCCATATGAAACATTGAATTTGATCCATTCACTACTAAAGCTGTACTGCATGGACATATCATAAAAGTCATCTCAAAATTTTGGAATATTTCAGGACCATATCAGACCAGGACTACTAATTGCCCAAAAATATGTTTCCAAAACACAATATGTTGTTCACGTAAAGCCATGTACACAAAATTGTTTGATAGTGAGCTGCAAAATCTAAAGGGAAAACCGGCAAAAACTAAAACAGGTTTATTTGGATAAGGATGGTTTAAATTAATTTAGAATATTCTGACATTGTCTGCAAGGAACATTTTGAAATGTCTGATACTCATACTTCCTCTACATACTATCGGTCAGTAGAGGGTAAAAATTATTTATATTTATTGTCTTTAGGTACAATATCTTCACGTTATTCTTCTTCTTCTGATGCTTTAACGCACCTGTTTGTTGCTCAATATTCTAGTATGGGAGAAAGAGCGTCTTTTAAATTGATTCAGTAAAGCAGCAGCTTTTTGAGCCATTTGCCTTGGTTTAGCATGTTTTACTCTGCATTATTTTATATGAAACTTGTACCTTAAAATTTGAACCCTGGCAAACATATTGGAGATATAAATACAGAACCTGTAGAATTCCCGATGCGCTAACTCCAAGAAAGAAACAAAGAAAGAGGAAAAAAGAAAAAGGAAATCAGACACAAAATGGGGGAAATGTTCAGTATCGCAGCTGGATAGTAAGTTTTAGATCGAGATGCTAATTTTATCCTTATATTGATGGTAAATTGCTTCGGTGAGGAGATCTTTCTATATCTGCAAATTCATTAACATCTGAATGTTACTAATTAGTGTTATTTGCTACTAACTTGGTGTGACTACATAAATTCGCTTTAAATTGTGCGATTGCTCTAGATCTTGGGCATGTACACTCATAACGTTAACAGAGCGTGTAATAAAACATGAGAAATTTTAAATGTCCTCTCCCCCGCAATAGAAGAAGATGATTTCACTGAAACTGTAAGTAGTGCAATATGCTAAACCTACAAATGCCTGTGACTCAGATATAGATATGTCATTTTCTAATTAAATTTGTAAAACAACGAAACAATAGAAGGTGCGAAAAGCAGCTGAAGATCAAACAAAGAAGGCTGGGAAACATTCGAAGTTATCTTTAAACCAGGTTAACGAACCTTTGAATACAAATGCCTTATCCGCATTCCCAGTCCTTTTAACAAGCACCACGCAAACCAGCCAGCAATTTCAAGCAGATAAAAGCGCGTCAAGTGCATATTTTTGCTATCATTCCTACACAAAATATATATAGTTTATTACAGGATAACTTAGATGACAATAACTCAGATGGTGAATTTGAGACTACCAACGAGAAAATTCCTCCAATCTGCTTAACTGATATTTAATACTATAAACTATTTATTCACACTATACGCGGTCAACTGAAATCAAAATTTCATACCGCACTAAAAGGAACAATCATTAAAGTTTCACTGCTACAACTGCTGATTTTCCTGCTCTGAGAGCTTATTTTGCTTATATAAAACAAAAATACCATACATATAGGAATACTAAAGATAAAAGTTTCTCTCTAATCGTTAGGAATCTACCCTGCTCCCTTAGTAATGAGGAGATTTTAAGAGCACTACAAGAACTTAAGTATCCTGTCCGCAAAGTTGCAAGGCTACAAGGAAAAAAAATCATTCCATTGTTCTCTGTGCAGTTGAACTCACTGACAGCGATGAAGGTAAATCTATCCTAAATCTTACCCGTCTACTATATAGTGTAGTCAAGGTATAACCTAGAAGGAAATCAACTGTTATCCCACAATGTATTCGTTGTCAAAACTATGGGAATAACAACTTGAACCAAGGGACGTCAGGTGTATTGGATCCCATGTTTTCTATGACTGCAAACGTCTTAAAACTACTCCCTCAAAATGTGTGAACTGTCATGAAAACATCCTGCAAATTTCAGAGGATGCTCTCACTATTTACGTTTAAAGAAACGCTCCTATCACTCACATAACCTCCAGCGAAAACTGCCTCAGACCATAACTGGATCATCTGTTCCTGAAGCATCAGATTTTGCACCTCTTTCTCAAATCTCAAGTGATCTATCAGCCACAGCACCGAAACAGGCACAAGTTAACTCACCGTCTGGATAACCTCCACGCACATATCATTGCACCTTTACGGACGTTATGAACAGCTCCAGACTAAACCAGCAACCAGAGGAATCATCTTCAACCAGTTTCTTCCTTACTAATTTACTGTATAAATTTTTACCTAATATCCTCTCATTCATAAGTTCATATCTGCCAGCAAATCAAAGGTTTATTATCTCTCTCCTCTCATCACTTTTTCACAATGTCTGTACGTAATTCTAATTCTGTCTATCAATTATCACTTCTAAATTGGAACGCTAATGGTCTTCGTCTTAAAAGAGCCTCCCTTATTGCCTTTCTTTCAGCTCACAACATTGATATAGTATGTGGCACCGAAAAACATTTCTTACCAAATGTAACTAATTCTCTCCCTGGATATAAAATATACCGAAAAGACAGTGTTGCCCCTCTGCTTCCGGTGGAGTATCCATAATAATAAAACGCAAAAATTCATACCACAAAATAGCTTTTCATAGCATAACAGAGTTTGAAATTGTTGGAATTATAAGTTCAATGCCGTGATAATGTTTTCGTCGTAATTTAGGCCTATAAACCTACAGCCTATTTACAAAATTTCGCCTATCTAAAATTGATTTTTCCAAATGCTGGTTCTACACCATTACTAAGCGATTTAAATTGCGAGTATGTATCATGGGGATGACGTACAAGTAATCTAAATGGTCGTCGGCTATATGAACACATTAACAGCAATGGTCTACAGTTCTTAGCGCCGGCTGAACCAACATACTATTCTTATTCTTTAACTTCATCCCCTGACATTCTGGACATAGGAGTATGTAAAACATGCATCCACCTGCATACGTTACTACATTGTCGGCCCTGGATTCTGACCACTGCCCAGTAATGACTACATTTGAATCACAACCATATATAACATTACAACAGCAACATCAGATAAACGGCTACGTTAATTCGGACCAATTTCAGTCCAGAATAGGCACATCATTAATTTCAGCCTATCACCTAACCTAGAGCTCAGCTATCAATAATGCCGTTCAGCACTTCACAGATACTATCTGTTCTTGTATCAAAGAATCAACAACTCGCTCATACCGTCCTAGACCTCACCTATATCTACCTATGCATATTATTCACCTAATCAGAGAAAAGCATCGCATCCGAAGGCAATAGCATTGAGGAAGACATCTTTCTCTACGCAGAAAGCTTAACAGCCTCATTCGTACTGTTAGGCAAGAGCTAGAACAGCATCGTCATAATTTTTACCAAACGTATCTGTCTTCTTTATCCATGAACTGTATGTAGATACACAAAAACAAACCTAAAGTTACAAATAGAATTTTACACACATCGCCGAAAGAGCTATCCCGCTTTATCATAAATCGTACAATTAAAACTCACCAGGATATGACCTCTTACCAAACATAGTACTAAGGAATCTGATAATGAAAACACTCGTTTAGCTGACAGAAATCTTTAACTTCTCTCTATGAACTGGTTACTTACCTCGTCATGGAAAATAGCAGAAAAAATGGTATTTCACAAAACTCAAAAACCGAAACATCTTCTATCAAGCTATAGGCCAATCAGTCTGCTTCCCACTTTATCAAAATATTTTAGAAAGTAATCCAAAAACGCTTAGCAGAATTTTTCTACAAAACAACATTATACCATCGTATTAATTTGGCTTTCGTCCTCTGCATTCAGCAACTAATTAGCTACTAAGAGTTAGTGAGAGCATTATAAAAGGATTTGAAAAGAAACAGTATACCTCTGCCATTTTGATAGATATAGCTCAAGTTTTCGATACTGTATGCCGCACTGGTATACTGGTCAAACTACATAGAATTGTACTCCAGATTACCTGAACAGAATAACTAAAATTTTTTCTCACAGAACCAATTTTAGTGAGAATAGACAGTTACCAATCCGAACTTCGTCAAATAGCATCAGGAGTTCCACAAGGATCAATTCTGGCACCACTATTATTCAATATATTCATGCAAAGACTTCTAAATACAAATGCCATATCCACAGCTATGTATGCCGATGACGCCGTTATTTTCTATTCGCGTCCAGACTTAAGTACTGCAATCAACAGGCTACAAATTTCATTCAATATGTTATCTAAGTGATTCAAAATGTGGCGAGTAGTATAATAAATATTAATAAAACGGAAACGAAAGTATTCTACTTAAAATATTATCAAGATTGAACCCCATTGGATATGCAGGGAAAACAACTAACATGGAAGCCTCCAAAGACACCAGTGAAATATATAGGCGTAATGCCTGACACTAAATTAGCCAGGAATTATCAATTATCTTACATATCCACAATAGCCATTTCTGGGAATTAAAAAGCTGTATCCATGGCTGCAGAAGAAATCACAGCTTGGTATGTAGTGCTCAATATTGATCTACGAGTCTCTTATAAGCCCCATAAATTCTTACGCTGCTCCTGTATGGGCTGTACATTTATCGACTTCAGGTTATACAAAACAAATTTCTCCGCAGTATTAAAAAGGCTCCGTGGATCATTAGAAATGATAAACTCCGTCAGGAACTTGGTATTCTTCGCATACATCAGTACTTCAAATTGATATCAAATACATTCTTCGTTAAATTATCCGAACTACCAGGTGCTGTAACATATGAAATTGGACGACGAAACTTCGAAGGGATCAGATTGAAAAGAAAACTGCCTCAAGAAAATCTGCTCACTGATTCAGAAGCTAGCGACTTTTCGCACTAATTCAAAGTATATCCTCTATTTTTCTCAAAACACCACTGACCATAATCTAGCCTCGCATACCTAACCTCACTTTTCAATCGTTATCCATCTTATTTAATGTTAGTGTATGTGTTAGTTATCCTGTTATATACTTTGTCTTTTATTATCTTTCATTTAAATGTGTCTTTAATTGTTTTCTGTTTGTTTAGATTATAAATTTATCACCTATTGTATATGTTAGAGGACACTAATTCCTCAGTTGTTAATTTGTATGTAGTACTTACGTAATTTATCAATGGCCTGTATAGCAATACTGCTGATCAGGCAAGTAATACATTAAAAAGGAGACAAAAACTGTGAAAGATAATAATGTATAATTTTAAATATTCATATATATCAAATTTAAAGACAAACAGTCAAACATTAAAAGAAAAAAACCTTAATGCGAATGTAGATGATGAATGCGCAGGTGCAAATTCTAAAACATATCATACAGATTACAATATCTCATTTAGAAAATGTTTTAAACAAAATTAGGAAACGGTAATTAATTTGATATAAAATAGTCGTCATGATAAGTGTAATGTTTTATAAACATCAATGCCTAGCATAGGCATAGGAAGGAAAAAACAAGAAGCGAAACAAAAATAACATCGTATATTCATTTGTTTTATAGCACTGCAAATTCTACGAGATACACGCTTCGGCTTATTGAAGGCATTGCACTGCTACTAGAAACAATTGAATATCGCGAATAAAAAGAATAAAAAAGTGCAAAGAGCTATGTATCCTTTGCGACTCTTAGCAAAGATGCCTGATTGCGCTTCAATTATACCTGTCTTAAGAGATAACAATTAAATAAATGAATAAATAAGTAAATAAATAAATAGAAACTTACATAATGGTGCATAACATAAACAAAGAATAGCAAACAAAGTTTCGAATATCAATTAAATACCAAAATTTACTACGATGACCTTGCTCCCCTTACCTATGTTGAAGCAGCACCCTCTAGATTTAATCTTGAGTACCATTTCTCATTCTACCAGATTGTTTCTTCTGATTACGTATCACCACTATAAACAAAGAAACCGCAAGGAATTACCCATATTTATCGTTTGAGTCGTAAGTTATATCTAAAATTTACGAGGGCTGTTCAATAAAGAGTGATCATAATTTTTTACAACGTATTGTCACCCAATTAGCGGAAGGTATAACGGCACAGCTGTGAGGAAACGAAAAGGAGCGGAGCCACGCCTTCCCATTAGTCTCTGTCACTAACTGAAGGGTGGTTAAAGGTATGTCACCCGTCCCTGGATGTTTCTCTCCCCTTCTCCCATCACCGGGAATATTCGCCTGAAAACTAGAAAAGCCGAGAATACGGCGAGATTCCTATAAAAAAGGATTTCAGCGAGACAGTGAGTCAGTCAGTGTTTGACGTGCTAGCGAACGAGCGCCGTGTTAAGGAACGAGAAGACTGTGTACGTGCATCGGAGTATTGTCCGTAATTACTAGTGCAAGTGAAATTGTAAAGGACGAACTGGTGAATTGTAATTGTGTGCAGCACGTAATTCTGTGTAATTGGCAAGTGTTAAACTGTAAGTCGGTAGAAATAAAGAACATTGTTGAGTTTGTGTAATTGGACTTTTCATTTCACGAACCCACAAGTCACAATTGGTGTCAGAAGTGCGACATAACACAATGGAGGCAGCATTAGAAAAGATTTTAGCGGAACTGAAACAAATGAAGACGGCCAACGACAACATCACCGAGAAGATGGAAGAAATGAAGGCCGAGTTAACCACAGAAATGAGAGCAGCGAACGGCAGTCTGGCCACGGAAATGAAGGCGGCGAACGAGGCTCTCGCCGCAAAGTTTGAAGAACAGTTGGCCGGAGTAATAGAGAACGTCACAGAGTTAGGCGAGCGCGTCGAAGACCTGGCGAGCCGCGTTAATGAGCTGGAAGGAAAAACCGACAGCAGCGTGAAGTCCCTGAACGCCATGGTGGAGGACGTCGTCGGCAGGAAGCTGAAGGATTTAAAGGCCGGCGCGCCGGGACGCGACACAACATCTGCGCACGTCAAACCTCCCAAGTATGACGGCGCGTCAACGTTTGAGGTCTTCCGCCGCCAGTTCGACACAGTGGCCAGGCACAACGGATGGTCACTGGAGGAGGAGGCCACACAGTTAATAGCCAGCCTCCAGGGAAGAGCCGCGGAAGTCCTAAACGCGGTGCAGACGACGGCGGCGCCCAAGGACATCTGGGAGGCCCAGGAGAATCGCTTCGGGAACCACCGCTTAGCCGCAGCATACCGAAGCCAGCTAAAGGCAAGGTCGCAGCAGCCGGGGGAGACGCTGCAGGAGTTCGCCATAGCCATCGAGCAGCTGGCTAGCAAGGCCTTGGTTGACCTGCCACTGGAGTTCGTATCCCGGGAAGCCGCCTACAATTTTGTCGACGGAGTACGGGACACGGAGATTCGTCAGCGCCTAATGCTCGGGGAATATAAAACCATCCACGAGGCGCTGACAGCGGCATTAAGGATGGAGGCGGCCAAAATAACATCCATCCCGACGTCGAGAACGAGGAGTGTCCGCTACGCCGGAGACAGAAGATCAGCTGAGGGACGCCGGCGAACACCTAGTGGCCTGTGTTGGGGGTGTGGACAGCCCGGACACCTGCAGAGAGACTGCCCACACCAGGAAGAGCAGCCGGAAAACGAGTAAGGGCCGTCGTGGAGAGGGGCACGTCGGCGCCATCACCACCATCCCCTCGAGTGACACTGCGCGCCGTCAGCCGGCGTATGGATGACAGCCTCATCGCGGACGGTTGGGTAAGAGGGAAGCCGTGCCGCGTGCTGGTGGACACCGGGGCGGCCGTGACCATCATCAGACCTGACGTGGCGAAGGGTTTGCCGACAAGGAAGCCAAGCCGGCCATACCAGCTTGTCACGGCATCGGGCGACACCTTGCCTGTGGAGAAGGAGGCCCTGCTGGAGCTGAACTTGGGACGGAGTGCCGTGCGTCTGTGGGTGTTCGTCGCGAAGGTGGCTGAGGAGGTGATTCTGGGACTGGATGCCCTCAGGAGCCATGAGGCGACGGTCGACGTCGGCAAGAAGTTTCTGCGGCTTAACGGAGAAGAGGTTATACTCCGTCAACCCGAAGAGCGCCTTGGAATTTGCAGGGTCGTCTTGGACGAAGACGTGGTTGTCCCCGCGAGGAGCGAGGTGGTGGTGACGGCGCGACTGGAGGGTCAGAGAACCAGGAACATGATGCTGGACCAGAAGACGCCTGTAAACGGGTTGTGTGTAGCCAGGGCATTGCTGCCGTGCCGAGAGGAGGTGCCCGTGAGACTGCTAAATCCTACGGACGCCGATCACGACGTCCAGGCCGGGACGGAGTTGGGAATGTGCGAGCCCGTGGTGAGCGTAACAGCTATCGACGAGACCCAGGTGCCGGCGCTGAAGCAACACCTGGGGCCCCGGCTAGAAGGCTTGGACCACAGAACAGCTGGAGAAGGTTCGACAACTGCTAAGACGGTATCAGCGCGTCTTCAGCCAAGGTGATAGTGACTACGGCCGCACGGACAAAGTGCTTCACCGCATCGACACCGGAGACGCCCGGCCTATTCGGCAACCACATAGACGCGTTCCGCTGGCGAAGCAAGGGGCGGTACGAGACATGCTGGAGGACATGAGATCCAGGGGTGTGATTGAAGAGTCTGACAGCCCTTGGTGTTCCCCTGTAGTCTAGGTGACAAAGAAGAACGGCGAGCTGCGCTTCTGCGTAGACTACAGAAAGTTGAACGCCGTCACCCGGAAGGACTGTTTTCCCTTACCCCGGATTGACGACACCCTGGACACGCTAGCTGGTGCACAGTGGTTCTCGACCCTGGACCTGAAGTCGGGCTACTGGCAGGTAGCTCTAGACCCGAGAGACAAGGAGAAGACCGCATTCTCGACGGGCCAAGGGCTCTGGCAGTTCACGGTTATGCCCTTTGGCCTCTGCAACGCACCAGCTACCTTCCAGCGCCTTATGGAGTCAGTGATGAGAGGGCTGACCTACGATGCCTGCCTGCTATACCTCGACGACATCATCATCGTCGGGAAGACTTTTGAAGATCACCTCGAGAATCTGAGTAAGGTGCTACAGAGACTGCAGGCGACCAACTTGAAGCTGAACGCGAAGAAGTGCCAGCTCTTCCGCAAGGAAGTTAACTACTTGGGCCACATAGTCTCAGCAACCGGAGTGGCCACAGACCCGGAGAAGACAAAGGCTGTGAGAGATTGGCCTCGCCCAAAGGATAAGAAAAATTGCGCAGTTTCCTGGGGCTGTGGAGTTATTACAGGCGCTTCATAAAGGGGTTCTCCAACATCGCAAAACACCTCACCCGCCTGACAGAGGAACACCGGCCTTATGTGTGGACGGAGGACGCAGAAAACGCTTTCCAGCACCTAAAGGAGACCCTGTGCAGTGCTCCAATTTTGGGTTTCCCACAACCGGGTGGCGCCTTCATTGTGGACACCGACGCCAGCGACCATTGCATTGGAGGTGTCCTATCGCAGATCCAGGATGGCCATGAGCGGGTGATAGCCTATTACAGCAAGACGCTATCCAAGGCAGAGAAGAACTACTGCGTCACCCGACGGGAGTTACTGGCGGTAGTAAAGACATTGGAGCACTTCCACAAGTACCTGTACGGTCAGCCATTCCAACTGAGGACTGACCATTCCGCCCTAACCTGGCTATTGAGCTTTAAGAACCTGGAAGGCCAGACAGCACGTTGGGTCCAGAGGCTGCAGGAGTACGACTTCACCTCGGAACATCGTAGAGGGAAGAGCCACGGTAACGCAGACGCCATGTCCCGAAGACCCTGTCCAGAAGAGTGCGGCCAGTGCACAAGAGTGGAAGAGAAGGAGCGTGCCGCAGCAGTCCGAGTAGTTGTGGCAGTGCCTGCTGAAGGCTGGGATAGCGCAGGCCTGAGGAGGGAGCAGCTGGCGGACGCAGACTTGGGGCCACTCTTGAAGGAAGTGGAGGCAGGGATGAGACCAACCTGGGAGGACATCGCACCGAGGAGCGCCACCTACAAGTCGTACTGGGCCCAATGGGACTCGTTGAAGACCAGAGAGGGCGTGCTGTTCCGGGTATGGGAATCACCCGATGGGAAGACGCAGAGAGAGCAGTTGGTACTTCCCCGGAGTAAGGTCCCGGAAGTCCTGGAGGAAGTGCACGGCGGTACTTCGGGAGGACACCTGGGAGCGAACCGAACGATTGACAAACTACGGCAGCGCTACTACTGGCTGAGACTCCGAGCAGATGCTGAGAGATGGTGCCGTCAGTGTCACGTGTGCGCGGCGAGTCGTGGCCCTCAGACTAGGAGCCGGGGTCGCATGCAGCAGTACAACGTCGGAGCGCCATTCGAACGGATCGCCGTGGACATTGCTGGACCGTTCCCAGTTTCCGACCGAGGCAGCAAGTACCTAATGGTGGTCGTGGACTACTTCACCAAGTGGCCGGAGGTGTATGCCATCCCAAACCAAGAGGCAAAGACAGTCACAGACTGCCTCGTGGAGCAAGTATTCTGTCGATTTGGGGTGCCATTAGAACTACACAGTGACCAGGGTACCAACTTTGAGTCCAACCTAATGAAGGAGGCACTACAAAGGCTTGGGGTGAACAAGACTCCACTACGCCTCTACATCCCCAATCGGATGGCATGGATGAAAGGTACATCAAGACCTTAGAGGAACACCTGAGGAAGGTCGTGGCCAGCCATCAGCGAGACTGGGACGTCAAGGTGCCACTGTTCTTGCTGGCCTATCGCTCGTCTACACACGACACAACTGGGATGACGCCAGCCAGCTTAATGTTCGGCCGAGAGTTACGCCTCCCTTGTGACCTGGCTTTTGGAAGCCCTCCGGAAGCGAAACAGCCAGCGACCGAGTATGTGGAGAACTTGGTGGACCATCTCCACGACATGCACGAGATGGCTCGCCAGAACATCCAGAAGGCGAGGGACCGCATGAAGACCAGGTATGACAGGCAAGCCAACAGCCAAGGGTTCCAGCAAGGTGACCTGGTCTGGTTGTACCGTCCTACCCGGACCAAGGGACGCTGCCCGAAGCTCCAGCAGCCATGGCAAGGACCGTACCGGGTGGTGAAGAGGATTAACGACGTGGTCTACCGCATCCAGAAGGTTCCCCGAGGAAAGATGTTGGTGGTACACCTGGATCGACTAGCCCGCTACGATGGTGCTGTTCGGGACGACCAGCTTTGAGAAGGGAGCAGTGTCACCCAATTAGCGGAAGGTATAACGGCACAGCTGTGAGGAAACGAAAAGGAGCGGAGCCACGCCTCCCATTAGTCTCTGTCACTAACTGAAGGGTGGTTAAAGGAATGTCACCCGTCCCTGGATGTTTCTCTCCCCTTCTCCCATCACCGGGAATATTCGCCTGAAAACTAGAAAAGCCGAGAATACGGCGAGATTCCTATAAAAAGGATTTCAGCGAGACAGTGAGTCAGTCAGTGTTTGACGTGCTAGCGAACGAGCGCCGTGTTAAGGAACGAGAAGACTGTGTACGTGCATCGGAGTATTGTCCGTAATTACTAGTGCAAGTGAAATTGTAAAGGACGAACTGGTGAATTGTAATTGTGTGCAGCACGTAATTCTGTGTAATTGGCAAGTGTTAAACTGTAAGTCGGTAGAAATAAAGAGCATTGTTGAGTTTGTGTAATTGGACTTTTCATTTCACGAACCCACAAGTCACAGTGTTTTCACCCACACATCGGAATTGCCGAGAGAACCAGCTGGCAGGTACGGGCCAGAAGGGAAGCATTCAGAACACGCCCACCCATTTATGTGTAGCGCTCATGGAGGGGATGGTTAGGGATTGTAATTGTGTGAGCTAAGTAATCTTTTGTAATCGACAAGTATACCAACTGTAATTCGGTAGAAATGAAAAACATTTTGAGTTTGTGCAATGGGACTTTTAATTGTACAAACACACAAAGTCACTGTATCTTTACTCATCCTCATAATTTGGTGGTCCTTCTCCAAATAGTCTCCCGTGAATGCGATGCACCTGTCCCAGCGTTTCTGCCAGGCTTCAAAGACATGCTGGAAACCATTTATTGAGAGATCTTTCCAAATCGCCTCTGAGGCCTTCACCACTGCTTCTGATGATGGACAGTGCCTCCCGCGATGGAGTTTCTTCAAGTTAATGAATAGAAAAAAGTCACATGGGGCTAAATCTGAACAATAGGGAGGATGTGGGATGCACTTCACGTTGATTTTTGTAAGATATTCAGCAACAACATTGGCAATATATGACTGCCCATCCAGCCTGCTTCACGGAAATGTGGTCCTTTGTGCCTGATATGGAATTGCAATGTTTTTAGGAGATCCCTGTAGTATTGTCAAGTTACTGATGTGTGTGCAGGTACAACATGCTGATAAACCATTCCATGAATGTGAATGAATGAGATGACCATAACTTTCCCAGCAGAAGCAACCACTTTTGCTTTTTGGGGGTTGGTGAAGAAGGGGATTTCCACACTGAGCTTTGCTGTTTGCTCTCAGGATCAAAATGATGTAGCCAAGTTTCATCAGCAGTAATTGCGTTTGAAAGAAACTCCGGATTTTCCTCTAACATCAACTTTAACTGCATGTTGCCACCATTGCAGTGGTAGGCCATACCGAACATGTCTGAACTTCTCACAGGCAGGAACCAGGAGTACCAACAATGAAACTACTACGGTCTGTTTGATTCATATTAAGCTAACAGAGTATAACAAGATTGAATTTTAGTGTGAAAAATTATGACCGTTAAAAAATTATGATCATTCTTTATTGAACAGCCCTCGTACATAAAATTCCTACACAAAACACACGTAAAGAATTTACAGAATTTAGGCGCGTCCGGGAAACTTTTACAATGTTTCTTTCTCTAAGATCCTAATTCGGCTATCAAAAAGAATTGAAATCGAAATATTTTTTGCCAAATTGGTTGAATTGTTGTTAAGTGGAAAGTAAGAAAGGAAGAGGGAAAATAATAAAGGCAAATAAAAGGGAAAAAGGGTTAACAGAACATCCAATCATACACAAACTGTGAATGATAATAAAGTAGCTAAAACACAGCGAAAACTCAACGTACAAGAAACATTTGAAGTTCGCGAAAGCTTTGAATAAACAGGGGCAAAGAGATCTAAATCATCTGGGGGACGTAGAAAATGGTTGATGCGCTTCAGGTATTTCTATTAAAGAATCAAATAAATAAGTAAATAAATAAACAAATAAACAGGAAACGAACGAACGAACGAAAGAACGAACGAACACACAATCAAACAAACAGATAAATATATAAATAAATACATAAATAAGAAGAGCAATGAATACATAAATAGATAAACAATTAAATACTTTGAGTAATTAACTAATTAAATGAATAAATAAATAAAAAGGACAGAAAAATAGATCAATACATAAATAGATCAATAGATAAATAATTAGATTAATAAATAACAGATAAATAACTAAATATATTAGTGAATACATAAGTATTTACATAAATAAACAAATAAAGAAGCAAATAAACAATTAATAAATAAATAAACGACAAAGGAAGAAGTACATAAATAAAAATTAATGAATGAATAAATGCATGAATATATCAGCATTTATTGTTATGATCTCCATTCAATTACGAATGGCGAAGTGGTGTCTTCTGGAATTAGTTTGGAGTAATATTCCTTATTTTTCCAGATATTTTTGCCCGATTAATGTTTAATCTCCTTCACTACTGCTTAAAATTGTCACGATAGGTTTAAATTGTATGTGCGTTTAAATGTTAAATATGAATAGTTGGGAAAAAGAAGAAGCATAAAACAAATAATATCGAAAATACGTTTTGCTTGTAGCACTGCGAATGGGACAAGCTAAACACTTCTTCTTATTGGCGGCATTGCACCATGAGTATAGACAACTGAAAATCGGGAAAGGAAAGACTTAACAAAAGGCAAACAGATTTGATCCATTTTGGCGCCGTACAAAGAAATTGTATTTCGCTTCACTGATTTCTATTTCGGGAGATAAAAAATAAATAGAAGGAAGTAAAATGTTGCATAACGTCGACAATGAAGAGCAACCAAATTTTCGAATGACCAGGTAGGGCCCTGTAGTATTAGTTTTGAGAACTAATTCCTGTTCTTCAAGATTGTTTCTTCTGATGACATCATCATGACCATAAAAAATATATGATGCTGCATAACCTAAAAATAAAGGCTAATCCAAATTTCGGGTACGAAGTAAACTTAAAATTTCGTCTTGATCTAGTTTCGTTAGCGAATAGCGAGGTAGCGCCCTCTGAAACTACTTTTGAGTACTATTCCAATTTCGTTCAAACTTCCTTTCCTGCATACTGCTTTTTATGTTTCATTACTGCCTAAAAGTTAGCCTGATAGTTTTAAGTTGTACTTATATAGGTCTATTAGGTAGTCGAATAAAGAGAGGTAGAAGAAGAAAAGGAAGAATAAGCAGAAGAAGATGAAGAAAATATAAAGAAGAAGAGGAAATAATGACCGTAAATTCCTTTAGTTTGTAGCGCTTCAAGTTCTGCGAGGTAAAAGCTTCGTGTTATTGGTGACATTATATTGGTACTAGAAACAATTGAATATCGCGAAAAAATAGATTGAGAAAAGACAAAGAAATTTTATCATTTGGAGCTCTTAGCAAAGAGGTTTTATTGCCTTTTAGTTATTTCTGTCTTAGGAGATAACAAATAAATATAGGAATAAATAAGTAAAAACATACATAATATTCCTTAACATAAACAATAAACAGCAAACAATATGGTGGATATCATTTAAATATAAATATTTACTGCGATGACCTCGTTTCCTTTGAAAGGCAAAGTAGCACCCTATAGATTCAGTTTGGACTAATATTTCCTATTCTTCTAGACTTCTTCTTCTGATTACTGCATCATCACCATAAACAAACAACGAAAGGAATTACACATATCTGTTATTTGCGACTGAGATAGGTCTAAGGAGCAGTCCTACAGGGAAAAACACGTTCAACATTTCCGAAATTATATATTTTCATAAAAATCTAATTCGTCGAGACATTTCACTCAAACGTTTTAAAACGAAAACATATTTCCAAATCTATAACAGTCCCACTGTCTTTAGCAGGATGGAAACAAAGAAACTAAGGGATAAGGAAAGAAAACACAAAATAAAAAAGTATAAAAGAAGAACAAACCAGACACAAACTATGAAGGATAATAAAGTAGTTAAATCATGAACAACATTATACCAGGTGAGTCTTCTGCCCCTACTTATTGTGATCTATGCAACACGCAGTTTATAGTCTAAGTGAAAAGATTTACTCTTGTAACACAAAATCCGTTATTGCAGCTCTGCCCTTCTATTCGATACTCTAGTTACTTAGCATTAATAATTACAGCCCTCTATGAGGACCAAGAAGTTGCCAAAAGCTGAAATAAACTGCTTCTCATGTATATGATACTAACCTCTGTTTGATATAACCTTGCCCCGCTGACATGTATCACTCCGCTTGCAACTACCTTCCCCCTCACCCTACCTGGCTAAAGCTTTCGCACCATAGGACATAGGCGGTGCCTACCCGTCACATTTAAACCTGCAGTAAACATCATAATAATTGCCAGGAAGATATATAAAATTATAAAAATAAGTATATGAAGGCATGAAAAAGTAATGAAGTTTATAAGGAACCTCAGCACGTTGAAACTGAATAAATGAGCAATGCAGCAGAAACAAGTTGATAATGAAAGGCCTTAGGGCCTCTTCCACTTGGATTTTTTTACAACCGGCACACATACCTTGCAAAAATGCTCGTCTTTCAGTTTTAAAAGTCGTGTCACGCCGTACTTGTCGTGTGTCCTTCATTCACTCAAGTCTCGTCAAGGTAGTATATTTTGCGACTTCTATCCCGGTACAGTCTGATTGTTCTTAAATAACCTTTTCGCTACACAGCTATATCGCCCCTGGAGTGGCAAGTTTTCCTGTTGTCCCAATTTCATATTGTAATGTTCCTACGCATCTAACACAGCTGTAAGTTCAGAGCACAACTGTTCGAGTTCTCCCATTGAAAAAGACGGAGTCTCTGTGAGTGCATTAAGCACATGCACTACAACTCTTTTTTTCTCCGCCTTGTAAGTGTTCTGCCTTGCGATGCTTCAGCGAAAAATTGGCAGTAGACTCTGCCATTATACGTATAATAATTACACGTGCAATAGACGGGCAACAAAATGATTTAGCTCTAGTAGTCGGCACAACACATCTTCGAATGGCGATATATGACAAATCCAGTTCAAAACAAGGACAGTGATAAAAGTCATATAAACAGATATGTCACCACTACCGCTAAAGCACGTGTTATCGTGCCATGAGAAAGACGGGCTTCTGAGCAAAGGAACCTGCTCTTTACTTCATTTAAGAATTAACATGCATTTCAGATAAATCAACTCTGTTGTGCAATACATTTTATTCAAACACTTACGAAAATATAAAATTGAGAATTCCCTTCCTACATATAAAGATATATCACCATGTTAAATAACGAACTAATTTTTACCGCACAACAGTCTATACTACAATAGCAGCCAATAGGAGTTGATAAGGTCACGTGACTGTTTAGAGATACGGGGCAAGCTCATGTGAAACAAGGTTTAACAAAGTGATAACCGAATGCTTTCCTAAAGAGCGCCAGAGAGCCCGTAGCAGCTGGCGGAGTTGGTTAGCTTGCAGGAATGTAGTGATACGAAACCTAGCTTCCAAACCACATCTCATATTTTCGTTTTTTTTCTTTTCTCCCAATCTTTATTGCCTGTATTCAAGTTAATAATTTGATTATTGCTACTATTGGTTCACTTTTGTGCCAAAGAGGAAAGAAATACAATCAGATATTTAGGGACCTATATGGATTTGCTCGCCATGTAAGTTGGGCTGAGCTCATTCTAAAGTGAGGTAGTTTAGGCCCTTGAATTTTAAAGGACAACCATGGGCTATCTTTATCTTTACATAGGGATCATGTTTAACCTTATGACCCTTATAACCTTCACGGCATGTTGTAGATCATGTTCCATAGTTGGATTTCGTTTCTGGCAGAATATCGACCACATCACATCTAATAGATTTTATGTCATGCTTATATTTATGTTTCATTTTCTTTTACGAAATGTTTGAAACTTGATTGAATGGGTCAAGCACAATACCTAGCATAATAAAACATCTGCTAGGAACTACATATCTATAACTATATGCCAGCGGAAAACATGTCTATTATTATATTTTGTAGACGCCTATAATGTTGTAAAAGTGTTATTTGTATTATAACATCAAATTATAGGCACCAAGAGATAAAACAAAGGGCAATAAAAACTTTGTGCTCATCACGAAGGCTCTGAACCCAAGTCAAACGGGCATTCCAGTGAAGTAACCTGTACGATACCACTTAGCCAACAATACGTTGCTAGGGAAGGTTTCTATATGAACTAAATAACCGCGGACCTAAGACTCACCTCGAATTTTACACGCCTTCTACAGCTTTATACGGTGTTTTAAGCTCGTTTTTTGTAGTTTTAGCACAAATAAAAAACCTGCATCTGCCAGAACAATTACTGCATTAGCTAATAAGTGTCATACTTTGCGACAGAAGCGAAAGCAATCCATCTAATTCTTAGCACCTTTGACTTGATTGTACAACGAAAACACGTCCTGGGTGAAGATTTAAATCAAATTTGTCCCACTTTGTGGATCTGCCATTTGGTGTTCCAAAGTTACTGTCAAGTGATACAACTGCTATTCCTTCAGGGGCGTGTTTAAAGGTGTGTGTGTCTGTGTGTGTGAATGTACGCTAATGAATAAAAGTTTGTAAACTCTAAAATTATTACTGCAGCTTTCTTACCTGGGTATGATGTTTTTGGAAGCGACATACATAGTGATTGATTTCTGTCCCTTACAACACTTATGCACTCAGTTTCCTAACCATCCTCTATAAACTATTTCACTAATCACCCATTAGAGGGCTTTCAAGAAAAGGCAAAGTCACATACACGGGGTCCCAAAAATAATCGGACATACATTGCATTTCACTATATAGTGCTCTATAATGCAGGGTAGATTATGTGTATCAATCTCAAGGAAGGCCTTGTGGTAAGCAAAAATCATATATAATGAATAATCTATTTACAGATTGAAAATGTGGCTAAACTAAGATCTTCCTCTTTCAAACTTGTTTACATTCGGAGTTTACGACACAAAAAGAATCGGACAGCACAAATGAAGCATGGTGAAGCCTGTCACTAGACAAAACAACATCGTAAAGGTACGTCAACTGTCACCGAGAATAATGTAGGAGCATAGTATGGGCCCAGAGGAAATCCAAGTACCTTTGAACAAAGACAGTGATCTATCACTATGAAAAGAACAAAACATACCGGAAATAGCAGAGATTGTGAATCTTAACAAAGGTGCGGTTAGCGACACACTTCACCGGTATAAGTATTGTGACTTTGTGGGTTCGTGGAATAAAAAGTCCAATTACACCACTCAACAATGTTCTTTATTTCCACCGACTTACAGTTTAACACTTGCCAGTTACACAAAATTACTTACTGCACACAATTACAATTTACCCGTTCGTCCGTTACAATTTCCTTGTACTCGCGATTACATAAACTCCGATACTCATACCAGTTACGTACAGCCTTCCGTTCCACAATCCTTTCGTTCATTAACACGTCACTGACTAACTCTTACACCAAGAACTGCGACTGTCTTCTCGCTCACACTCACTAACCAACTGATTGACCAACACAACCAACAACTGAACTCACTCCGTCTGTCTGTAACCCTCTTTATATCGGAATATCGCCGGTTTCTAGTGACCAGGAGAATGTTCCGGTAAACGAAAGGTCGAGAAACAGGTGTAGAAAAAAAAACAGGCGACCAGTCATGTTTTCCCCTAACCACAAGTCTGTCACCACTACAAGACAAACGAGGAGAAGGTGTGGCTAACGCGGTCCTCCCCCCTGCCTTCCGTTCGCAGCTGGTAGAGGGTGCTCCAGAGGTCCGTTACACTGCTCCCTCCTCAAAGCTGTTCGCCCACGAACAGCCCCATCGTAGCGTGCGAGGCGGTCCAGGTGTACCACCAGGATCTGCCCGGAGTCTGAGCCAGAAGTAGCGCTGCCGTAGTTTGTGAATCATTCGGTTCGCTCCCAGGCGTCCTCCTGAAGTACCGGCGTGCACTTCCTCCAAGACTTCCGGGACCTTGCTCCGGGGAAGTACCAACTGTCCTCTCCGCGCCTTCCCATCGGATGACTCCCATACCCGGAACAGCACGCCCTCTCTGGTCTTTAACGAGTCCCATTGGGCCCGGTACGACTTGTAGGTGGCGCTCCTCGGTGCGATGTCCTCCCAGGTTGGTCTCGTCCCTGCGTCCACTTCCCTCAAGAGTGGCCCCAAGTCTGCGTCCGCCAGCTGCTCCCTCCTCAGGCCTGCGCTATCCCAGCCTTCAGCAGGCACTGCCACAACTACTCGGACTGCTGCGGCACGCTCCTCCTCTTCCACTCTTGTGCGCTCGTGGCCGTCCTGGATCTGCGATAGGACACCTCCAATGCAATGGTCGCTGGCGTCGGTGTCCACAATGAAGGCGCCACCCGGTTGTGGGAAACCCAAAATAGGAGCACTGCACAGGGTCCCCTTCGGGTGCTGGAAAGCGTCTTCGGCGTCCTCCGTCCACACATAAGGCCGGTTTTCCTCCGTCAGGCGGGTGAGGGGTTTTGCGATGTTGTCGGCCTTTTCCTCTAAATCACTAAGGCGGTCGTCTACTTGACCCTTCCGCTCGCCCAGCTCCGTCACGTCATCCCTCACGCCGGCCAACTGTTCTTCAAACTTGGCGGCGAGAGCCTCGTTCGCCACCTTCATTTCGGTAGCCGGACCGTCATTCGCTGCTCTCATTTCCGTGGTTAACTCGGCCTTCACTTGTTCCATCTTCTCGGCGATGTTGTCCCTAGCCGTCCTGATTAGTTTCAGTTCCGCGGCCAGGTTATTTCTAGTCTCCAGCTTCTCTGTTAATTCGGCCTGCATTTCTTCCATCTTTGCGGCCAGGTTGTTATTTGCCGCTTCTATTTCCGTTGTTAATTCGGCCTTCATTTCTTCCATCTTCCCGATTAGTTCGGCCTTCATTTCCATCATCTTCACCAAAAATTTTTCCAATGCCGCGTCCATGGTTGTAATTTTCGGTGATGTTATCTTCCCGCTTCCTGACATCAGTGTGACTTTGTGGGTTCGTGGAATAAAAAGTCCAATTACACCACTCAACAATGTTCTTTATTTCCACCGACTTACAGTTTAACACTTTCCAGTTACACAAAATTACTTGCTGCACACAATTACAATTTACCCGTTCGTCCGTTACAATTTCCTCGCGATTACATAAACTCCGATACTCATACCAGTTACGTACAGCCTTCCGTTCCACAATCCTTTCGTTCATTAACACGTCACTGACTAACTCTTACACCAAGAACTGCGACTGTCTTCTCGCTCACACTCACTAACCAACTGATTGACCAACACAACCAACAACTGAACTCACTCCGTCTGTCTGTAACCCTCTTTATATCGGAATATCGCCGGTTTCTAGTGACCAGGAGAATGTTCCAGTAAACGAAAGGTCGAGAAACAGGTGTAGAAAAAAAAACAGGCGACCAGTCATGTTTTCCCCTAACCACAAGTCTGTCACCACTACAAGACAAACGAGGAGAAGGTGTGGCTAACGCAGTCCTCCCCCCTGCCTTCCGTTCGCAGCTGGTACAGGGTGCTCCAGAGGTCCGTTACAGTATGAAGACAGAATTGAATCTCGAGCAAAGCCAGGGCGACCAAGCCGTCTTACCGATATGTAGGAAACTCATATAATGCGGAAGGTAAAAAGGAATCCGCGTATATGTGCTCCTGTGATATGTGCTGAGATTAAGGTAGAACTGAACTAATAGTTAACCCTGTTAGGGTCAGAAGAGTCATGCGAAAACAAGATTTTAATGGTCGCGTACAGAGAAAAGAGCCATACATTTCCAGCAAGAATTTGTCAAAAGTTCTTCAACGAGACAGCCGATTAGTGATACGAAGCTATTTTTTGTGACGAAAGCAAGTATAACGTTGTTGGATCCAATGGCAGGATTGTTGTGCGGAGGAAACAAAACATGGGGCTAGAAGTGCGAAATTTACAAGAAACAGTCACACACGGCGGGGGGATTGTAATGGTATGGGGCTGTATTTTCTCTACTGGAGTAGTAAAGCTGGTGATCATAGACACAACCATGAACAAGGAAGTCTATCTTAGAGTATTACAGCAACATTTAAAACAAAGTGCAGAAATGGTGGTTATTTTGAGCAGCTCCTCGTTTTATTAGGATAATGATTCGAAGCATACGTCCCACAGTGTACAGCTATGATCACTTTACAACAGTCCTCATGTACTACTTAAACCCCGCCACTGGGTCATAATCTCATAGAAGCAGTATGGGATAAACTGGAGAAGGCCGTGCGGAAGAACTCATCACATCCAAGCAGCACTTGAAGGAGAGGTTGCGAGAGGAATGGAGCAAACTTTCTACAGCCTACAGCCTACAGCCTACCTGAAAAACCTGGTTCACAGTATGCCAAATAGTTTGCGAGAAGTAGTTAAAAGAGGAGGGAGCGTCACAAAGTACTAAGCCATATTTTGTATCTCACTCAAGTTATGTACGATTACTTTTGAGGGCCAAAACACACCACATTTCTTTTTAATTCTTAAAGAAGAACGTATTATATAATTTGTATGTGAAATAGCATTCATTTTCTGACAATAACGAACCATGTAACTGTCGATCATCATTAATTTCAATAAAACATCACATCAAATATTGATTCACAATTTCAAAACTTAGTAGTACTCTGCTTTGTGCGATTATTTATGGGAGTCCCTGTACCTTACTTAGCAACTTGCATGAATTAAAAAATAAATTGGGGCAGGTGACTCCCCTGGTATATTTACGCAAAGCAGTAAATGACAAAAATATTGTTTACTAGAGAGCTATAAATTGATTAACTTAATTGTTACTGACGGCCGCGCCGTGGCTCAGTGGTTAGGCCACTTGGCTCTCAACAAGGTGGCCCGGGTCCGATCCTAGGGGACCGCAAAGTGAGATTTGTGGTGGACAACATGGCGCTGGGGCGGTTTTTCTCCGGGATCTCCGGAGTCCCCTGCCATCTCATTCTACCGGTGCTCCATCTTCATCTCATGTATCATCAGTGTCATCGCCTGCGGTGCCATATGTAGTAAAAGCGGGCGTTAAACACTACACATTTCATTTTTAATTGGAACTGTGTTGTATTTAAACTTCACCCCGAATTATAGAGTAAATAACTAAATCAACCCAAATAGTTTTATTTATATAGATAAGTTTAGACAACTTTTATTGGCCGTACGATGTTCGTCGGGTGAGCCAGAATTATATACAATCTATATTGTCGCGGCGACGAGAGAGATACGCGCGGCTTGTGTACACAAAGAGCCTGCGGGCAAAGATAACAGACAGATAGTGTAACACTGAGATAAAAGGCATGCCAAAACAGATAAAGCTAGAACATTCTGGTAGCATATAGATTGATGGAAAGTGTTCGGTTTCTTGATTGTTCTGGAAGAGTCTGGAATTATCAGTGGAGGTACTTAATGAAGCAACGACTGTCCAAGAGTCAGTCTTAAACAAGAGTAAACAGACGTTGTAAACAGATGTAACTAGAACGCTGTTGTTGTGATCGCCGACCTTGGTAGATTGTTTTTTTAATTTACGTCCTCCAAAGTTAAGTCATATCGGACGCTGAATGAAATGGGTGAAAATGATGCTCAAATGAGTCCGGCGTCCATGGAGCTGAGAGTTACCCGACAATTCGTCTTTCAGGATAAGGGACAACCCCGGAGAAACCTTATCCAAGTAAGTAACCCTGACCGAGATTCCAACTCGGGACCTCTTGAATGTGAGGAAGACACGCTAACGTCTACGCTACCGAGGTGGGCTATGTAGACTGTGATTGTGTATGCGATATAATACTGCTGCTGTGAGTGTATTTCTACGCAAATAAAGAACGATTTGTATTGCTGCAAATTGGACTGTTAATTTTGTGGAGCCACAAAGTCACAATATGTTATATTTAAAGTTCATTTTGAGTAGCCCCATTTGCTGTCTGCAATTCTTTTGAACATCTGTAGTCTTTGGTGTACATTTTCTGCAATTGTTTTATATGTATTTATTCCATTTTTATATTTGCGTGTACAGTAACTCCTAAACATTTGTAACCTTCTGCTGGTTGAATATTTACATTATTAGGAACTATGAAAAGTATTTGTGAAGAATAGTTTAATATAAACATTTCAAATTGGTTTCCTTAAGTTCCATTTATAATGGTACGTTTTGGAATGCTGCCTTCATTTTATTAAATAGAGTTTCATGTTCCATCTGTAGTAGTGATATCCAGATTGCTAGGTAATCAACACAAAGTGCCCATTGGATATTTTGTAGTCCATTTTATTTGGGTGGTGGATCAGCTATCATTAACACAATTAACATTTACATAAATTGTCTTGTACAAGAGCAGAGAAGTTTATGTGGCTACGCACATGACATTTTTAAGGAATAACGTTATGATGAGAATAACCTGACATACATTTGAGATGTGACGTCTTATAAAATCACAGATTACTAATATTACTGAACAATCTGTGTGTGTATTAATAGAAGCAAAGACAGGTGCAAGTCATCTTATAACGTCATCAGGAGACCACTCCAACTCAGACACACCGTCTGGGAATGCCAGTATTCCATAGAATTATAGTTCATATGTTTATTTATCACGCAACAAAACACAACTTTACATAACACAAAACTCTGATTTAAATGTCTAAATTATTAAGTAATAAATTAATGAAAACAATCTGTTTTATTTTATAATATGCCGTACTCCAGGACAAGTTAAAAAGATATGATTATCTTTATTTACAAAATATTAACTATTACTACACTAATGGAAGTCTTCCATGCTTTTGAAAAACAAAAATTCAATTATAAAAAGTATAACAACTTAATATTTCTCGATTCATGCAGTATTTTGTTTATTTTTCAAAAAGAAGCCAACTAATCTATATACCTGACATCTATTGTGGGCATAAACAGTTCACTGTTTTCCACCAGATGATATGATCTAAGAACACTAGATGGCTCTGTTGTTAATGCTTCTGTTGCCGATAAAAGAAACCTCCGATGGCTATCTCGCCCGTTTCTGTGAACGCTTTATCTCAAAGTGCATTTTAACGATACTACGTCTACCCTCAAAGGTTCAATCAAGATCTTGCAAAAGCACTTACATACATCTTAAAAGAAGAACAGTCATATTTTTCTGCTGTAGTACTTATCGTTATTTTACATAACTTATTATTATTCCCCTTATTCTTCTTATACCTCCTTCTCCTCCTCTTCTAGTTCTTCTTTTTCTTCTTCATCTTAACATCTGTGAGCGTGCCGTGGCTCTGTAGTTAGACCGCTTGGCTTTACCAAGGCGGCCCGGGTTCGATCCCAGGCGACCGCAAAGTGAGATTTGTAGTGGACAGCACGGCGCTGGGACGGGTTTTCTCCGGGACCTCCGGTTTCCCCCGCCTTCTCATTCCACCGGTGCTCCATCTTCATCTCATGTATCATCAGTGTCACAGACTGCAGTGCCGTAGGTAGTAAAAGGGGGCGTTAAACTCTACACATTTCATTTTCATTTTTCATCTTGTCATTATCATTATAATATTTAGATTACATTATTTACTGTGCATATTCTAGAATTTTACAATTTACAACTTTTGGCTACATTTATTTGTCTTTACCTAGCTGCTACCTGGGCTTACATGACACGCTGGTCAAGTTTAGAACAGGCATTGCGGGATTAGTATTTCTGTTTAGCGAAAAAGTGGGTAAGCAAAGAGTTCCACGTTGGCGCGACAGTTTGATGCAAATAAGAAGGATTGGTAGCTCAGGGTAGAGCACAAATGTACTCTCAGGGTATGCGTGGATATGTATGAGTAAGGATAGTTCTAATGACACTGGAATGCTCGTTTCAAACTGGCATAACGACTGCTTCTTTTTATCACCACATCAATCTAGTTGCCGACCAAGGGTTACCAATATCACTGTTTAGAGTGACCGTATGTAGAATACTTATTACTGGATAATACTTAATTCGTTACGTATGAAGCGACAGGTACCATTTCTCATCGCTTCGCGTCTGCCTTCACTCAAGACAGAAGTAGATGCCCGTCTTAATCGGCCTCCAGCCACGGACTGTGTGTCCTCACTGAGCACAGCGGCAGGGTTGTGCCACTTTCACCTCTCGAAAACCCTCTTTATTCACCCAAAACTCCTTTTAGACTATTTTGTGCATTGTGATTATTAGTTTCGGTCATGTCATTATTAAGGGACCGAGGAATACCTGTTCAAACGGAGTCAAGTGCTACCCACTGAGAATTCTATTTCTCCAGTTTCTTTTGTTACACGACTCTATCACCTGCCATCACGTGTTGTAACAAAGATACATGATTTCTTTGAAATCCATTACGATTGTTTACTTAGTGCAGTGCTTTAATTTCAGTATCATCTGTACAAGGTGTTACATTCGATTATTGACGATATTAATATTACAACAACAAATATATTATTTTATGTACCAAATAAAATAAGCAGATTCAGGAACCATTTTCACTTCTAAAGCAAATACAGAAATCCATAAAAATTCACCATAACGCAGAATTATGTATTTATATAATAAACTTCATCGTTTCGATGTAGATATTTTCAACATGTTTGAAACTCAATTCAAAAATGCTATAGGTAC
Source organism: Mantis religiosa (assembly GCA_030765055.1). Taxonomy (NCBI): domain Eukaryota; kingdom Metazoa; phylum Arthropoda; class Insecta; order Mantodea; family Mantidae; genus Mantis; species Mantis religiosa. Next base: position 320,978,423 of record CM060950.1, read on the forward strand.
TAACTAGTTATTCGCAGATCAGTAAATTACAAAAAATTAGAAATAGTAGTATCGTTACTGTAATTAGAAGTAGCAAAAATAATTACTAACCATGATACATTCACTTGTTTTCACTTTTTATTTTTATTCATTGTTTCTATTCCCTATATTTACCTTTCTGTATTACTTTGTGTTCATTTATGTGTTTCTTGTGTTTTAATTGAGTATGTATACTGTGGCAACCCTGTATGGGTTGTCAGACCTGGCGTCACTGGCTTAACTTTGTTCGTTGGCTGCGCTGGGGAGGGGGGATGGCATATTCTCTTCCCCCAGACGAGCGGCCGCCACCAGCGTGAGAGGATGTGTTTGTAGCAACCCTCCGGAACACAAGCCTCATTGAATGTAAGTTGTCTGGAATTATTAAACCTCTTTTTAAAATGCATTTTTGAGTTTTCCTTCGCTGGACCTTCCACCTTTCACCACCATGCAGGTAAGCTAGTTATCAGTAAAATAACATGTCCACCCTACCGCGTGGTGTAACTAGTGTTTGTTGAGATAGTTTAGCTCTACCGCTACGGATTCCCCCCCAAAGCTAATAAATATTAAATCTATTCTAATGTAGGGTGTGACATATTGGTGGAGACGCGGGTAAGATCTCAAAATTTTTTTTCTCCTTGCTTTTGTCCGGTTTTTATGAAAAAAATTCGAATGTATACGGTGGTGAAAGATGGAGGAAACATGGCCGACCGCGTGGTGTTCAATTAGTTAGAAATTCTAATCTGGTCATCGTCTCGTAATCCTTTAACTTTTGGTCTGTTTTTTATTTGATTTCTTCAATAGTAAACTTATTTCATAATATTGTGCTAAAATTTTTTTTTATAACTACATGGAAATTGATAATGGACACCACGTGGTCACGTGTTGATTTTCAAGGGACGCTGTGTGAGTTTTGGCAGTAAAATTCAAAGTAAATAGTTTCTTTTTGGTGTTTTTGTGAAGGATGCACTTCATTTTTGTGTTCATTCCAGTTGGTAATTCTGCTTATTTTATTCTGGTGTCCAGTGTTACTTAAAAGTAAGTCAAAATGCCTAAGAAAACGCGGCAATCATCCAATGTGCCAGTTACAATGGATTCACATGATGTAATAGCTTCGACTTCTGCTTTAGCTAATCAAAGTGCACATGTACCTAGTAATTTAGAAGTATCCATGGCACCTAATGTTAATCAGACTGAGACAATGCAAGTTTCTCGGCCTTTTATTGATCCACCCTGTTTTGACAGGATAGCACTGATATCTCCTTCAGAATTTTTGAGAAAATTTAACTTAGTTTCTACAGCAAATGGTTGGTCAGATGTACAAAAGTTGAAGTTTTTCCCATGTTACTTGCGAGACACAGCAGTACTGTGGTACCGAACTTTTTGCCATAGACACCCTGAGCATGATTGGCATTTTCTAACTCAACAGTTTTTGGCAGCTTTTCAAATGTCCAATCAAGATGAATTGTTGGAAATTAAACTTAGGCAGAGGGTACAATTAGAAAATGAACCTGTATTAGATTACATTTATGATGTATTATCCTTGTGTGACCAAGTTAACGCTGCAATGACACAAATGGAGCAGGTAAAAAACTTAGTGAAAGGATTGAAACCTCAGTATGTGCAAGCTTTGCTCCCATTAAATCCACAAACAGTTGAGGAGGTTTTACAAATTATTAAAAGCATTGATAAAGCTAATTTTTATGTGCAACATAGACAACATTTAGTACAAGCACAAACATCAACTTACACTTCTCCACCTGTGTCATCTGCACCTGTTTTATCACGGTTTGAAAGTGTAAATCACTCTGAACCAGTTATTAATGTTGTTTCCACATTGAGTGAACAGGTCACTAAACTTGCTACCCAAATGCAACAGCTTCAGTCTCAATTCACTGCTGCTGCATCTACTGTGCAGCCACCTCCACTTAAGCCTCCAAGACATCATGAAAAGAGACAGCAGGCACCTATTGTGTGTTACAATTGCAACAAGCGTGGTCATATGGCACGTAATTGCTGGACTTCACCATCTGCTTCAAAAAACTCGAGAGGCCCAGCCTCCAACGACATAACCTAGAGGTACCCAAAGTAAGTTCACCTGTGTCTAATGTTGTTTCTCTTCCAGGTCAAATTTTGCAAATTTTGGGGTCCATTGGGGAGTCAAAACTTCCAATTTTGTTGGATACAGGAAGTGCAGTTAGCATTGTGAATGCAGCTCATATCAATGACATTTCTAAAATGAAACCTGTCGAGATTTTGCTTAAAACAGCTGGTAACAAGTTATTAGATGCGCCTTATCAAACAAATTTGAAATTTCAAATTAATGACTTTGTTTTTCAGGAAGATGTGTTAGTGGTAAAAGACTTGGCACATAATCTCATTTTGGGTAATGACTTTCTAACTTCACATAAAGTTACCATTGATTATTCTTGTGCAGAAGTTAAGATTCAAACTCATGAGGGAGAAATGGTACACATTCCTTTTGAAACAACATGTGGTGGTCCCTTTACAGATATTGCTGTGATTCCATTGAACGATGAGGTACAGATAGTTAATAAAGTTTCTGTTGTAAAAGATGTTAAATTGCCACCGCTTACTACTTGTTTTGTGGCAGTGCAGCCTTCAGCTGATATTACAAATGAGGTTATGTTCGAGCCTTCTACCAGTATTATGCATAAGAAGAATATTTCTATTCCACCTGTAGTTTGCAGATCTTCAAAGGACTTTGTGATACCAGTACATAATAATTCAGCTGTTCCTAAAACACTTTTTGCTAAAACTGTATTAGCTAATGCTCATGAAGTTGCATTTGTTCAAAGTAACTCAGTTTCACCTAAGGATGTTACTCCATTGAACGCTCCAAAGTTTGAATTTAATGTTAATACCAACTTAACTGAAGCTCAAAAGTCAGATCTTCATAATCTGTTGTTAAAATATGAACATGTTTTTGCCACTTCATTGCAAGATTTAGGCTCAACTAATGTAGCGGAATTTAAAATAGAGGTAAAGGATGAAAAACCTATTAAGCAACGACCCTATAGGGTAGCTCATAAGCAGAAAGAGATTATTTCCCAACAAGTAGAGGAAATGAAAAATGCTGGTATTATTAGAGATTCTCATTCACCTTGGTCATCACCTGTTGTGTTGGTAAAGAAAAAAGATGGCTCTATGCGGTTTTGTGTAGATTATCGTCAACTGAATAAGGTTACAGTAAACTCAGCCTTTCCCTTGCCTCTTATTGATGACCTCCTTAGTTACCTTGGAGAAGCTAAATGGTTTGCTTCCTTAGATTTGTTGTCAGCATACTTTCAAATTCCTTTAGAGGAGAATAGTAAAAAGTATACCTCCTTTGTTACTCATGAAGGGCAGTATGAATTTGAACGTTTGTCTTTTGGGCTTGCTAATGCACCAAGATTTTTCAGTTTTGTTGCTGAGAAATTGTTAGGAGACTTGAAATTTAAGAAAGCTTTAGCATATTTGGACGATATTGTTGTTTTTGCCAAAACTTTTGAACAATTATTAGAAAACTTAGAAGCTGTTTTTCAACGTTTGGAAATGCATAATTTTAAACAGAAACCTGGGAAATGTTTCTTTGCTATGGAAAAGATAAAGTTATTGGGTTTTGAAGTATCTAAAGATGGAATTTCCCCAGATTCTGAGAAAGTTACAGTGATCAAAGAACTACCACGCCCAAAGAATGTTAGAGACGTGAGAAAAGTTTTGGGTTTGTTCAATTTCTACAGGAAATTTATTAAGAATTACTCTTACATTGCCCATCCATTGATTCAGCTGACCAAGAAAAGTCAAAGTTTTATTTGGGGCCCGGATCAGCAAACAGCATTCCAGCAGTTAAAGAACTCTCTTGTTTCTGCCCCTGTGTTGGCTCATTATAATCCTGGAGCCTATACAGAATTACACACTGATGCTAGTGGTCTAGGAATAGGATGTGTTTTACTACAGAAAGTAAATGATAATCTTAGACCTATTGCATATGCTTCTAGAACTTTGTCAAAATGTGAAAGAAATTACAGTGTACCAGAGTTAGAGCTTTTGGCAATTGTTTTTGGTTTAACACATTTCAGGACTTTTGTGTATGGCTATAAAGTGCATGTTATTTCAGACCATCACTCCCTTTGTTATCTGAACAATTTAAAGTATTTGACAGGCCGATTGGCTCGATGGAGTCTAAAGTTACAGGAATTTGATTATGATATATGTTATAAACCTGGTAAGAAACATAATGACGCAGATGTTTTGTCAAGGTTCCCTGTGTTACAGCCTGAAGAGCATCAAATTGAACAACTTGATGAGCTAATTACCTGTTTGCTATCACCAGTTGAGGTTGCTCAGAAACAAAATGATGATCCAGTTCTGACTCCAATTATTAATGCCCTTAAGGATCCTGAATCTGCTCCTGCTAAGGTTCAACGTCAAGCTTCTACCTATATTTTGAAAAGTGATGTCTTGTACAGGAAAAATTCGAGTTCTACTGGTCCCTTGCATTTACTAGTCATTCCTGAGGTGTTAAAGCATGAAATTTTGTCCTCATGTCATGATGATCCACTATCTGGTCATTTAGGTTTTTCTAAAACTTTTAGTAAGATTAATTCAAGATACTACTGGATAGGTATGAAAAAAGATATTGAGCATTTTGTGAAAACTTGTCCAAGTTGTCAGTCTAGGAAGGCACCTAAGAATCAAAAACCTGCTGGTCTTTTGCAGCCTATTCCAGTTAACTTTATTGGAGAACGTTGGGGAATAGATTTGTTAGGCCCTTTGCCTCGTTCTACGTCGGGTCATAAGTACATCATAGTTGCTACAGAATATGCTTCTAGGTGGGTTGAAGCTGCCCCTCTCTCTTTGGCTACCATTCCCCAGGTTACTAAGTTCATCTTACATCAGATTATTTGCAGGCATGGGGCCCCTGCCATGTTACTGTCTGATCGTGGTAGTGTCTTTCTGAGTGAAGTAACCCAGGAACTCTTGAAAGCTTTGTCAGTTTCCCCTCATTTTACTAGTTCATACCACCCTGCATGCAACGGCCTTACTGAACGATTTAACCAGACTTTACTAAATTGTCTTAGTCATTTTGTGGATTCAAATCAGCGCAATTGGTCTAATGTTTTACCATATGTGATTTTTTCATACAATTCTTCTGTTCAGCAAACTACAAAATTTTCACCAATCTATTTGATATATGGTCGTGAACCTTCCTTACCAAATCAGGTGCAACTTCAGGCCACTTCAAATGATTTATTTGTTCAGCAAACTTTGGAAGAGATTCAGAAAGCTCGTGAAGTAGCCATCCATAATATTAATCAGCAACAGATTAAACAGAAAGAAAGATATGATGCTAAGCATAGAGATACTCATTTTGCAGTAGGTCAGCTTGTTAAGATTTTTACTCCAATTAGGAAAAAGGGAAAATGTACCAAATTGCTTCATAGATATTTTGGGCCTTTTGAAATTGTTCGACAAATTACTCCTGTTACTTATGTGGTTCGTCGACCAAATGCTCCTAGAGTTAAGGAACAATCAGTACATGTTTCTAGGATATTCCCATATTTTGATCCTGTGGGACCATATAGACTGTAAATGCATTTTGCTTTTCTTTTGTGTCACATCAAATGTAAAAAGGTTGTATGTAAAGTATATTGTCCCTTGATTTCTGAGTGTGAATTTTGAGATTTAGTGTATAGTGTGCTAAGCTATTTTGTTTTGGAATATGATGTATATTATTGGCAAATGGCAATACTTGGATAGATGTTTGATGAATTAGATGTCAAAAGTTGAACATACAATTGTTATTATTGAAAGTCACAATTAATTGATATTAAAAGTATATGTTCCCTAATAACTGTTTTGAGTTGAATAACCTCATTTTATGATAAATTTTGCAATGATTAGAAAATTGAAATTTTGTTTATTAATTTTAAGTTTACATTCTGGAATAGTGCTGTGCTACCTCGATAAGAAGGATGAATGAAATTATGTGTGATTATGTGAAAGATGTAGAGGTAAAGTTTATCTGGTTAATGGGGTTGCTGTAATGTGACCGTTAATCCAGTGTTTTAGGCTCGATAAATGGCTGAAATGTGCTTATCGATGCAAGTAATTAAGTGTATTTTTGAGTTTTGTTTAGCATTGGTGCTGAAATGTGCATGCTAAGATGATGAGGAAAACCTGAATCACAGAGAGGTTTGTGAATGACTGTTATGAAGCTGAGACCTGGGGATGTTCTGTTGGTCATCCTCGCCATAGTTACCAGGTATTTGGGAGATAGCACATTACTAGTACAGATGTTTACTTTGTCTCTTTATTGCAGGATGCTAATAGTTTGAACATTTTGATAAAATTGTTTTGGATTAAGAGTGATATATATTTTGGAGTTCTGTGATTACCAGTATGCTTTAATGGTTTATTGAATTCTAAGTTTTATGTTGAAAAGCAAAAGTACCCTTCAATGGATACAAAAGTTTTTAGAATAGGCTAAGACATGATACTATATTTTCTCTTTTGTGTATCTAGGATGTGAAATTTTGAGGCCCCAGAACTTAATTTTTCTTTCAGTTTTGTTCTATGTATTGTGTTGTAGAACGATTTTTTTTTTGTTGGTGTAGTAATGTGACAGTAGTTTTGTTGGCATGCAAAATGTTGATGTTAGTAGATTGTAAGTAGTTTTGTTGATTTGAAAGGTAGTAGTACTGATGATATTAAGTAGTGCGCGCACATAATAAATATGATTGAAATTATAATGGTAAAACAAAGAGAAAAACTGAGCTCATTTTTGTTTAAGTGTACACGTCAGTTTTTGTTAAAAAATTTATGGCCACGTGTAATATTTTGGGGTACCCCTCTAATTGTAAGTTTTGGTATTTTGAAAATTTGTAATATTTTTATTCAATGTTTTGGAAGGTCAAATTATTTTGTGCTGTGTGTGTATTGTATTATTTCTACCCTAAGGGGTTTTTGTAAAGTTTTGATTGTGACATTCCTATGTTTTATGTATTCTTTTGTGAAGATTATTTTGTGAAGATTATTTGATTTATCTTGTCAAAATTTGTAAGCTATATATATTGCCGAGTGATGGAAATTATCTTAGTTTTATCATGTATCTTGCTACCCAGATGGGGTGTACCTAATTTTTTGTATTATTTATTATTGTTCAGAAGTGAAGTTTGTTTTTAATGATGTAGTTGTCTTCTGTAATTGACGTACACTTATATTTTTGGAAATAATGTAGTATGATGATACGTAAAGAGCCAGCCCTATTTATCTGCGTTCCTGCTGCACCACACTGTTCCTGCCGAACTGTTTGCACCATGGGAGTACTAAACCTGCCACACTGCCTTGTGTCATCGGGCTCTGGTCCGCCCTTTATGACCACTGTTCGTCAGAGCTTTGGCAGCTATTAGTGCTATGATGATACGTAAAGAGCCAGCCCTATTTATCTGCGTTCCTGCTGCACCACACTGTTCCTGCCGAACTGTTTGCACCATGGGAGTACTAAACCTGCCACACTGCCTTGTGTCATCGGGCTCTGGTCCGCCCTTTATGACCACTGTTCGTCAGAGCTTTGGCAGCTATTAGTGCTGTCACTTCGTACCTGTGTTGGGGGCAGAAGAACTATTAATGCCCCATATTGTTATTCAGTGTAGAGCAAGTACAATTGTGCTCAATTCAGTGGTCTTTATTCATCAGTGACTGCAGTGCAAGCTTCAAGTTTTTTATTACATTTGTGAGACCAGTGGGAATGGAATGTACTGTTCAGGCAGGTTGTGAAACTTTTTTTTGCTTGGTGCAGTAGTGGTGAAAAGTGCTGAACTTCATTTATTTTTCTTTGAGGGCTTTTTAATTAAAGTTATAGACAGACACTGGAGTAAAGAAACGAATGTGTAACGTCAAGAGAAGAATTATGTGTATAATACTGTTTGTGATGTTTGTATGCTAATTTTTTTTTGTTCCATCACTCGAGCGAGTTTCTTTTCATTTGTTATTAATTGTTCTGTTGACCCTGGGTCAACAGCTTGTGGTCCGGGGGGAGGTGTGGCAACCCTGTATGGGTTGTCAGACCTGGCGTCACTGGCTTAACTTTGTTCGTTGGCTGCGCTGGGGAGGGGGGATGGCATATTCTCTTCCCCCAGACGAGCGGCCGCCACCAGCGTGAGAGGATGTGTTTGTAGCAACCCTCCGGAACACAAGCCTCATTGAATGTAAGTTGTCTGGAATTACTAAACCTCTTTTTAAAATGCATTTGTGAGTTTTCCTTCGCTGGACCTTCCACCTTTCACCACCATGCAGGTAAGCTAGTTATCAGTAAAATAACATGTCCACCCTACCGCGTGGTGTAACTAGTGTTTGTTGAGATAGTTTAGCTCTACCGCTACGGATTCCCCCCCAAAGCTAATAAATATTAAATCTATTCTAATGTAGGGTGTGACAATACTACGATATTATATGTACACACCTATGTATGATGAACATTGTAATTGGGCTTACAACCCTGCTGTGTTAATAAAAATAAATAAATAAATTATAATTGAATCTTACGTATTTATAAATTATTACGAAATCACTTCCCTATGTCGCGAGGTATGGTTTTGCGACGGGCCGCTATCGGTGCGTGCGAAAAATATAGTAAGTGTCCCAGCCACGCCCACGCGCGCGTATCCCTAAACGCATGCCTAGAGAGAAATATATGGAGACGTGTCTGGATAGCTCCCTCTTTCTCTCGCTGCATAGTGAAACTTCGTCAGCTTTCGAGCGATCCAGTGAGTTCTAGAACAACGAGTGGATGTAAAACAGAGCCCGGCTAGCCAGTTGGGGGGCGCCCGCTACAGCGTCATATCCTTGCCATTGACAGGTGGAGTGAGAAGTGGAGGATGGCCATTAGCCCGCAGAAGAGCTCCGTTCTCATGCTGGCCAAGACCTGTAGCTGGCACCCAGAAGGAGACCGGCGGTTACGGCGGAGAAGAATCCCCTGTGACCGAACCGCCAAATACCTGGGAATCCAACCGGACCGCGGCCTCACCTTCACTCCGCATGTCAGGTCAAAGGCTGGCCTCGGCAACACTACGCTCAGGCAACTCTACCCCAAGTTTCTATCCACCATGCCCATCCGCCTCAAACTGCGGACGTACCGTGCGATCGTCCCACCTCTGATCCTGTATGGATGCTAGCTCTGGGTTTCGGTGGCACATACCACCCTCCACAGGCTTCAAGCCGTGCAGAACAGAGCCTTAAGGATGATTTACGGTGCCGACCGCAGGTTCCCATCTCACTCCCTGCACACCCAGTCTGGCATACCATACGTCGTAGACGTCGTGCGTTAACGAACATGCACGCTGTATGCCAAGATCACTCCTCACCCTAACCAGCCGGTGAATTCACTTGGTCAATACGACCACGGTCTCCCCAGGAGACGAAGGAGCTATCGCCTATCCAAGGATGCCCTTGGGTGGTATAGTCTGCCTCTCCTCCTGCACTTACCAATCATTACCAGGTCACGTCGCGCCTTGGCCGCGGCTGGAAGGTTAACACCTGCAATCGTGCCCTGGGTCGCGCGCACGACCTGGTCTTATTAAACCTAAAATCAATTCCCATCTGGTCTCTCGCTACTGGTTACCCCTCTGCTTGATGGATCGCTAGCGAACGCACAAAGCAAGGTGGAACGGGCACTGTCCCCCGCAAAGGGGGGCTATCTCGGCACCAGAAGCATCAGCAGAGGCCAACTGCGCCGTCTTACCAAACGACACGCAAGCTTGCGCTTATACATTTATCTATTATACCGCACGGATAAATCCGCACAGCGGATAGGTACCGTGGCGTGTAACCCTCCGCCCGGGAGAACCCGGGCGAACTGCACCTACTCTTGGCTCTTTGGGGGCAAGTCGACCACCATCCGCAGACTGCAATCCGTGCAGAACAGGGCACTCAGGATGATCTACGATACCGATCGTATGTTTACATCTCACATCCTATGTTCTCATTCTGGCATACCTTACATTGAGGACGTTGTGGGTGAACGTTCGCGCACAATGTATGAGAGAATCACACCTCACAACAACCAATTGGTTAACACGCTGGGTCAACGTGACCACCGTGCACCAAGAGGAGAAAGAACTATCGCCTCCCTAAGGACGCCCTCGGGTGGGGAGTTCAGTCTCTCATCCCAATACTGCCAAACTCCGTCTATCCCGGCCATACTGGGGCTGGATTTGACTTGTCGGCTGACCTCTGCCAGTCGAGTCCGTCCCGTGTGACAAGAACACGACTAGAACCTAAAAGTTACCCCATTCACCACCCGATCTCTCGCTCCTAGCACCGCCACCCTAGACGTACCCTGCAAGCAGGCCACTCCTAGCGGGGCGGCATCGGGCACTGGCCTCCTTTCTGGACGCTCATCCCGCAACCAGGAGCACTAGCACAGGTCAAACTAGGTCTATCATCTTACAAAAACATAAAAGCTTGAGAACTGACAAAATCTATAAGACCGCACGGGTAAATCCGCTCAGCGGATAGATAGCCTCCGCTCTGTCTATCGCCCGGGAGCACCCGGACGACCTGTTCTCGCTCATGACTGATGGCTCGGGGGACGAGTCAAGAACTGGTAATCGTGTGTGTGCATGTGTAGTGATTTGATAGTCAATTCTTTTGCTCGTTTACGTGTGGTGCAGCAACGAGAGAACTTGGAGATTGCATGTTTCTATGACACGTCATTTTTAGAGCCTGTAAAGATTGTACAAAACGTCTTTTAACTTGAAATAAAGAGCAGTTTGAATTTCTGCAAGTTAGCCTTTTATTCTGCGAACCCACTTGACCCTTATGGTCAAGTTTCTTTAACTATTAGAATAAAAATGTGTTTAAAATATGTGCTTTTCTTAATTATAAAAGTACTTTATAACATGCTTCTCTTTCAACTTCACATTTTCTTAATTTATCACATTATAACCTTCCACTTCAACCAGTTTTAATTAGTTTAAAAGTCTTTACAATTAATCACATAAAAGCGTTTTCACTTTGATCAGTTTTATGCGCTCCAGCTTTGCACACTTAATTACTCCACTTTTTATTCTTTTTCTCTTTCATCCCTCATCTCCAAACTGTTCATTTTCTTGTGTTTATCTAGCTTTGAGTCATTGCTTAACGCTGTTCACACGGATGCACACGCACGCGCACACACAGAAATTTCTCTAAACGTACATTTTTTACTTTCTTTACCACGTATATAGAAGGTAGAGAGAATTTTGCACTCTACTCAAAATTTCCACATCAAACATCACTGGAATTCATATTTCAATGTATTAGTTTTATAGGTGAACAAATAATCACACTAACTGCGCATATAGCGTTAATTTATGCAAAAGAAACTGTTCAAAAATAGGCCGCGCCGTGGCTGAGTTGTTTGACCGCTTGGCTGTCACCAAAGCGTTCCGGGTTCGATCACAGGTTTGATCTCGAGTTTGATCCCGGAAAAGTGAGATTTGCGGTGGAAAACATGGCGCTGGCGCTGGTTTTCTCTGGGTCCTCCGGTTTCCACCGCATTCCTCCGATTACTCCATCATCATCTTTCCAGCCCGCCTTGGTAGCATGGTGGTAGCATGTCTACCTCCCGTTCAATAGGTCCCGAGTTCGAATCTCGGTCAGGGTGATTTACCTGCATATGGTTTTTTCGGGGCTTCCCTCATCCTCTAAGACGAATGTCGGATAACTCTAAGCTCCATGGACCCCGGAATCATTTGAGCATCATTTTCTCCTTTCCATTCATTGTCAGATATGATTTAACGTTGCAGGACGTGGATTAGAAAAAAAATCATCATTGCTATCACCTCATCTCTCTCTTACGTTCACTTCCGGCATTCAGCTGACCACTTATCCCGAAATCACCGAGCGGGTTGGCTCAGGCGGTCTCATCTGAGAACCGCATTCGGGATGCCCAGGTTCGATTCCCGTGGTTAACCTACCTGACCCATGGGTTATGTCGGGGTTTTCCCGGGTCGCTAGGCGAATGCTGGGTAGGTGAATTACATTCCCCGAATTTCCTGTCCCTATATTTCATCTCTATTATCATGTGATATCATCACTCATCTGGGGGTCTCTTTCAAGGTAGAAGTGTCGGCGGATGTCTCGGCGGTGCATGGCAGGATGATATGCTCTGAGTAATACTACTTTGTCCTCCGGTAGGTCTGTTGGCGATCTCCGCGCCTCTGCTGGAACCATTTCGTGACATCCAGCCAGTGACCTCTGGGGCTCGGAGCGCCTACTTGGAACCATAAGGGCTTGGCTGCTGGAGTCGTCGTCCCGCTGTAGGGGAGCGAGTTGGTTGTCCTGGCCTGCTGGGGAAGGTCTCCATTCAAGTAAACTGTAAGGACCCTACACTCTGTACTGTCGTGGCTTCTTGGATCGGCCGCCCTCTGTCTCCTTCGCCTCATCCTTCCTGCCGGGGGACATTTGGCGGCATAGAAACAATGGGTCTAGTGAATCCCCTCCGTAATGTAATCCCAATCCCATCCCTGAACTTCTATGATCAGGAAACCTCTGATGCTCATCCCGTTGCCTACGAGCCCCGAGGTTGCCTGGTTCGGCAGCCCTTATGCTCCACTTAAGAAAATACAGAAATTTATTCCTCCATTGAACTTAAAAATAATATTCCCTCACTTAATACTAGAAGATGATGGTCTCTTAAGCTTAGAATTTATAAAGGAATGAATAATTTTCGGAACATGTAGTAAAAACAGAAAATAAATTTCCGCCAAATGCTTATGAATTACCAATGAAGTCTTTTTATATACGAAGTAACTGAAAGATCCGTGGCAACACAGCCCTACGGGGGAAGATGTAACGCTGGACCGCTGCGTTCTCCAGCTCGACCCATTCAGACATAATGTGAAGAGTGCAGTACAGGAGTATGGGACGTGATAAACGCTCCTGTCCGTCCGTGCCGGTATATGCGATTTTCGCAACCAGTTTTACCAGGATTATGTCTGTTTATTTGAAAAATAAAGCTCTCACCATTTATTAGATTTTAAAGTACGAGGACTGTTCAATAAAGCATGATCACATTTTTTTTTTTTTTTTTTTTTTTTTTTGACAACGTACTTTGACTCACCTTCGTAATTCTGATTTTCCTTCTCAATATGGTCTCCCCTGAATGTGATGCACTTGTCCCAGCATTTCTGTCAGTCTTCAAAGACATGCTGGAAACAATTTTTGAAAGATCCTTCAAAATCGCCTCCGCAGCCTTCACCTCCGCTTCTGATGACGGATAATGCCTCCCACGAAGGCGTTCCTTCAAGTTAGGGAATAGAAAATAATCACATGAGGCTAAATCCGGACTATTGGAAGGCTGAGGGATGCACTTCACGTTGATTCAGCAAGATATTCAGCAACATCATTGGCAATATGTGGCCGCGCATTATCGTGGTGCAGCATCCAGCCTGCTTCACGGAAATGTGGTATTTTGCACCTACTATGGATTTGCAATGTTTTCACGGCATCCCTGTAGTATTGTCCAGTTACTGATGTGTGTGCAGGCACAATTTGCTGATAAACCATTCTATGAATATCAAGGAATGAGATGACCATAACTTTCCCAGTAGAAGCAACCACTTTTGCTTTTTTGAGGGGTTGGTGATGAACGAGATTTCCCCACTGAGCTTTGCTGTTTGGTCCCAGGATCAAAATGATGTAGCCAAGTTTGATCAGCAGTGATTACGTTTGAAAGAAACTTCGGATCTTGCTCTAACATCAAATTTAACTGCATGCAGACCTGCATGCGAATGTACCTTTGTTCGGGAATCAACATTCTTGGAACCCATCACGCATGAACACGTCTCATGTGTAATGTTTCTGTCACCAACGTGTGGGTGGCACCCAATGAAATGCTCGGTATTTCAGAAAGTGATCTTAAGGAAATTCGTTGATCCTCCCTCACAGTGGCAGCAGCAGAGTATTTGTTTGCTTCCATAAGAGCAGTAACTGGAGCACCGGGTCCACCTTCCTTTGAAATTGATATGCTCCCCTCTTTAAACATTTTAAACCCCCTTCGAGTTGTGCTGTAGGGAAGAACAGACTTTCCATAGGCCTCCTGTAACATTGTATAAGCCTCAACTGAAGATTCGTTGAGAAGAAAGCAGATGCATTTCACTAATGAGTATTCCCCAAAAATTATTAAACTTAAATTTTTGGATGCAATACAATGTGTGATAAAATAGAAATAAGGTTAAGGAAATATGATGTGTAATAGCAGCAGTCAAACGTCTTGATTTTCAATTTGTGAACAAACCACGGCACTTGGTATTTCGTTAAGCTGAGCCAGTCCCAGTCTCTTAATTAGCTTTGTTAAGTCTCGTGTCACTAATTGCTGTAGACCTTTATTGTGTTTCCGTCCCAAGTTTCTAATTAATCCATCGCAAACTCTTAGAGAGAGAAACAAACGTTCCTCGTTAATCCCGTATCAAAGGCAGAAAGCGCAGTCTCATGTATTTTTCTGTTTTCTATGACTCATAGCAACGTCCATGTAATTAGGTTGGCATGTTCCTTCTTTCTTTGTCTAATGAGAAATAAAAGTTGGTATTGAGTGCAGTATCCTTGACTACAAATCTCACTTGTTATTACTCTCAGAGAGAATCCTCTTTACAGTCACTGACACCTCAGTCACTGGGAGGTGGTGACACTTGCCTTTCAGCACCTTCATCATAACTTTTATTCTGTCACGTAGTTTCTCTCATCATCTTGCAAGATATTTTCGCCCCAAACACAAACGATCTTATTGTAAGCATATGGGAGGAAAGAAAGTGTCAAAGTGTGAACCCAGAACTCTGATTGGTTGAGGGAAGTTCTTGGTTACTTTGTTATTTTTGTTTTCGCACAGTAACAGTATCTATTTCTCTAATCACTGCTGGGTGTGAAATAATTTCGGAAGACGAAACTTTCACAAATCCTTAGGTCCATTTCTCTCTATCCCATAAATGTGCACACCAGAGAGTAGAATGTCACAAATCTGCAGCTGATACATCCAAACCACTTGAAGAAACTTCTGCCTCTATCCCAGATATATGTTTTACTGCCAGTATCCTACTGGCTATTGATGGTGTCTATTTTTAGTTTTATTGAATTGGAATACAAAATTGTAAAGTTCGTAGAAAGACCAATATGTATATACATACGTGTTCCGAAAAGTTCCCGACCTAAAAATAATGCAAGACAATTTTTCAGATCTTTTGTTTTTAATTTTTCAATATAGTCTCTTTGTAACTCTACACACTTCTTCCAGCGCTGCTCTCATCTCTGTAACACGTCCAAATAGTACTCGGAGTTTTTCTCTGCAAAATAATTGTTTACGAAGGTGATTGCCTCTTCATTTGACGAAAATCTGTCCTTCAAGCGTAATTTTCAGATGAGGGAACAAAAAGAAGTCGCTTTAGGCTAGATATGGTGAGTCAAGCAGTTCAAACCCTAATTCGTGGATTTTCGTCATTGCAACTGCTCAGGTGTGAAACGGTGCATTGTCATGCTGAAAGAGGATTTTCTTTTTATGCAAATGTGGCCGTTTTTCCGTAAGTTCTGTCTTCAGCTTGTCAAGTAATGATGCGTAGTATGCTCCAGTGATGGTTTTTCCCTTTTGAACATAATTAGTTAAAACAACTCCATGGCTATCCCAAAAAGCAGTCACCATCAGATTCCCAGCCGAAAGAACAGTTTTTGCCTTTTGGAGCCGGTTCCCCCTTTGCAGTTTACTGTTTGGACTAAATTTGTTTCGGACGTGTAATGGTATATCCAAGTTGCATCGACAGTAATTAATCGACGCCAAAACTCGGATTTATTGCGCCTAAACTGCGCCAACAGAGCGTTCGAAATGTTCATTCGAACACGGTTTAGTCAAACGTGAGCAAACGTGGCACCCAAAGCTTGGACAACTTTCTCGTGTCTAAATGTTGATTTAATATGTGACAAACACGTTATTTTGACATTTTCATAGCCTCTGCTATCTCTCCCACTTTAATTCGGCGGTCGTCTAGCACCATTTGCTGAACTTCGGCGATGTGTGCCTTAGTAGTTGCAGTTTTTGGACGTCCCGAACTTTCATCGTCTCCCAAGCTCTTACGGCCACGTTTAAATTCAGCTGCCCAAACTTTCACTGTTTTAAATTATGGTGCAGAGTCCCCATATACAAAATACAACTCATCTTTGATTTTCGTAAGCGTATTGCCTTTCAAAAACAAATATTGAATGACAGCTCGATACTTGATTTTGTCCATTTTCATAAAAACACTCACATCAACTCACTCAAACGACTGTTACATAACAACTGAGCGTCCGAAATGGCTGAAAATTTGGTGCGTAACTGTCAACAGATAAGTTAACGAAATTCACTAGCTTTTATTTATGAGTATTGTCATTCTCATGTTGAGGTCGGAGACTTTTCAGACCACCCTGCTAAGTGCAGTATAGTGCAGTTGAAATGAATTAACAACGTACTTTCACTCAGTAGGGTCATCACTTGAACTTTGTCAAACAAACTGGAAGACATGCTGTAGATAAAAAACAGTTAAACGTTTTAAATTTCACTGTGGTGCACAATTGAAGCGTTGCCATACTAAAGGGACTAAGCGCCAGTTTTCCAAATGTTGTGCTTTTTATTTCATTAGGTGGTATGCGAACCGGACTTTTACATACTAAGAGGGCTATATCCAAACAGTGGCTAATGTAAGTGCTACAGAGGCCAATAGATGGCACGAGAGGCAACTCCTAGACTTGTTATTGCAGAATGTGTTATGTGCTGGAGTTGGAGTCATCATATGGAGTGATAATTGCAGCGCTCAAAAAAATCAGATGCTGATTTTTCTCTATATGTCATTGATTAGCTGTGGTGCCTATGAATCAATAGAACACAAATATTCAGTTTCCGGCCACAACTTTTTAGCTTGTGATCGTGATTCTGCCGTTATGAAAAAAGAGCAGAAAGCATTTTGTTCCCGATGATGTGATCAACAGCATTAGAACAGCTCACAAATAAGCAACCATTTACAGGATTTGAGATGAAAGACAGCTATTTTATTAACCTTCAGGAAGCTGCTGATTATTAGGGGGATACAGCACCGAAAACCCCAAAACTAGTACTTTTCAACCAATCTTACTGAAATGCTTGCCACTTACTACTGATGATTAGCGGACACAGAATACAAAATTTGGTGTTTATATCTTCAATAGTTTTTGAGTAATCAATTTGTGAATTACAAAATTTGGGCAAAATTCAAACCGCTCCACGCGATGAACATTCATAAAATTTTAATTTTTCTATTTCTAAAAAGATTTAGATGGTTATGAAGAAAATATCTATCATATGAATTTCTTATACTGCTTTTAGTTCGAGAGGGAAAAAATTAGGTATGGAGCAAACAAAAGAGCCAAAAAATTATTAAACCGCAGACTTTTATATCAATTACTTTAAAAATATAATGAATATTAAAAATTCATAAGACAGAAACCTTTGTTTGCTTTCTAAGAACATGTTTTGAAAATTTTAGAGGAACTGAATCAAAACTCCATCGCCTGGAGCATTTTGAATGACAATAAATGTTGAAAAAACTATAACTGAGTAAATTAAATTTTAAAATTCAAAACATTTTCCTTCTCAGCTACATGCCTTGAAGCAGACTAATACCCTCCAGATAGATAAGCTGGACCCTCCTGCCTCTTTCTTCTCTCTTCTCCTGCAGTGTTCTTCAATTTCAGTTTCCTTCAGGATGTTTTACAAATTACTTTCACAGAAATTGCTCAATGAAGTAAGCGTAATTGGTCCTTCCCTTTGCTAATTCTTAGAGATGCTGGTGAAATCTGTGTCCATTATGTCTGACTGCAGCTTGAGTGAGGCAGAACATCCAAAACTGAATTCAGTAATGGCTGATGTCACAGTAACCTGAAGTCTCTTCTTTGACACAAGTATTTCTTTTGGGCAACTACGCCATATCATGTTATGTAAACCTTCACTTGCATTTTGTGTCTTACCCAATGTACATCTCCTTAGGATTTCATCTGATGCCAGCCTTTGGTATACAGATATTAGTTTTCTAATCACACCAGGCCTCAAGTATGTTCCCATTGTTGTGATATGTTTAGGTGTTTCTTCTCGTGTATTTTTTTGACTATTCATGATCTTAACTATGTACACAGTCAACAAGAGGTTAGTTGTTTCAAAACATGTTTTACCCATAACCTATATAATATTTAAATGGCAGACTAAAACTCATCAGTTATATATAAAAAGTATATAGTTTAAGGAGAAACACAAGAACATTACGAACAAGTTAGAATTTCATACAAAAGCAAAATAATAAATATTACCATTTGCTTTCAATGTTTGCAGCCAGCGTTTTGTTTCCATGATGCCACATATTGTAAGAAATAACCATCATACCAACACATAAAATTCCACCAGAAACTTTGCCCGCTAATTTCAAATGTATTTAGTGCATACAATCAAACTCAAATGACAGAACGCTGTGAATCCAAGGGCCGACATGCAGGTGCTCACGGGCATTTAAATTGTCTTGTGAAGCTATGTAAATGCTTGAAACTCATACATTTAGATGGATTATGATATTATGTGGTATAAAGTATCTTATTAGCTTAAAAACAAAAAGATTATTTTTTTCCATATTTTGGTCCATTTCGGTGTTGCATCCCCTTAATACAACAGAGGCCAATATAAGTTCTGCCTCATGGATTATAATCACCACACCTGGGGTTACTATGGCAAAACAAATAGTTGGTGACATAGAGCCATGGTAAACGATAAAAGGGTTGAAAAAAGGATGGCGAAGTGAAGATTTCAAAATGGTAACATTGAGAGAGGTCACTGAAGCAAAACGATTGTCTTCAGAGGAGAAAAGAGACCTACAAAATATGATGGAATACCTACCTGAAGTGCACAAACAGTTTGACAGTGAACTGTGCAAAGACTGATTAGTGAAGTGATTACAACAGGTAAATAAATATACAAAATATGTTTCATGGATTTAGCCCGTTTAACATTTCAGTGTCTATTTCTTTAGAAAGGTCAGCATTTATTTTGTTAATTTTGAAACATGCCATTTGATATGTTGTTTTCCTAAGGCCAATGAGCAAGTGTTAGTGTGCGGATGGTGCATATTTTTTTCGAAGTTCCTTGAATAAAGTTTTTTTTAATAACTTAAAAGTTACATTTTGTTGCTTTGCCCTTTAGCATGATGAAGCTTCAATGAACAGAAATTGACAATGTGAAGTGAGTAGGGTACTATGAAAGATATCTTGAAAGCAATCTGACAATTCATGACTACACTTGAGGCCATCAACTGTACAAAACTTGCCTATCTTAAAGAGAGTTTTCAGAAAAAACATTATTTGCCAACTGGCTGAACATTTTAAAATTATTTCAATGCCAAAATATTTTAGCATTTTCTTTTTTTATTATTATTTTTTTAATTTTACGTCCTCCAACGTTAAGTCATATCGGAGGATGAATGGAATGGGTTAAATGATGCTCAAATGAGCCCAGGATCCATAGAGCTTAGACTTACCCGACATTCGTCTTGAAGGATAGGGGAAAACCCCGGAAAAACATTATCCAAGTAACTCACCCTGACCGAGATTCAAACTCGGGACTTCTTGAACCTGAGAGAGACTCGCTACCACCATGCTACCGAGGCGGGCTTAGCAGATTCTGATATATACTGTGACTTTGTGGGTTCGTGAAATGAAAAGTCCAATTACACCACTCAAAAATGTTCTTTATTTCCACCGACTTACAGTTTAACACTTGCCAATTACACAGAATTACGTAATGCACACAATTACGATTCACCAGTTCGTCCGTTACAATTCCACTTGCACTCGTAATTACGTAAACTCCTCCGACGCACGTACGCAGTCCGTCCCTCACTGGGCGCTACTCCTCGCCAAGAACTGACTTTCCTCCAGCCCGATGTGTTGCTTATATAGGGTCAGCTGGCCAATCTAGAAGTTTCCAGATTAGAAGAAACAACCCGCGCGTTCGAGAACCTAGGGGGAGGGTAAAGAGACGGCTCAGTGGCCCGCAAACCCTCTCCAAATCATCCCTTCAGTTAGTGACAGAAGACAAATGAGTGGGTGTTGCGTGACCTCTGTTCCCTTCTCAGCTGTCGTTTGTTATGCTTCCCAAAAATTGGGTGACACTGCTCCCTCCTCAAAGCTGGTCGTCCCGAACAGCACCATCGTAGCGGGCTAGACGATCCAGGTGTACCACCAACATCTTCCCTCGGGGAACCTTCTGGATGCGGTAGACCACGTCGCTAATCCTCTTCACCACCCGGTACGGTCCTTGCCATGGCTGCTGAAGCTTCGGGCAGCGTCCCTTGGTCCGGGTAGGACGGTACAACCAGACCAGGTCACTTTGCTGGAACCCTTGGCTGTTGGCTTGCCTGTCATACCTGGTCTTCATGCGGTCGCTCGCCTTCTGGATGTTTTGGCGAGCCATCTCGTGCCTGTCGTGGAGATGGTCCACCAAGTTCTCCACATACGCGGTCGCTCGCTGTTTCGCTTCCGGAGGGCTTCCAAAAACCAGGTCACAAGGGAGGCGTAACTCTCGTCCGAACATTAAATTGGCTGGCGTCATCTCAGTTGTGTTGTGTGTAGACGAGTGGTAGGTCAGCAAGAACAGTGGCACCTTGACGTCCCAGTCTCACTGGTGGCTGGCCACGACCTTCCTAAGGTGTTCCTCTAAGGTCTTGACCTATCTCTCGACTGGGGATGTAGAGGCGTCGTGCGGGTCTTGTTCACCCCAAGCCTTTGTAGTGCCTCCTTCATTAGGTTGGACTCAAAGTTGGTACCCTGGTCACTGTGTAGCTTTAACGGCACCCCAAATCGACAGAACAGTTGCTCCACGAGGCAGTCTGTGACTGTCTTTGCCTCTTGGTTTGGGATGGCATACACCTCCGGCCACTTGGTGAAGTAGTCCACGACCACCATTAGGTACTTGTTGCCTCGGTCGGAAACTGGGAACAGTTCAGCAATGTCAACGGCGATCCGCTCGAATGGCGCTACGACATTGTACTGCTGCATGCGACCCCTGCTCCTAGTCTGGGGGCCGCGACTCGCCGCGCACACGTGACACTGACGGCACCATCCCTCAGCATCTGCTCGGAGTCTCAGCCAGTAGTAGCGCTGCCGTAGTTTGTCAATCGTTCGGTTCGCTCCCAGGTGTCCTCCTGAAGTACCAGCGTGCACTTCCTCCAAGACATCCGGGACCTTACTCCGGGGAAGTTCCAACTGTTCTCTCTGCATCCTCCCATCGGATGACTTCCATACCCGTAACAGCACGCCCTCTCTGGTCTTCAACGAGTCCCACTGAGCCCAGTACGACTTGTAGGTGGCGCTCTTCGGTGCGATGTCCTCCCAGGTTGGTCTCGTCCCTGCCTCAACTTCCCTCAAGAGTGACCCCAAGTCTGCTTCCGCCAGCTGGTCCCTCCTCAGGCCTGCGCTATCCCAGTCATCCGCAGGCCCTGCCGTGACTACTCGGACAACTGCGGCACGCTCCTTCTCCTCCACTCTTGTGCACTGGCCGCACTCTTCTGGACAGGGTGCTCGGAACATGGTACCAGCGTTACCATGGCTCTTCCCTCTACGATGTTCCGAGGTGAAGTCGTACTCCTGCAGCCTCGGGACCCAATCTGCTGTCTGGCCTTCTGGTCGCGCCGTCACCATCGCCTCGCTCCTCGCGGGAACAGCCACGTCTTCGCTCAAGACGACCCTGCATATTCCTAGGCGCTCTTCGGGCTGACGGAATATAACCACTTCTCCGTTGAGCCGCAGGACCTTCCTGCTGACGTCGACCGCCGCCTCGTGGCTCCTGAGGGCATCCAGTTCCAGAATCACCTCAGCCACCTTCGCGACGAACACCCACAGACGCACCGCACTCCGCCACAAGGTCAGCTCCAGCAGGGCCTCCTTCTCCACAGGCAAGGTTTCGCCTGTTGCCGTGGCAAGCTCGTATGGTCGGCTCGGCTTCCTCGTCGGCAAACCCTTCGCCACGTCAGGTCTGATGATGGTCACGGCTGCCCCAGTGTCCACCAGCACGCGGCACGGCTTCTCCCTCACCCAACCGTCCGCGATAAGGCTCTCATCCATACACCGGCTGACGGCGTGCAGTGTCACTCGAGGGGATGGTGGTAATGGCGCCGACGTGCCCCTCTCCACGGCGGGCCTTACTCGTTCTTACAGCTGCCCTTCCTGGTGTGGGCAGTCTCTCTGCAGGTGTCCGGGCTGTCCACACCCCCAACATAGGCCACTAGGTGTTCCCCGGCGTCCCTTGGCTGGTCTTCTCTCTCGAGTGTAGCGGATACTCCTCGTTCTCGACGTCGGGATAGCTGTTACCTTGGCCGCCTCCATCCTTAATGCTGCCGTTAGCTCCTCGTGGATTGTTTTATAATCGCCGAGCATTAGGCGCTGACAAATCTGCGTGTCTCGTACCCCGTCCACGAATGTGTAGGCAGCTTCCCGGGATAGGAACTTTGGTGGGAGGTCGACTAGGGCCTTGCTTGCTAGTTGTTCAACTGCCAGGGCGAACTCCTGCAGCGTCTCCCCCGGCTGCTGTGACCTGGCCTTTAGCTGGCTGCGGTACGCTGCGGCTAAGCGGTGGTTTCCGAAACGATTCTCCAGGGCCTCCCAGATGTCCTTGGGCGCCGCCGTTGTCTGCACTGCGTTTAGGACTTCGCGGCCCGCCCCTGGAGGCTGGCTATTAACTGTGTGGCCTCCTCCTCTGGCGACCATTTGTTGTGCTTGGCCACTGCGTCGAACTGGCGGCGGAAGACTTCAAACGTTGACGCGCCGTCATATTTGGGAGGTTTGACGTGCGCAGATGTTGTGTCGGGTCCCGGCGCGTCGGCCTTCAAATCCTTCAGCTTCCTGCCGACGACGTCCTCCACCATGACTCTCAGGGCCTTGACGCTATTTTTGGCCTTCCCTTCCAGCTCATTAACGCGGCTCGCCAGGTCTTTCACGCGCTCGCCTAACTCTGTGACGTCCTCTTTTACGCCGGCCAACTGTTCTTCATACTTTGCTGCGAGAGCCTCTTTCGCCGCCTTCATTTCCGTGGCCAGACTGCCGTTCGCTGCTCTCATTTCTGTGGTTAACTCGGCCTTTATTTCTTCCATCTTCTCGGTGATGTTGTCGTTAGCCTTCTTCATTTTTTTCAACTCTGCGGACAGGTTGTTATTTGCCGCCTCCGTCTTCGCTGTTAATTCGGCCTTCATTTCTTCCATCTTCTGGGTGATGTTGTCGTTGGCCGTCTTCATTTGTTTCAACTCTGCGGCCAGGTTGGTATTTGCCGCCTCCGACTTCGCCGTTAATTCGTTCATCTTCTCCAAAAGCTTTTCCAATGCTGCGTCCATGGTTGTAATGTTTTGTGACGTTTGTGGCCCCGCTTCCTGACACAGTGTGACTTTGTGGGTTCGTGAAATGAAAAGTCCAATTACACCACTCAAACATGTTCTTTATTTCCACCGACTTACATTTTAACACTTGCCAATTACACAGAATTACGTAATGCACACAATTACGATTCACCAGTTCGTCCGTTACAATTCCACTTGTACTCGTAATTACGTAAACTCCTCCGACGCACGTACGCAATCCGTCCCCTCACTGGGCGCTCCTCCTCGCCAACAACTGACTTTTCTCCAGCCCGACGTGTTGCTTATATAGGGCCAGCTGGCCAATCTAGAAGTTTCCAGATTAGACGAAACAACCCGCACGTTCGAGAACCTAAGGGGAGGGTAAAGTGACGGCTCAGTGGCCCGCAATCCCTCTCCTAATCATCCCTTCAGTTAGTGACAGGAGACAAATGAGTGGGTGTGGCGTGGCCTCTGGTCCCTTCTCAGCTGTCGTTTGATGTGCTTCCCGATAATTGGGTGACAATGCATATGCTTTCTTAAAAATCGGTGGTAAACCAAAATTTAATTTTAGATAAGGTGAGTTTCGCACATGCCAATTGTGGATGTGGCATTTTTTATGGAGACTTATATCATTATAAAATGCAAATATTTTCACATTTGCTTATTATTTTAGCTTCACAATGCCAGTGAATGACAATTCTTGCAATACTTTTGTCATTATAATCATTTCTAATCACAAATTATTTTAAAACTGCATTTTCAGCATCTTTCATGTTCCACTCAATAAAAACTGACCTTCATTCACATCTCCTATATACATTTTATGGCTTGTGAAATATTTTAAAAGTTTTCTAAAACGTTCAAATTTAGACAGATGAAATTCTTAGTTATGCTTTTTGGCTTCCAAGAGGTTCTCTTAGAAATTACATCTGTTTCATTGTCGTTGACAACATTGTTTTTAAAGAAAACGCCTCTAAATGTTATTACAGTTCTCTCACAACTGTTTCTGTATTACCCGGCTAAGGCGAGTGTGCTGCTACAGTAGCGGAAAGCAGGCGAACTAACGCGCTGACGACACGAATACGTGACTACTGGCTGGTTTACGTATACTAGCGTGCCGTGTTGTATTCGACTTGTGGAATGCAAAGGAAATAAAACTGTAAGATTAGAAGGAGTAGTGGCGGCTCGTGTAGAAAAATAACCTCGTGCTGCAGGGGGAAAAAGTGCATGCAACTCACCTAGTTTCGAACAATGAAGTCTATGCGCCCATGTTTCTTCATGGTATAAATAGAATTTTTACTTCCTTTCGCTTTTTGCTCAATTTTTAGTCGGCTATTGGTAGCCCTAATATTTTTTATACTAAGCCTATCTTCTAATGCTTGCCTTGAAAAGGGATTTTTCAGAAGTTCACTAACCGTGTTCAATATTTATTGATTGAAGTTTTCGTTACTCATACACTAAATAAAATGAATTCATAACATGTTTTACACTCACACACAAAATAAAGCAACTGATATCAGCCACTAAATAATGTTCCACAAAGAAATACTGGGATACAATGTGAGCATGCGAACTACATTCACTTGTTATGGGAGATTCTCGTTATGGTCGCGGGAATGGAGTATCGTGCCACCATGATAGGTGCATCACAAGGGCCTACTGATATAGGTACGGGAATTGGCGATCGTAGGGTCCCGAGCCACCATGGCACCCTCGATGTCGGTTCCTCTTAGTGGCGAGGAAAGAGGAAAGAAGTGAGAAGTGAGAGGGAAACGAGTGGATGACAGAGCCAGGGCGAGATAACAGATGATGATGGACCAATTAGTGTAATGCTAGCCGGGGAAACCGGAGGACCCAGAGAAAACCCGTCCCTCCTTGTCTGCGTAGAACGCCCCCTTTAGTTCTGAGCATGACTAAATACGATAAATCTACCATATCTAAATCTAATATCCGCACATGTCTTCTTAGAATTTTTATCACGTAGGTAATAAAGACAGTTTTTTAATTTATACTGATGGCTCAAAGAGCAAAAATGATGTTGGTTGTGGTTGTGTGTGGAACCGAAACATATACATTCTGATTCCATACTAGCACTTCCATTTATACTGCAGAGCTTTATGCAATATACCGGACCATTTTACACGTACGTCGATGAAAGTTGGGGGACTGTTTAATCCTGAGTGATTCCCTCAGTGCACTTCAAAGCCTACGGTAGCTGTACAACTACCACCCTATTGTGCAGCGTATCCAGATGCTCTCCACGTTTTACAAGCTTCCGGCGTTAGCGTGGTGTGTGCGTGGATCCCTGGTCACATTGGCTTGCCGGGGAATGAAATGGTGGTTTCAGCAGCTAAGACGGCTACCATGAAGCCCAGGGTTAGAGTACCATCTGTGACATCGGAAGATTTTAGAGCTGCATTCCGAAGAGCTGTTAAAACATGCTGGCAGGAAGAGTGTTCTGCTCTCCGCAATATAGAACTTAGATCTGTGAAAGAACTTCCAATTCCGTGGGTTACCGCCTGTTGTTCATCTCGTCGTGAGGAGGTGAGTTTGGCTCGGTTACAGATTGGGCACTACTTTTTTACTCATAGTTTTCTGTTTAGAAGGGAGGCTCCTCCTCTCTGTCCGTTTTGTAACGAAGCATCTGTCTGACACGTGCTGCTAGAGTGCTTTAGCGCAGCACACCTTAGGACATCCCTACTGCTGCCGGCCAGCTTTGCAGATATGCTAGCGGATGACAACAAAGTAGCGGAGAAGGTTTTGAGATTCTTTTCTAGGTTAGATTTTAGAATTTAGTGAAGAGAATTTTGGCAGTTTGCATTTATATTTCGTTTTATTTTGTTTTTGTATTTCGTTATATGCATATATTTTTGTAAGTTTGTTTAGACTTATATAGAGCTTTAGAACCATTTATATCTGGTTTTTGCCATGAATAATTTTTTAATGGGCGCTGATAACCTCTGCAGTTGAGCACACTTATACACATATCATCATGTATCACAAACAATCTGCCCTCCGTTTTAATAACCATTACGTATTGGACCTGTTTACGTAAGTAGGACGGAATTAGTTTCTAGAACTAAAATGCAATGATAGACTGTTAAATTATATTCAATACATATTCAAGTTCTACAGCTATAACTATGCGTGTTGGTCCTGCTTCACCGTGCAGTGAATGATCATCGCGCAACACCCACATGCACCACGTATTTGTGCGAAAATGTAAGGAACTCAGGACATCATGGAGGCAAGAGGGGAAGGCTGTACGCATGCGCAACAACTGATTACCGAGCTTGCTCGCTCTCAGCACGTTGACGTCATGGATGCGTTACATTAGTTACGCATGTGTTTTCATGCATCGAGATTTTATTATTCGTTGTACTCGATTTCTTATGCTTACAATAATACATTGTTATTTACATGGTCTTTTAAAATTTCTTCAATGTCAGTCATAAAATAGAAAACAGCGTGCTGCAGCACTGCAGCACGTTAGGACGAGCCGCCCTGGAAAGGAGGTACACTTCCTGCAACTACAATAATTTTCTTGAGCAACTGGACAATTAGAAGAATATATGAGGAATAATACAAGATAAATATACATTTTTGCGCGCTAAAATTATTGAACTTCAGGAAAATAGTGAAAATATTTTATTTCGAGTTTAAACATGTAAAACTAAAAGAAGTTTCCTAACCGAACACCCTGATATAGTGGCTTATCTCAGAACACTCAGAAGGAATGAACTCGGGAAAAATAAGTCAGTGGCATAGATAGGTACATGGATGAAACCTGCATTCACACCCACTAAGCTGTTTCCAGGTGTTGGAGTGTGACGATGTTCCAGGTATATATGCAAATGACTGGTCGATAATGTTTTATGACTGTGCATGCTGATTGGCCAAATGCTTGTCTCATGTACGACTCCAGATCCAAAACATCTAGCAATTCCAAATAGTTACAAAACTGATACCTAGATTACCGCAGAGGAGCATTGTTGTCATTAACAATGCTCTTCATCACAAAGAAGATAATATGATACTCTCGACCAACAATTGATGGTCTGAAATATAGGAATGGCTGCGGAACATTTAATTATATTAACTACTAGTGCTTTAAGTGTCTTTGAGCCTAAATATTTTGTCTAAAATAAATGTCTGAAACTCCTGATTTAATTATAACCCTCATGGAAAATGACATTGGGTTGATATCAGTGCTGTGTAATTTAATCGATTAACTGAAACGATTAATCTATTAATTCTTTATTTTATATTAAACATTGAAAAAGTTAATCGATTAATCGAGTCGATTAAAATTATTCGATGGCAATAAATATTAATCAAAACTCTTTTAGACAAATTTGGCCCTCTTTGTTTTGATGTATTGCTTCCAACCTAAACAGCCTTTCCAATTCATCAAGTTTTCACTAGACACGTAATGTTCTTTGAACTTTGAGATAGTATAACTCCTGATAGCTAAAAGAAATCACTCTGAACCTCGAGAGAGTCTTCTGTTGGGATATATTCCAAGAGGTACATAACTACATACAGGTGCTGAAAGAGAGGTTTATTTCCTCACAGCCTGTGTGACAACATATCGTATAAAACTGATTATTTATCGCTTGCTAGCATAAACTGAACTGTACAACCTTGCAGCTATGGAAACCATAGCTGATCCCTCTTCTCAGGCCTAGTGATGGTGTAACTTTGCTGTTAACTGCAGTAAGCCAGTAACGTTTCTGAGTTCGTGAAAGTTTTGTGTTAAAAAGTTAAAATAAGGAACAAGGTTATAAGAACAACTGAAAGTCAGGCTCACAAATCTTAGTAGATATTCATATAATGGGTTATTAAATAATTGCTTACAAAATATTGTAGATCTAATTCAGCACATATATAAAGCATGTACACTTGATGCGAGCACAGATTTAGAATATAAATATTTAAAAGTTTCATAAATAAGGAAAAGTACAGATAATTAAAGTACTTTATATAATCCTTACGCCTAATTTTTGAGCATATAATATCTCTATTAATCGATAGATTGTATCGATTATGTATAGATTATGTATCGATGTACATAACTAGATGTTATCGTTGCCGTTGTCGAACCGGACAGTACAGGAGGGCAGGCAAGTCGTAGCGCGTACTAGTGGCTCCGCGATGCAGAAGTGCTTTCGCCTTGGCCGGGTAATAAAACATTTGGGACATTTTTTACTTTATTCTCATTCACTGATATCCTTACATTTAAATTTATTGCAAGAAACATTTTTAAACTGGAACATTATCTGAAGTACAACGTTGTATAATAATACAGGGCTTTTCAAAAATAAAGAACAGATTTCAAACATTTATTTCTTCCAAACTACAAAAGATAGAAACATGGTTCCAACATTCATGGTGGGAGAAAGGGTTACGAATTTTATATTATGCATTCAAAATGAGCATCGTGTGTTACACGACAAATTAAAAGAGATGATTCATTTCTTGCCACACACGATTCAACTGGTCTCCAGTTATCGAATTTAAAGCTTCAAGAATTCGATGTCTTAGACATTCAAGAGTGTCAGTCATAAGAGGGATAAAAACATGGTCTTTTACGTAACCGCATAGATAAAAATCACACCGAGTGAGATCTGAAGACCTGGGAGGCCACCACAGATAAAGCTCAACTTTTGCTTCTCCTCTTCCAATCTAACGTTCAGGAAATATGTTATTCAAGCATTAGAGTTAGAGTTATTTATTTCTCATCTTTCTTATACATACATTTTCATTGATACATTGATATTAATAACATTTCTTTCACACAATAACAAAATAACTTATTCACATCTAACATACCCTTTCTACCTGCTTGCCTCGAGTGTCGGTCTCAATACACATAACCCCTGGTTTTCCATCAACCCTCCTCTCACTTGTAGCCCTCTTTCTAGTTTTTGAGCTCTTAATTGTTAGTTATTCTTCATCAATCTTAACCACTTCTCTCTAACTTCCCCCCAGATATTCATATATATTTCTTACATTCTTTTCTCCTTTTACCAATAGCATTTTCTGTATTATTAATACCTCCCCCGTCCCTAAAACTGTCCCACTTTTGTTGCCCAATTGGTTCTCTCCATATTGTGACTTTGTGGGTTCGTAAAATTAAAAGTCCAAGTGCACAAACTCAAAGTGTTCTTTATTTCCACTGAATTACAGTTGGAACACTTGCCGATTACACAGAATTACGTAGCGCACAAAATTACAATTCACTAGTTGGTCTGTCACAGGTCCACTCAGCACTCTCAATTACGCACAACTCCTCTGATGCACGTACACAGTCTTCCAGTCCGTTCGCTAGCACGGCGCTGGGCTGCTGACCAAGAACTCAACTCTCTCCAAGAGCCAAGAGCAGGTGCAGGTCGCCCGGGTTCTCCCGGGCGGAGGGTTACGCGCCACGGTACCTATCCGCTGTGCGGATTTACCCGTGCGGTAATATAGAGCAAATTTTTCGCAAGCTTGCGTGTCGTTGTATTAGACGGCGCAGTGGGCCTCTGCTGATGCTTCTGGTGCCAGGGTATTCCCCTCGGGGAACAGTGCCTGTTCCACCCTGCTTTTGCGGTCGCTAGCGAGCCGGCAAGCCTGGTGGAACCAGTAGCGAGAGGCCAGATGGTAATTAGGTTGCAGATGTTGGTTTTTCCAGGTCATGCGCGCGCCCAGGGCACGACTGCAGGTGTTTATCTGCTAGCCGGGGCGAGGGCGCGTTTTGTCCTGGTGGTGAATGTTAGGGGTAGGAGGAGAGGCAGAACCTACCACCCAAGGGCGTCCTTGGGTAGGCGATAGCTCCTCCGTCTCCTGGGGAGACGGTGGTCATATTGACCGAGTGTATTTACCAGCTGGTTTGGGTGAGGGGTGATCTTGGCATACAACGTGCGTGTACGTTCGCGAACGACGTCTACGACGTATGGTATGCCAGACTGGGTGTGCAGGAAGTGGGACGGGAACCTGCGGTCGGTACCGTAGATCATCCTTAAGGCCCTGTTCTGCACGGCTTGCAGCCTGCGGAGGGTGGTATGAGCCACCGAACCCCAGACCTCGCATCCGTACAGGATCAGAGGCGGGACGATCGCACGGTATGTCCGCAGTTTGAGACGGATGGGCATTGTGGATCTGAAGATCGGGTAGAGTTGCCTGAGTGCAGCGTGGCCGAGGCCCGCCTTCGCCCTGACGTGCGGAGTGAAAGTGAGGCCGCGGTCCAGTTGGATTCCCAGGTATTTGGCGGTTCGAACCCAGGGGATTCTTCTCCGCCTTAACCGCAGGTCACCTTCTGGGCGCCAGCTACGGGTCTTAGCCAGCATAAGAGCCGAGCTCTTCTGCGGGCTAATGGCCATCCTCCACTTCTCACTCCACCTGCCAATGGCGTGGAGCTGACGCTGTAGAGGGGGGAGACAGTAGCGGACGTTCTTGTTCTGCGCCAGTATGAGGACGTCGTCGGAATACTGACACAAAACAGTGCGCGGTTCCATGGGTAGGTCAGACATGTAGGCGGCGAAGAGTAGCGGGGACAGGACACTGCCTTCCGGGACTCCGGCCGCTATGGGTCTGACAGAGGATAGCTTCCCCTCGACCCGCACTCTGAAGGTGCGGTCCTTGAGGAAGCTGCTGAGTAGTGATAGGTAGGGAGGGGGGAGTTGTGCTTCTTTGAGTTTGAACAACAACCCCTGGTGCCACGTGGTGGCGAAGGCCTTCTCCACGTCCAAGAGCACAGCGATGGTTTTGAGGCCGTCCTGGGATCCCAGAGCAGCCTTCTCTGCCAACCGCAGTAACTGCAAGGTGGTGGAGTGGCCCCGACGAAAACCGAATTGGTGATCCGGGAGTAGGTGCCTTTCCTCAAAGAGGGGAGTTAGGCGGGGGAGGAGCAATCGTTCAAAGATCTTTGACACGATTGGGAGCAAGCTAATTGATCGGTAACTTTCCGGAAAGACAGGATTCTTGCGCGGTTTCAATATGCACACCACCCTTGCCTCCTTCCAACAAGTTGGAAAGTGGCGCAGGGTGAGGCATGCGTTGTAAATCCGCGTCAAGTGGATCACAGCTTTCCGGGGTAGGTGCTGGAGCATGGTGGCTGTGACACCATCATGCCCAGGGGATTTATTGGGTTTGAGGCTATGGATATGGGCGGTCACCTGCTTAGGGGTGACGATGGGTAGGTGGATCTCCGCATGTGGAGGTGGTGTTGCCTCGTAGAGGTATTCCACCGTGTCCTCCACATGTTCGGTGAACTCGTCGTCTTGGGGGTCTTCCCTTGGTTCGAATTGACTCTCCAAGTAGTCTGCGAAACACGTGGCTTTCTCTTGGGGCTCAAACGCGAGCCTTCCACGAGTGCCATGGAGTGGATGCCGGTGCTCAGTCCGGTCCCTTCTGAGGGAGCGGATGATCCGCCAGGGTTGCTTCTCTGTGAGATCGACCCTCTGCATTGTGTGCTCCCAGGCCGCTGAGCGGTGCGCACGTAGCAGTCTTCTTGCCAGGGACTTGAACCGCCGGTAGACTGCTTCGATCCTGGGGTGGCGGAAACGCTGCCATAGCTTCCGGACGACTGCTTTAGCTTTAAGCAGCTGCCGGAGTTCAGGAGGTATGATTCTGTGGTTATGGTATTCTGATGGAATGCGGTACGTGTGCGCCCGTACCACATTTAGAATGTGTTGAGAGAAGGATGTGGCTGCCGCTTCCAGCGCCTCGATAGAATCGATTCGTGGTCGCGGGTCTATGGTTTGGTTTAGGTCAAGGACGGCTGCATCCCAGTCGACCTCGTATGTCCAGTCTGGATTTAACAGAGCTGGCATATCAACGTTCGAATCCACCACGACTGGGTCGTGGTCGGAGTCGAGTTCGTTGACTACAGAGAGGTCTAGATGGTATGTGAAGTTCTTGGTGATCATGATGTCGAGAACGTCCGGCCTGCCGCGGGCCGGGTAGAAAGTAGGTCCTCTCGGTCCATGCGCGACGAGGTTTGGGTTACCGCTGATGAGGTGGTAGAGCCCGCGCCCCTTGGCATTTGAGGTGCGGCTATGCCAGTGAACATGCTTCGCGTTCAGGTCACCTGCGATGCAGACCACAGGATGGAGATTGAGGAGGGTAGTGTAATCCGCCTCATGGAAGCGGTGGTCTGGAGGGTCGTATGCCACTATCAGCAACGTGTCGAGTCCGCCAATGGCAAGCCTGATGGCGCAAGCCTCCACGTGCTGGAGTGGGGGAAGCGGGAAGGGGGTGTGGGTGATATGATTTCGAATGAAGATGGCTGTGCCACCGCCTCGTCGTCCGACGCGATCGGATCGATGGGTGGCGTAGTTTGGCAGCGAAAATTGCGAGGCAGCATCCAGGTGTGTCTCGCAGACCATTAGAATGTCAATCCCGAAGGATTGTGCAAACTCAAGTACGCTGGGGTGATGACCCCGGATGCCATTTGCGTTCCAAAACGCGGCGCGCCATGGCCTCCGAACAAGTCGAGAGGCCATCACTTGGCTGATCCGGGATACAGCTCCTCCAGCGTTTGAAGCACAACAGAGTGTTTCTGCATTGGGGTGAGTTGTGGGTTGTTTACCTGCAGCTTGCAATTTCGCAGTGCAGGGAGGGCCCTTTGAATGAGGTTCCCAAACCACAGGGAGAGGGCCTGGAACTCGTCCATATTAGCCTGGGACACGGTGGCCCCGAAGGCTGCTGGAGTCGCGCCGGTGTTTGCCGGTGTTTGTGGAGCAGGTTGGACCGGGGTCGGAACCTGCGGTGCTGGTGCAGCTGGTGCCTCTGGTTTCGGGGCACGAGCTGGGGTGGCTGCTGGCTGCTCCTTTGCGGCGGGCGGGTTAGTGGGTTTCCCACTTTTCTTGCCTCTGCCGCTCTTTTTGGATTTAGGCTTCCCGCTCTTATTGTCCCCGCTTGTGGAGGGTACAGCGGGTACGGCCACTGTTGCCGGTGCAGGAGTGGGAGCTGCAGGGGCGACGGATGTCTCTGCCCTCTGCAGGGTGGTTTCGGCCTTCCTGAGGGCGGCCGCGAAGGACACACCGGGGCGGACTGTAGCCGTCTCCGGGTTACCTTGGCGACGACTCTCAATGATCCGTAGCCTTGTTTCGGAGCCCTTGTACACGCTGACGTGCTGCTGCTTGCAGTTAGCACATTGACGTTCCTCGGGCGGCTTAGGGCAGTCCTTCAGGGCATGGGGGCCCGCGCATCTCAAGCATGCGAGCTTGCGCTCGCACATAGCGCTTGAGTGGTGGAATCCCATGCACCGATGGCACTGCACGGGTCCTTCCCTGCCGTGAAAGCGTTCCACCTTCACGACGGTAAAGATGAGCCTACTGACGAGGTCAATGGGCTGTACTTGAGCCTCTCGCACCTTATCCACAAGGACCAGGAAAAGAGGCATGGGGACCTTTACGGTGCCTTCATCTGAGGTTACAGTCTTCCTTAATTGGGCGACTGAGGCGGCTTTAATGCCGTATTCTTCTTGGAGCGCCAGCCTGTCAACTCTCTCGCCAACTGCAGCCCCTTTTATAGGGAGATCGCTGTTTCTGGAAGCCTCGCGGTTCAGTGACTCATCCCGACTGTTCCAGACGTCCGAAGGAGGGGAAAGAGATGGCTAGTGATGTTTTTCCAATCATCCCCTCGTTAGGGCCACAAGATAAATGGGTAGGCGTGGGCTGAATGCTTCCCGTCTGGCCTTACCTGCCGGCTGGTTCTATCAGGAATTCTGATGTTCGGGTGACAATATCTTTGTTTGTTTGCAATAGAGTATACTATGCCAATCTGTATCCTCTTCTCCACACATTGAGCATTTCCCGGTACCCTTTTCATATCTAATATCTTTCAAATTTCTAACTCCTGTCCTTGCCCAGGCAAATGCTTCTCGCCCTGACTTATTACACACATCTATGTACTTCTCGCTCCCCCACACTCTCTTTATTTCCCTATATGTCCTCAGTGATCTTTTCTCCCTTACACTGGTAAATATAACTTGGCTATCTAAATCTTCCAGCCTTAATTCTACCTCTTTCCAAAAGCCCCTACAATGACACTCCTCGTTTCTCCAATCATGTCCCATTACTAATTGTTCCATCAGTTCCCTTGCTTTTTGCGCCCAAGACTCTCCCCATTTGCTTCTCGTCTGCAAATGAAAACATTCATTGATAATATTGCTTTCCTCCAAATTGGCAACTCTTTATATATATTTCAATGCCCTTGAGACAATTTTAACACTTGTTTGGTTATTCAGGTAACGTCGGACGTGGTAAGCGAAGTGAGGCGAGGCACCATCTTGCATGAAGATGAAGTCATCTGAATGTTCTTCAGGTCGGAGAAATAACAAATTTTCAAGCATGTCTAGATAGCTTAGTCCTGTAATAGTTTTCTCCATGAAGAAGAAAAACCCATAAACCTTGGTTACAGATGCCGTACAGATATTCATATTTTGTTGAATCTATTTTAAGTTGAATAACTGCCATAGAATTTTTACTTGCGCAAATTCGGACGTTATGGCGATTAACTTGACCAGAAAGTTGAAAACTGCATTCATTGAAAAAAATTAATCCTAGAGAAAAATTGTCTTCTTCCATAGTTATCATCTAACATATCAATGCACAATTCGTAACCTATGTTGTGCCCATCAGTATGCAATGTTTGTAATAAGTGCAGTTTGCATGGCTTCAAATGCAGGCGATGTTTTAGAACTTTCTTGAGAAATGCTAAGCTCCGTGCTTCCTCGTAATAGGATTTCTTTGGGCTCCTTTCATAAAGTGTGCGAAAACGCTAGACATTCTCATCCGATGTGCGAGGACGTCCCGTGCAAGATGCAACCATCTTCCACGAATTTTCGTTGCCACTTGTAAATTTGCTTATGACGCGGCGGTTGCTTATTAAATTGACGGCGAAACGCTCGCAACAATGGACTCGAGTCTTGTTAATTGCAGCACAAAGGGTAGTTTCTCTTGTAGTGTCGCTGCCATTTCACTACAGACAAACGCGAAACAACAGCGGCAATGCGGCCGTGATTGGAACTTCTACTCTTCGCGCTATTTCAGTTGTAAATTTTTCTCTTCCCATGAACTTAGGAATCATGTTTCTATCTTTTGTAGTTTGGAAGAAGTAAATATTTGAAATCTGTTCTTCCTTTTTGAAGAGCCCTGTACTTCAGGATAGTTTAATATATGTGGGCTGTTCAATAAAGAAAGATCACAATTTCTTTGGCAACAAACCTATGCGTATCCTCATAATTTTGATATTCCTCAAAATTCTCTCCCCTGAATGCGATGCACTTGTCCCTGAAAAAAATGAAATGTGTAGTGTTTAACGCCCGCTTTTACTACATACGGCACCGCAGGCGGTGACACTGATGATACATGAGATGAAGATGGAGCACAGGTGGAATGAGATGGCGGGAGAAACCGGAGATCCCGGAGAAAACCCGCCCCAACGCCGTGTTGTCCAACACCAATCTCACTTTACGGTCGCCTGGGATCGAACCCGGGCCGCCTTGGCAAGAGCCAAGCGGTCTAACCACTGAGCCACGGCGTGGCCACCACTTGTCCCTGCGTTTCTGCCAGTCTTCAAAGACATTCTGGAAAGCATTTTTTGAGAGATCCTTCAAAATCGCCTCCGCAGCTTCATCACTGCTTCTGATGATGGATAATGCCTCCCACGAAGGCGTTTCTTCAAGTTAGGGAATGGAAAAAAAGTCACATAGGGCTAAATCTGGACTATAGGGAGGGTGAGGAATGCACTTCACGTTGAGTTTTGCAAGATATTCAGCAACAACATTGGCAATATGCGGCCGAGCATTATCGTGGTGCAGTATAGAGCCTGCTTCACGGAAATGTGGTCTTTTGCGCCTGATATGGACTTGCAATGTTTTCAGGATATCCCTGTAGCATTGTCCAGTTACTGATGTGTGTGCAGGTACAGAATGCTTACAAACCATTCCAAGAATTTCAAAGAATGAGGTAACCATAACTTTCCCAGCAGACGCAACCACTTTTTCATTTTTGGAGCTTGGTGATTATATTTACCAGTGTAAGGGAGAAAAGATCACTGAGGACATATAGGGAAATAAAGACAGTGTGGGGGAAGGAGAAGTACATAGATGTGTGTAATAAGTTAGGGCGAGAAGGATTTGCTTGGGCAAGGACAGGAGTTAGAAATTTGAAGGGTATTAGATATAAAAAGGATACAGTGAAATACCCAATGTGTGGAGAAGAGGATAGAGATTGGCATAGCATACTTTATTGCAAACAAACAAAGATATGAGGAGAACAAATTTGGCGACAAATGTGGGACCGTTTTAGGGATGGGGGGAGGTATTAATAATAAAAAAAATGTTATTGCCAGAAGGAGAAAAGAATGTAAGAAATATAGGCGAATATCTAGGAAAAATTAAAGAGAAATGACGAAGAATAAATAACAATTAAGAGTTAGAAAACTGGAACGAGGGATAAAAAGGAGAGGAGCGTCATTAATACATGGAATACCAGGGGTTATGTGTATTGAGACCGAGACTCGAGGCAAGCAGGTAGAAAGGGTATGTTAGATGTGAATAAGTGATTTTGTTATTGTGTGAAAGAAATGTCAATGTTTAAATGAAATTGTAGGTAGAAGAAAGATGATAAATACACACACACACACACACACACACACACACACACACACACACACACACACACACACACACACGTTTGAAAAAACTCCGGATCTTCCTCTAACATCAACTTTAGCTTCATGCAGACCTGCATGCGAATGTCCTTTTGTTCGGGAATTGACAGTCTTGGAACCCATCGCGCACAAAAACGTCTCATGTGTAATGTTTCTGTCACCAACGTGTGGGTGGCACCCATTGAAATGTTCAGTATTTCAGAAAGTGATCTTAAGGTAATTCGTCGATCCTCTCTCACAATGGCAGCAGCAGTGTTGATGTTTTCTTCCGTAAGAGCAGTAACTGTTTGTCGATCTCGAATGGCAGTGTCAGGTCCGTGTTCCAGAAATCTAGAAGATCCCGTAAGAACACATGCTAGCCTATGTGGGAAAACAGATATATGTGAACAAATACGAACATCTGGCACAATCGGAGACGAATGTCAGGTAACTCTAAGCTCTAGGGAACCTGGGCTAATTGGAGCATCATTTCACTCATTCCATTCATCGTCCGATGTTACTTAACGTTGGAGGACGTAAATTACAAAAAACCACCATAGGATCAATATCGAAATTACTGTTTTATGATCCAGCATCATTTAAGGAAATGACGAGTTACTCCTAACACAAACTTCCTTCCACAGGGAACTTTTTCCTGCACTACATTTATGTATAACACCATATATGGAACAACTAAACAGTGTGTGTAAATGTGTTGAGAATACCAAACCAATTAAGTGAAAAATCTGAATACAAAAACGCTATTTTAATATCGTTTGTTGTTTCTCAATAGGACAAGTGGGAATTTTCTTTCCGTTACGAAGTATTTTTGCGTGTTATATACATGGTAGAGAAAGTAGTGTACTGCACCCATGAATCTTGATACAGAGTTATCACCGATAATTTATATTTTGAGTCTCCCTGAATATTTTTTTGAAACTGATATGTGTGTTTGTTTCTTTGTTTGATGTAGTTCAGGTAATATAACTTAAGAAACAACTAAGTGTGTAACAAGTCTCGTGTCCTAATGGATAAGGTGTCGGGCTCTTAATCCGCGGTTCGAGTCCCGTCGGAGGTCACTTTCTGCCTGCTGTTTGGTAATCTCTATAGCGCTCATGCTCTTCAATTAATGCTAATACACTTGTATAAATATATTAACGTCCATAGGAAACCTTTTCTTTGTATATCACTGGGAAACACCCAAACTGTATAACTGATATGCTACCTGTTGCTTTCCCGAGGCTGGGTGTTTCAAACCCGGTGGAAGACTATGCCTCTTGGTTTCAAATTCTTTAACACGGTGTCCGTTGAATTGCAAATATACCAGGTCGTCAAGTGTCGTTTATTTAGGGCTCATAAGATCACCTCAAACTTCACAAGGGCGCTTTTGATCAATATTAAGGAGCCTTGCATGCCGTATCTAAAATGGGACGTGAAGCAGAAACCTCAGGTTCCAAGAGGGAAAGGATAACTAGAAACTAATACAACAGTAGAGATCATAAATAAGCATAATGGGAATAAAAAGGGAATAAATGATATAAGAAACAAAGTTCAAAAGAATATTCGAAATAGCAATATAGTATAAATGAAGGAAAAATTGGACAGGAGTTGCTTCTGAGTACATAGACAAGGCAGGAAGCAGAACAATAGAACCGACATCAAGACGCCAGTAAGGTATGCGAAGTATAAGGAAAACTCAGCCAAGCATGATAGAATACCGTTATGACGCTGAGAGGACATACAACCCAGAGGGGCGGAGAATTTACTGCTGCATAGGAAAGACATACGGAGGTGACCAATAAGAGAAAATTAAAGAAATAAACCCTGCCAATAAAATGTAGAGTAAACCACGTGATAGGCGTAAAATAGGAAAGGAATAGAAAATGGGCGGTGATAGGAAAGAAGAGCTAGGATAGAAGCTGAAAATACGACGGGGGAGAGAGCGTTACTTTTGCGCTGAATACGACGGGGAGAAGACGTGTTATTGGAAGGTTACTCTGGTACTGAATACGACGGGGAGAAGACGCGTTATTGCGATAAAAGTAGGATCCGATGTCGCAGTCCGACTTAGAGTTATGGTCTTGAAGATAGTGCAAATATAGGGAATAAGAGGGAGTTCGCGAAGTAACGTAAAAACATCGCAAAGGGGAAAGGAAAATTAGGAAGACGACGCAAGTGTTAGCAAGAGAGCTACGAGAGCCAGGCTAAAGAAAAATAAAGAAATTGAGAGACGGTCAACACGACTTTTCATAACCGAACCCTGAGAAAGAGATCCCAGCTCACCGACAATTAGACGAAACACCCACCTTTCCACCTCACCGTCAAACCTTCCATACTCCATCCCTACCCAAGCACACAAAAGGACCACGAACCGAAAAAGAACCCACACCAGACGCTGAAAATCACTTATATTATATTGAAACCATAAATAAACACTGAATATTAATTGCAAAAATGGATGCTCATATCCTTGTATAAATATAATTCCGTATACGGCAGAGTTCCTTTATGTTTGTGTGTTCCACATGAGTAAAGAGTATTCTATAAGAAAAATTTATGTTATTTTATAACCTCTCTCTCTCTCTCTCTCTCTCTCTCTCTCTCTGTCTCTGTCTCTCGCTCAACTTCTGTCTCGAGTGGAGCGTCATTTCTACTGATATAGCAGAAAGAGCACAAAAGTGAACACAAGCCCTCGTGGCCCAATTGGATAGGGCATCGGACTCCGAATCCGAAGATTGCGGGTTCGAGTCCCGCCGGGGGCTATTTTTGGCTTCGTTTTGGTAATCTCAAAACCGCGCATTATCAATAATCAATATTAATACACTTTTCTAGAGATAAACGCATATAATTGTTTTTATATAAAATTATAAAACACAAAAACGGTATAAGTAACATGCCAGTTCAGAGTCCCGATGTCACTGGTTCTAACCCGTCGCAGTACCTAACATTTTTTCCCCGTTAAATATCTTGATCACGGCGTCCGTTAAATAGGGAATACACGAAGTGGGCAGGTGCCGTAGATTTACGCTCATAAAAGCACATCAAGCTGGACATAGGCACATCTCATCATCATCATTAAGACACCTTTTAATCATGATACGCAATGAGCTGCTGAGAACTGCAACAGTTAAGTGCCTCCATATATAAAAACTCATTAATTTCAACAAGAAATGCTAACACGCTTTTATAAATTTAATTCCGTATATAACTGAGAACTTTAATTTATATCTGTTCCACATAGCTAACGAGCTATGGTACAAGAAGTGACAAGGCTAAGCTATTTCCACCCCTTCACTCTCCCCCTTCCTCCCTACCCGCTCTCTTTCTCTCTCAAGGTCTCTCTACCTGTGCCTGTATCTGTGTGTGGTAGTTGATCTATTGACGTGCAACACAACCGTGTATGGTAAAGTCTGTCTTTCCATCGCAAGTGCAGGGCGGCCGCTTTCTTTGACAACCCCTCATAATCGTTTTACAACATGGACCCTCCTCCTGACGGTCCTTTCTACAATGTTGCAACATTTTAACATCACCGACTTGCACCTAATGAAACAGAACAACTGGAAGTTGGAAATTTGGCAACTGAGACTCCACGCGGAGTAGACATGCAACTGTCATTTTCAACAATTGGGGGCGGCTGTTGGTCCCCAACGTCAGTGTTCCATTTCTGAAGTGTGGAGATAGATTTATGACGGTCATTAGTGGAGGGGAGGGTCCCGTCTTTTGAGGTGCCTTTGACTGGGAACTGCACACGCATTGGGTAAACAGACTTTAGCTCCCGTGTCCTAACGGATAAAGCATCATACCCCTAATTCTTGGTTTGTGGTTTCGGGTCGTACCGGGGTTTCTTTTCTGCCTTGTGTTTGGTAATCTTGAAACCGCTGTCAACAGTTGATACTGTCGCCAACCCATTAGTACGAGAGCGCGGTGCGGAAGTGATAAGGGACGGCTGGAGATAAACGGCAAGTCCAAGCAGATAAACATAGCGGTGAGATAAAAGTTATTCCAAACAAATAAAGTTATAAACGGAATATTCTAGTGACATCCTGATGGTCTTATAGAACATTCGATTTCTCGTTTGTTCCAGAAATATCTATTAACATGAGTCGTAGTATATTTAAGGAAGCTGTGACTCGCTAGGGGACAGTTGTAAAGACAACCGTAAACAGAAACTGTAAGCAAGAGTTGTAAACAGTGGAAGTTGAGTAAGCTCTCTGTTGCGGTCAGTGACCTTGGTAGATTGTAATAGTGTGTGTCACGTAATCCTGCTTATGTAGTGTATTTCTACGGAAATAAAGAACATTTTGAATTGCTGCAACTTGGAATTTTAATTCTATGAACCCAGAAAGTCACAATTGTTGTCAGGAAGTGGATCATTCAAAGATGGACATACCAATGGAAAAGTTTCAAATACAGACAGTATCACTCTGCACATATTTTTTCAAGGAATTAGACATATTGCGTATCACTTCACGAGTATATGAATGTAGCATCCCTCCTTTCTGTCTGCTCTACATTAATGACCTTTTCAGATGTTTTTGAATAAAATATGAAAATAAATAAAGAATTAAATGTTTCTATAAGCGCAGATCTAAAGCACACCCGTAATTAATAACTCCAATTAACTTTATGAATTGTTCGTCCCCTTTAATTTTGTAACACGGGGAGACAAGCGCAAGGAACTTAGATGTTTGCTATTACCAATCTCTCGAAATGTTACCATGTGTATCTCATAATACCAACTGACTTTTCTTCTCCTAACAACATAACATGAAGTCGCCCATTCTTCTATGTATATTTTGAGTGTTTCACACCTACGTGGAGGTACTACCGAACCTGAAGACATACTACTCTTAATAACAAGAATTGCAAGTCCAAACATTGGATTTAATATTGCTCATTACACTTCAATTAATCATTACTTACACTCTAACACTGGTGTATACATTACAGAGAAACTGTATTTAGTATTAATAATGGCTAATTATTAATTTGATCGGCAATGGAATTTTAAATTAATATTATTAAGCGTAAAACACGCAGTTTTACATGAAATATTAAAAAAAGATAACTGTGACCTGTAAAGTATATAACTTCTGCATTTCGCTAAAAATACAGTTCCACGTGTCCACTTATGTGACTTTCTCTAACAACTCCTGTACAAATTATTCTTAAAACCGCTTAGTTCCTCTATTTGTTTAAAATTGTTCGAGGCAAACTTTTGTAAAAATACTTTTCTTGCCTATACTGTACAGTACAGTGGAAATAGCAGAATGGAATGCGCTTACTGGTGAACGGTTTTCAGAGCTGATCACTGTGTGATGCCTTATCGTGCGGGATGGCTCAGTTGGTTTCTACTGCAGCCCGCATTTGGGAGGTCTGAGCTCGATTCCCGTGTCCGGCTTCGAGTATTTCAGGCTCGTCAGTCCAATGCTGTGTACGTTAATTATATTCCTTGTGTTTCCTGTCCCTCCATTTCCTTTCCATTATAATTTCATATCATCTCTCATCTGATGGTCTCTTTCAGGGTAGAAGTGTCGGTGTGTGTTTTGGCGCTGCATGGTAGAATGATTTGCTACTGCAAAACGCCTCCTGCGGTAGGAAGTTCTTCATCCAACCTGGTGGGCCGTTTCAGCACTAGCATGCCGTGGAGATTCCAACTGGAAAATAGTAGGGAACATGCCCTCTATACTCTCGTGACTACTTGAATCAAGCTTTCTGTTTCCTCTCACGTCATCCTTCCTCCAGGGGAAACCAGTCCAATCAAAATTTGTGTTTCAGTTTCGTTGGCTTGGCATGGCCTGGACATAAATAAACGATTGGGTACTGCTTATCTGAGAGGAATATAAGAAGTATATCGAAAACGATTACCTCCACACAAAGTGCCACCTGACACACTGTACCTTAACCAGAAGTTAACCATTTCTAAAACCGTGGGAAAAAAAAGTTTCCCACTTGCTTTATCATGTTAAAAATCCTTTCGGAAATCTGCAGACCACCTGCGGTCTATGCTGGCATCTAGCGGAGCGATCACCAAAACCAGGAAAAAATGGAGCGCATCCTAGTGTCACTTCTTGGAGGTCATAGAGTAAAAAAAAAGTGACAGAAACTTGAAGGGGGCGTGGCTCTGCCTAGTAGTTTCACAAACAAAGTAATTTATACCAAATGTGTACCTGGTTTTAGTGTTTTGGTTCAGTTATAGTACTTCAATGGTGATAAGAAACGTGGTACATTTGCAAAACTTGCAATGTGTGGATCGCTGCTTTTGAAGGCTCCATGGAAAGTAACTTCTAGAAATGACTACATGAGAGAAATAGAGAAGAGCTCAACTTAGATTATATCACAATGTGTATTCATACTTTCTTATAGTTCTATTATAATGAAATACCTGGTGCAGTATAGCACAGCTGTATTCTGTAAATGTTTGATGTAATCTAATACTTTACCCTTGCACATTACTTATACATGGGCCGTGGGAATTACACTTCCCACTCGAACCTTTTTGAAAACACTGAAAAGAAAAATTAAAAAGCAATCGTTTATGTGCACTATATCCATAAACTCTTATTAAATATACAATTGCAATGATGCCACATTCATAAATTAAACCGGCCTATGAAGAGGCGAAGTAGGGTTTTGTGTAACTAAGATATCTACGAGGGCTCTTCAATAAAGAATGATCAGAATTCTTGTACGGTCATTCTTTCTCGCACTAAAATTTAACCTTATTACATTTTGTTAGCTTAATGTAAAAGAAACAACCCCTAGTAGTTTCACTGATGGTACTTCTGGTTCCCACCTGTGAGAACCAGGTACGTTCGAACATGTTCAATATCGCCTATCGCTGCAATGGAGGTAACACTCGAGGAACAATATGTGGCATTGAAATTTTGCTTTCGTATTAATAAACTTAAAGTTGAAGACTATGGAGGGTCTTATCCTCCCTACAGCAAAACAGGAAGCTGGTTTAAAATGTTTAAAGAAGGGAGACTACTGGCTGAGGCTCCAAACAGGCGCTGAGAGTAGGTGCCATCACTGTCACGTGTGCGCGCCGTGTCGCGGCCCCCAGAGTAGGAACCGGGGTCGCAATATAACGTCAGAGCACCATTCGAAAGGATCGCGGTCGACATTGCTGGACCATTCCCAGAGTCCGACCGAGGCAACAAGTACCTGATGGTGGTCGTGGACTACTTCAAGTGGCCGGAGGTGTATCCCATTCCGAACCAGCAGGCGCAGAATATCACAGACTGCCTCGTGGAGCAAGTGCTTTGCAGATTTGGGGTAGTGAATTGGGGAGCTCCACAGCAACCAGCGCACCAATTGTGAATTCAACCTGATGAAGGATGTACTGGAAAGACTTGGGGTGAACAAGACCCGCGCAACACCTCTACATGCCCATTCGGATGGCGCGGTCGAAAAGTATATCAAGACCTTAGAAGAACAACTGAGAGAGGTCATAGCCAGTTATCAGCGAAACTGGGA
The DNA here is from genome assembly GCA_030765055.1 of Mantis religiosa. Classification (NCBI taxonomy): domain Eukaryota; kingdom Metazoa; phylum Arthropoda; class Insecta; order Mantodea; family Mantidae; genus Mantis; species Mantis religiosa. The sequence goes on from CM060950.1 coordinate 321,022,966, forward strand.
CGTCACGGTGCCACTGTTCTAGCTGGCCTACTGTTCGGCTACACGACACCACGGGGATGACGCCAACTAGCTTAAGTTTCGGCCGAGGGTTACGCCTCCCCTGTGATCTGGCATTTGGAAGCCCTCGGACGGAAAACACCTGGCAGCCGAGTATGCGGAGAACCGGGATGACCGTCTCCATGAGGTGCATCAGATGGTTGGTTAGAACATCCAGAAAGCGTGCCTCCGAATGAATACCCGATACGACAGGCAAGCCAACGGACAAGGGTTCCAGCAGGGTGACCTAGTCTGGTTGTACCGCCCTACCAGGACAAAGGGACGCTGCCCGAATTTTCAACAGACACGGCAAGGACCGTACCGGGTGGTGAGGATGATTAACGACGTGGTCTATTACATCCAGAAGAAGCCCCGAGGGAAGATGTCGGTGGTACGCCTAGATCGTCTGGCCCGCTACGATGCTGCTGTTCTGGATGACCAGCCCTGAACCGGGAGCAGTGTTGCGAAGTCGTTATCTAGGATAGTGCGGCTAGTTTACACAAAGAGCTGGCAGATAAAGATAAACGGATAGTGTATCCCGAAGATAAATGACTTGCCGGCCCAGATAGGGTTTCACTCTTTGGAGGGTTCTAGTGATATCTCGACTGGCAGAGAATAGTTGTTTTTCTTATTCGTTCGAGAAACCTCTCGAATTTATGAATGAGATATATAAGAGATTGTGACACGCCAGCAGAGAGGGAATGTAAAGACATGTAACAAGATTTTTGTAAAACACTCAGTAAGCAGTAAAAGGCTGTAAAGTGTTGTAACAAAGGCTGATGTTGTAATCAAAACGTTTGTTATTGTCATCGACCTTGGTGCTGTAGATTGTGATATGTGATGTAATTGTGCTGCTACGCCAATGTGTTTCTACGCAAATAATGAACATTATAATTTTGACAAATTGGATTTTTAATTTTACGAACCCACCAAGTCACAGTATACTATGCTCAGCAGTTGACAACCAAGTCACTCTAGTTCTAGCCTCCCAGTATTTGGTGACCTCAGGGCACATCTTTTAAACTCGCCATCATCCTAGATGCTGCATATTCATAATTTCTTCTCTGGTACATAACAGACAGTATGGTGAGTTTGAATGTCCAATCCTATAAAGATGGTTATTTAGATAACCATGTTCCGTTATGAGAAGAAATATGGCAATAGGTGATTTTCTTGGTAGTTTTGGAATTATTTTAAGTTTTGGGGTAATTTGTAGAAATGTTGGGTTTGTATTTCCTTGTGTGGCTTCAGAAAGCACAAGTGTTTGTAAACTCAAATGAGAAACAAAGAATGTCTCAGAAATTGGCATGTTCACCAAACCGACACACACACACACACACACACACACACACACACACACACACACACACACACACACACACACACACACACACACACACACACACACACACACACACACATACACACAAAATTATTTCCTGTAAATTTTATACTTAAAATCTAGATATTTTGTTTAATAAGCTTTTGTCTATCTCATTATTCCAAACAGTCAATTAGTTTCAATTATTTTAAGAAAATTTCAATATATTGTGACTTTTTATTTTTTATAATATATATTTTTATGCCAAATGAAATCTTGCATGTTCTGAAAATATCCTCTGAAGGTCTTAAAATTTTGCATTACGTTTACTGAACTACTAAAAATAACAAATAAGCAACATCTTACAAGACAGAGAATCTGATATGTTGTACTCACATTACTTTCTCTACTCATGTATAAACTATGTTTAATTACTTTTACCATCCTACCTACTCCATGTTGGTCGAGATGAACGTTTACAGAATTCATCTTATTGCCAATGCTACTGTAAGTGCAAGCGAATATGACTCTTTGAAAGGGAAATAGCCCAGGTGGTCAAGTGTCGAAGATTTAGGTCATGTAAAAGAACCTTAAGCCTGAAAAGAGGCCACGTGAAAAATTAAGGAGTTTTTCACGGCCAGTGTGCAATGGGCAGATGAGAACCGCATAAGTTAAAATGGCCCCATAAAATCACGAAATTAATTTTCTCAATTAATGCTAACACACTTTTATAAATATAATAACAGATACAGGAAACGTTTCCTTTATATGTCACTGTGAAAAACACAAAATGTATAAGTAACACGCCAGCAATTACTTTCCCGAGACTGGGTGTTTAAACCTGCTTGAAGACGAATTTTTATGTCAAAATATTTAGCATAGTTTCCGTTGAATAAGAAATATATCAGTGGTCAATTGTCGTTTACGTAGGGCTCGAAAAATGGCCTCAAACTTCAGAACGCTTTTGATGAAAATTAAGAAGATTAACACGCCCAATATAAAATGGGTTGCTGAGAGTCACTTAAATTATAGTGAACCCATAAATAAAATCTCCATATTAATTTCAACAATGAATGCTCACATATCTGTATAGTTATAATTCCGTATACAGCTGAGTACTTTTATGTATGGATGTTCCACAGAGCAAGGTGCATTGTATAAGATGAGAAAAGGCAATTTTATATGCATGCCCCTTAATATTTCTGTCTCTGTCTATGTGTGCGTCTCTCTGTCTCTGTCTCAGCCTCTGAATGGAACAGCAGTTCCACTGATATAGTATAAATAACACGAAAGTGTGCACAAGCCCTCGTGGCCTAATGGATAAGGCGTCGGACTCCTAATCCGAAGATTGCGGGTTCGAATCCCGCCGTGGGGTATTTTTGCCTTCGTTTTGGTAATCTCGAAACCGCGTTTTATGAATAATTAATATTAATAATATCTCATGAAGATAATTCCGTATTAAGGGTTTTTATATTAAATTACGAGACACCCAAACTCTTAAAGTAACACGCCAGCTCTGAGTCCCGATGTCACTGGTTCAAACCGGTGATAAATAGGAAATATAAGAAGTGGTCAGTTGTCGTAGATTTATGGTTTGATTTATCACATAAATTTTGACATCTGTGCTTCTCGTCAACATTAAGTTAAGATAACTCAAGCATTATATCCAACGGGCTGCTGAGAACTACAGAAGTTAAGTGTCTCCAAAATTAATAACTAATTACTAACTTCAACAAATTATACCAACACGATTTTATAAATATGAATGCCTATGCACCGACTACTTTAATTTATATCTGTTCCTTACAGCAAACGAACTATGAGACAAGACCAACGACTAAATATCTCTATGTCCTCTCTCTCTCTCCCTCTCTCTCTGTCTCTCTCAACCTGTCCCTCCATCTGTGTGCGGCAATTGTTCTACTGATGTATTGTAACACGACTGTGTATAGTAGCACTCAAGACCTAATGAATAAGGTATCGGACTCCTAATTTGGTGATTATGGTTTCGATTCCTGCCGTCTTTTATTTTCTGCCTCGTTTTTGGTAATCTCGAAACCGCTCACTCAAAACATTAAATACTCCTACATAGATAATTACGGATATAAGAGATTTTTACAAATGTAACTGCTAAACTCAGCTTCTGCATGTATGGCATGTATAAAGAAAAGAACTATTAGATTCTTATGCTTTTCCTAACAGAGTGTTTGTCTGTCGTCTCTCTGCTTATACCTGATCTGGTGTTATGTAAGTAACATGCTGGCCCCTGGTTCCTGAAGTCACCATTTAAAACACGGCAGAGGACCACGGGTTACATTGGGAAAAAATACCTTTAATACACTTTGTTTCATATGATTGGCAGTCCAATACGCCTTTAGGGAGTAGAGAGTAGTGCGATAGGGGGAAGAAGTTAGCAATTTGATCTCACTGCATGCTGAGATCTGCTTGCACACTTACCTTGAGGTTGGTTTCATGAATTAAGTGCTATTAGAGCGTTCAATATATGTTAGGCCTTTTAAATGGCCGCTTCGTTCCTTATTGGTTTCTGTGTTTCAAACTGGGCTTTATCCCCCAACTTGAAGAATCTGTAGGGTCATCGCCGTCCTCTCCCAAGTAAATTATTAAGTGAAGTAACGTTTCCTCCCGTAACAACAGAAGCTGGAGTCGTCCAATGTTGTACGCGTATTTCGAGATCTACCACCCCATCTGGAATAAACAGATGGTCACCCTTTGATGGCTTTGAAATTTCCTTCTCTTTATATGGCTAAGAAATGATTATGATGGTGATGATTATAGTACTAACAATATATTCTTATTTCAGGAAATGATAAGTGTTAGGAAACTCAAATCACTAGCAAAGAAAATCCCAGAAATTGTTTCGTTCGGCGCGGGCACTCTCGCACACACACACGCTGAGTATTCAACAGAAAATGTATATCTGAACAAAATCTACATTATTTGTTTAACAATATTTTGTGTATCTCATATCTCCAAACAGTCAGACTAATGACTTTATGTATGGTACAGTCCCAAAGCATATAGAATTTAAACAAAGAGGCGTGGAAAGCACATGGCACAGAAAACTTTACAGGAATTATTCATGTCCCCTAAACAGTACAGATGAGGGCCTACAACATTCCTGCGTAGCTACTGCTTAGACAAACTGATATCGCAGTTACCAGAATACATACATTACAGGAAAATAAAGGAATATTGCCGATAGCGTGTGTGAGCACCTAACCACCAAATTACCGCGCCGAGGTTGGTAATGGTAATGTCAGAACCGTGTTGCAGCAATCGAGAAGATCCCGTAAGAACACATCCCAGCCTATGCGGGAAAACAGATATATGTGACCAATTACAAAAATCTGGCACAATCGGTTGAATACCGGAATTGCTGTTTTAAGTCCAGCATCCTCATAAAATATGACAAGTTTCTCCTAACCCAAACTTTCTTCCACAAAGAAACATTTCCTACACTAAATTAATGCAAATTAATTATTAACACCATTCATGGAAAAACTAAACAGTGTGTGTAACAGTGTTAAGATTATTAAACCAGTTATGTGAAAAATCTGAATACCAAAGCACTATTTTAGTATAGTGTGGTGTTTTTAATATGAAAACTAGGAGCTTTCTTTCAGTTAAGTAGTACTTTTGCCTGTTATAATACGTGGTATCGGTAGTAGTGTACTGCACCCATGAATCTTGATACAGAGTTGAGTCACCCTGAATATTTTTTTAAAGTGATGTGTGGTCTGTGTGTGTGTCTGTGTGTGTGTGTGTGTGTGTGTGTGTGTGTGTGTGTGTGTGTGTGTGTGTGTGTGTGTGTGTGTGTTTGTTTGATTTAGTTCAGCTGATATCGTTTAAGAAACAGCTAAGTCTGTAACAAGTCTCGTGTTCTAATGGATAAGGTATTGGACTCCTAATCCGGGGTTCGAGTCCCGTCGGTGGTCATTTTCTGCCTGCAGTTTGGTAATCTCTAAAGCGCCCATTCTCTTCAATTAATACTAATACACTTGCATAAGTACAATTACGTCCATAGGAAACCTTTTCTTTATATTTCACTGGGAAACACCCAAACTGTATAACTGACATGCCACCTGTTGCTTTCCCGAGGCTGGGGGTTCCAAACCCGGTTGAAAACAGTTCCTTTTGGTCTCAAATTCTTTAGCATGGTGTCCGTTGAATTGCCAATACACCAGGGCCTCAAGTGTCGTTTATTTAGGGCTCATAAAATCACCTCAAACCTGACAAAAACGCTTTTGATCTATATTAAGGAGCCTTGCATGCCGTATATAAAGTGGGACGCTGAAAATCTCATAAATTATAGTGAAACCATAAATAAGAACTCAATATTAATTTCAAAAATGTATGCTCATAAACTTGTATAGGTATAATTCCGTATACAGCAGAATCCTTTTATGTTTGGGTGTCAACAGAGTAAAGAGTATTCTATAAGAAAAGGTTATTTTGTTTTATAACCTCTGTCACTCTCTCTCTCTCTCTCTCTCTCTCTCTCTCTCTCTCTCTCTCTCTCTCTCTCTCTCTCTCTCTCTCTCTCTCTCTCTCTCTCTCTCTCTCTCTCTCTCTCTCTCTCTCTCTCTCTGTCGGTCTCTCGCTCAACCTCTGACTGGAGTGGAGCGACAATTATACTCATATAGCATAAAGAGCACGAAAGTGAACACAAGCACTCGCGGCCTAATTGGATAGGGCATCGAAGTCGGAAACCGAAGATTGCGGGTTCGAGTCCCGCCGGGGGCTATTTTTTGGCTTCGTTTTGGTAATCTCAAAACCGCGCATTATGAATAATCAATATTAATACACATTTATAAAGGTAAACAGATATAAAGTTTTTTATATATAATTGTAAGACACACAAACTGTATAAGTAACATGCCCGCTCGCAGTCCCGATATCACTGGTTCTAACACGTCACAGTACCTAACATTTTTTTTCCGTTAAATATCTTGAGCATGGCGTCCGCTAAATAGGGAATACACCAAGTGGTCAGGTGCCGTAGATTTACGCTCATAAAAGCCCATCAAGCTGGACATAGGGACATCTCATTATCATTAAGACTCCTTTTACTCATAATACGCAATGAGCTGCTGAGAGCTACAGAAGTTAAGCGCCTCCATATATAAAAGCTCATTAATTTCACTAAGAATTGCTAACACGCTTTTATAAATATAATTCCGTATATAATTGAGAACTTTAATTTATAAATGTTCAAAATATTTAACCGGCAATGGTATAAGAAAAAGACAAGGCTAAGCTATTTCCATGCCTTCACTCCGCCCCCCTTCCAACCTACTCTCTCTCTCTCTCGGTCTCTCTGCCTGACCCTGTATCTGTGTGCAGCAGTTGATCTATTGATGTGTAACACGACCGTGTATGTTAGCTCCCGTGCCCTAACGGATAAGGCATCGTACTCCTAATCCTTGCATATTGGTTTAGGGTCGTGCCGGAGTTTATTTTCTGCATTCTCTTTGGTAATCTTGAAATCGCGCACTGTCAACAGATACTACTTTCGCGAACACATTATTTACGAAAGCGCGCGATGGAGCGATAAGGGGCAGATGATGCCGGACGGAGATAAACAGCTTGTCTAAGCAGATAAACATAGCGCGCAGATAAAAGTTACTCCAAACAAATAAAGAGATAAACGGAAAATTCTAGTGACATTCAGATTGTGTTACAGAACATTCGATTTCTTGTTTTTTCCACTAATATCTAGTAACATGAGTCCTGGTATATTTAAGGGAGCTTGCGACTTGCCAGGGGACAGTTGTAAAGACAACGGTGAACAGGAATTGTAACAAGAGTTGCTGTAAACAGTGAAAGTTGAGTAGGCTCTTAGTTGTGGTCAATGACCTTGGTTGATTGTAATAGTAAATTTGGCGTAATCCTGCTTCTGTACGTATATTTCTACGGAAGTAAAGAACATTTTGAATTTCTGCAACTTGGAGTTTTAATTAATTGATGGAAATTAATTATTTCTCCACACTAGCCGTATATAGGCTAAGATTTTTGATGGATAGATTAAAAATGAAAAATTCAATTCCATGGCCGGGATTTGAACCACGGGTCTCCTGGTTATGAACCCACAAAGTCACAATTGGTGTCACGAGGTGGATCATTCAAAGATAGATATACAATTGGAAGAAATTTTTTTGAAGATGAACGAATTGACCACCGAAATGAAGGCTGCAAACGAAACCCTCGTTGGCAAATTTGAGGTGCAGTTGTCCGGCGTACAGGAGAAAACCACGTAGTTGGGCGAGCGCGTCAAGGACTTTTCGAGCCGTGTTAGCGACCTGGAGGGAAAGGCCGATAGCAACACCAAGTCACTGGACGTCTTGGTAGAGAACATCGTCGGCAGGAGGTTGAAGGACGTGAAGGCCAACACGCTGGGACGCTACATCTGAGCGCGTCACACCTCCTAAGTACGACGGAGCGACAACTTTGGAAGTCTTTCGCCGCCTGTTGGACTCAGTGGCCAAACAAAACAAGTGGTCACCGGAAGAACAGGCCGCACAGCTAATAGTCAACTTCCAGGGACCGGCCGCAGAACTCCTAAACGCGATCCAGGCAGCGGCTGCGCCCAAGGACATCTGGGAAGCCCTGGAAACCACCGCCTAGTCACAGGTTATAGAAGCCAGGTGAACTCAGGGTCACAACAGCCAGGGGAGGTGCTGCAGGATTTCACCCTGGCAGATTAGCAATTGGCCGGCATAGGCTTAGTCGACCTCCCACCCGAGTTCGTACCTCGAGAGGCTGGCTACACATTCTTGGAAGGGTTACGAGACCCCGGGATACGTCAGCGCCTAATGCTCGGCCACCACATCCACGAGGCACTAACGGCAGCATTGGGGAGGGACGCGGCCAAGGTGACGGTTACCCTGTCGACGCAAACCAGGAGTATCCACGATAATGGAGACCGACGACTAGTCGAGGGACGCCGGCACAGATCTAGTGGCCTGTGATAAGAGTGTTGAAAGCTGGGACACCTGGAGAGAGATTGCCCACACCAGGTAGAGCAGCCGGAAGAAAAATACGATTCGGCGTGGCGCGGGGCACGTCGGCTCAACCGACACTATCTCCTCGAGTGATATTGCGTGCCGTCAGCCGAAGGATGGACGACAGCCCCATTACGGACGGTTGGGTGAGAGGGTAGCCCTGCCACGTGCAGCCGTGACATACATCAGACCTGTCATAGACATTGGTTTGCCGACGAGGTAGTCGTGTCGACATACAAGCTTTAGTCGGCATCGTGCGTCAATTAGTGTTCGTCGCGAAGATGGCTGAGATGGTCATATTGGGGCTGACTGCCCTCAGGAGCCACGTGAAGACGGTCGACGACGGCAGGAAAGTCCGGTAGCTTAATGGGGAAGTTATACTTCAGCAACCTTCAAGAGCGGCTGGGAATTTTCAGGCCGTGGAAGATCGGGTACGTCTCCGGACGGGGTGAGAGAAGCCATTAATATTCCGCGTACTAGCCAGCATAGCTAGTAGAAGGTGTGCTAGGTCAGCAGGCGGCCCCATCGAGGTCATAACGGTAGCCTTCCTATTTTGTGTTTGGCGAGCGTAAGTGGCGTATCCACTTCCATCCCGTCTTGGGTCCACAGGACCAGATGCGGGGCTTGTTAGTATCTAGGTCTTACGCCAGGCGCCCTTCTGGTACAGCTCGGTAACTCCCTGGACGAAGGAGGACTGGGTCCTGGGACCTGTGTGTCCAGGACTAATGGGAGTAGAACCTCTGGCATCATCTGTCGTCCTGATGGGAACTTGGTTATGCCCGCGAGGAGCGATGTGGTGGTGACGGTGCGACTGGAAGGCCAGCGGACGTAGAGCATAATGCTGGACCAGAATACGCCTGTGCAAGGACCACCTTTTGCCAGGATATTATTGCCCTGCCGAGCGGTTGTGTTAGTGAGGCTGCTCAATCTGACAGATACCGATAACTATATTAAGGCAGGGACAGCGTTGGGAACGTGCGAGCCCATGGTCAGCGTAAGAGTAATCGAAAAGACGAAAAGACGGCGGCGCTGCTAGAAGGCTTCTTGGAGAAGGCGGCCGACCACCTAACCGCAGAACAGCTGGAAAACCTTCGACTGTGACCGCACGGGCAAAGAGCTTCACCGCATCGGCAGCGGAGACGCCCGGCCTATTCGGCTTCCATCTAGACGCTACCTCTGGATAAATAAGCAGCGGTACGAGATATGCTGGAAGACATGAAGAGCCTGACAGCCCTTGGTGTTCCCCTGTAGTTCTGGTGACAACGAAAAACGGCAAGCTACTCTTCTGCGTGGCCCACAGAAAGCTGAATGCTTTCGCCAGGAAGGATTGCCCTCATTACCCCGTATTGACGACACCTTTGTAAGATAGCAGGTGCACAGTTGTTCTCGGCCCTACACCTGAAGTCGGGTACTGGCATGCGGCTCTAGACCCGAGAAATAAAAAAAGACTGCATTCTCGACAGGACATGGGCTTTGGTGTTTTTGCCTCTGCGACGCACCCGCTACCTTCCAACGCCTCATGGAATCAGTGATGAGATGACAGACTTATTACGCCTGCCGGCTACACCTAGACCACATCATCATCGTCGGTAAGACCTTCGAAGGCCATCTTGAAAACCTGAGCAGGGCATATACTACATGTAACCAGCTTGAAGCTGAACGTTAAGCATTGCCAGCTCTTCTGAAAGGAAGGCAACTATTTGGGCCACATGGTCTCAACAACCGGAGGGGCCAAAGACCCACAGAAGACACAGGCCCTGTGAGATCGGCGTCGGAAGAAAGTTATGAGAGAATTGCACCGCATCCTGGTGCTGTGCCGTTACTACCACAGTTTTATCAAGGGATCTCTAACATACTCAGCAATGCAGACGCCATGTACCGGAGACCTTGAAAAGAATTGTGCGGCCAGTGCATAATTGTGGATGAGATGTAGCGTGCCGTAGCTGTCAAAGTGGTCACGGCAGTGTCGGCGGACGCCTGGGATAGTGCAGGTCTGAGGAGAGTGCAGCTTTGGGACGCAAACTTGGGGAAAATCTTGAAAGAAATGGAGGCAGAGACAAAACCAACCTGGGAGGACAGCGCACCAAGGAGCGCCACATACAAGTCGTACTTGGCCCAATGGGACTCACTGAAGGCAAGAGAAGGCGTGCTGGTCCATGTATCTGAATCGCCTGTTGGGAAGGGGCAGAGAGAACATTTGCTACTTCCCCGAAGTAAGTTTCCGGAGGACTTGGAGGCAGTGCACGCAGGTTCTTCAAGAGGACACCTGGAATAAACCGAACCATCGACAAACTCCGACTACGCTAATACTGGCTGAGGCTCCGAGCAGACGCTGAGAAATGGTGTCGGCTTGTCAGGTGTGCTCGACGACTTGCGCACCCCAGACTTGGAGGCGGGGTCACATTTAGCAGTACAACATCGGAGCGCCCTTCGAAAGGACCACCGTCGAAATAGTTGGACCATCCCCAGTGTCCGACGGATACCACAAGTACCTGATGGTGGTCGTGTACTACTTCACCAAGTGGTCTAAGGTGTATGCCATCCCGAAACAGGAGGCTAAGACAATCACAGAATTCCTCGTGGAGGAAGTGTTCTGCCGACTTGGAGTTCCGTAAGAGCTCCACAGCCATCCGGGATTAATTTTGAGTCCAACTTGATGAAGGAGGCACGAGAAAGACTTGGGGTTAACAAAACCCGCACAACACCTCTACATCCCCATTCGGAGAGGTACATCAAGATGGAGAGGTACATCAAGACCTTAGAACACCTTAAGAAGGGCGTGTCCAGCCATTAGCGAGACTGGGACGTCAAGGTGCCACTGCTCGCCAGCCAGCTTAAAGTTCGTCCGAGAGTTACGCCACCGGGTGCAAAACAGCCAGCAACTGAGTATGCGGAGAACCCAGTGGACCATCTACACGACATGCATGAGACGGCTCGTAAGAACATAGAGAAGGCGAGTGACCGCATGAAGACCCGATACGGTGGGCAAGCCAACCGTCAAGGTCACCTGCAGGGTGACGCTGCCCGAAACATCAACAGCAGTGCCAAGGACTTACCGGGTGGTGAAGAGGATTAACGACGTGGTCGTTAATAAAGAGATAAATGGTATATCCTAACATCCCGATTGTCTTACAGAGCATTCCATTTCTTGTTTGTTCTGCGGCTCGCCAGGGGACAGTTGTAAAGACAACCGTGAACAGGAATTGTAACAAGAGTTTTAAACTGTGGACATTGAGTAGCTCTTTGTTGTGCTGAATGACCTTAGTAGATTGTGATAGTGTATGTGACGTCATCCTGCTACTCTAAGTATATCTCTACGGAAATAAAGAACGTTTTGAATTTCTGCAACTTGAACTTTTAATTCTACAAAACCAGAAAGTCACAATACTAATATTAATACATACAGATTTACGGACTTCCAAACTCAGCTGCTGCAGAGGTGGTATGCATAAAGAAAAGAACTATAATGATTATGTTGTGTCTATCGGAATGTTTTTCCACCCTCTGTTTGTCTGTTTCTAATCTGGTTCTGTGTAAGTTACATGCTAGCCTCTGGTTACTGAAGTCGCGATTTCAGACCCGGCGGAGGAACATGGAGTTTATTGGATGTAAAATAACTTTAATACATGATTTCTTTTCGGAAGATCTGCCAGGTAATTGCTAATTCGCTGTCCGAACCTTCAACGAGGCACTCTGTCGCCATCATCAGGAGACTGGATGTGAGATTGCCGTATCCAGTATTTATAACTATACGGAAGGACATAAAGACCGCCTCGCTGGCTGCTTAATCCAAATCCTGAATGGTGGCGACAGAGTGCGTCTTCGAAATCTTCGACAGCGATTTAGCACTTATCTGGCTGATCTCCCGAGAAGAAATCATTCATAATCAACGCCGGGACAGCTTCAAGTCTCTGATCATTAATACAGTTTGATTCCTATGAGATCGCAGTCTGATGCGCCTTGGAACATAGATGGGAAGGGAGTCAGATGTTACTCTGCTATCTTACTGCATGCTGAGATCTGCATGTACCCTTACCTTGAGGCTGCCTTCATGTGTTAAGTGGCGGCCTCATATCTTATATGTTCCTCTATTTCAAAATGGGCTGCATCCTTCCCTCTTGAAAAATCTGTATAACCACCATTGCCGTCCTCTTACAAGTGAATTGATATTTGCTGCAATCTTTCTTTCTAGAGGTATTCTACTTTAATTTACTTCACGAGTCTGCATCATTTTTGCCAATCCAGTGCTGAATGCTGGTAAATTTATCTTCAGCAAGCTTAATTATGTGCGCAATTTTGAAGGTAACATTTTTGTCAGCCAACGAATATACCTTCGGTAGCCCAAGCAAGGTCTGTAGGGATCAGTTCAGAATGATAATGACGTAGACGTAAGATTATGATTGTATTGGTGGAGAAGGCTCTTCTTTGGGTGCTTTAAAGGAGTAATTAAACTGTAAATATGAAGATTGAGAGCGCTAGAAGTGTCAAGTCGTGGAACTTTTCTGATGGAAGGTTTTGCATAGTTTAGTCTATCATTATATCTCTTCTGGATATTTTAACTTAGCATACACCTTCCCTAAAAAAAGATCTTTTTCTCAATTTGTATTATTATTCACTGATCGTCAAGCGAACTATTATTTCTTTGAAGCTATCTAAGGAGACCTTCTGCGCGTTATCTTTTGGGGCATGGAAAATAGAGTAGAACGTGAATGCATATCCTTGGTCTCCTTAATTATTCGTCTGACGCTTCTTTCCACACACATGTAACCTAAGCTACAATTTTCCTACCGTTTTTAATGCAGACAGTATTACTCTGCACATAGTTTGTCAAGGAATTAGATATATTGCGTACTTCTTAACGAGTATATGAATGTAGCATCCCTCCTTTGTGTCTGCCCCCCATTGACTTTTTCAGATGTGTATGAATCAAATATGAAAATAAATAACTAAATGTTTCTATAAGCGCAGATCTAAAGCACACCCGTAATTAATAACTTCAATTAAATTTATGAATTGTTCGTCGACTTTAATTTTGTAACACAAGGAGACAAGCGCAAGGAACTTAGATGTTTGTTATTATCAATCTCTCGAAATGTTACCATGTGTATCTCATAATACCAACTGACTTTTCTTCTCCTAACAACATAACATGAAGTCGCCCATTCTTCTATGTATATTTTGAGTGTTTCACGCCCACGTGGTTGTACTAACGAACCTGAAGACATGCTCTTCTTAATAACAAGAACTCTAAGTCCAAACATTTGATATAATATTGCTCATTACACCTAAGTAAATCATTACTTATGTGTACACATTACAGAGAGACTGTATTTACTATTACTAATGGCTAATTATTAATTAGATCAGGAATGAAATTTTAATTTAATATTATTAAGCGTAAAACACGCACTTCTACATTAAAATTAAAAAACGATAACTGTGACCTGTAAAGTATATAACTTCTGCATTTCGCTAAAAATAAAATTGCACGTGTCCACTTATGTGAATTTCTCTAATAACTCCTGTACAAATTATTCTTAAAACCACTTAGTTCATTTATTTACTTAATATTGATCGAGGCAAACTTTTGTAAAAATACTTTTCCTGCCTATACTGTTGTAAGTACAGTGGAAATAGCAATATGGAATGCGCTTGCTGGTGTTAGTACGTTAATTATATCCCTTGTGTTTCCTGTCCCTCCATTTCATTTCCATTATCATTTCATATCGTCTCTCATCTGATGGTCTGTTTCAGGGTAGAAGTGTCGGCGGGTGATTTGGCGCTGCATAGCAGGATGATTTGCTCCTGGAAAACGCCTCCTTGGGCGGCAGGAAGTTCTTCGGCCAACCTGGTAGGCCATTTCAGCTCTACGTTGGTTGGGAGTAGCCTGCCGGGGAGATTCCAACTGGAAAATTGTAGGGACCATGTCCTCTATACTGTCGTGACTCATTGAATCAGCCGCCCCATTTCCACTTACGTCATCCTTCCTCCAGGGGAAACCAATCCAATCAAAATGATGGCTTTGAGCTTCGTTGGCTTCGCATGGCCAGGATATAAATGAAGGATTGAGTACTGCTTATCTGAGAAGAATATAAGAAGTATATCGAAAACGAGTATCTCCACACAAAGTGCCACCTGACACTGTGTACCTTATCCAGAAGTTAATCCTTTCTAAAACCGTGGGAAAAAAAGATTCCCACTTGCTTTATCATGTTAAAAATCCTTTCGGAAATCTGCTGACCACCTCCAGTCTATGCTGGCATCTCGCGGAGCGATCACCAAAATCAGGAAAAAATTGAGCACATCCTAGATTCACCCCTTTGAGGTCATAGAGTGAAAGAAGATGAGAGAACCTTGAAGGGGCCGTGGCTCTGCCAGTAGTTTCACAACCAAAGTAATTTATACAAAATATATAGTTGGTTTTACTCTTTTGGTTCAGTTATAGTACTTCAAAAGTGATAACAAACGTGGTACATATGAAAAACTTGCAATGTGTTGATCCCTGCTTTTGAAGGCTCCATGGAAAGTAAGTTCTAGAAATGACTACAGGATAGAAATAGGGAACAGTTCAATTTAGATTATATCAAAATGGTATTCTTACTTTCTTATAGTTCTGTTCTAATGAAATACCTACTGCAGTATGACACAGGTGTATTCTGTAAATGTTTGATGTAATCTAAGACTTTTTCCTTGCATATTACTTTCACCTGGGCCGTGGCAATTACGCTTCCCACTCGGACCGTTTTGAAAATACTGAAAATAAAAGTTTGAAGGAAAAAAATCGTTTATGTAAACTATATACTTAAACTCTTATTATATATACAATTGCAACGATGTCAAATTCATAAACTAAACTGGACCATGAATGGGCGAAGTAGGGTTTGTGTAACTAAGATATCTACGAGGGCTGTTAAACAAAGAATGAACAAATATTTTTACAGTAATAAATTTTCGCAATAAAATTCAATCTTATTACATTCTGTTAGCCTAATGGGAAACAAATAACGCGTAGTAGTTTCATTGTTGGTACTCTTGCTTTCCGTCTGTGAGAACCAAGCAAGTTCAGATATGTCCAGTGTCGCTTATCGCTGCAATGGAGGTAACGCGCGAGGAAAAATATGCGGCTTTGAAGTTCTTCTTTCGTCTTAACAATCCTTCAGTTGAGGACTATGGGCAGTCTGTTACTCCCTACAGCACGCGCGAAGGTGGTTTAAAATATTTAAAGAAGGGAGACTACTGGCTGGGGCTCCGAGCAGACGCTGAGACATGGTGCCGTCAATGTCACGTGTGCGCGGCGATTCGCGGTCCCCGGACTAGGAGCCGTGGTCCCATGCAGCAGTACGTCAGATCGCCATTTGAAAGGATCGCCGTCGACATAGCTGGACCATTCCCAGTGTCCGACAGGGGCAACACGTACCTGATGGTGGTTGTGGTGAAGAAAATCACAGATTGCCTCGTGGAGCAAGTGTTCTGCCGATTTGGGAAGTTCCGCAGCAACCATGGCACCAATTTTGAGTTCAAACTGCTGAGGGAGGCACTGGTAAGACTTAGGGATGAACAAGACCCGCACAACACCTCTACATCCCCAGTCGGATGGCATGGTCGAAAAATACAACAAGACCATAGAAGAACAGCTGAGAAATGTCGTGGAAAGTTATCAGCGAGACCGGTAAGTCAAGATGCCACTGTTCCTGCTTGCCTACCGTTCGTCTACACACGACACAACTGGGATGACGCCAGCCAGCCTAAGTTTCGGCCAACAGTTTCGCCTCCCCTGTGATCTGGCTTTTGGAAGCCCCCCGGACGCAAAGTAGTCAGCAACCAGGTATGCGGAGAACCTGGTGGACAATCTCCACGACATGCAAGATATGGTTCGTCGGAACATCCAGAAAGCGAGCTACCGAATGAATATCCGATACGACAGGCAAGTCAACAGCCAAGAGTTTCAGCAGGGTGACCTTGTCTGGTTCTACCGCCCTACACGGACCAAGGGAAGCTGCCCGAATCTTCATCAGCCATGGCAAGGATCGTACCGGGTGGTGAAGAGGATTAACGACGTGGTCTGCCGCATCCGGAAGGTGCCCCGAGGGTAGATGTTGGTGGTACACCTAGATCGTCTGTCCCGCTACGATGGTGCTGTTCGGGACGACCAGCCTCGAGGAGGGAGCAGCGCTGCGAAGTCATTATCTACGATAGGGCGGCTAATGTACTCACAGAGGCGGCAGATAAAGATAAGCGAATGGTGTATCACGAAGATAAGTGATTTGCCGGCCCAGATGTGGTTTCAGTGTTTGGAAGATTCTACTGTTATTTCAAAAGTAATGAATAAATAAAATAATAAATAAATACAATAAAATAATAAATAAAATATCTCGACTGACAGAGGATAGTTGTTTTTCCTATTCGTTCGAGAAACCTCTCGAGTCTCTGAATGAGAAATGTAAGAGATTGTGAAACGCCAACAGAGAGTGGTTGTAAAAAAGGGGATAAGCAGAGAACAGCTGTGAAGTGTTGTAACGGGAGCTGATGTAATCAGAACGTTTGTTATCGTCATCGACCTTGGTACTGTAGATTGTGATATGTGATGTAATTCTGCTGCTACACAGTGTGTTTCTACGCAAATAAATAACATAAGAATTTCGACAAATAGGACTTTTAGTTCTTCGAACAAACAGTCACGGTATGCCTGCCTGCCTGCCTGCCTGTATGTGTGTCTGTGTCCAGTTCTCTGGAGTTGACAACCAAGTCTCTCTACTTCTAGCCTCCCAGAATTTGCTGGCGTCAGGGCACATCTTTTAAGCTTGCCATGATCCTAGATGTTCCATATTCATAATTTCTTCTCTGGTGAGTTAGAAAGTCCAATCTTATTAGCATGGTTATTCAGATAGTCGTGTGCAGTTATGAAAATGAATTGTGTAGTGTCTAACGCCCACTTTTACTACATGCAGCACTGCAGACGATGACACTGACGATACATGAGATGAAGATGGAGCACCGGAGGAATGAGATGGCGGGGGAAACCGGAGATCCCGGAGAAAACCCGTCCCAGCGCCGTGTTGTCCACCACCAATCTCACTTTGCGGTTGCCTGGGAACGAACCCGGGCCACCTTGTGTGCAGTTATGAGCCGAAAGATGGCAATAGGTGATTTTCTTGGTAGTTTAGGAATTATTTTAGGGTTTTGAGTAATTTTTAGCAAGTTTGAATTTTTATTTCCTTGTGTAGCTTCAGAAAGCACAAGTGTTTGTAAACCCAAATAATCAGAAACAAAGAATGACTATTAAATTGGTTCGTTCACCACACAAACACACACACACACACACACACACACACACACACACACACACACACACACACACACACACACACACACACACAGACACACACACACACAAAACTATTTGATGGAAATTGCATACTTAAATTACATCTACATATGTTGTGTAATAATATTTTGTCTATCTCATAAACAGTCAAATAGTTCCAATGATTTTAAGAAAACTGCAATATATACAATATATTTTTATGTCAAATGAAGTCTCGCATGCTCTGAAAATATCCTCTTAAGATCTTAAAGTTCTGCATTACGTTTACGTAACCACTAAATCATAAAACATAAACAAAATCCTACTAGACAGAGAATCTGATGTGTAGTACTCACATTACTTTCTCTACTCATGTATAAACTATGTGTAACAACTCTTATCATCCTACCTACTTCATGTTGGTCGAGATGAACGTCTACAGAATTCATCTTATTGACAATGCTACTGTAGTGGCAAGCGAATATGGTTCCTTGAAAGGGAAATAACCCCGGTGGTCAAGTGTCGTAGATTTATGTCATGTAAAGGAACTTCAAGCCAGAAATGGAGGCCAGGTGCAAAATTAAGGAGTATTTAACGGCCAGTGTGCAATGGGCCACTGAGTACCGCATAAGTTAAAATGGTCCAATAAAAAGCATAATATTATTTTTCTCAATTAATGCTAACACACTTTTATGAATATGTTTACAGACATAGGAAATGTTTCCTTTATATATCACTGTGAAACACACAAACTGTATAAGCAACTCGCCAGCTAATACTTTCCCGAGACTGAGAGTTTAAACCTGCTTGAGGACGAATTTTTTATGTCAAAATCTTTAGCATAGTGTCTGTTAAATAGGAAATAGATCAGTGGCCAATTGGCGTTTATTTAGAGCTCGTAAAATAACCTCAATCTTGAGAACGCTTTTCATCAAAATTAAGAAGTCTTCCACGCCCAATTTAAAATGGGCTTCTGAGAATTACTTAAATTATAGCGAATCCATAAATAAAAGCTCAATATTAATTTCAACAGTGAATGTTCATAAATTGTACAGCTATAATTCCGTATACAGCTGAGCCCTTTTATGTATGGCTGTTCCACAGAGCGAGGTGCATTGTATAAGTTGAGAAAAGGCTATTTTATATGCATGTCCTTTAATATATCTATCTCTCTCTTTGTGTGCGTCTCTCTGTCTCTGTCTCAGCCTGTGAATGGATCAGCAGTTCCACTGATATAGCTTAAGTAACAGGAAAATGAGTACAAGCCCTCGTGGCCTAATGGATAAGGCGTCGGACTCCTAATCCGAAGATTGCAGGTTCGAATCCCGCCAGGGGTTACTTTTTGGCTTCGTTTTGCTAATCTCGAAACCGCGCATTATGACTAATTAATATTAATATACTTTTATAATGATAATTTCGCATTAAGACTTTTTATATCAAATTATGAGACACACAAACTGTATAAGTAACACGCCAGCTCTGAGTCCCGATGCCACTGGTTCAAACCCATCGCAGTACTTAACATTTTTTATCCGTTAAAAATCTTTAGCATGGTGCTGTTAAATGGCAAATGAAACAAGTGGTTAGGTGTCGTAGATATAAGGTTAGTAATAGATCATCAAGTTTGACATATGGGCTTCTCATCAGCATTAAGTTAAGATAACTCTCGCATAATGTGCAACGGGCTGCTGTAAACTACAAAAGATAATGCCTCCATAAACAAGAACTCATTACTAACTTCAACAAGTAATACCAACATGATTTTATAAATATAAATGCCTATGTACCGGCTACTTTAATTTATAACTGTTCATTACAGCAAAGGAACTATGAGACAAGAAGGAAGACAGCTATGTTATTTAATGAGCTTTCTCAACTTGTCCCTCCATCTGAGGCGGCAATTGCTCTACAGATGTATTGTAACACGACAGTGTATAGTAGCCATCATGACCTAATGAATAAGGCATCGGACTCCTAAGATGGTGATTGTGGCTTCGAGTCCTGCAGGCTTTTATTTTCTGAATTCTTTTTGGTAATCTCGAAACCGCTCACTCTAAACATGTAATACTCCTACATAGATAATTATGAATATAAGAGAGTTTTACATATGTAACTGCCAAACTCAGATTCTGCATGGTTGGTATGTATCAAAAAATGAACCATTTATATCTCATGATCATCCTAACGGATTCTCTGTCCATCGTCTCTTTGCGTATATCTGATCTGGTGTTGTATAAGTAACATGCTGGGCTCTCGTTCCTGAAGTCACTATTTCAAACCTGGTGGAGGACCATGCGTTTCATTGAAAGTAAATATCTTTAATACAGTTTGATTCATATAAGTTGGCAGTCCGATACGCCTTGGAGGAGTAGAGAGTAGTGTGATAGGGAGAAGATGTTAGCTCTCTGATCTCGCTGCATGCTGAGATCTGCTTGCACCTTACCTTGAAGCTTGTTTCATGCATTAAGTGCTATGGCAGTCTACGATGTATTTTAGGCACCCTAAACGGCCGCTTCATCCCTTTTTTGTTTCTCTGCTTCAAACTGGGCTTCATCCTCCCCAATTGAAGGAGCTCGAGAATTATCCCCGTCCTCTCCCAAATAAATTACTAAATGAACTAAAATTCCCCCCTAACAACAAAAGATGGAGTCGTCCAATTCTGAATCAAATTGTACAGCTGGCCACGTTTTGATGGCTGTTAAATTTCGTTCTCTCTATATGGTTAAGAAATGATTATGATGTTGATTATAGTACTAACAATACATTACTATTTCAGGGATTAATAAGTGTTTGGAAACTCAAATCAATAGGAAAGAAAATCTCAGAAATTGGTTCGTTCGGCGTGCGCACACAGATTATTTGACGGAAATTGTATATCTGCACGAAATCTATTTTATTTTTGTAATAATATTTTGTGTATCTCATATTTCCAAACAGTCAGACTAATGACTTTATGTATGGTATAGCCCTAATGTATATAGAATTTAAACAAAAAGGCGTGGAAAGCACATGACAGAAAGCTTTACCGGAATTATTCATGTACCCTAAATTGTACAAATGCGGGTCTACAAAATTCTTGCTTAGCTACTGCTTAGACAAACTTATATCGCAGTTACTAAAGCTCATTCATTACAGAAAAAGAAAGCAATATTGCCGAAAGCGTGTGTGAACACCTAACCACCAAATACCGGCGCCAAGTTTGTCTATCTCGAATGGTAGAGTGAGGTCCAAGTTCTAGAATTCTCGAAGATCCCGTAGGAATATATCCTAGCCTAGGCGGGAAAACAGATATTTGTGACCAATTACAACAATCTGGCACAATCGGATGAATATCGGAATTGCTGTTTTGAGGAGCAGCATCTTCCAAGCATATGAAAAGTTTCTCCTAACCCAAACTTCCTTTCACAGTGAAACATTTCCTGTCCTAAATTTATGTAAATTAATTATTAACACCATACATGGAAAAACTAAACAGTGTGTGTAAATTTGTTAAAATTATTAAACCACTTAAGAGTACCAAAGCGCTATTTTAATATAGTTTGGTGTTTTTCAATATGAAAACTAGGAACTTCCTTTCAGCTACGTAGTATTTTTGCGTGTTATATACATGGTAGAGAAAGTAGTGTACTGTACCCATGAATACTGATACAGAGTTGTCGCCGATAATTTATATTTTGAGTCTCACTGAATAATTTTTTAAATTGATGTGTGTGTGTGTGTGTATGTGTGTGTGTGTGTTTGATGTAGTGCAGGTGATATCGTTTAAGAAACAACTAAGTGTGTAACAAGTCTCCGGTCCTAATGGATAGGGTATCGGACTCCTAATCCGGGGTTCGAGTCCCGTCGGATGTTATTTTCTGCCTGCTGTTTGGTATTGTTTATAGCGATCATGCTCTTCAATTAATACTAATACACCTGTATAAATATAATTACGTCCATAGGAAACCTTTTCTTTCTATATCACTGGGAAACAACCAAACTGTATAACTGACATGCCACCTGTTGCTTTCCCCAGGCTGGGGGTCTCAAACCCGGTGGAAGACTATGCCTTTTGGTCTCAAATTCTTTAGCATGGTGTCCGTTGAGTTACAAATATACCAGGTCGTCAAGTGTTGTTTATTCAGGGCCCATAAAATAACCTCAAACTTGACAAGGGCGCTTTTGATCAATATTAAGGAGCCTTGCATGCCGTATATAAAGTAGGCCGCTGAAAATCTCTTACATTATAGTGACGCCATAAATAAAAACTCAATATTCATTTCAAAAATGGATGCTTATAAACTTGTATAGGTATAATTCCGTATACAGCAGAGTCCTTTTATGTTTGGGTGTTCCACAGAGTAATGAGTATTCTATAAGAAAAAGTTATTTTATTTTATAACCTCTCTCTCTCACTCTCTGTCTCTCTCTCGCTCAACCTCTGACTGAACTGAAGCGTCATTTCTATTGATATAGCAGAAAGTGCACGAAAGTGAACATAAGCCCACCTGGCCTAATTGGATAGGGCATCGGACTCCGAAACCAAAGATTGCGGGTTCGAGTCCCGCCGGGGGCAAATTTTTTGGCTTCGTTTTGGTAATATCGAAACCGCGCATTATCAGTAATCAATATAAATTCGCTGTTATAAGGAGAAACACATATAGAGGATTTTTATATAAAATTGTAAGACACACAAACTGTATAAGTAACATGCCAGTCCTGAGTCGCGATGTCCCGGGTTCTAACCCGTCATAGGACCTAACATTTTTTTCCCGTTAAATATTTTGAGCATGGTGTCCCTGCAATAGGGAATACACCAAATGGTCAGGTGTCGTAGATTTAGGGCTCATCAAAACACATCAAGCTGGACATAGGGGTATCTCATCATCATTAAGACGCATTTCACTCATAATACGCCATGGGCTGCTGAGAGATACAGAAATTAAGTGCCTCCATATATAAAAACTCATTAATTTCAGCAAAAATTGCTAACACGCTTTTATAAATATAATTCCGTATATAACTGAGAACTTTAATTTATAACTGTTAAACATAGCTAACGAACTACAAGGACAAGAAATTTCAATTTCTTGTATAGGACAAGAAATGGCAAGGCTAAAATATTTCCATGCCCTCACTGCCCCGCTTCCTCCCTATCTCCCCTCTCTCTCTATCTCTCTCTCTCTCTCTCTCTCTAGGTTTCTCCACCTGAGCCTGTATCTGTGTGCAGCAGTTGATCTATTCACGTATAACACGACCGTGTATAGTTATCCCCGTAAGCTAACGGATGAGGCATTGTACCGGTGTTTATTTTCTGCATTCTTTTTGGTAATCTTGAAACCGCTCACTGTCAACAGTTGACTCAGTCGCGAACACATTATTTACGAAAGCGCGCACGGGAGCGATAAGGGACGGATGATGCCGGGCGGAGATAAACAGCTTGTCTAAGCAGATAAACATAGTGCAGAGATAAAAGGCATGCCAAACAAAGAACAAGATAAACGTAAGACTCTCGTGATATCCTTATTGTCTGACAGAACACCTGATTTCTTGTTTGTCCCAGAAATATCTAGTAACATGAGTCGTAGTATATTTAAGGAAACTTCGACTTGGCACGGGACACTTGTAACGACAGTCCTGAAAAGGGATTGTAACAAGAGTTGTTGTAAACTGTGGAAGCTAAGTAAGCTCTTAGTTGTGGTCAATGACCTTGGTGGATTGTAATGATGTATGTGACGTAATCCTGCTTCTGTACGTGTACTTATAAGGAAATAAAGAACATTTTGTACTTCTGCAACTTGCACCTTTAATTCTATGAACCCACAAAGTCACAATTGGTGCCAGGAAGTGGATCATTCAAAGATGGACATGCCATTAGAAAAGATTTTGTTGAAGATGACCAAATTGACCACCGAAATGAAGGTTGCGAAAGAACCCTCGTCGCCAAATTTGAGGAGCAGTTGGCCGGCGTAAAGGAGGACGTCACTTAGTAGGGCGAGCGCGCCGAAGGCTTTCCGAGCATCGTTAACGACCTGGAGGGAAAGGCCGACACCAACACCAAGTCATTTGACACCTTGGTAGAGGACATCGTCCGCAGAAGTTTGAAGGACGTGAAAGCCAACGCACCGGGAGGCGTCAATGTGCGCACGTCAAGCCTAAATACGCCGGCGCGACAACTTTCGAAGTCTTCCGCCGCAAGTTCTTCACAGTGGCCAACCACAACAAGTAGTCACCGGAGGAAGAGGCCGCACAGCTAATGGCCAACCTCCAGGGACGGGACGCAGAAATCCTAAACGAGGTCCAGGCAGAGGCTTCGCCCAAGAACACCTGAGAAGCCCTGGAAAACCAATGCCGAAACCACCGCCTAGTCGCAGGTTACCGAATCCAGGTGAAATCAGGGTCACAACCGCCAGGGGAGGCGCTGCAGTAGTTCACCCTCGCAAATAAGCAGCTGGCCAGCAAAGATTTAGTCAACCTCCCACCCAAGCTCGTATCTCGACAGGCTGCCTGCACATTCGTGGACGGTGTAGGAGACACCGAGATACCTCAGCGCCTAATGCTCGGCAACCACATCCACGAGGCCCTAACGGCAGCATTGCGGAGGGAGGCGGCCAAGGTGACGGCTACCCCGACGACGGAAATCAGGATTATCCGCTATAATGGAGACCAAAGACCAATCGAGGGACGCCGGCACAGACCTAGTGGCCTGTGTTAAGAGTGTGGACAGACGTGACACCTGGAAAGAGACTGCCCACAGCAGTAAGAGCAGCCGAAAGAACCAGAACGGGCCGGTGTTGTGAGGGGCACGTCGGCACCACCATCACCTCGAGTGACACTGCGCGCCGTCAGCCGACGGATGGATGACAGCCTCATCACGGACGGTTGGGTGACAGGGTAGCCGCGCCGCGTGCGCAGTAACTTCGGGGCAGCCGTGACCGACATCAGACCTGACATAGCCAGGGGTTTGCCGAAGAGGAAGCGCTGACGAAAATACTAGCTTTTGACGGCATCGGGCGACACTTTGCATGTGGAGAAGAATTCTCTGCTGAAGTTTACATTGGGACGGAGTGCCGTGCGTCAATACGTGTTCTTCGCGAAGGTGGCTGAGAAGGTAATTTTGGGACTGAATGCATTCAGGAGCCACGTTGCGACGGTCGACGTCGGGAGGAATGTCCGGCGGCTTAAGGGAGAAGAGATACTTCATCAACCTTGAAGAGCGTCTGGGAATTTGCAGGCCGTTGGAGATCGGGTACGGTCCCGGATGGGGTTGAGGGAACCCATTAATATTCCGGCGTACCAGTCAGCATAGCTAGTAGAATTTGTGGTAGAATACCAGGGGGCCCCACCGAGGTCATATCGGTAGCCATCCAAATTTGGTGTTGGCGCGCGTAAGTGGCGCATCCTCCTCCAAACCGTCTTGGGTCCATAGGACCAGATACGGGGGGAGCCTTTTAGTCTCTAGGTGTTACCCTATGGAAAGCAACACGGAGTCGCCGGGTGCCCTTTTGGGAAAGCTTGGTAACTCCCTGGTCAAGGAGGCCCGGGTCCTTGGACCATTGGGTCCCGGACTAATGGGAGTAGAACCTCTGACATTAGCTGTCGTCCTGATTGGGATATGGTTAGCCCCGTGAGGATTGAGGTGGTGGTGACGGCGCGACAAGAAGGCCGGCGGACGAAGAACATAATGCTGCACCAGAATACGCCTGTGCAAGGACTATCTGTTGCCAGGAAGTTATTGCCGTGCCGAGCGGTTGTGCTAGTGAGGCTGCTCAATCTGACAGACACCGACAAATATATTGAGGCAGGGACGGCGTTGGGGACGTGCGAGCCCGTGGTCAGCGTAACAGTAATCGACAAGACACAGTAGTGTTTTTCGACGCTACACCTGGCGCCCCGGCTGACAGGCTTATTGGAGAGGGCAGCCGAGCACATAATCGCAGAACGGCTGGAGAAACTTCGACCACTGCTGAGATGATACCAGAGCGTCTTCAGCCAACATAACAGTGACTGAGGCTGCACGGGCAAAGAGCTTCACCTTATCGACACCGGAGACGCCCGACCTATTCAGCTATCGCCTAGACGCGTACCTCTGGCAAAATAAGTGGCGGTACAGGATATTACAGAAGACATGAAATCTAGGGTAGTGGTCGAAGAGTCTGTCAGCCCTTGGTGTTTCCCTGCAGTTCTGGTGAAAAATAAGAAAGGCGAGCTACGCTTCTGCGTGGCCTACACGAAGTTGAATGCTGTCACCGGGAAGGATTGCTCTCCAACCTGTATTCTCGACAGGCCAAGGGCTATGGCAGTTCAGGTCTGCGCTTTTACCTCTGCAACGCACCAGCTACCTTCCAACGCCTCATGGAATCAGTGGTGAGATGGTTGACTTGTAACGCCGGTGGGCTACACTTGGACGACATTATCATCGTCAGTAAGACCTTCGAAAACCATCTCGAAAACCTGAGCAGGGTGCTAAAGAGACTACAGGCAACCAGCTTGTAGCTGAACGCGGAGAACTACCAGCTCTTCTGCAAGGAAGGCAACTACTTGGGCCACATGGTCTCCCCAGCCAGAGTGGCCACAGACGCGGAGAAGACACAGGCCGTGACAGTTTGGCCTCGCCCGAAGGATAAAAGAAGATTTCGCAGCTTCCTGGGGCTGTGCAGTTACTAGCACCGTTTTATCAAGGGGTTCTTTAGCATCGCTATGCAATGCGGACACCATGTCCCAGAGACATTGCCAAGAATTGTGCGGCCAGTGCATAAGAGTGGATGGGAAGTAGCGTACCGCAGTTGTCAGAGTGTTCACGGGAGTGTCGGCGGACGCCTGGGATAGCGCAGGCCAGAGGAGGGAGCAGGTGGTAGACGCAAATTTGGGGCCACGCTTGAGAGAAGTGGAGGCAGGTACAAGACCAACCTAGGAGGACATTGCACCAAGGAGCGCCACATTCAATTCGTGCTGGGCCCAAGGGGACCCACTCAACACAATAGAGGTAGTGCTGTTCAAGGTATTTGTATCGTCTGTTGGGAAAGTGCAGGGAGAACATTTGGTACTTCCCAGAAGTAAGTTCCCGGAGGACTTGGAGGCAGTGCACACAGGTTCTTCAGGAAGACACCTGAGAGCAAAACGACGCATCGACAAACTCCGACAGCACTACTACTGGCTGAGGCTCCGAGCAGACGCTGAGAGATTGTGCCGTCTTGTCACGTGTGCTCGGTGACTCGCGCACGCCAGGCTAGCAGCCGGGGTCGCATGCAGCTGGACAACGTCGGAGTGCCCTTCAAAAGGATCATATTCAAAATTGCTGGACCATCCCCAGTGTCCGACGGATGCAACAAGTTCCTGGTTGTGGTCGCGTACTACTGTACCAAGTGGACGGAGGAGTATGCCATCCCGAACAAGGATTCAAAGACAATCACAGACTGCCTCGTGGAGCAAGTGTTCTGCCGATTTGGAGTGCCGTAAGTGCGCCACAGCGACCAGGGTATTAATTTTGAGTCCAACTTGATGAAGGAGGCACTAGAAAGACTTGGGGTTAACAAAATCCGCACAACACATTTAAATCCCCATTCGGCTGGCATGGTCGAAAGGTACATCAAGACCTTAGAAGAACACTTGAAGAAGGTCATGCACAGCGATTAAAGAGACTGGGACGTGAAGGTGCCACTGTTCTTGCTGGCCTACCATTCGTCAACACACGACACCACTGGGATGACTCCAGCCAGCTTAAAGTTCGGCCGAGAGTTACGCCTCCCTTGTGATCTGGCCTTTGGTCGCCCCCCGGATGGAAACCAGCCAGCAAATGAGTATGTGGAGAACCTGGTGAAGCATCTCCACGACATGCATGAGATGAATCGTCAGAACGTCCAGAACACGAGCGATCGCATGAAGAACCGATACCATAGGCAAGCCAACATTCAGGGGCTCCAGCAGGTGACGCTACCCGAAACATCAATAGCGGTGGCAAGGACTGTACCTGTTGGTGAAGAGGATTAACGACGTGATCTACTGCGTCCAGAGGGTGTCCCGACGGAAGATGTTGGTGGTACGCTTGGATCGTCTGAGTATCTACGTTGGTGCTGTTCGGGACGATGAGCCTTGCGGAGGCAGTGGTGTCGGGAAAATATTATTTACGGAAGCGCGGCGCGGGAACGATAAGGGACGGATGGTGCCGGACGGAGATAAACAGCTTGTCTAAGCAGATAAATATAGCGCGGAGATAAATAAAGAGAGAAACGGAGGATTTTAGTGACAATCTGATTGTCTTGCAGAACATTCGATTTCCTGTATGTTCCAGAAAATTCCAGTAACAAG
The DNA here is from genome assembly GCA_030765055.1 of Mantis religiosa. Classification (NCBI taxonomy): domain Eukaryota; kingdom Metazoa; phylum Arthropoda; class Insecta; order Mantodea; family Mantidae; genus Mantis; species Mantis religiosa. Next base: position 321,050,936 of record CM060950.1, read on the forward strand.
TCGTGCTATATTTCAGGAAGCTGCGACTTGCCAGGGGAAAGTTGTGAAGAGAGCCGTGAAAAGGGTTGTAAACAGTGGAAGTTGAGTAAGCTCTTAGGTTGTGGTCAAAGACATTGGTAGATTTTAATTGTGTATGTTACGTTATTGTGCTACCCTACGTGTATTTCTACGGAGATAAAGAACGTTTTGAATTTCTGCAACTTGGGCTTTTAATGCCGTCCTCTCGCAAGTGAATAAATATTTGCTGTTATCTTCCTTTCTAGTGGTATTCTGCTTTAATTTTCTTCACGAGGCTGTATCATTGTTGCCAATCCTGTGCTGAATGCTGGCAAATATATGTTAAACCAGCTGAATTATTTGCACCATTCTGGGCGTAACATATTTGTCTGCTACCCAATTTATTTTCGGTGGCTCAGTAGGTTCTGTGGGGATCAGTTCGTGATGATAATGAGGTAGACGTAAGCTATCATGATTTTAATGGTGCAGAAGACTATTTTGTGCGTGCTTTAAAGGAGTAATTAACATGTAAATATGATGATTCAGAACGCTAGAAAACTACAAGTCTTGGAACTTTTCTTTTGGAATGTTTCGCATAATCCAGTCTATCATTACATAAATTTTTTATATTCTAACTTAGCATAAACCTTCCCTAAAATAGGTCTTTTTATCAGTTTGTATTATTATTCACTGATCGTCCGACGAACTTTTGATTCTTTGAAGCTATGTAAGGAGACCTTCTGCGCGTTATCTTGTGGAGCAAGCAAAATTGTGCAGTGTTTAACGCCCGCTTTTGCTACATACGGCATCGCAGGCGGTGACACTGATGATGCATGAGATGAAGATGGAGCACCGGTGGAATGAGATGGCCGGGGAAACTGGAGGTCACGGACAAAACCCGCCCCAACGCCGTGTTGTCCACCACAAATCTCACTTGAGCAAGCAAAAAGAAATAGAACGGGAATGCACATCTTCGGTCTCCTTTGTCTGACGCTTCTTTCCACACACACGTAACCTAAGCTACACTTCACAACGTTTTAATACAGACAGTACTATTCTGCACATAGTTTGTTAAGGAATTATACACATTGCGTACCACTTCAGGAGTATAAGAATGTAGCATCCCACCTTTCTTTCTGCGCAACATTAATGACATTTTCAGATGTTTATGAATAAGATATGAAAATAAATAGATAATTAAATGTTTCTATAAGCGCAGTTCTAAAGCACACCCGCAATTAATAACAATAATTAACTAGGAATTACTCGTCCATTTTAATTTTTGAACATGGGGAGCCAAGCGCAAGGAACTTAGATGTCTGTTATTATCAATCTCTCGAAATGAACAGAACATGTAGGCGCCCCTTCTTCTATGTATATTTTGGGTGTTTCACGGCTATGTAGAGGTACTAACGAACCTGAAAACATACTACTCTTAATAACAAGAATTGTAAGTCCCAAAAATTGGTTTTAATATTGCTTATTTCAGTTCAATTAATCAGTACTTATACTCTAACACTGGTGTATACATTACAGAGATACTGTATTTAGTATCAATAAAGGCTAATTATTCATTAGTTCAGAAATGGGATTTTAAATTAATATTATTAAGCGTAAAATACGCACTTTTGCATTAAAAAAAGGTAACTGTGACCTGTAAAATATATAATTTCTGCATTTGGCTAAAAATGCAATTCCACGTGTCCACTCATGTGACATTCTCTGACAACTCCTGTACAAATTATTCTTATAACCGCTTAGTTCATTTATTTATTTAATACTGATAGAGCCAAACCTTTGTAAAGTTACTTTTGTTGCTTATACTGTTGTAGGTACAGTGGAAATAGCAGAATGGAATGCGCTTACTGGTGAATTGTTTTCAGAGCAGGTCACTGTGTGATGCCTTATCGTGCAGGATGGCTCAGGTGGTTTCTACTGGGGCCCGCATTTGGGAGGTCCGGGTTCGATTCCCGTGTCCGCCTTCAGCTTTTCCCGCGTCGTCAAGCGAATGCTGTGTACGATAATTATATGCCTTGGGTTTCCTGTCCCTCCATTTCATTTCCATTATAATTGCACTTGATCTCTCATCTGATGGTGTCTTTCAGGGTAGAAGTGTCGGCGGGTTTTTTAGCGCTGCATAGTAGAATGATTTGCTCCTGGTAAACGCCTCCTCCTGCGGTAGGAAGTTCTTCGGTCAACCTGGTGGGCCGTTCCAGCAGTACGTTGGTTGAGACTAGCCTGGCGGGGAGACTCCAACTGGCAAATGGTATGGACCATGCCCTCTAAACTGTCGTGACTCCTTGAGTGAGGCGCCTAGAGCCTCCTCCCACGTCATCCTTCCTCCAGGGCATGCCACAATTATGGCATAGGCATAATAGGTCCCGTCTGGTCGCAGTGCCGAATCCCCTCAGAAAAATAACCCAAACCACTCCAATCAAAATGATGGCTTTCAGTTTTGTTGGCTTTGCATGGCCAGGACATAAAATTACTGCTATTCTGAGATAAATATAAGAAGTATATCGAAAACGATCACCTCTACAAAAAATGCCACCTGACGCTGTATCTTAACCAGAAGTTAACCCTTTCTAAACCCGGAGGAAGGTTTCCCACTTGTTTTATCATGTTAAAAGGTCTTTCGGCAGTCTGCTGACCACCTCCAGTCTATGCTGGCATCTAGCGCAGCGGACACCAAAACCAGGAAAAAATTGAGCGCATGCTTGTGTCACTTATTTGAGGTCATAGAGTAAAAGAAAATGACAGAACCTTGAATGGGGCGTAGCTCTGCCTAGTCCTTTGACAAAGTAATGTACACCAAATATGTAGTTGGTTTTAGTGTTTTGCTACACTTCTAATACTACAAAATTGATAACAAACGTGATACATTTGCAAGACCTGTAATGTGTCGATCCCTGCTTTTGAAGGCTCCGTGGAAACTAAGTTCTAGAAATGACTACAAGAGAGAAATAGGGAAGAGTTCAATTTAGATTATATCAAAATGTGTATTCTTACTTTCTTATAGTTCTATTATAATGAAATACCTATTGCAGTATAGCACAGCTGTATTATGTAAATGTTTGATGTAATCTAAGGTTTTTCCCTTGCACATTACTTTTACATGGGCCGTGGGTATTAGACTTCCCACTCGGACCTTTTTCAAAACACTGAAAATAAACATTTGAAAAAAAGTTTATGTAAGCTATATCTATAAACTCTTATTATATATACAAATGCAACGATGCCGCATTCATAAACTAAACCGGACCATGAATATGGGAAGTAGAATTTTGTGTACCTAGGAAATTTACGAGGACTGTTCAATAAAGAATGATCATAGTTCTTTTACGGTCATAAATTTTCGCACTAAAATTTAGTCTTATTACATCCTGTTAGCCTAATGTGAAACAAACAGCCCATTACATTGTTGGTACTCCTGGTTTCCGTCTGTGAGAACCAGGCATGTTCAGACATGTTCAGTATCGCCTACCGCTGCAATGGAGGTAACAGTCGAGGAAAAATGTGCGGCTTTGAAATTCTTCTTTCGCCTTAACAAACCTTACGTTGAGGTCTATGGAGGGTCTGTTCCTCCCTACAGCACAGCACGAAGGTGGTTCAAAGTGCTTAAAGAAGGCAGACTACTCGATGAGGCTCCGAACAGACGCTGAGAGATGGTGCCGCCAATGTCACGTGTGCGTGGCGAGTCTCGGCCCCCAGACTATGAGCCGGTAACGCATGCAGAAGTACAACGTCAGAGCGCCATTCGAAAGGATCGCCGTCATCATAGCTGGACCATTCCCAGTGTCCGACCGAAGCAACAGTTACCTGATGGTGGTCGTGGACTACTACACCAAAGTGGCCGGAGGTGTATGCCTTCCCGAACCCGGAGGCGAAGAAAATCACAGACTGCCTCGTGGAGCAAGTGTTCTGCCAATTTGGGGAGTTTCACAGCGACCAGGGCACCATTTATGAGTTCAACCTGATGAAGCAGGCACTGGAAAACTTGAGATGAACCAGACCCGCACAACACCCCTACATCCCCAGTCGGATGTCATGGTCGAAAAGTACATGAAGACCTAAGAAGAACAACTGAGAAAGGTCGTGGCCAGTTATCAGCAAGACTGGGACGTCAAGGTGCCACTGTTCCTGGTGGCCTACCGTTCGTCTACACAAGACACCACGGGGATCACGCCAGCCAGCTTAATGTTCGGCCGAGAGTTACGGCTCCCCTGTGATCTGGCTTTTGGAAGCCCCCCGGACGGATCACAGCCAGCAACCAAGTATGCGGACAACCCGGTGGACCATCTCTACGACAATCATGAGTTGGCTCCTCAGAACATCCAGAAGGCTTGCCACCGATTGAAGAACCGATATGACAGACAAGCGAAAAGACAAGGGTGACCTAATATGGATGTACCGCTTTAACACGGAGCAAGGGACGCGGCACGAAACTTCAACAGCCGTGGCAAGGACCGTACTGGGTGCTGAAGAGGATGAACGACGTGGTCTACCGCATCTAGAAGCGGCCCCGGGGGAAGATGATCGTGGTACACCAAGGACGTCTGGCCCGCTACGATTGTGCTGTTCGGGACGGTCAGCCTTGAGGAGGGAGCAGTGTCGCGAAGTCGTTATCTACGATAGCGCGGCTAGTGTACACAATAGCCGGCAGATAAAGATAACATACGGTTAGTGTATCACGAAGATAAATGACTTGCCGGCCGAGATAGGGTTTCACTGTTTGGAAGGTTCTAGTGACAGCTAGAGTGACAGAGAATAGTTGTTTTTCTTATTGTTTCGAGAAATCTCTCGAATTTGTGCATGAGACATATAAGAGATTGTGAAACGCCAGCAGAGTGTGGTTGTAAAGACATGTAACAAGAGTTTTGTAAAACGCTTAGTAAGCAGAAAAATCTATGAAGTGTTGTAACGAGAGCCCAGTTGCTCGCTCTCCGGCGAGAGGGAAGGTCGCATACGGGTACTGCTAAGCGTGTTTACGTCAGCATACGCGTTGTCTAGTGATACGTATTGTTTGTGTTCGTCGAATACTGCTAGTAATAGTAGTCTCGTTGTATATTGACATTTACTACTACATAAGACAGAAATAATAATGGAAAACCGACCAACGACATTAGTTGTTAGCTTTGTTGAACGTGACATCATTCGACCGACTGCATATGAAATTCATGAGTGGATTTTTGACACACTAAAATTGGATGAAACTGACGTCACAGGTTTGCAGGTAAATGGAATTTATAGACAAATTTTTATTAAATGCACAACGCCAGAGCTCGTCACAAGAGTACTGGCACAGTCAAATGGGGAAGCTAGTTTTGTACGGTCAAACGGGCAGCGCACTAAGGTGATTATTGATGTAGCTGGATTTGTACGACGGATGGTGAAAGTGTACGATTTACCCTTGAATTTCGACAATAGGAAGTTGATGGGAGCTTTGGAGCCATACGGTGCTGTGTTACAGGTGAAGGAAGATGTTTGGAATGAAACATTTCGCTATAAGGTTTCTAATGGCGTTCGTTCCGTTACTATGCTCCTAAAAAAGCATATTCCTTCGTTGTTGAATATTGATGGTTACTCCGCATTAGTTAGTTACCCTGACCAACCCATCACTTGTGCCATTTGTCATGCCGCTGGTCATTTACGTAATCAGTGTCCCCGCAGATTCGTTCCTAGAACACCGACTACTGCTTCGGAACCGACTACATGGGCCAAGCTGGTAACGGGGAATTTGCCAACACCACGAATACCACTGACCTCAGGGGAAGAGAGAATTAATAATGACCGCCAATTACCGACTCAAAGCACAGAGCAGGAGGAAGGTGAACAGACATTTGTGGCAACAGACTTTCCATCCCTCAGACAGTCCGAAGAAGATAAGTGTATTCCGGAAGTGTCTGCTGTAACCTTGGAACACTCTGCGCCAGTGTCTACTCTAGTCTCTCCAACCAGTGTGAAGTCACCTCTGAGTACCAAGGGGATAGGGGAGGAATGTGCAGTGCCCTAGTTGGAGAACGAAGAACCTGTGGAGGTCCAACGGCAAACCATAGATCCTGCTTCACGAACAACTGACATACCACCGTCTCCGACGATTTTGGAAGAGGAAATGGACTCTGAGGATTTAGTGTGTGAACGTGGACTGGAGTCCAGGGGTACGTTACGTAGTGGTGGAGTGAGCAGACATGACCCGCGATTGGAAAAACGAAAAAAGACTGCAACAGAGCGTAAGGCTAAAAAGACTTATACATCTGTGGAACAGTGATTGGATGGTTGAGTACGTGGTGAAACACTGCTTCCTTCAGTTTTCCTCCTTATGGTAGTGATTCTTCGGACATTTGCGACGGTGAATGTAAATTGTTTACGTAGTAGAACTAAACAAGAGTTGGTACGGGATTTTACATTTGAGCACGACCTGGATTTTTTGTTTTTGCAAGAGAACAATGAACCCCACTTAAACTTTTTTGGCCCGAGGTATAATTTTGTTTCCAATGTGGGTGAGGAGCAACGGGGCACCGCCATAATTTATCGCTCGTCTCTGGGGGTGCAGTTTACGGAAAAACATGCGAGTGGCCGAATTACTTCCTTATTAACGGATAATAATCTTTTACTAGTAAACGTATATTTACCTTCAGGTTCCAGCAGACGTAAGGAAAGGGAAGACTTTCTTGCCAAAGAGTTGCCTTTCTTTTTGCGCCATCGGTACGACAAATTGGTTTTCGGAGGGGATTTTAATTGTGTGCTTAGTGCAAAAGAACAAACTGGACATTACCAACCGTCCCCTATGTTAGACCGTATTTGTAAATCCTTGGAGCTGCAGGACGCCTGGGAATATCTCTATGACACTTATGTTGAATATGCCTTTCACCGAAACACGACGGCTTCCAGAATCGACAGAATTTATGTTAGTACAACCATGAAGCAGCAGATCCGCAGCGTGAGGGTGCGACCTGTACCTTTTAGTGACCACCATTCGCTGATTATGACGGTGGTGCATACCACCCGGACACCGGCAAATGGGCAGAAGTTATTGGAAACTAAACAGTGAGCTTCTCCAGGATGAGTCAATCCGAGAAAAGTTTCGACTGTTGTGGACGAGGTGGCAGCGTACTGCTCAAAGCAGGACTCCCAGTTTGCTGCAACAGTGGTTATACACGTTCAAACCTGCCATCCGTAATTTTTATAAAGGTGAAGGTATTGAGAGGGTAAAGGTGCGACGTCAACGGTTGAATTGTTACTATGACCTGCTAAATGACTTGTATCAGCAACAGTGTGATGGCCGAAACGTGACGCAACATATTGCTGCCGTCCGGAAAAGGCTTTGTTGTTTACATGAGGAACTTTGCCGGGGAGCACAGATCCGCGCGGGCGACCGCTCGGCGAAGGACGAGGAGAGAACTTCCCTGTATCATTTAGCGTCCGAAAAGCATTCAGGGACACGAAAATATCTTTCCAAGTTACGTTCGTCGGGAGGAAACTTACTGACGACCTCACGAGAAATCTTAACGGAGGTTCACGATACATTTACCCACAGATTTGCTGCAGTGGATATCCACAGAGCGGCACAGGAATATGTCTATACGCTAATTGAACCACTTGTAACGCCGGAGATGAATGTGGCCTTGACTGAGGACATAAGGGAAGAAGAATTGTGCACGGCATTAGCGTCGGCCAGTATGACTTCTGCACCAGGACAATTGGAGTATAATAAAAGATACATTGCTTGGTGTAATGTTGGAGTTACAGCGAGGTCCGGGAATCATGTCTGGATTTAATGAAGGCGTCATTGTGCTCATTGCCAAACACGCGGCAGCACTAGATGTGAACGATTATCGCCCAATCACGCTTTTAAATTCAGATTACAAATTATATACCAAGATTATCGCCAACAGGATGAAGAGATACCTGCCTGACATTATTGGGAAAGGACAGACCTGTGGAATCCTAGATAGGACGATTACGCATATTCTAAGGACGTTGCGAGATACTATTATTGAATGTGAGCGCACACCTGATGAACCGGTAGCAATCTTGGCGTTGGATTTTACCACAGCATTTGACAGAATTCATCACGGTTATCTATGGGGTGTGCTACGACGCTTTGGATTCTCTCCCTCATTTTTTAATGTCACACAATGGCTCTATGCAACGGCATATTCCAGAATCCAAGTAAATGGATTTTTTACTCAGCCAGTGCTTATAGAACAGTCCATCCGTCAAGGATGTCCACTGTCGATGATCCTGTATACGATGTGTGTAGAACCCTTAATAAGAGGCATAGTCTCCGTACTCTACAGGAGAAAAAACCTCTTGAATCTTGAGAGAGTATTTGCGTATGCGGATGACATTACACTGGTGCTCACGGATTCTGGAGACCTCACAGCAATGGAACCAACGTTGTTACAATACCAGAGTGCGTCAGGGGCTTTGATCAATTACAGTAAATCGCATCTCCTGGCCTTGAATAACTGGACAATGGAGGACGCTCGCTTTACACATCAGTCCGAAATTAAGGTCCTAGGTCTGTTTCTAACACCCCGCCTGGAGGATCTGATCGAAGTAAGCTGGAGAAGAATTGTTAACCACTGCATATATAAATTGACGTCACAGTTGACGAGGAATTTGAATTTTGTGCAGAAAATTTGGCACGTGAATACCTTTGTGCTTGCGAAGCTGTGGTACGTGGCACAGGTGCTTCCGATGCCCCATCAGTTCTCACAACGGTTAGAATGGGCAATAGGCTATTACATTTGGAAGAATCAGTACTACAAAATTGCCCGACCACAGTTGCGGAGGGACATAAATAGTGGCGGATGGAATTTGGTGGATGTGCAAGTGAAGTGTCGTGCCCTGTTATTGCGTTCTATCCTGACAGCCATCAATGGCCAAAGTAGCCAACAGGATATACAGTTTAGCAAACAAGTGTTCGCCGCACATATGGTAGCTCCTGCAGCTTTTCGACAGGTGCGAAGGGATTATGAGAGAGTTTTGCCTTTAATTGCAAGGAAAATAAAGACATTGACATTCAAAGTTATATATAAGGAGTTATTAAAGGATTTCTTGGCAGTACCGGTGGTTGTTCTCAAATATCCAAATACTCCCTGGAAAAATATATGGAAACGCTTCGGCTATCGTTTTGTACCATTGGACTGGAAAGTAACCTTGCATCAATTTGTAAACGAAATCATTCCCACTGAAGCTAAGAAACATAAACACAATATAGTGCCGGAGCCGTGGTGTAAACATTGTGGAGACGTAGATACGCAACTTCATAGAATAACCAGCTGCGTAATGGTACGCGAAATCTGGAAATGGACCAAGAAGCAGACGGGACACATGATTGGGGTAACGTCAAAAAATTCTGTAACCTCAGTTTTGGTAGCTTGGAACTTCCAGAAGGGAGCAACAGAGCACCCACAGATATGGTTGACCTTTGGTTTCTACCATTACTGCCTGAGTTTCGAGCAACCGACTTTAATAGAGTTTAAATCATGGCTAAAGGCTGAAAGATATAGGATGAAACGATACCCTAACATATGGAATCTCCTGAATAAGCACCTGGAGTTTAATTTATGAGACTTACAAAAAAAAATCAGAGCCCATCCTTTCCCATCACACTTAGTACATAAATAGACTTTTTTTCCTTTCTCCTTTTCCTTAAAAAATAAAAAAATGTAAAAAAATAAAAAAGAATAACAAAATAAAAAAAGAAAGCAGGAAAATAAGAATGATTTTGCCTATCTATAATAAAAAACAGAAAAAATAAAAAAGCAAAAAAAAAAGGATAAAAAAATAAAAAAATTGTGACAAAAACTTACTAAGTATTCCTATGGAAATTCTCACAGTAACAAAGAGTGCCACAAGCATAGTTATATAAAAAAATAAAAAAAAATAAAAAAAGAAGCGGCTACTACTACATAAAAAAGAGCTGGTGTTGTAATCGAAACGTTTGTTATTGTCATCGACCTTGGTGCTGTAGATTGTGATATGTGATGTAAGTCTGCTGCTACGCAGCGTGTTTCTACGCAAATAATGAACATTAGAATTTAGGCAAATTGGATTTTTAATTCTACGAACCCACAAAGTCACGGTATGTGAGTGTGTGTGTGTGCGTGCGTTTGTGTGTGTGTCCAATGCTCAGGAATTGACAACTAAGTCACTCTACTCCTAGCCTTCATGGTGACGTCAGGTCATCACTTTAAAGCTTGCCATGATCTTGGATGTTGCATATTCATAATTTCCTATCTAGTACTACAGAGTAGGCAGTATGGTAAGTTTGAACGTCCAATCCTATAAAGATAGTTATTTAGATAATCTGGTGCAGTTATGAGACGAACGATAGCAATAGGTGATTTTATTGATAGTTTTGGAATTATTTTAGGTTATTGGGTAATTTGTAGAAATTTTGGGATTTTAATTCTTGTGTGGCTTCAGAAAGCACAAGTGTTTGTAAACTCAAATCAGAAACAAACAATATCTCAGAAAATGGCGTGTTCACCAAACAAACAAGCTCACATACATGCACACATACACACACAAACACACACATACACACACAAAAACACAAAATATTTGATGGAAATTGTAAACTTAAATAAAATGTACATATTTTGTGTGTTAAAGTTTTGTCTATCTCATATTTCCAAACAGTAAAATAGTTCCATTGATTTTAAGAAAATTGCAGTACATAAAATACACTCCTGGAAATGGAAATAAGAACACATTGACGCCGGTGTGTCAGAGCCACCATACTTGCTCCAGACACTGCGAGAGGGCTGTAAAAGCAATGATCACACGCACGGCACAGCGGACACACCAGGATCCGCGGTGTTGGCCGTCGAATGGCGCTAGCTGCGCAGCCTTTGGGCACCGCCGCCGTCAGTGTCAGTCAGTTTGCCGTGGCATACGGAGCTCCATCGCAGTCTTTAACACTGGTAGCAAGGCGCGACAGCGTGGACGTGAACCGTATGTGCAGTTGACGGACTTTGAGCGAGGGCGTATAGTGGGCATGCGGGAGGCCGGGTGGACCGGCCGCCGAATTACTCAACACGTGGGGCGTGAGGTCTCCACAGTACATCGATGTTGTCGCCAGTGGTCGGCGGAAGGTACACGTGCCCGTCGACCTGGGACCGGACCGCAGCGACGCACGGATGCACGCCAAGAAAGTCGGATCCTACGCAGTGCCGTAGGGGACCCCACTGCCACTTCCCAGCAAAATTAGGGACACTGTTGCTCCTGGGGTATCGGCGAGGACCATTCGCAACCGTCTCCATGAAGCTGGGCTACGGTCCCGCGCACCGTTAGGCCATCTATCGCTCACGCCCCAACATCGTGCAGCCCGCCTCCAGTGGTGTCGCGACAGGCGTGAATGGAGGGACGAATGGAGACGTGTCGTCTTCAGCGATGACAGTCGCTTGTGCCTTGGTGCCAATGATGGCCGTATGCGCGTTTGGCGCCGTGCAGGTGAGCGCCACAATCAGGACTGCATACGACCGAGGCACACAGGGCCAACACCCGCCATCATGGTGTGGGGAGCGATATCCACACTGGCTGTACACCTTTGGTGATCGTCGAGGGGACACTGAATAGTGCACAGTACATCCAAATTATCATAGAACCCATCGTTCTACCATTCCTAGACCGGCAAGGGAACTTGCTGTTCCAACAGGACAGTGCACATCCGCATGTATCCCGTGCCACCCAACGTGCTCTAGAAGGTGTAAGTCAACTACCCTGGCCAGCAAGATCTCCGGATCTGTCCCCCATTGAGCATGTTTGGGACTGGATGAAACGTCGTCTCACGCGGTCTGCACGTCCAGCACGAACGCTGGTCCAACTGAGGCGCCAGCTGGAAATGGTATGGCAAGCCGTTCCACAGGACTACATCCAGCATCTCTACGATCGTCTCCTTGGGAGAATAGCAGCCTGCATTGCTGCGAAAGGTGGATATACACGGTACTAGTGCCGACATTGTGCATGCTCTGTTGCCTGTGTCTATGTGCCTATGGTTCTGTCAGTGTGATCATGTGATGTATCTAACCCCAGGAATGTGTCAATGAAGTTTCCCCTTCCTGGGACATTGAATTCACGGTGTTCTTATTTCAATTTCCAGGAGTGTATATTGTTATGCCAAATGAAATCTTGCATGTTCTGAAAACATCTTCTGAAGATCTTTAAATTCTGCATTACGTTTATATAACTACTAAACCATAACACAAACAAAATCTTACTAGACAGAGAATCTGATGTGTTGTACTCTAATTTCTCTACTCATGTATAAACTATGTTTACCAACTCTTACCATCCTACCTACTTCGAGTTGGACGAGATGAAAGTTTACAGAATTCATCTTATTGCCAATGCTACTGTAGTAGCAAGCGAATATGTTTCTTTGAAAGGGAAATAACCCAGGTGGTCAAATGTCGTAGATTTAGGTCATATAAAAGAACCTCTAGCCTGATAAGGAGGCCTCGTGCACAATTAAGGAGTCCTTCACGGGCAATGTGCAATGGGCCGCTGAGAACAATATAAGTTAAACTGGCCCCATAGAATGCACAATATTAATTTTCTCAATTACTGCTAACACACTTTTATAAATATAATTACAGATACAGGAAACGCTTCCCTAATATATATCACTGTGAAACAAACAAACTGTATAAGTAACGCGCCAGCTATTACTTTCACGAGACTGAGGGTTTAAACCTGATTGAAGACCAATTTTTATGTCAAAATCTTTAGCATGGCTTCCGTAGAATGGGAAATATATATGTGGGCATTTGTCGTTTATGTGGGGCTCGTAAAATAACCTCAAGATTGAGAACGCTTTTGACCAAAATTAAGAAGACCTCCACTCCCAACATAAAATGGTCTGCTGATAATTACTTAAATTATAGTGAACCCATAAATAAAAGCTCAATATTAATTTCAACAATAAACGCTCATAAACTTGTATAGTTATAATTCCGTATACAGCTGAGTACTTTTATGTATGGCTGTTCCACAGAGCAAGGTGCATTGTATAAGATGAGAAAAGGCTATTTTATAGGCATACCCCTAAAATATTCCCCTCTCTGTCTTTGTGTGCGTCTCTCTGTCTCTTTCTCAACCTCTGAATGGAGCAGCAGTTACACTTATATAGCATAAATAACACGAAAGTGAGTGCAAGCCCTCGTGGCCTAATGGGTAAGGCTTCGGACTCCTAATCCAAAGATTGCGGGTTCGAATCCCGCCGTGGGGTATTTTTGGCTTCGTTTTGGTAATCTCGAAACCGCGCATTATGAATAATTAATATTAACACTCCTTTATGAAGATAATTCCGTATTAAGGGTTTCATATTAAATTACGAGACACACAAACTCTATAAGTAACACGCCAGCTCTGAGTCCCGATGTCACTGGTTCAAACTGGTCGCAGTACCTAACATTTTTTATCCATTAAAATTCTTTAACATGGTGCTGTTAAATAGGATATATAAGAAGTAGTGAGGTGTCGTAGAATTATGGTTTGATTTAGCACATAAAGTTTGACATATGGGCTTCTCATCAACATTATGTTAAGATAACTCTTACATACTATGCAACGCGGTGCTGAGAACTACAAAAGTTAATACCTCTATAAAAAGAACTCATTACTAACTTCAACAAGTAATACAAACACTATTTTATAAATATAACTGCCTATCTACCGACTACTTCAATTTATAACTGTTTCTTACAGCAAACGAACATTAAGACAAGAAGGAAAACGCCTAAGTTATTCTATGTCCTCTCTCTCAACCTGACCCTCCATCTGTGACGGCAATTGTTCTACTGATGTATTGTAACACGACAATCTATAATAACACTCAAGACCTAATGAATAAGGTATCGGAACCTAATTTGTTGATTGTGGTTTCGAGTCCTGCCGGCTTTTATTTTCTGCCTTCTGTTTGGTAATACCTAAACCTCTCACTCAAAACATTAAATACTCCTACATAGATAATTACGTATATAAGAGAGTTTTATATATGTTACTGCCAAACTTAGCTTCTGCATGTGTGGCAGTATAAAGTAAAGAACTATTAGATTCTTATGCTCTTCCTAACGGAGTGTTGTCTGTCGTCTCTTTGCTTATATCTAATATGATGTTGTGTAAGTAACATGCTGGCCTCTGGTGCCTGAAGTCACGATTTCAAACCCGGCGGAGGACCACGGGTTATAATGCGAGTAAATATCTTTAATAGAGTTTGTTTCATATGAGTTGGCAGTCCGACACGCCTTGAGGGAGTAGAGAGTAGTGTGATAGGGGGAAGATGTTAGCACTCTGATCTCACTGCATGCTGAGATATGCTTGCACACTTACCTTGAGGCTGGCGTCATGTATTAAGTGCTATTACAGTCTATAATATATTTTAGGCATCTTAAATGGCCGCTTCATTTCTTATTGGTTTCTGTGTTTCAAACTGGGCTTTATCCGCCCCACTTGAAAAATCTATATATTCATCGCCGTGCTCTCCCCAGTAAATTACTAAGTGAAGTAACATTTCCTCCCCTATCAACAGAAGATGCTATCGTCCAATTTTGTACGCGTATTTTGAGATCTCCCACCTCATCTGAAGCAAATTGTAGAGCTGGTCACCTTTTGATGGCTTTGAAATTTCGTTCTCTTTATATGGCTAAGAAGCAATGATTATGATGCTGATGATTATAGTACTAACGCTATATTCCTATTTCAGGAAATGATAAGTGTTTGGAAACTCAAATCAGTAGCAAAGAAAATCCCAGAAAATGTTTCGTTCGGCGCGTGAACACTCGCACAGAAACACGCTGAGTATTTGACAGATATTTTATAACTGAACAAAATCTACATTATTTGTGTAATAATATTTTGTGTATCTCATATTTCCAAACAGTCAGACTAATGACTTTATGTATGGAATAGTCCCAATGTATATAGAATTTAAACAAAAAGGCGTGGATAACACATGACAGAAAGCTTTACCGGAATTATTCATATCCCCTAATGAGGGTCTAAAATATTCCCGTTTAGATACTGTTTAGACAAACTTATATCGCAGTTACTAAAAACACATACTTACAGGAAAATAGGGGAATATTGCCGATAGCGTGTGTGAACACCTAACCACCAAATTACCGCGCCGTATTTGTCTATCTCGAATGGTAGTGAGAGGTCTGTGTTCTAGAAAACGAGAAGATTCCGTAAGAACACTCCTAGCCTATGCACGAAAACAGATATATGTGACCAACTACAAAAATCTGGCACATTAGTTTGAATACCGGAATTGCGAATTTAAGGTCCAGCATCTTCCAAGAATATGACAAGTTTCTCCTAACCCAAACTTAACCCATAGTGAAACGTTTCCTGCACTAAATTTATTTAAATTAATTATTAACACCATACATGGAACAACCAAACGGTGTGTGTAAATGCCTTAAGATTATTAAACCGGTTAAGTTAAAAATCTGAGAACCAAAGCGCTATTTTAATATAGTTTGGTGTTTTTCAATATGAAAACTAGGAATTTTCTTTCAGTTAGGTAGTACTTTTGCGTGTTATAATACATGGTAGAGGAAGTAGTGTACTGCACCCATGAATCTTGATACAGAGTTGTCACCGATAATTTATATTTTGAGTCTCCCTGAATATTTTTTAAAGTGATGTGTGTGTGTGCGCGCGTTTTTGTTAGATGTAGTTCAGGTGATATCGTTTAGGGAACAACTAAGTGTGAAACAAGTCTCGTGTCCTAATGGATAAGGAATCAGACTCTTATCCGGGGTCGAGTCCCGTCGGAGGTCATTTTCTGCCTGCTGCTTGGTAATCTCTATAGCGCTCATTCTCTTCAAGTAATACTAATACACTTGTATCAATATAATTACGTCCATAGGAAACCTTTTCTTTATATATCATTGGGAAGCACCCAAACAGTATAACTGACACGTCACCTGCTGCTTTCCCAAGGCTGGGGGGTTCAAACGCGTTTGAAGACTATGGGTCTTGGTCTCAAATTCTTTAGCATGGTGTCCGTTGAATTGCAAATATACCAGGTCGTCAAGTGCCGTTTATTTAGGGCCCATAAAATCACCTCAAACTAAACAAGGGCGCTTTTGATCAATATTAAGGAGCCTTGCACGCCGTATATAAAGTGGGCCGCTGAAAATCACCAAAAATATGCTCATAAACTTGTATAGATATAATCCCATATACATCAGAGTCCATTTATGTTTGGGTGTTCCACAGAGTAAGCAGTATTCTATAAGACAAGGTTATTTTATTTTATAACTTTTCTCACCCTCTCTCTCTCTCTCTCTCTCTCTCTCTCTCTCTCTCTCTCTCTCTCTCTCTCTCTCTCTCTCTCTCTCTCTGTCTCTCGCTCAACCTCTGACGGGAGTGGAGCGTCATTTCTACTGATATAGCGTAAAGAGCACGAAAGTGAACACAAGCCCTCGTGGCCTAATTGGATAGGGCATCGGACTCTGTAACCGAAGATTGCGTGTTCGAGTCCTGCCGCGGGCTATTTTTTGGTTTCATTTTGGTAATCTCGAAACCGCGCATTATCAATAATCAATATTAATACACTTTTATAAAGATAAACACATATTAAGTATTTTATATAAAATAGTAAGACACACAAACTGTATAAGTAATATGCCAGTTCTGAGTCCCGATATCACTGGTTCTAACCCGTCACAGAGCCTAACATTTTTTCCCGTTAAATATCATGAGCACGGCGTCCGTTAAGTAGGGAATACACCAAGTGTGCAGGTGTCGTAGATTTAGGGCTCAAAAAAGCACATCAACCTTGACATAGGGGCATCTCATTATCATTAAGACACATTTTACGCATGATAAGCAAGGAGCTGATGAGAGCTACAGTAGTTAAGTGGCTCCATAAATAGCAACTCATTAATTTCAACAAGAATTGCTAACAGGCTTTTATAAATATAATTCCGTATATAACTGAGAACTTTAATTTATCGCTGTTCAACATAGCTAACGAGCTATGGTACAAGAAATGACAAGGCTAAGCTATGTATTTCCCTGCCCTACATCCCGCCTTTCTCCCTACTCTCTCTCTCTCTCTCTCTCTCTCTCTCTCTCTCTCTCTCTCTCTCTCTCGGTCTCTCTACGTGACCCTGTATCTGTGTGCAGCAGTTGATCTATTGATGTATAACACGACCGTGTATGGTAGCTCCCGTGCCCTAACGGATAAGGCATCGTGATGCTAGTCCTTGGATAGTGGTTTAGGGTCGTGCCGGGGTTTATTTTATGTCATCTTTTTGGTAATCTTGAAACCGCTGTCAACAGTTGATACTGTGGCGAACTCATTATTTACGAAAGCGCGGTGCGGGAGTGATAAGGGACGGATGGAAACGGGAGGAGATAAGCGGCTTGTCTAAGCAGATAAACATAGCGCGGAGATAAAAGTTATTCCAAACAAATAAAGAGATAAACGGAATATTCTACTGACATTCTGATTGTCTTATAGAACATTCGATTTCTTGTTTGTTCCACAAATATCCAGTAACATGAGTCCTGGTATATTTAAGAAAGTTGTGTCTCGTCAGGGGACAGCTGTAAAGACAGGAATTGTAACAAGAGTTGTAAAGTGGAAGTTGAGTAAGCTCTTAGTTGTGCTCAATGACCTTGGTAGAGTGTAATAGTGTATGTGACGTAATCCTGCTTCTGTACGTGTATTTCTACGGAAATAAAGAACATTTTGAATTTCTACAACTTGGAATTTTAATTCTATGAACCCAAAAAGTCACAATTGGTGTCAGGAAGTAGATCATTCAAAGATGGACATACCAATGGAAAAGTTTCTAATACAGACAGTATTACTCTGCACATAGTTTGTCAAGGAATTAGACATATTGCGTATCACTTCACGAGTATATGAATGTAGGACCCCTCCTTTCTGTCTGATCCACATTAATGACTTTTTCAGATGTTTTTGAATAAAATATGAAAATAAATAAAGAATTAAATGTTTCTATAAGCGCAGATCTAAAGCACACCCGCAATTAAAATCACCAATTAACTTTATGAATTGTTCGTCCTCTTTGATTTTGTAATAAGGGGAGACAAGCGCAAGGAACTTAGATGTTTGTTAGTGTCAATCTCTCGAAATGTTATCATGTGTATCTCATAATCACAACTGACTTTTCTTCTCCTGACAACATGGCATGAAGTCGCCCATTCTTCTATGTATATTTTGAGTGTTCCACGCCTACGTGGGGGTACTAACGAACCTGAAGACATATTACTTTTAATAGCAAGAATTATTAGTCCAAAAATTGGATTTAATATTGCTCATTACACTTCAATTAATCATTACTTATACTCTAACACTGATGTATACATCACAGAGAAACTGTATTTAGTATTAATAATGGCTAATTATTAATTCGATCAGGAATGGAATTTTCTATTAATATTATTAAGCGTAAAACACGCAGATTTACATTAAATATTTAAAAACTCATCTGTGACCTGTAAGGTATATAACTTATGCATTTCGCTTAAAATACAATTCCACGTGTCCACTTATGTGACTTTCTGTAACAACTCCTGCACAAATTGGAGAAATAGAGAGTTCAATTTAGGTTATATCAAAATGTGTATTCTTACTTGCTTGTAGTTCTATTATAATGAAATAACTAGTGCAGCATAACACAACTGTATTCTGTAAATGTTTGATGTAATCTAATACTTTACCCATGCACATTACCTTTTTATGGGCCGTGGGAATTACACTTCCCACTCGGACCTTTTTGAAAATACTGAAAATAAAAATTAAAAAACAATCGTTTACGTACACTCTATCCATAAACTCTTATTAAATATACAATTGCAATGATGTCACATTCATAAATTAAACCGGCCGATGAAGAGGGGAAGTGGGGTTTTGTGTAACTATGATCTATGATATCTACGAGGGTTGTTTAATAAAGAATGATCATAATTCTTGTACGGTCATTCTTTTTCTCATTAAAATTTAACCTTATTACATTTTGTTAGTTTAATGTAAAAGAAACAACCCCTAGTAGTTTCACTGTTGGTACTCCTGGTTCCCACCTGTGAGAACCAGGCACGTTCGAACATGTTCAGTATCGCCTACCGCTCCAATGGATGTTACCCTGGAGGAACAATATGTGGCTTTGAAATTCTGCCTTAGTCTTAATACACATTCAGTTGAGGACTATGGAGGGTCTGTTCCTCCCTACAGCAAAACACGAAGCTGGTTTAAAATGTTTAAAGAGGGGAGTCTACTGGCTGAGTCTCCGAGAAGACGCTGAGAGATGGTGCC
Source organism: Mantis religiosa (assembly GCA_030765055.1). Classification (NCBI taxonomy): domain Eukaryota; kingdom Metazoa; phylum Arthropoda; class Insecta; order Mantodea; family Mantidae; genus Mantis; species Mantis religiosa. The sequence continues at coordinate 321,070,245 of CM060950.1, forward strand.
GTCAATGTCACGTGTGCGTGGCGTGTCGCGGTCCCCAGACTAGGAACCGGGGTGGCATGCAGCAATACAACGTCAGAGCGCCATTCGAAAGGACCTGAAAGGACCAACAAGTACCTTATGGTGGTCGTGGACTACTTCACCGAGTGGCCGGAGGTGTATGCCATCCCGAACCAGGAGGTGAAGAATATCACAGACTGCCTCGTGGAGCACGTGTTCTGCCGACATGGGGTGACAATTTGTGGAGCTCCACAGCGACCAGCGCACCAATTGTGAGTTCAACCTGATGAATGAGGTACTGGAAAGACTTGGGATGAACAAGACCCGCGCAACACCTCTACATGCCCAGTCGGATGGCATGGTCGAAAAGTACATCAATACCTTAGAAGAACAACTGAGAAAGGTCATGGCCAGTTGTCAACGAAACTGGTACGTCAAGGTTCCACTGTTCTTGCTGGCCTACCGTTCTTCTACAGACGACATCACGGGGATGACGACAACCAGCTTAAGGTTCGGCCGAGAGATGCACCTCCCCTGTGATCTGGCTTTTGGGAACCCCCGGACGAAAAACGGCTAGCAACCGAGTATGCGGAAAACCTGTTGGACCGTCTCCACGACATGCATGAAATGGCTCGTCAGAACATCAAGATAGCGAGCTACCGAATGAAGATCCGATACGACAGACAAGCCAACAGACAAGGGTTCCAGCAGGGTGACCTAGTCTGGTTGTACCGCCCTACCCGGACAAAGCGACGCTGCCCGAAACTTCAACCGCCATTTCAAGGACCGTACCGGGTGGTAAAGAGGATTAATGACGTGGTCTACCGCAATCCAGAAGGAACCCCGAGGGAAAATGTTGGTGGTACACCTAGATCGTCTGGCCCGCTACGATGATGCTGTTCGGGACGACCAGCCTTAAGGAGGGAGCAGTGTTGCGAAGTCGTTATCTACGATAGCGCGGCTAGTCTACACAAAGAGCCAGCTGATAAAGATAAACGGATAGTTTATCGCGAAAATCAATGGCTTACCGGCCCAGATAGTGTTTCACTGTTTGGAGGGTTCTAGTGATATCTCGACTCACAGAGAATAGTAGTTTTTCTTATTCGTTCCAGAAACCTCTCGGATTTATGAATGAGATATATAAGAGATTGTGACACGCCAGCAGAGAGGGAAGGTAAAAACGTGTAACAAGAGTGTTGTAAAACACTGAGTAAGATGTAAAAACTGTGAAGAGTTTTAACGAGAGCTGATGTTGTAATCAGAACTTTTGTTATTGTCATCGAACTTGGCGCTGTAGGTGGTGATATTTGATGTAATTCTGTTCAGGGTGTTTCTACGAAAATAAAGAACATTAGAATTTCGACAAATTGGAATTTTAATTCTACGAATCCACTTAGTCTTAGTGTGTATATTTGTGCATGTGTGTGCCCAATGCTCAGGAGTTGACAACCAAGTCATTCTCCTTCTAGCCCCCCAGTATTTGGTGACGACATGGCACATCTTTTAAGCTTGTCATGATTCTAGAAGTTCCATATTCATAATTTCTTCTCTGGTACATTGTAAGCAGTATGGTAAGTTTGAAAGTGCAATCCTATAAAGATGGTTAGTCAGATAATCACAATCCGCTATGAGATAAAGATGGTAATTGCTAATTTTCTTGGTAGCTTTGAAATTCACATAACTTTCTCTACTCATGTATAAACTATATTTAACAACTCTTACCATCATACCTACTTAATGTTTGTCGAGATGAACGTTTGAATAATTCATCTCATTGCCAATTCTACTGCAGGTGCACGCGAATTTGGTTCTTTCAAAGGGAAATAGCCCAGGTGGTCAAGTGTCGTAGATTTAGGCCATGTGAAAGAACCTCAAGCCTGATAAAGAGGTCGCGTGCAAAATTAAGGAGTTATTCAGGGCCAGCGTGCAATGGGCCGCTGAGAACGACGTAAGTTAAAATGGCCCCATAAAAGCACAATATTAATTTTCTTAATTAATGCTGACATATTTTTAAATGTAATTACGATTAAAGGAAACGTTTCCTTTTTATATCACTGTGAAAAACACAAACTGTATAAGCAATACGCCAGCTATTACTTTCCCGAGAATGAGGGTTTAAAACTGCTTGAAGACGATTTTTTTATGCCAAATACTTAGCATGGCTTCCGTAGAATGGGAAATATATCAGTGGCAAATTTTCGTTTATGCTGGGCTCGTGAAATAACCTCAAGCTTGAGAACGCTTTTGATCAAAATTAAGAAGACTTCTACGCCCAATATATAATGGCCTGCTGAGAATTACTTAACTTACATTGAACCTATAAATAAAATTTCCATATTAATTTCAAAAATGAATGCTCATGAACTTGTATTCATATGATTCCGTATACAGCTGAGTCATTTCATTTATGGCTGTTCTAGAGAGCAAGGTGTATTGTATAAGATAAGAAAAGGCTATTTTATATGCCTCTCCATTAATATTTCTGTCTCTGTCTTTGTGTGCGTCTCTCTGTCCCTGTCTCAGCCTCTGAATGGAGCAGCAGTTCCACTGATATAGTATAAGTAAGACGAAAGTGACCACAAGCCCTCGTGGCCTAATGGATAAGGCGTCGGACTCCTAATCCGAAGATTGCGGGTTCGAATCCCGCCGGGGGTTATTTTTTGGCTTCGTTTTGGTATTCTCGAAACCGCGCATTATGAATAATTAATATTAATACTCTTTTATGAAGATAATTCCGTATTAAGGGTTTTTATATAAAATTACGAGACACATAAACTCTATAAGCAACACGCCAGCTCTCAGTCGCGATGTCACTGGTTCAAACCGGTGTCAATACCTAACATTTTTTATCCGTTAAAAATTTTTAGCATGGTGCTGTTAAATAGGAAATATACCAAGTGGTCAGGTTTCGTAGATTTATGGTTTGTATTAGCACATAAAGTTTGATATATGGGCTTCTCATCAACATTAAGTTAAGATATCTCACGCATTATATGCAATGGGCTACTGAGAACTACAGAAGTTAAGTGTCTCCAAAATTAATAACTCATTACTAACTTCAACCAGTAATACCAACACGATTTTATAAATATGGATGCCTATGCACCGACTACTTTAATTTATAGCTGTTCCTTACAGCAAACGAACTGTGGGACAGGAACAACGACTAAATAACTTTATGTTCTCTCTCTCTCCCTCTCTCTCTCCCTCTCTCTCTGTCTCTCTCAACCTGTCCCTCCATTTGCGTGCCGCAATTGTTCTACTGATGTATTGTAACACTATAGTGTATAATAGCACTCAAGACCTAATGAATAAGGTATCAGACTCCTAATTTGGTGATTGTGGTGTAGAGTCCTGCCGGATTATATTTTCTGCCTTCTTTTTGGTAATCTCGAAACCGCTCGCTCAAAACATTAAATGCCCCTACATAGATAATTACGGATATAAGAGAGTTTTACATATGTAACTGCCAAACTCAGCTTCTAGATGTGTGGCATGTATAAAGAAAACAACTATTAGATTCTTATGCTCTTCCTAATGGAGTGTTTGTCTGTCGTCTCTTTGCTTATATCTAATCTGGTGTTGTGTAAGTAACATGCTGGCCTCTGTTTCCTGAAATCCGATTTCACAGGCGGCGGAGGACCACGGGTTATATTGGGAGCAAATATCTTTAATACAGTTTGATTCATGTGAATTGGCAGTCCAATACACCTAGAAGGAGTGGAGAGTATTGTGATAGGGGGAAGATGTTAGCACTTTGATCTCCTGAATGCTGAGATCTGCTTGCACACTTACCTTGAGGCTGGTTTCATGTATTAAGTGCTATTAGACCCTTCAATATATTTTAGGCATCTTAAATGGCCGCTTCATTTCTTATTGGTTTCTGTGTTTCAAATTGGGCTTCATCCTCCCCACTTGAAGGATCTGTAGTACCATGCCGTTCTCTCCCAAGTAAATTACTAAGTGAAGTAACGTTTCCTCCCCTAACAACAGAAGATGCGGGTCGTCCAATGTTGTACGCGTATTTCGAGATCTACCACTCCATCTGGAACAAACTGCACAGCTGGTCAACCTTTGATGGCTTCGAAATTTCGTTCTCCTTATATGGCTAAGAAATGATTATGATGATGATGATTATAGTACTAACAATATATTCTTATTTCCGGAAATGATAAGTGTTTGGAAACTCAAATCAATAGCAAAGAAAATTCCAGAAATTGGTTCGTTCGGCGCGTGCGGACACGCACACACACGCTGAGTATTTAACAGAAAATGTATATCTGAACAAAATCTATTTTATTTGTGTAATAATATTTTGTGTATCTCATACTTCCAAACAGTCAGACTAATGACTTTATGTATGGAATAGTCCCAATGTATATAGAATTTAAACAAAGAGGCGTGGAATACACATAACACAAAACTTTACCGGATTTATTCATGTCTCCCAAACAGTACAGATAAGGGTCTACAATATTCCTACTTAGCTACTGTTTAGACAAAGTTATATAAAAGTTACTAAAACACGTACATTACAGGAAAATAAAGGAATATTGCTGATAGCATGTGTGAACACCTAAACACCAAATTACCGCGCCGAATTTGGTAATGGTAATGTCAGGTCCGTGTTCTAGAAATCGAGAAGATCCCGTAAGAACACATCCTAGCGTATGCGGGAAAACAGATTTATGTGACCAATTACAAAAATCTGGCACAATCGTTGAATACTGGAATTGCTGTTTTAAGGTCCAGCATCTTCCAAGGATATGACAAGTTTCTCCTAAACCAAGCTTCCTTCCACAGAGAAGAGTTTCCTGCATTAAATTTATGTAAATTAATTATCAACACCAAACATGGAACAACTAAACACTGTGTGTTTCTGTGATAGGATTATTAAAACAGTTAAGTGAAAAGTCTGAAAACCAAAGTGCTATTTTAATATAGTTTGGCGTTTTTCAATATAAAAACTAGGAATTTTCTTTCAGTTAGGTAGTACTGTTGCGTGTTATAATACATGGTAGAGGAAGTAGTGTACTGCACCCATGAATCTTGATACAGGGTTGTCACCGATAATATATATTTTGAGTCCCCTCAATATTTTTTTAAAGTCATGTGTGTGAGTGTGTGTGTGGGTGTGTTTGAGTGTGCGTATGTGTGTGTGAGTGTGTGTGTGTGTGTGTGTGTGCGTGTGTGTGTGTGTGTGTGTGTGTGTGTGTTTGATGTAGTTCAGGTGATATCGTTTAAGAAACAACTAAGTGTGTAAAAAGTCTCGTGTCCTAATGGATAAGGTATCGGACTCCTAATCCAGGGTTCGATTCCTGTCGATGGTCATTTTCTGCCTGCTGTTTGGTAATCTCTATAGCGCTCATGCTCTTCAATTAAAACTAATACACTTGTATAAATATAATTACGTCCATAGGAAACCTTTTCTTTGTATATCACTATAAAACACCCAAACTGTATAACTGACATGCCACCGAGGCATGAGGTATCCCGAGGCTGGGGGTTTCAAACCCGGTTGAAGACTATGCCTTTTGGTCTCAAATTCCTTGGCATGGTGTCTTTTGAATTGCAAATATACCAGGTCGTCAAGTGTCGTTTATTTAGAGCCCATAAAGTCACATTAAACTTGAAAAGGGCGCTTTTGATTAATATTAAGGAGCCTTGCACGCCGTATATAAAGTGGGCCGCTGAAAATCACTTAAATTATATTGAAACCATAAATAAAAACTCAACATTAATTTCAAAAATGGATGCTCATAAACTTGTATAGGTATAATTCCGTATACAGCTGAGTCCTTTAATGTTTGGCTGTTCCACACTGTACAGAGTATTGTATAAGAAAAGGTTATTTATTTTATAAGCTCTCTCTCTCCCTCTGTCTCGCTCTCTCTTTCTCTAGCTCAACCTCCGACGGGAGTGGAGCGTCATTTCTACTGATATAGCGTAAGGAGCACAAAAGTGAACGCAACCCCTCTTGGCCTAATTGGATAGGGCATCGGACTCCGAAGTAGTTGATTGAGGGTTCGAGTCCCTCCAGGGGCTATTTTTTTACTTTGTTTTCGTTATCTCGAAACCGCGCATTATCAATAATCAATATTAATACACCTTTATAAAGACAATCAAATATAAAGAATTTTTATATAAAATTGTAAGACACACAAACTGTGTAAGTAACATGCCGGTTCTGAGTCCCGATATCCTTGGTTCTAATGCGTCACAGTACCTAACATTTTTTTCCATTTAAATATCTTGAGCATGGTGTCCGTGAAATAGGGAATACACCAAGTGGTCAGGTGTCGTTGTTTAGGGCTCATAAAAGTACATCAAGCTCGACATAGGCGCATCTCATTATCATTAAGACACATTTTACTCATAATACGCAATGAGCTGCTGAGAGCTACAGAGGTTAAGTGCCTCCATATATCAAAACTCATTTATTTCAACAAGAATTGCTAACACGCTTTTATAAATATAATTCCGTATATAACTGAGAATTTTAATTTATAACTGTTCAACATAGCTAACGATCTATGGTACAAGAAATGACAAGGCTGAGCTATTGCCATGCCCTCACTCCCTCTTCCTCCTTACCCTCTCTCTCGGTCTCTCTACCTGACCCTGTATCTGTGTGCAGCAGTTGATCTATTGATGTGTAACACGATCGTGTGTGGTAGCCCCCGTGCCCTAACGGATATGGTATCGTACTCCTAATCTTTGGATAGTGGTTTAGTGTCCTGCCGGGGTTAAATTTCTGCCTTATTTTTGGTAGTTTTGAAACCGCTCACTGTCAACAGTTAATACTGTCGTGAACACATTATTTACGAAAGCGCATGTGGGAGCGATTAATGGGCGGATGATGCCGGGCGGAGATAAACAACTTGTCTAAGGAGATAAATATAGTGCGAAGATGAAAGTTATTCCAAAAAATAAAGAGATAAACGGAATATCCTAGTGACATCCTGATTGTCTTACAGAACATTCGATTTCTTGTTTGTTCCAGAGATATCCAGTAACATGACTCGTAGTATATTTAGGGAAGCTGCGACCCGCCAGTGGGACAGTTGTAAGAACAACAGTAAACAGGGATTGTAACAAGAGTTGTTGTAAACAGTGGAAGTTGAGTAGGCTCTTAGTTGTGGTCAGTGGCCTTGGTAGATTGTAATAGTGTATGTGACGTAATCCTGCTTTTGTATGTGTATATCTACTGAAATAAAACATTTTGAACTTCTGCAACTTGGAATTTTAATTCTATGAACCCACAAAGTCACAATTGGTGTCAGGAGGTGGATAATTCAAAGATGGACATACAATTGGAACAGATTTTATTGAAGATAACCGAATTGACCACCTAAAAGAAGGATGTGAACGAAGCCCTCGTCGGCAAATTTGAGGTGCAGTTTGCCGGCGTACATCACGTAGTTGGGCGAGCGCGTCGAGGACTTTACGAGCCGTGTTAACGACATGGAGGAAAAAGGCCGACAGCAACATCAAGTCACTGGACGTCTTGGTAGAGAACATCGTCGGCAGGAGGATGAAGGACTTGAAGGCCAACGCGCTGGGTCGCTACACATCTGCGCGCGTCACACCTCCTAAATACGACGGCGCAACAACTTTGGAAATCTTCCACCGCCTGTTGGACTCAGTGTCCAAAAGAACAAGTGGTCACCGGAAGAAAAGGCGATACAGGGACGGGCCGTAGAACTGCTAAACGCGGCCCTGGCAGCGGCTGCGCCCAAGGACATCTGGGAAGCCCTGGAAACCACCGCCTAGTCAAAGGTTACCGAAGCCAGGTGAAATCAGGGTCACAACAACCAGGGAAGGTGCTGCAGGATTTCACCCTGACAAATGAGCAACGGGCCAGCAAAGCCTTAATCGACCTCCCACCCGAGTTGGTACCTCGAGAGGCTGCCTACTCATTCGTGGACGGGTTACAAGACACCCAGATACGACAGTGCCTAATGCTCGGCGACCACATCCACGAGGCACTAACGGTAGCATCGAGGAGGGACGCGGCCAAGGTGACGGCTACCCCGAAGACGCAAACAAGGAGTATCCACCAAATTGGAGACCGAAGACCAGTCGAGGGACGCCGGCACAATTCTAGTGGGCTGTGTTAAGATTGTTGAAAGGCGGGACACCTAGAGAGAGACTGCCCACACAAGGTAGAGCAGCCGGAAGAACGAGTAAGGGCCGGCGTGGCGAGGGGCACGTCGGCACCACCATCACCATCACCTCGAGAGACATTGCGCGCCGTCAGCCGACGGATGGATGACAGCCTCATTACGGACGGTTGGGTGAGAGGATGGCCGTGCCGCGTGCTCGTCGAGACATGGGCTGTCGTGACGTACATCGGTCCGGACATAGCCCGCCTCGATAGCGTAGATGGTAGCGTGTATGCCTCACGTTCAAGAAGTCCCGAGTTCGACTCTCGGTCAGAGTGAGTTACCTGGACAAGTTTTTTCCGGGGTTTTCCCTTATCCTTAAATACAAATATCAGGTAGCTCTAAGCTCCAAGGACCCCGGACTCATTTGAGCATCATTTCATAAATTTCATTCATCGTCCGATAAGACTTAACGTTGGAGGACGTAAATTACAAAAAAAGACCTGACATGGCCAAGGGTTTGCCGACGAGGTAGCCGTGTCGACCATACTAGCTTTAGACGGAATCGTCCGACACCTTGGATGTGGTGATGGATTCTTTGCTAAAGTTTACCTAGGATCAGAGTGCCGTGCGTCAATAGGTGTTCGTCGCGAAAATATCTTATCTGGTAATATTGGGACTGCCCTCTGGAGCCACGTGAAGACTGTCAACGTCGGCAGGAAAGTCCGGCAGCTTAATGGAGAAGTGACACTTCAACAACCTTGATGAGCGCCTGGGAATTTGCAGGCCGTGTAAGATCGGGCACGTCTCCGGACGGAGTTGAGAGAAGCCATTAATATTCCGGCGTACTAGCCAGCATAGCTAGTAGAAGGAGTGCTAGATCATCAGGTGGCCCCACCGAGGTCATACCGGTAGCCTTCCCATTTTGGGGTTGGCACGCGTAAGTGGCGTATCCACTTCCATCCCGTCTTGGGTGCACAGAACCAGATGGGGGGGCTTGTTAGTCTCTAGGTCTGGTCCTATGGAAAGCTCCGCAGGGGCGCCAGGTGCCCTTCTGGAACAGCTCGGTAGCTCCCTGGTCGAAGGAGGACCCGGTCCCGGGACTTATGTGTCCTGGACCAATGGGAGTAGAACCACTGGCATTAGCTGTTGTCCTGATGGGGACGTGGTTATGCCCGCGAGGAGCGAGGTGGTGGTGATGAGATGAGTGACTTATGACGCCTGCCGGCTACACCTGGACGTCATCATCATCATCGGTAAGACATTTGAAGACCACCTCGAAAACCTGCGCAGGGCAGAGACTACAGGTAACCAGCTTGAAGCTGAACGCGAAGAAGTGCCAGCTCTTCTGCAAGGAAGTCAACTATTTGGGCCACATATTCTCACCAACCGCAGTAGGCACAGAGCCGGAGAAGACACAGGCCGTGGGAGATTGGCGTCGGCCGAAAGATATGAGAGAATTGCACAGCATCCAGGTGCTATGCAGTTACTACCACCGTTTTATCAAGGGGTTGTTTAACATCGCCAGCAATGCAGACGCCATATACGGGAGACCTTGCCGAGAATTGTGCGGCCAGTGCATAAGAGTGGATGAGAAGTAGCGTACGCCTGGGATAGTGAAGGCCTGGGGAGGGTGCAGCTTTCGGACGCAAACTTGGTGCCACGCTTGAGAGAAATGGAGGCAGGGACAAAACCAACCTGGGAGGACATCGCACAAAGGTGCGCCACATACAAGTCGTGCTGTTCCCAATGGGACTCACTGAAGGCAAGAGACGGCGTGCCGTTCCAGGTATCGGAAACGAGAGAAAACATTTGGTACTTCCCTGAAGTAAGTTCCCGCAGGGCTTGGAGGCAATGCACGCAGGTTCTTCAGGAGGACACCTGGGAGCACCCGGACCATCGACAAACCTCCGAGTACGCTAATACTGGCTGAGGCTCCAAGCAGACCCTGAGAGATGGTGTCGTCTTTTCACGTGAGCTCGGTGACTCGCGCTACCTCAGACTAGGAGACGCGCTCGCATGCAGCAGGACAACGTCGGAGCGCCCTTCAAAAGGACCACCGTCGATATTGCTTGAGGTTCTCCAGTGTCCGACGGATGCAACATGTACCTGATAGTGGTCGTGTACTAGTTCACCAAGTGGACGGAGGTGTATGCCATCCCGAATCAGGAGGCAAAGACTGCCTCGTGGAACAAGTGTTCTGCCGATTTGGAGTGCCGATTTGGAGTGACGATTTGGAGTGCTTGGATCGTCTTGCCCGCGACGATGGTGCTGTTCGGAACGACCAGCCTTGAGGAGGGATCAGTGTAGCGACCATAATATTTACGAAAGTGCGCGCGGGAGCGCTAAGCAGATAAACATAGCGCGGAGATATAATGCATGCCAAACAAATAAAGAGATAAACGGTATATTCTAATGACATCCCAATTGTTTTACAGAGCATTCTATTTCTCGTTTGTTCTGCGACTTGCCAGGTGACAATTGTAAAGACAAACGTGAACAGGAATTTTAACAAGAGTTGTAGTAAACAGTGGAAGTTGCGTATCTCTTTGTTTTGGTGAATGACCTTGGTAGATTATGATAGTGTATGTGACGTCATCCTGCTACTGTAAGTATATTTCTACGGAAATAAAGACGTTTTTGAATTTCTGCAACTTGGACTTTTAATTATACAAAACCACAAAGTCACAATACTAATACATACATAATTACAGACATAAGAGATATATAACTTCCAAACTCAGCTGCTGCAGAGGTGGTATGCATAAAGAAAAGAACTATAATGATTATGTTGTGTCTATCGGAGTATTTTTCTACCCTCTGTTTGTCTGTTTCTGATCTGGTTCTGTGTAAGTTACATGATGGCCTCTGGTTTCTGAAGTCGCGATTACAAACCCGGCGGAGGAACATGGAGTTTATTGGGTGTAAAATAACTTTAATACGTGATTTCTTTTCGGAAGATCTGCCAGGTAATTGCTAATTCGCTGTCCAAACCTTCAACGAGGCACTCTGTCGTCATCTTCAGGGAACTGGATGTGAGCTTGCCGTATCCAGGATTTATAACTATACAGAAGGACTTAGACAACGCATGGCTCGCTGCTTACATCAAGATCCTGAATGGCGGTGACAGAGTGCGCCGTCGAAATCTCGGACAGCGATTTAGCACTTACCTGGCTGTACTACCGAGAAGAAGTCATTCATAATCAACGCAGAGAGAGCTTCAAGTCTCTGATCATTAATACAGTTTGATTCCTATGAGATCGTAGTCTGATGGGCCTTGGAACATAGAGAGTACTTTGATGGGGGGGAGGTGTTAGCTCTGTTATCTTACTGCATCCTGAGATCTGCATGTACCCTTATCTTGAGGCTGGTGTCTTGTTTTAAGTGGCCGCCTCATATCTTATTTGTTCCTCTATTTCTAAATGGGCTGCATCCTCCGCTCTTGAAAACTCTGTAGAAACATAATTTCCGTCTTCTCCCAAGTGAATTAATATTTGCTGCTATCTTTCTTTCTAGAGGTATTCTGCTTTAATTTTCTTAATGAGGCTGCATCATTGTTGCCAATCCTGTGATGGAAGCTGGCAAATTTATCTTCAGCAAGCTGAATTATGTGCGCAATTTTGAAGGTAACATTTTTGTCTGCCACCGAATATATTTTCGGCAGCAAAAATAAGTTCTATGGGGATCAGTTCAGAACGATAAGGAGGTAGACGTAAGATATTATGATTGCATTGGTGGAGAAGACTATTTTGTGGGTGCTTTAAAGGAGTAATTAAACTGTAGATATGGAGATTGAGAACGCTAGAAGAGTCAACTCTTGGACCTTTTCTGTTGGAAGGTTATGCTTAGTCTAGTCTGTCAGTATATATCTTCTGGATATTCTAACTTAGCATACATCTTCCCTAAAATTGGTCTTTTCTCAGTTTGTATTATTATTCACTGATCTTCCGACGAACTGTTGTTTCTTTGAAGCTGTTTATGGAGACCTTCTGCGCGTTATCTTGTGGGGCATGGAAAAAGAAATAAACTTGCAACGATGCCACATTCATAAATTAAACCGGCCCATGAATGGGAGAAGTAGGGTTTTGTGTAACTAAGATATCTACGAGGGCTGTTCAATAAAGAATGATCATAATTTTTTACGGTCATAAATTTTCGTACTGAAATTCAATCTTATTAAATTCTGTTAGCTTAATGTGAAACAAACAACCCGTAGTAGTTCATTGTTGGTACTCCTGTTTCCCACCTATGAGAACCAGGCAAATTCAGACATGTTCAGTGTCAACTACCGCTAAAATGGAGGTTACACGCGAGGAACATTGTGCGGTTTTGAAATCCTGTCTTCGTCTTCACAGGCCTTCCTTTGAGAACTTTGGAGAGTCTGTTCTTCCCTACAGCTCAGCTCGGAGGTGGTTTAAAATGTTTAAAGAAGGAAGACAATCAATTTCAAAGTAAGGTTAATCGGGTGCTCTAGTTTCTGCTCCTACGAAAGAGAACATGAACACTGCGCTGCCATTGTGAGGGAGTATCGACGAATTACCTTAATATCACTTTCTGAAATGCTGAACATTTCAGTGGGTGCCACCCGCACGTTGGTCACATGAGAAGTGTTTGTGCGCGATGGGTTTCAAGACTGCTGATTCCTAAAAGAAGGACATTCGCATGCAGGTCTGCGTCAGTTAATGTTGATGTTAGAGGAAGATCCGGAGTATATATCAAATGGAATCTCTGCTGATGAAACTTGGTTACATCATTGTGATCGTGAGAGCAAAGCTAAGTGTAGAAATATTCTTTTTCACCAACCCCGCAAAAAGCAAAATTGTTGCTTCTGCTGGGGAAGTTATAGCCATCTCATTCTTTGATATTCATGGAATGCAGCGTGTTGTACCTGCACACACATCAGTAACTGGACAATGCGACAGGAATGTCCTGAAAACATTTCAGGTACATATCAGGGGCAAAATACAACATTTCCATGAGGCAAGCTGGTTGATGCACCACGACAGTGTGCGGCCGCATTTTGCCAATGCTGTTGCTGAATATCTTACAAAATCAATGTGAATTCCCTCCCTCACCCTCCATATAGTCCGGATTTAACCCTATGGGACTTTTCTATTCCCTAACTTGAAGAGACGCCTTAGTGGGAGGCATTATCCATCATCAGAAGCAGTCGTGAAGGCTGCGGAATCTTTTTTGAAGTATCTCTAAAAAAATCCAGCAATTGTTTGAAGGCTGGCAGAAACTCTGGGACATGTGCAACGCATTCCGGGGAGACCAGTTTGAGAAGGACCATCAGAATTATGAGGATGATTAAAGGTACGTTGTAAAAAATTGTGATCGTTCTTATTTAACAGCCCTTGTATAGGGAGAGATATGGAGATTGCAGCGACCGGTCGATAGGTCTTAGCTCGGAAAGGGTGGTTACACCGTGGGTTTATTTAGCATGTTACCTATCTGTATAATTCTACCAGTTCTAAAAATGTATTCCTGAATGAAGGTTACCTATGAAGGCATTCTTAGGGCATTTAAGGTACATTTTACCTTTATCATAAAAATATCTTAAACTTGTGGTATTTTAACGAAGGTTTTTAGTCATTGAGAACAAAATTTGTTGCAAACATTTTCATTAAAGTGTATTTTGGTGTGGGGAATCCTTAGAGAATGTTCACATCGCATCTTTGGAAGATGTTACTCTGAAATACGAAATTTCGTGTTTAACCGATTTTTGTTTTGAGTTACACTGATCACACACCTACGTTGTTTCCAAAGCTGTGTTTTGTTTTATTTGATGTATCTTTCACGGTGTCGAAATTTGGGTAGAATGAAATACCTTCCTCTACTTATTATGCATGATAAAGTGGAACATGTACTTTTGTAATCACTACGACCTACTACCCGAGAAAGTGACCAGACGCAATGACCGTGAATGTCAGAGTGCTGCATTTGCTTGTTTTCCCTTTAATGGACCAGTGGAATTCTAGATGTTTGTTATACGGTTAGTGGTGAAGTAATTAGTGCAGTTCCCTTGTTCAATAACTTCTGTAAGTATACGTAGAGCAGAAGGGCAATAATCTTCTGGAGATGGAAGCTTTTCCAAGGCGGCGATTTCCTCAAGTGGCAAAGGCCTAATTCAAATATTGCATTAAAAGATGCTATCCATTCCTAAAGCAAATATCAAGCTATGCACTTGTTGTTCCAATTTGAAATCGTTGGTAACTTTACTTTTATTGACAACTAAATGGATATCAGAAACTGTATCTAAAGGTTTGTTCAGCTTTATAGGAAGCCAGGCTTACAGCTACACTTTAAATGGCTATACCATGACACGCGTTTAGAGGATGTAGGTGCGTCTGTAAAAGGTAAATAACACTGAAGTACTACTCGACAAAGCGAACAGACGTATCGGAAACAATGCGATATTGACGTCATTCAGAGGTGTCAGTTGCAGATGCAACATTTGCAGTATTCATTGCCAGGTGCGAGGGTCTAAATCCTTACGACATAAATCAATATAAGTGGTAGCCAGAAACAAGTGAATATCGTCAGGAATTAGAAGGGATACCAAAGTGTTGAGCAAGTGTAAAATAACTAATATTTCCGAAATTCTTTATGGCATAAATCAATATAAGTGGTAGCCAGAAACAAGTGAATATCGGCAGGAACATTAAAGAATACCAAATTTGAGCAAGTGGGCAATAACTGCTATTTCCCAAATTCCTTACGTCAGAAACAAAGATAAGTGGTAACCTGAAACAAGTGAATATCGACAGGCCTTCCAAAGGATATCAAAGTATTGAGCAAGTAGTCAATAACTGCTATTTCCGTAATTCTGTACGGCATAAATCGATATATGTGGTAGCCAGGAACGAGTGAATATGGGCCTACCTCGGTAGCGTGGTGGTAGCATGTTCGCCTCACGTTCAAGAGGTCCCGAGTTCGAATCTCGCTCACGGTGAGTTACCTCGATAAGATCCTTTCCGGGATTTTCCCTTATCCTTAAAGAAGAATGTCGCGTAACTTAAGCTCTCTGGACCCCGGGCTCATTTGAGCATCATTTTTCCCATTTCATTCATCGTCCGATATGACCTGACGTTGGAGTGAATATGGACCGGAATTACACTGAATTCCAAAGTGCTGAGAAGTTGGGAAATAACAGCTAATTCCGAAATACTTTATGCCATAAATATATATATATATATATATATATATATATATATATATATATATATAATTGGTAGCCGGAAACAAGTGAATAACGGCAGGAATTACAGGGAATAACACAGTGTTGAGCAAGTAGGCAATAACGGCTATTTCCGAAATTCTTTACGAGATAAATCAAAACAAGTGGTAGACAGAAACAAGCGAATATCGACAAAATATCCAAAGGATACCAAAGTATTGAGCGAGTTGGCAATATCTGCTATTTCAGTAATTCTGTACAGCATAAATCAATATAAATGGTAGCCACAAATAAGTGAATATTTTGACTTTGTGGGTTCGTGAAACTAAAAGTCAAATTGCACAGACACAAAATGTTCTTTATTTCCACCGAGTTACAGTTGGAACACTTGCCGATTACACAGAATTACGTAGCGCACTCAATTAAAATGAATCAGCTCGTCAGTCACCGTTCCACTCTGTACTCGCAGTTACGTACACTCCTCCGATGCACGTACACAGTCTGCCAGTCCGTTTTCTCACTGGGCGCTCCTCACGGCTGCCCAACAAGAACTGAAATGACTCGCCAACTACAGGCGTTATATAGGGAAGATCGCAGTTTCTGCAAACTTCAGGCGCAACACAGTTATCTCGACGTTTTGGAGACATCTGGTGGGAGGGGAAAGCGACGGTGCAGGGCTCCCGCCGTTTCCCTAATCATCCCTCCAGTTAGTGAAACGAGACAAATAAGTAGGCGTGCCCTCAATGCTTCCTTTCTGGCTCTACTGCCGGCCGGTTCTATAGGGAGTTCCGACGTTCGGGTGACACAGCCCCCTTCTCAAAGCTGGTCGTCCCGAACAGCAACATCGTAGCGTGCCAAGCAATCCAGGTGCACCACCAACATTTTCCCTCGGGGACCATCCTGGATGTAATAGACCACGTCGCTAATCCTATTCACCACCCGGTACGGTCCGTGCCATTGCTGCTGGAGTTTCTGGCAGCGTCCATTGGTCCAGGTAGGACGGTACAACCAGACCAGGTCACCTTGCTGGAAACCTTGGCTGTTGGCTTGCCTGTCACACCTGGCCTTCATGCGGTCGTTCGCCATCTGGATGATCTGCCGAGCCATCTCGTGCATGTGGGGGAAATGGTCCACCAAGTTCTCCACATACACGGTTTACTTTTATACAAAAGCGTTATTTTCAGAGAAGTCTAAGCTCTAAGGCGCCTGTATTCTTTTGCACTTCATTTGTTTCACATTACGATATGCCGTAAATTCAGCGGTTTCATTTTATCCATAATCGTTGTTGTCAGAGAAGTCTAAGCTCGAAGGAGCCTGTATTCTTTTGCACTTCATTTCTTTCACCATGCGATATGCCATAAATTTAAAACTTTCCTATTATCCGAAAGTTTTGTTGACAGAAAGGTCTAAGCTCCAAGGAACCTGCATTCTTTTGACTTTCATTTGTTTCACTATGCAATATGCCGTAAATATAGAGGTTTCTTTTATCCAAAAGCGTTGCTCTCAGAAAAGTCTAAGCTCTAAGGAGCCTGCATTCTTTTGACTTTCATTTGTTTCACTATGCAATATGCCGTAAATATAGAGGTTACTTTTATCAAAAGGCGTTGTTGTCAGAGAAGTCTAAGCTGTAAGGAGCCGGTATTCTTTTGCACTTCATTTGTTTCACTATGCGATAAGCCGTAAATTTAGAGGTTTCCCATTATCCAAAGCGTTGTTGACAGAAAAGTCTAAGCTCTAAGGAGCGAGTATTCTTTTGCACTTCATTTGTTTCACTATCCAATATGTCGTAAATTTTAAGGTTACCTTTTATCCAAAAGCGATGTTGTCAGAAAGTTTAAGCTCTAAGGAACCTGCATTCTTTTGACATTCATTTGTTCCACAGTGCGATATGCTGTATATATATATATATATATATATATATATATATATATATATATATATATATATATATATAGGTTTCTTTTATCCAAAAGCGTTGTTGTCAGAGAAGTCTATGCTCTAAGGAGCCTCTATTCTTTTGAACTTCATTTGTTTCACTATGTAACGTGTCGTAAATTTTGAGGTTTCCTTTAATCCAAAAGCGATGTTGTCAGAGAAGTTTAAGCTCTAAGGAGCCAGTATACTTTTGCACTTCATTTGTTTCACTATGCGACATGCTGTAAATTTAGAGGTTTCTCTTATCCAAAAGCGTTGTTCGCAGAGAAGTCTAAGATATATCGAGCCTGCATTCTTTTGACTTTCATTTGATCCACAGTGCGATATGCTGTAAATTTAGAGGTTTACTTTTATCCAAAAGCGTTGTTGTCAGAGTAGTGTAAGCTCTAAGGATCCTGCATTCTTTTGACTTTCATTTGTTCCACAATGCGTAATGCTGTAAATTTAGAGGTTTACTTTTGTACAAAAGCGTTGTTGTCAGAGTAGTGTAAGCTCTAAGAATCCTGCATTCTTTTGGCTTTCATTTGTTCCAGAACGCGATATGCTGTAAATTTAGAGATTTACTTTTATACAAAAGCAATGTTGTAAGAGTAGCCTAAGCTCTAAGGATCCTGCATTCTTTTGACTTTCATTTGATCCACAGTGCGATATGCTGTAAATTTAGAGGTTTACTTTTATCCAAAAGCGTTGTTGTCAGAGTAGTGTAAGCTCTAAGGATCCTGCATTCTTTTGGCTTTCATTTGTTCCACAATGCGATATGCTGTAAATTTAGAGATTTACTTTTATACAAAAGCAATGTTGTAAGAGTAGTCTAAGCTCTAAGGATCCTGCACTCTTTTGGCTTTCATTTCTTCCAGAATGCGATATGCTGTAAATTTAGAGGTTTACTTTTATACAAAAACAATGTTGTAAGAGTAGTCTAAGCTCTCAGGATCCTGCATTCTTTTGGCTTTCATTTGTTCCAGAATGCGATATGCTGTAAATTTAGAGATTTACTTTTATACAAAAGCAATGTTGTAAGAGTAGTTTAAGCTCTAAGGATCCTGCATTCTTTTGGCTTTCAATTTGTTCCAGAATACGATATGCTGTAAATTTAGAGGTTTACTTTTATCCAAAAGCGTTGTTGTCAGAGAAGTGTAAGCTCAAAGGAGCCTGCATTCTTTTGGCTTTCATTTGTTCCACAATGCGATATTAGGTAAATTTAGAGGTTTACTTTTGTACAGAAGCGTTGTTGTCAGGGAAGTCTAAGCTCTAAGGATCCTGCATTCTTTTGGCTTTCATTTGTTCCACAATGCGATATGCTGTAAATTTAGAGATTTACTTTTATACGAAAGCAATGTTGTAAGAGTGGTCTAAGCTCTAAGGATCCTGCATTCTTTTGGCTTTCAATTTGTTCCAGAATGCGATATGCTGTAAATTTAGAGGTTTCCTTTTATCCAAAAGCGATGTTGTCAGAGAAGTCAAGGCTCTCAGGAGCCTGCACTCCTTTGGCTTTCATTTGTTCCACAATAGGATATGCCGTAAATATAGAGCTTTCCTTTTATCCAAAAGCGTTGCTCTCAGAGAAGTCTAATCTCTAAGGAGCCAGTAGTCTTACGCACTTCATTTGTTTCACTATGTGATATGCCGTAAATTTAGAGCTTTCCTTTTATCCAAAAGCGTTGCTCTCAGAGAAGTCTAATCTCTAAGGAGCCAGTAGTCTTTTGCACTTCATTTGTTTCACAATGCGATATGCCGTAAATTTAGAGGTTTCCTTTTAAACAAAAGTGTTATTGTCAGAGATGTCTAAGGTCTAAGGAGCCAGTATTCTTTTGCACTTCATTTGCTTCACTATGCGACATGCTATAAATATAGAGGTTTCTTTTATCCAAAAGCGTTGTTGTCAGAGAAGTCTAAGCTCTAAAGGCCCTGCATTCTTTTGACTGTCATTTGTTTCACTATACGGTATGCTGTAAATATTTAGGTTTCTTTCCAAAAGCGTTGTTTGGAGAGAAGTCTAAGCTCTAACGAGCCGTATTCTTTTGCACTTCATTTGTTTCACTATGCAATATGCCGTAAATTTAAGGGTTTCCTTGTATCCAAAAGCATTTGTGTCAGAGAAGTCTAAGCTCTAAGGAACCAGGTTCTTTTTCTCTTCATTTTTTCCGCAATGTGATATGCTGTAAATAAATAGGTTTCTTTTATCCAAAGGCGTTGTTCGCAGAGGAGTCTAAGCCTTAAGGAGCCTGCATTCTTTTGACCTTCATGTGTTTCACTATGCGATATGCTTTAAATTTAGAGGTTTTTCTTTTATCCAAAAGCGTTGTTTGCAGAGAAATCTAAGCTCTAAGGATCCTTTATTCTTTTGAGTGTCATTTGTTTCACTATGCGATATGCTGTAAATATAGAGGTTTCTTTTATCCAAAAGCGTTGTTGTCAGAGAAGTCTAAGCTCTAAGGAGCCCGCATTCTTTTGACTTACATTTGTTTCGCTATGCGGTATGCTGTAAATATAGAGGTTTCTTTTATCCAAAAGCGTTGTTGTCAGAGAAGTCTAAGCTCTAAGAAGCCTGCATTCTTTTGACTTACATCTGTTTCACTATGCGATATGCTGTAAATATAGGGGTTTCTTTTATCCAAAATTGTTGTTGTCAGAGAAGTCTAAGCTCTAAGGAGCCTGCATTCTTTTGACTTTCATTTGTTTCACTATGCGATATGCTGTAAATATAGAGGCTTCTTTTTTCCAAAGGCGTTGTTGTCAGAGAAGTCTAAGCTCTAAGGAGCCTGCATTCTTTTGACCTTCATTTGTTTCGCAATGCGGTATGCTGTAGCTATAGAGGCTTCTTTTTTCCAAAGGCGTTGTTGTCAGAGAAGTCTAAGCTCTAAGGAGCCTCCAATCTTTTGACCTTCATTTGTTTCACTCTGCAGTATGCTGTAGCTATAGAGGCTTCTTTTTTCCAAAGGCGTTGTTGTCAGAGAAGTCTAAGCTCTAAGGAGTCTGCATTCTTTTGACTTTCATTTTTTTCACTATGCGGTATGCTGTAAATATAGAGGTTTTTTACCCAAAAGCGTTGTTGACAGAGAAGTCTAAGCTCTAAGGAGCCTGCATTCTCTTGACTTTCATTTTTTTCACTATGCGGTATGCTGTAAATATAGAGGTTTTTTTACCCAAAAGCGTTGTTGACAGAGAAGTCTAAGCTCTAAGGAGTCTGCATTCTCTTGACTTTCATTTTTTTCACTATGCGGTATGCTGTAAATATAGAGGTTTTTTACCCAAAAGCGTTGTTGACAGAGAAGTCTAAGCTCTCTGGTGCCTGCATTCTTTTGACTTTCATTTGTTTCACTATGCGGTATGCTGTAAATATAGAGGTTTTTTTTACCCAAAAGCGTTGTTGACAGAGAAGTCTAAGCTCTAAGGCGTCTGCATTCTTTTGACTTTCATTTGTTTCACTATGCGGTATGCTGTAAATATAGAGGTTTTTTTACCCAAAAGCGTTGTTGACAGAGAAGTCTAAGCTCTAAGGAGTCTGCATTCTTTTGACTTTCATTTGTTTCACTATGCGGTATGCTGTAAATAGAGAGATTTCTTTTATCCAAATGCGTTGTTCACAGAGAAGTCTAAGCTCTAAGGAGCCTGCATTCTTTTGACTTCCATTTGTTTGACTATACCATTTGCTATTAATATAGAGGTTTCTTTTATCCAAAAGCATTGTTGTCAGATCAGTCTAAGATCTAAGTTGTTTGCACTCTTTTATTCTTCAAGTGTTTCACTATGCGATATGCCGTAAATTTAGAGGTTTCTTTTATTAAAAAGCTTTGTCGTCAGAGATGTCTAAGCTCTAAGGTGTCTGCATTCTTTTGACTTTCATTTGTTTCTCTGTGCGGTATGCAATAAATATAGAGGTTTATTTAATCCAAGGGCGTTGTTCACAGAGAAGTCTAAGCCCTAAGGAGTCTGCATTCTTTGACTTTCAGTTGTTTCACTATGCAATATGCTGTAAATGTAGAGGTTTCTTTTATCCAAAGGCGTTGTTCACAGAGAAGTATAAGCTCTAAGGAGCCTGCGTTCTTTTGACTTTCATTTGTTCCACAATGCGATATTTCGAATATTTAGAGGTTTCCTTTTATTCAAAAGTGTTGTTTTAAGAAATGTCTAATCTCTAAGCAGCCTGTAGTTTTTTGCACTACTTTTGTTTCACAATGTGATATGCTGTAACTCTAGTGGTTTCGTTTTATACAAAAGCGTTATTGTCCGAGAAGTCTAAGCTCTAAGGTGGCTGTATTCCTTTGAACTACTTTGGTTCCACAATGCGATATGCCGTAAATTTAGAGGTTTCCTTTTATTCCAAATCGATGTTGTCAGAGATATCTAAGCTCTAACGAGCCGTATTCTTTTGCACTTCATTTGTTTCACTACGCGATATGCCGTAAATTTAGAGGTTTCCTTTTATCCAAAAACATTTGTGTCAGAGAAGTCTAAGCTCTAAGGAGCCTGCATCCTTTTGCATTTCATTTGTTTCAATATGCAATATGCCGTAAATTTATGGGTTTACTTTTATCCAAAAGCATTTGTGTCAGAGATGTCTAAGCTCTAAGAAGCCTGCATCCTTTTGCATTTCATTTGTTTCACTATGCGATATGCCGTAAATTTATGGGTTTCCTTTTATCCAAAATTATTTGTGTCAGAGAAGTCTAAGCTCTAAGGAGCCTGCATCCTTTTGTCTTTCATTTGTTACACTATGCGGTATGCAGTAAATATAGAGGTTTCTTTTCTCCAAAAGCGTTGTTGTCAGAGAAATCTAAGCTATAAGGATCCTTTATTCTTTTGACTTTCATTTGTTTCACTGTGCGATATGCCGTAAATTTAGAGGTTTCTTTTCTCCAAAAGCGTTGTTGACAGAGATGTCTAAGCTCTAAGGGGCCTGCATTCTTTTGACTTTCATTTGTTTCGCTATGCGGTATGCTGTAAATATAGAGGTTTCTTTTCTCCAAAAGCGTTGTTGTCAGAGAAATCTAAGCTATAAGGATCCTTTATTCTTTTGACTTTCATTTGTTTCACTGTGCGATATGCCGTAAATTTAGAGGTTTCTTTTCTCCAAAAGCGTTGTTGACAGAGATGTCTAAGCTCTAAGGGGCCTGCATTCTTTTGACTTTCATTTGTTTCGCTATGCGGTATGCTGTAAATATAGAGGTTTCTTTTCTCCAAAAGCGTTGTTGTCAGAGAAATCTAAGCTATAAGGATCGTTTATTCTTTTGACTTTCATTTGTTTCACTGTGCGATATGCCGTAAATTTAGAGGTTTCTTTTCTCCAAAAGCGTTGTTGACAGAGATGTCTAAGCTCTAAGGGACCTGCATTCTTTTGACTTTCATTTGTTTCACTGTGCGATATGCCGTAAATATAGAGGTTTCTTTTATCCAAAAGCGTTGTTGTCAGAGATGTCTAAGCTCTATGGAGCCTGCATTCTTATGACTGTCATTTGTTACACTATGCGGTATGCTGTAAATATAGAGGTTTCTTTTATCCAAAAGCGTTGTAGTCAGAGATGTGTAAGCTCTAGGGAGCCATCATTCTTTTTGACTTTCATTTATTTCGCTATGCGGCATGCTGTAAATATAGAGGTTTCCTTTATTCTAAGGCGTTGTTTGCAGAGAAGTCTAAGCTCTAAGGGGCTATTATTCTTTTTGACTTTCATTTATTTCGCTATGCGGTATGCTGTAAATATAGAGGTTTCCTTTATCCTAAGGCGTTCTTTGCAGAGAAGTCTAATCTCTAAGGAGCCAATATTCTTTTGCACTTCATTTGTTTCACTATGCGATATGCCGTAAATTTAGAGATTTCCTTTTAACGAAGTGTTGTCGTCAGAGAAGACTAAGCCCTTAGGAGCCTGCATTCTAATGACTTTCATTTGTTCGACAGTGCGATAAGCTGTAAATATAGATGTTTCCTTTTACTCAAAAGAGTAGTTGTCAGATAGGTCTAAGCTCTAAGTAACCTGCATTCTTTTGACTTTCATTTGTTTCACCATGCGGTATGCTGTAAATATAGAGGTTTCCTTTTATCCAAAAGAGTAGTTGTCAGATAGGTCTAAGCTCTGAGGAGTTGGCATTCTTTTTCTCTTCATTTGTTCCACAGTGCGATATGCTGTAAATATAGAGGTTTCTTTTTATCCAAAAGGGTTGCTCTCAGAGAAGTCTAAGCCCTAAGGAGCCTGCATTCTTATGACTTTCATTTGTTCGACAATGCGATAAGCTGTAAATATAGATGTTTCTTTTATTCAAAGGCGTTGTTGTCAGGACGCAAGAGGTGGCACCTTCTCCTACCGCGCGAAGGTGCTCGAAGGCTCCAGAATGATTTCCCCCTCCATAATGGAAGAATCCAGGGGTTTCGGGGCGATCGATACAAGCGAGCTGACGGTTAGTGGAGTGTAGGACGTCGCGGTGTGCGGACGTGTAGTGAGTTGAGTGAGTGACCGTGAGCAGGGCGGACGTTTAGTTGAGTTGAACGGGCGAGTAAATACGAACTGGCAAGTTTGAATGGTGTAAATTAAATTGAAATTGTGTACGTGCATCGGAACAGTAACGGGCAAACTGGTAAATCGTAATTGTGTATAGTAAACTGTAATTGGAATAAGGTGAAAATAAAGAACATTGTTAAGTTTGTGTAATTGGACCTTTTATTTCACGAGCCCACAAAGCCGCAACTGGTGTCAGAAGTGGGATATAACACAATGGAGGCAGCATTAGAAAAGATTTTAGCGAAACTGAAACAAATGAAGACGGCCAACGACAACATCACCGGGAAGATGGAAGAAATGAAGGCCGAAATAACAGCGAAGACGGAAGCGGCAAATAACAACCTGGCCGCGGAAATAACACCGAAGAAGGAAGCGGCAAATAACAACTTGGCCGAGGAACTGAAAAAAATGAAGACGGTCAACGACAACATCGCCGAGAGGATGGAAGCGGCAAACAACAACTTGGCCATCCCAATGACCGCATAGATGTCCGAAATGACCACAGAAACGAGGGCAGCGAACGACCGTCTGGCCACGGAAATGAAGGTGGCGAACGAGGCTCTCGCCGCCAAATTTGAGGAACGGTTGGCCGGCGTGAGAAATGACGTCACGAATCTGGGCAAGCGGATGGGTCAAGTAGGCGACCGCCTTAATGATTTAGAGGAAAAGGCCGACAACATCGCCAAACCCCTCACCCGCCTGACAGAGGGACACCGACCTTATGTGTGGACGGAGGACGCCGAAGACGCTTTCCAGCACCTGAAGGAAACCCTGTGCAGTGCCCCAATTTTGGGTTTCCCACAACTGGGTGGCGCCTTCATTGTGGACTCTGACGCCAGCGACAATTGCTTTGGAGGGGTCCTATCGCAGATCCAGGACGGCCATGAGCAGACGCTATCCAAGGCAGAGAAGAACTACTGCGTCACCCGACGGGAGGGGTGGTAGTAAAGACATTGGAGCACCTCCACAAGTACCTGTACGGTCAGCCATTCCACCTGAGAACTGACCATTCCGCCGTAACCTGGCTATTGAGCTTTAAGAACCTGGAAGGCCAGACAGCACGTTGGGTCCAGAGGTTGCAGGAGTATGACTTCACCTCGGAACATCGTAGAGGGAAAAGCCACGGTAACGCTGACGCCATGTCCCGAAGAACCTGTCCGGAAGAGTGCGGCCAGTGCACAAGAGTGGAAGAGAAGGAGCGTGCCGCAGCAGTCCGAGTAGTTGTGGCAGTGCCGGCTGAAGGCTGGGATAGCGCAGGCCTGAGGAGGAAGCAGCTGGCGGACGCAGACTTGGGGCCACTCTTAAGGGAAGTGGAGGCAGGGACGAGGCCAACCTGGAAGGACATCGAACCGAGGAGCGCCACCTACAAGTCGTACTGGGCCCAAAGCGACTCGTTGAAGACCAGAGAGGGCGTGCTGTTCCGGGTATGGGAGTCACCCGATGGGAAGATGCAGAGAGAACAGTTGGTACTTCCCCGGAGTAAGGTCCCGGAAGTCTTGGAGTAAGTGCACGCGGGTACTTCAGGAGGACACCTGGGAGCGAACCGAACGATTGACAAACTTCGGCAGCGCTACTACTGGCTGAGACTCCGAGCAGATGCTGGTGGTGAACCTGGACCGTCTAGCCCGCTACGATGGTGCTGTTCGCGACGACCAGCCTTGAGGAGGGAGCAGTGTGACGCAGACGGTGAACTCGCGTTGCCGATCGATAATGCGGACTGGTGGTGGTGGCGGGGGGGACGCAAGGTGTGGCACCTTCTCCTACCGTGCGAAGGTGCTCGAAGGCTCCAGAATGATTTCCCCCTCCATAATGGAAGAATCCAGAGGTTTGGGGGCGATCGATACAAGCGAGGCGACGGCTCGTGGAGTGGAGGACGTCGCGGTGTGCGGACGTGTAGTGAGTTGAGTGAGTGTCCGTGAGCTGGCTGGACGTGTAGTTGAGTTGAGCGGACATGTAAAGAAGAACTGGCAAGGTTGAATGGTGTAAATTAAATTGCAGTTGTGTATGTGCATCGGAACGGTAACGGACTAACTGGTAAATCGTATTTGTGTATAGTAAACTGTAATTGGAATAAGGTGAAAATAAAGATCATTGTTAAGTTTGCGTAATTGGACCTTTTATTTCACGAGCCCACAAAGCCAAAAAAGAGAGGTTTCGTTTTATCCAAAGGCGTTGTTGTCAGAGAAGTGTAAGCTCTAGGGAGCCTGCATTCCTTTGACTTTCATTTCATCCATAATGCGATATGCTAAAAATATAGAGGTTCCTTTTATCCAAAGGCGTTGTTGTCAGGGAAGCCTAAGCTCTCAGGAGCCTCTATTCTTTTGACTTTCATTCGTTCCACAGTGCGATATGCTGTAAATATATAGGTTACTTTATCCAAAGGCGTTGTTGTCAGGGAAGCCTAAGCTCTAATGAGCCTGCATTCCTTTGACTTTCATTTGTTCCACAATGCGATATGCTGTAAATATATAGGTTTCTTCTATCCAAAGGCGTTGTTGTCAGGGAAGTCTAAGCTCTAAGGAGTCTGCATTCTTTTGACTTTCATTTGTTTAACAATGCGATATGCTGTTAAAACATAGGTTTCTTCTTTCCAAAGGCGTTGTTGTCAGGCAAGCCTAAGCTCTAAGAGCCTGCATTCCTTTGACTTTCATTTGTTCCACAATGCGATATGCTGTAGGTATATAGGTTTCTTTTATCCAAAGGCGTTGTTGTCAGAGAAGTCTAAGCTCTAAGGAGACTGCAATTATTAGACTTTCATTTGTTCCACAATGCGATATGCTGTAAATATATGTTTCTTTTATCCAAAGGCGTTGTTGTCAGGGAAGCCTAAGCTCTAAGGAGCATGCATTCATATGACTTTCATTAGTTCCACAATGCGATATGCTCAAAATATATAGGTTTCTTTTATCAAAAGGCGTTGTTGTCAGGGAAGTCAAAGCTCTAAGGAGCCTGCATTCTTTTGACTTTTACTTGTTTCACTAATCGATGTGCCGTAAATTTAGAGGTTTCCTTTATTGAAAAGCGTTGCTGCGAGAGAAGTCTAAGCCATAAAGAGTTTGCATTCTTTTGACATTCATTTGTTTCACTATGCGATATGCCACAAATATAGAGGTTTCGTTTTATCCAAAGGCGTTGCTGTCAGGGAAGTCTGAGCTCTAAGGAGCCTGCATTCTTTTGACTTTCATTTGTTTCAAATTGCGATATGCTGAAAATATATAGGTTTCTTTAATCCAAAGGCGTTGTTGTCAGGGAAGTCTAAGCTCTAAGGAGCCTGCATCCATTGACTTTCATTTGTTCCACAATGCGATATGCTGTAAATATATAGGTTTCTTTTTATCCAAAGGCGTTGTTGTCAGGGAAGCCTAAGCACTAAGGGGCCTGCATTCTTTGACTTTCATTTGTTTCACTATGTGATAAGCCGTAAACTTAGAGGTTTTTATATTGAAAAGCGTTGTTGCCAAAGAAGTCTAAGCTATAAAGAGTTTGCATTCTTTTGACATTCTTTTGTTTCACTATGCGATATGCCGCAAATATAAGGTTTCCTTTTATCCAAAAGCGTTGTTGCCAGGGAAGCCTAAGCTCTATGGAGCCTGCATTCTTTTGACTTTCATTTGTTCCACAATGCGATATGCTGTAAATATGGAGGTTTCTTTATCCAAAGGCGTTTTTGTCACGGAAGTCTGAGCTCTAAGGAGCCTCCATTCCTTTGAATTTCATTTGTTCCACAATGAGATATGCTGAAAATATATAGGTTTCTTTATCCAAAGGCGTTGTTGTCAGGGAGGTCTAAGCTCTAAGGAGCCTGCATCCATTGACTTTCATTTGTTCCACAATGCGATATGCTGTAGATATATAAGTTTCTTTTATCCAAAGACGTTGTTGTCAGGGTAGTCTGAGCTCTAAGGAGCCTGCATTCATTTGACTTTCATTTGTTCCACAATGCGGTAAGCTGTAAACATAGAGGTATCGTTTATCCAAAGGCGTTGATGTCAGGCAAGCCTAAGCTCTAAGTAGCCTGCATTCTTTGACTTTCATTTATTCCACAATGCGATATGCCGTAAATACGTTTCTTTTATCCAAAGGCGTTGTTGTCAGAGTGCCTAAGTTCTAAGGGCCCTGCATTCTTTTGACTTTCATTTGTTCCACAGTTCAATATGCTGTAAATATAGAGGATTCTTTATCCAAAGGCGTTGTTGTCAGGGAAGTCAAAAGTCTACGGACCCTGCATTCTTTTGACTTTCATTTGTTCCACAATGCGATATGCTGTAAATATAGAGGTAACATTTATCAAAATGCGTTGTTGTCAGGGAAGCCTAAGGTCTAAGGAACCTGTATTGCTTTGACCTTCATTTGTTCCACAATGCGGTATGCTGTAAATATAGAGGTAACTTTTATCAAAATGCGTTGTTGTCAGGGAAGCCTAAGGTCTAAGGAACCTGCATTGCTTTGACTTTCATTTGTTCCAAAATGCGATAATCTGTAGATAGAGGTGTTTCCTTTTATCCAAAGGCGCTGTTGTCGCAGCAGCCTAAGCTCTATGGAGTCTGCATTCTTTTATCTTTCATTTGTTCCACAATGCGATATGCCGTAGATATGGAGGTTCCTTTATCCAAAGGCGTTGTTGTCAGGGAAGTCTAAGCTCTAAGGAGCCTGCATTCCTTTGACTTTCATTTGTTCCACAATGCGATATGCTGTAAATATATAGGTTTCTTCTATCCAGAGGCGTTGTTGTCAGGGAAGTCTAAGCTCTAAGGAGCCTGCATTCCTTTGACTTTTATTTGTTCCACAATGCGATATGCTGTAAATATATAGATTACTTTTATTCAAAGGCGTTGTTGTCCGAGAGGTCTAAGCTCAAAGGGCCCTGCATCCTTTTGACTTTCAATTCTTCCACAATTCATTATGCTGTAAATTTATATGTTTCTCTTATCCAAAGGCGTTGTTGTCAGAGAAGTCTAAGCTCTAAGGAGCCTGCATTCTTTTGACATTCATTTGTTTCGCTATGCAATATGCCGTAAATTTAGAGGATTTCTTTTAAGCAAAAGTGTTGTTGTCAGATAAGTATAAGCTCCAAGGAGCCTGCATTCTTTTGACTTTCATTTGTTCCTCAATGCGATATGCTGTAAATGTAGAGGTTCCATTATCCAATGGCGTTGTTGTCCGAGAACTCTAAGCTCTAAGGAGCCTGCATTCTTTTGACTTGCATTTGTTTCACTATGGGATATGCCGTAAACTAAGAGGATTCCTTTTAAGCAAAAGAGTTGTTGTCAGAGAAGTCTAAGCTCTAAGGAGCCTGCATTCTTTTGCACTTCATTTGTTTCACTGTACGATATGCCGTAAACTTAGAGGTTTTATTTTATCCAAAAGCGTTGTTGTCAGATAAGTCTAAGATCTAAGAAGCCTGAATTCCTTTGACTTTCGTTTGTTCCACAATGCGATATGCTAACAATATAGAGGTTTCTTTTATCCAAAGGCGTTCTTGTCAGGGAAGTCTAAACTCTAAGGAGCCTGCATTCTGTTGACTTCCATTTGTTCCACAATGCGATATGCTGTAAATATATAGGTATCTTTTATCCTAAGCCGTTGTTGCAGGGAAGTCTAAGCTCTAAGGATCCTACAATCCTTTGACTTTCATTTGTTCCACAACGCGATATGCTGTAAACATATGTTTCTTTTATCCAAAGTCGTCCTTGTCAGGGAGGTCTAAGCTCTAAGGAGCCTGCATTCCTTTGACTTTCATTTGTTCCACAATTCGATGTGCTGTAAATAGAGAGGTTTCTTTTATCCAAAGGCGTTGTTGTCAGGGAAGTCTAAGCTCTAAGGAGCCTGCATTCTTTTGACTTTCATTTGTTCCGCAATGCGATATGCTGTAAATATATAGGTTTCTTTCATCCAAAGGCGTTTTTGTCAGAGAAGTCTAGGCTCCAAGGTACCTGCATTCATTTGACTTTCATTTGTTCCAAATGCGATATGCTGTAAATAGAGAGGTTTCCTTTTATCCAAAGGCGTTGTTATCAGAGAAGTCTAAGCTCTAAGAGCCTGCATTCGTTTGACTCTCATTTGTTCCACAATGCGATATGCTAAAAATATAGAGGTTTCTTTATCCAAAGGCGTTGTTGTCAGGGAAGCCTAAGCTCTGTGGAGTTTGCATTCTTTTGACTTTCATTTGTTCCACAATGCGATATGCCATAAATATAGAGGTTTCTTTATCCAAAGGCGTTGTTCTCAGGGACGTCTGTGCTAAGGAGCCTGCATTCCTTTGACTTTCATTTGTTCCTCAATGCGATATGCCGTAAACTTACAGGTTTTAGTTTATCCAAATGCGTTGTTGCAAGGGAAGCCTAAGCTCTAAGGAGCCTGCATTCTTTTGACTTTCATTTGTTCCAGATGCGATGTGCTGTGAATATATAGGTTTCTTTTGTCTGAAGGCGTTTTTGCAGGGAAGCCTAAGCTCTATGGAGCCTGCATTCTTTTGACTTTCATTTGTTCCACAAGGCGGTAAGCTGTAAATATATAGGTTTTTTTTTTATCCAAAGACGTTGTTGTCAGGGAAGTCTGAGCTCTAAGGAGCCTGCATTCATTTGACTTTCATTTGTTCCACAATGCGATATGCCGTAAATATGTTTCTTTTATCCAAAGGCGTTGTTGTCAGAGTGCCTAAGCTCTAAGGGCCCTGCATTCTTTTGACTTTCATTTGTTCCACAGTTCAATATGCTGTAAATATATAGGGTTCTTTATCCAAAGGCGTTGTTGTCAGGGAAGTCGAAAGTCTACGGATCCTGCATTCTTTTGACTTTCATTTGTTCCACAATGCGATATGCTGTAAATATATAGGTTTATCTGATCCAAAGGCGTTGTTGTCCGAGAAGTCTAAGCTCTAAGGAGCCTGCATTCTTTTGACTTTCATTTGTTCCACAATGCGGTATGCTGTAAATATAGAGGTAACATTTATCAAAATGCGTTGTTGTCAGGGAAGCCTAAGGTCTAAGGAACCTGCATTGCTTTGACTTTCATTAGTTCCAAAATGCGATAATCTGTAGATAGAGATGTTTCCTTTTATCCAAAGGCGCTGTTGTCACAGAAGCCTAAGCTCTATGGAGTCTGCATTCCTTTAAATTTCATTGTTCCACAATGCGATATGCCGTAAACATAGAGGTTCCTTCATCCAAAAGCGTTGTTGTCAGGGAAGTCTAAGCTCTAAGGAGCCTGCATTCTGTCGACTTACATTTGTAACACAATGCGATAAGCTGTAAATATATAGATTTCTTTTATTCAAAGGCGTTTTTGTCCGAGAGGTCTAAGCTCAAAGGAGCCTGCATTCTTTTGACTTTCATTTGTTCCTCAATGCGATATGCTGTAAATATATGGGTTTCTTTTAATCAAAGGCTTTGTTGTCAGGGAAGTGTAAGCTCTAAGGAGCCTGCATTCATTTGACTTGCATTTGTTTCACTATGGGATATGCCGTAAATTTAGAGGATTCCTTTTAAGCAAAAGAGTTGTTGTTAGAGAAGTCTAAGCTCTAAGGAGCCTGCATTCTTTTGCACTTCATTCGTTTCACGATACGATATGGCGTAAACTTAGAGGTTTTATTTTATCCAATAGCGTTGTTGTCAGAGAAGTCTAAGATCTAAGGAGCCTGCATTGCTTTGACTTTCATTTGTTCCAAAACGCCATAATCTGTAGATAGAGATGTTTCCTTTTATCCAAAGGCGCTGTTGTCACAGAAGCCTAAACTCTATGGAGCCTGCATTCTTTTGACTTTCATTTGTTCCACAATGCGGTATGCTGTAAATATAGAGGTAACATTTATCAAAATGCGTTGTTGTCAGGGAAGCCTAAGGTCTAAGGAACCTGCATTGCTTTGACTTTCATTAGTTCCAAAATGCGATAATCTGTAGATAGAGATGTTTCCTTTTATCCAAAGGCGCTGTTGTCACAGAAGCCTAAGCTCTATGGAGTCTGCATTCCTTTAAATTTCATTGTTCCACAATGCGATATGCCGTAAACATAGAGGTTCCTTTATCCAAAGGCGTTGTTGTCAGGGAAGTCTAAGCTCTAAGGAGCCTGCATTCTGTCGTCTTACATTTGTTCCACAATGCGATAAGCTGTAAATATATAGATTTCTTTTATTCAAAGGCGTTGTTGTCCGAGAGGTCTAAGCTCAAAGGAGCCTGCATTCTTTTGACTTTCATTTGCTCCTCAATGCGATATGCTGTAAATATATGGGTTTCTTTTATCCAAAGGCTTTGTTGTCAGTGAAGTCTAAGCTCTAAGGAGCCTGCATTCTTTTGACTTGCATTTGTTTCACTATGGGATATGCCGTAAATTTAGAGGATTCCTTTTAAGCAAAAGAGTTGTTGTCAGAGAAGTCTAAGCTCTAAGGAGCCTGCATTCTTTTGCACTTCATTTGTTTCACTATACGATATGGCGTAAACTTAGAGGTTTTATTTTATTCAAAAGCGTTGTTGTCAGAGAAGTCTAAGATCTAAGGAGCCTGAATTCTTTTGACTTTCATTTGTTCCACAATGCGATATGTTAACAATAGGGAGGTTTCTTTTATCCAAAGGCGTTGTTGTCAGGGAAGTCTAAGCTCTAAGGAGCCTGCATTCTTTTGACTTTCATTTGTTCCGCAATGCGATATGCTGTAAATATATAGGTTTCTTTCATCCAAAGGCGTTTTTGTCAGAGAAGTCTAAGCTCCAAGGTACCTGCATTCATTTGACTTTCATTTGTTCCAAAATGCGATATGCCGCAAATATAAGGTTTCCTTTTGTCCAAAAGCGTTGTTGTCAGGGAAGCCTAAGCTCTATGGAGCCTGCATTCTTTTGAGTTTCATTTGTTCCATAATGCAATATGCTGTAAATATGGAGGTCTGTTTATCCCAAGGCGTTGTTGTCAGGGAAGCCTAAGCTCGATGGAGCCTGCATTCTTTTGACTTTCATTTGCTCCGCAATGCGATATGCTGTAAATATATAGGTTTCCTTTTATCCAAAGGCGTTTTTGTCAGAGAAGTCTAGGCTCTAAGTTGCCTGCACTCATTTGACTTTCATTTGTTCCACAATGCGGTATGCTTTAAACATAGATGTTTCTTTATTCAGGGGCGTTGTTGTCAGGGAAGTCTGAGCTCTAGGTGCCTTTATTACTTTGACTTTCATTTGCTCCACCATGCGATATGCTGTAAATATGTAGGTTTCTTTTATCCAAAGCCGTTGTTGTCAGGGAAGACTAAGCTCTAAGGAGCCTGCATTCCTTTGACTTTCATTTCTTCCGCAATGCGATATGCTGTAAATATATGGGTTTCTTTTATCGATAGGCGTTGTTGTCAGGGAAGTCTAAGCTCTAAGGAGCCTGCATTCATTTGACTTTCATTTGTTCCACAATGCGATATGCTGTAAATATATGGGTTTCTTTTATCCATAGGCGTTGTTGTCAGGGAAGTCTAAGCTCTAAGGAGCCTGCATTCATTTGACTTTCATTTGTTCCACAATGCGGTATGCTGTAAATATAGAGGTTTCTCTTATCCAAAGGACTAGTTGTCAGAGAAGTCTAAGCTCTAAGGAGGCTGCATTCCTTTGACTGTCATTTGTTCCACAATGCGATATGCTGTAAATATAGAGGTTTCTTTATCCAAAGGCGTTGTTTTCAGGGAAGTCTAAAATCTAAGGATCCTGCATTCTTTTGACTTTCATTTGTTCCACAATGCGATATGCTGTAAATATGTAGGTTTCTTTTATCCAAAAGCGTTGTTGTCAGGGAAGTCTAAACTCTAAGGATCCTGCATTCTTTTGACTTTCATTTGTTCCACGATGCGATATGCTGTAAATATGTAGGTTTCTTTTATCCAAACGCTTTGTTGTCAGGAAAGTCTAAGCTCTAAGGAGCCTGCATTCTTTTGACTTTCATTTGTTCCACAATGCGAAATACTGTAAATATATTTGTTTCCGCTATCCAAAGGCGTTGTTGTTAGAGAAGTCTAAACTCTAAGGAGCCTGCATTCCTTTGACTTTCATTTGGTCCACAGTGCGATATGCTAAAAATATAGAGGTAACTTTTATCAAAAGGCCTTTTTGTCAGGTAAGCCTAAGCTCTATGGAGTCTGCATTCTTTTGACTTTCATTTGTTCCACAATGCGATATGCCGTAAATACAGAGGTTTCTTTATTCAAAGGCGTTGTTGTCAGGCACGTCTGAGCTCTAAGGAGGCTGCATTCCTTTGACTTTCATTTGTTCCACAGTGCGATATGCTGTATATATATATATATATATATATATATAGGTTTCGTTTCTCTAAATGCGTTGATGTCAGAGAAGTCTAAGCTCTATGGAGGCTGCATTCCTTTGACTTTCATTTGTTCCACAATGCAGTATGCTGTAAATATTGTGGCAACCCTGTAGGGTTGTCAAGCCTGGGGCCACCAGGCTAAACTTTGTTCGTTGGCTGCGCTGGGGAGGGGGTAAGCAGACATCCTCTTCCCCAGACGACTGGCCGCCAATAGAGAGAGAGGATGTGTTTGTAGCAACCCTCCGGAACACAAACCTCAGTGAATGTAGGTTGTCTGAAATTATTAAACCTCTTTTAAAATGCACTTGTGAGTTTTCCTTCGCTGAGCCTTCCACCTTTCACCACCATACAGGTAAGCTAATTATTAGTAAAATGACATGTCCACCCCACCGCGTGGTGTGTAACTAGCGTTTGTAAAATGGTTTAGCTCTTCCGCTACGTTTTCCCCCATAGATAACAAATATTTAAATCTATTCTAATGTAGGGTGTGACATATTGTTGGAGACGCGGGTAAGATCTCAAAATTTTTTTTTTCTCCTTGCTTTATTCCTGTTTTGATGAAAAAATTTGAATGTATACGCTGGTGAAAGATGGAGGAAACATGGCCGACCGCGTGGTGTTCAATTAGTTAGAAATTCTAATCCGGTCATCGTCTCGTAATCCTTTAACTTTTGGTCTGTTTTTTATTTGATTTCTTTAATAGTAAACTTATTTCATAATATTGTGCTAAAATTTTTTTATAACTACATGGAAATTGATAATGGACACCACGTGGTGGCATAATTTGTTTTTAATTAGTTTTCTTTTCAGGCTTAATGTGAGGTTTATTTATTAATACAGAGTTTATAGTTTAAATTTGCGGAGATTTGTTTTTTCTAAATTTTGAGTATTTTGGGATGTGAACTTAAATTTTGGTCGACCACGTGGTCACGTGTTAATTTTCAAGGGACGCTATGTGAATTTTAGCAGTAAAATTCAAAGTAAATAGTTTCTTTTTTGGTGTTTTTGTGAAGGATGCACTTCATTTTTGTGTTCATTCCAGTTGGTAATTCTGCTTATTTTATTCTGGTGTCCAGTGTTACTTAAAAGTAAGTCAAAATGCCTAAGAAAACGCGGCAATCATCCAATGTGCCAGTTACAATGGACTCACATGATGTAATAGCTTCGACTTCTGCTTTAGCTAATCAAAGTGCACATGTACCTAGTAATTTAGAAGTATCCATGGCACCTAATGTTAATCCGACTCAGACAATGCAATTTTCTCGGCCGTTTCTTGATCCACCCTGTTTTGACAGGATAGCACTGATATCTCCTTCAGAATTTTTGAGAAAATTTAACTTAGTTTATACAGCAAATGGTTGGTCAGATGTACAAAAGTTGAAGTTTTTCCCATGTTACTTGCGAGACACAACAGAACTTTGGTACCGAACGTTTTGCCATAGACACCCTGAGCATGATTGGCATTTTCTAACTCAACAGTTTTTGGCAGCTTTTCAAATGTCCAATCAAGATGAATTGTTGGAAATTAAACTTAGGCAGAGGGTACAATTAGAAAATGAACCTGTATTAGATTACATTTATGATGTATTATCCTTGTGTGACCAAGTTAACGCTGCAATGACACAAATGGAGCAGGTAAAAAACTTATTGAAAAGATTGAAACCTCAGTATGTGCAAGCTTTGCTCCCATTAAATCCACAGACAGTTGAGGAGGTTTTACAAATTATTAAAAGCGTTGATAAAGCTAATTTTTATGTGCAACATAGACAACATTTAGTACAAGCACAAACATCAACTTACACTTCTCCACCTGTGTCATCTGCACCTGTTTTATCACGGTTTGAAAGTGTAAATCACTCTGAACCAGTTATTAATGTTGTTTCCACATTGAGTGAACAGGTCACTAAACTTGCTACCCAAATGCAACAGCTTCAGTCTCAATTCACTGCTGCTGCATCTACTGTGCAGCCACCTCCACTTAAGCCTCCAAGACATCATGAAAAGAGACAGCAGGCACCTATTGTGTGTTACAATTGCAACAAGCGTGGTCATATGGCACGTAATTGCTGGACTTCACCATCTGGTTCAAAAAACTCGAGAGGCCTAGCCTCCAACGACATAACCTAGAGGTACCCAAAGTAAGTTCACCTGTGTCTAATGTTGTTTCCCTTCCAGGTAAAATTTTGCAAATTTTGGGGTCCATTGGGGAGTCAAAACTTCCAATTTTGTTGGTTACAGGAAGTGCAGTTAGCATTGTGAATGCAGCTCATATCAATGACATTTCTAAAATGAAACCTGTCGAGATTTTGCTTAAAACAGCTGGTAACAAGTTATTAGATGCGCCTTATCAAACAAATTTGAAATTTCAAATTAATGACTTTGTTTTTCAGGAAGATGTGTTAGTGGTAAAAGACTTGGCACATAATCTCATTTTGGGTAATGACTTTCTAACTTCACATAATAAATATGATTGAAATTGTAATGGTAAAACAAAGAGAAAAACTGAGCTCATTTTTGTTTAAGTGTACACGTCAGTTTTTGTTAAAAAGTTTATGGCTACGTGTAATATTTTGGGGTACCCCTCTAATTGTAAGTTTTGGTATTTTGAAAATTTGTAATATTTTTATTCAATGTTTTGGAAGGTCAAATTATTTTGTGCTGTGTGTATTGTATTATTTCTACCCTAAGGGGTTTTTGTAAAGTCTTGATTGTGACATTCCTACGTTTTATGTATTCTTTTGTGAAGATTATTTTGTGAAGATTATTTGATTTATCTTGTCAAAGTTTGTAAGCTCTATATATTGCCGAGTGATGGAAATTATCTTAGTTTTATCATGTATCTTGCTACCCAGATGGGGTGTACCTAATTTTTTTTATTATTTATTATTGTTCAGAAGTGAAGTTTGTTTTTAATGATGTAGTTGTCTTCTGTAATTGACGTACACTTATATTTTGGAAATAATGTTGTAGTATGATGATACGTATCAAGTCAGCCCTATTTATCTGCGTTCCTGCTGCACCACACCGTTCCTACCGAACTGTTTGCACCATGGGAGTGCTAAACCTGCCACACTGCCTTGTGTCATCGGGCTCTGGTCCGCCCTTTATGACCACTGTTCGTCAGAGCTTTGGCAGCTATTAGTGCTGTCACTTCGTACCTGTGTTGGGGGCAGAAGAACTATTAACGCCCCACATTGTTATTTAGTGTAGAGCAAGTACAATTGTGCTCAATTCAGTGGTCTTTATTCATCAGTGACTGCAGTGCAAGCTTCAAGTTTTTTTATTACATTTGTGAGACCAGTGGGAATGGAATGTACTGTTCAGGCAGGTTGTGAAACTTTTTTTTGCTTGGTGCAGTAGTGGTAAAAAGTGCTGAACTTCATTTATTTTTCTTTGAGGGCTTTTTAATTAAAGTTAGAGACAGACACTGGAGTAAAGAAACGAATGTGTAACGTCAAGAGAAGATTTATGTGTGTAATACTGTTTGTGATGTTTGTATGCTAATTTTTTTTGTTTATGTTCCATCACTCGAGCGAGTTTCTTTTCATTTGTAATTAATTGTTCTGTTGACCCTGGGTCAACAGCTTGTGGTCCGGGGGGAGGTGTGGCAACCCTGTAGGGTTGTCAAGCCTGGGGCCACCAGGCTAAACTTTGTTCGTTGGCTGCGCTGGGGAGGGGGTAAGCAGACATCCTCTTCCCCAGACGACCGGCCGCCACCAGAGAGAGAGGATGTGTTTGTAGCAACCCTCCGGAACACAAACCTCAGTGAATGTAAGTTGTCTGAAATTATTAAACCTCTTTTAAAATGCACTTGTGAGTTTTCCTTCGCTGGGCCTTCCACCTTTCACCACCATACAGGTAAGCTAATTATTAGTAAAATAACATGTCCACCCCACCGCGTGGTGTGTAACTAGCGTTTGTAAAATGGTTTAGCTCTACCGCAACGTTTTCCCCCACAGATAACAAATATTTAAATCTATTCTAATGTAGAGTGTGACAATATAGAGGCAACTTTTATCAAAAGGGCTTGCATTGTTTTGACTTTCAATTGCCCCACAATGCGATATGCTGAATATATAGAGGTTTTTTTATCCAAAGGCGTTGTTGTCAGAGAAGTCTAAGCTCTAAGGTGCCTGCATTCTTTTGCCTTTCATTTGCTTTGACTTTCATTTGTTCCAAAATGCGATAATCTGTAGATAGAGATGTTTCCTTTTATCCAAAGGCGCTGTTGTCGCAGCAGCCTAAGCTCTATGGAGTCTGCATTCTTTTATCTTTCATTTGTTCCACAATGCGATATGCCGTAGATATGGAGGTTCCTTTATCCAAAGGCGTTGTTGTCAGGGAAGTCTAAGCTCTAAGGAGCCTGCATTACTTTGACTTTCATTTGTTCCACAATGCGATATGCTGTAAATATATAGGTTTCTTCTATCCAGAGGCGTTGTTGTCAGGGAAGTCTAAGCTCTAAGGAGCCTGCATTCCTTTGACTTTTATTTGTTCCACAATGCGATATGCTGTAAATATATAGATTACTTTTATTCAAAGGCGTTGTTGTCCGAGAGGTTTAAGCTCAAAGGGCCCTGCATTCTTTTGACTTTCAATTCTTCCACAATTCATTATGCTGTAAATATATATGTTTCTCTTATCCAAAGGCGTTGTTGTCAGAGAAGTCTAAGCTCTAAGGAGCCTGCATTCTTTTGACATTCATTTGTTTCGCTATGCAATATGCCGTAAATTTAGAGGATTTCTTTTAAGCAAAAGTGTTGTTGTCAGATAAGTATAAGCTCTAAGGAGCCTGCATTCTTTTGACTTTCATTTGTTCCTCAATGCGATATGCTGTAAATGTAGAGGTTCCATTATCCAATGGCGCTGTTGTCCGAGAAGTCTAAGCTCTAAGGAGCCTGCATTCTTTTGACTTGCATTTGTTTCACTATGGGATATGCCGTAAACTTAGAGGATTCCTTTTAAGCAAAAGAGTTGTTGTCAGAGAAGTCTAAGCTCTAAGGAGCCTGCATTCTTTTGCACTTCATTTGTTTCACTGTACGATATGCCGTAAACTTAGAGGTTTTATTTTATCCAAAAGCGTTGTTGTCAGATAAGTCTAAGATCTAAGAAGCCTGAATTCCTTTGACTTTCGTTTGTTCCACAATGCGATATGCTAACAATATAGAGGTTTCTTTTATCCAAAGGCGTTCTTGTCAGGGAAGTCTAAACTCTAAGGAGCCTGCATTCTGTTGTCTTCCATTTGTTCCACAATGCGATATGCTGTAAATATATAGGTATCTTTTATCCTAAGCCGTTGTTGCAGGGAAGTCTAAGCTCTAAGGATCCTACAATCCTTTGACTTTCATTTGTTCCACAACGCGATATGCTGTAAACATTTGTTTCTTTTATCCAAAGTCGTCCTTGTCAGGGAGGTCTAAACTCTAAGGAGCCTGCATTCCTTTGACTTTCATTTGTTCCACAATTCGATGTGCTGTAAATAGAGAGGTTTCTTTTATCCAAAGGCGTTGTTGTCAGGGAAGTCTAAGCTCTAAGGAGCCTGCATTCTTTTGACTTTCATTTGTTCCGCAATGTAATATGCTGTAAATATATAGGTTTCTTTCATCCAAAGGCGTTTTTGTCAGAGAAGTCTAAGCTCCAAGGTACCTGCATTAATTTGACTTTCATTTGTTCCAAAATGCGATATGCTGTAAATAGAGAGGTTTCCTTTTATCCAAAGGCGTTGTTGTCAGAGAAGTCTAAGCTCTAAGAGCCTGCATTCGTTTGACTTTCATTTGTTCCACAATGCGATATGCTAAAAATATAGAGGTTTCTTTATCCAAAGGCGTTGTTGTCAGCGAAGCCTAAGCTCTGTGGAGTTTGCATTCTTTTGACTTTCATTTGTTCCACGATGCGATATGCTGTAAATATGTAGGTTTCTTTTATCCAAACGCTTTGTTGTCAGGAAAGTCTAAGCTCTAAGGAGCCTGCATTCTTTTGACTTTCATTTGTTCCACAATGCGAAATACTGTAAATATATTTGTTTCCGCTATCCAAAGGCGTTGTTGTTAGAGAAGTCTAAACTCTAAGGAGCCTGCATTCCTTTGACTTTCATTTGGTCCACAGTGCGATATGCTAAAAATATAGAGGTAACTTTTATCAAAAGGCCTTTTTGTCAGGTAAGCCTAAGCTCTATGGAGTCTGCATTCTTTTGACTTTCATTTGTTCCACAATGCGATATGCCGTAAATACAGAGGTTTCTTTATTCAAAGGCGTTGTTGTCAGGCACGTCC
The DNA here is from genome assembly GCA_030765055.1 of Mantis religiosa. Taxonomy (NCBI): domain Eukaryota; kingdom Metazoa; phylum Arthropoda; class Insecta; order Mantodea; family Mantidae; genus Mantis; species Mantis religiosa. The sequence continues at coordinate 321,110,509 of CM060950.1, forward strand.
GAGCTCTAAGGAGGCTGCATTCCTTTGACTTTCATTTGTTCCACAGTGCGATATGCTGTATATATATATATATATATATATATATATATATATATATATATATATATATATATATATATAGGTTTCGTTTCTCTAAATGCGTTGATGTCAGAGAAGTCTAAGCTCTATGGAGGCTGCATTCCTTTGACTTTCATTTGTTCCACAATGCAGTATGCTGTAAATATTGTGGCAACCCTGTAGGGTTGTCAAGCCTGGGGCCACCAGGCTAAACTTTGTTCGTTGGCTGCGCTGGGGAGGGGGTAAGCAGACATCCTCTTCCCCAGACGACTGGCCGCCAATAGAGAGAGAGGATGTGTTTGTAGCAACCCTCCGGAACACAAACCTCAGTGAATGTAGGTTGTCTGAAATCATTAAACCTCTTTTAAAATGCACTTGTGAGTTTTCCTTCGCTGAGCCTTCCACCTTTCACCACCATACAGGTAAGCTAATTATTAGTAAAATGACATGTCCACCCCACCGCGTGGTGTGTAACTAGCGTTTGTAAAATGGTTTAGCTCTTCCGCTACGTTTTCCCCCATAGATAACAAATATTTAAATCTATTCTAATGTAGGGTGTGACATATTGTTGGAGACGCGGGTAAGATCTCAAAATTTTTTTTTTCTCCTTGCTTTATTCCTGTTTTGATGAAAAAATTTGAATGTATACGCTGGTGAAAGATGGAGGAAACATGGCCGACCGCGTGGTGTTCAATTAGTTAGAAATTCTAATCCGGTCATCGTCTCGTAATCCTTTAACTTTTGGTCTGTTTTTTATTTGATTTCTTTAATAGTAAACTTATTTCATAATATTGTGCTAAAATTTTTTTATAACTACATGGAAATTGATAATGGACACCACGTGGTGGCATAATTTGTTTTTAATTAGTTTTCTTTTCAGGCTTAATGTGAGGTTTATTTATTAATACAGAGTTTATAGTTTAAATTTGCGGAGATTTGTTTTTTCTAAATTTTGAGTATTTTGGGATGTGAACTTAAATTTTGGTCGACCACGTGGTCACGTGTTAATTTTCAAGGGACGCTTTGTGAATTTTAGCAGTAAAATTCAAAGTAAATAGTTTCTTTTTTGGTGTTTTTGTGAAGGATGCACTTCATTTTTGTGTTCATTCCAGTTGGTAATTCTGCTTATTTTATTCTGGTGTCCAGTGTTACTTAAAAGTAAGTCAAAATGCCTAAGAAAACGCGGCAATCATCCAATGTGCCAGTTACAATGGATTCACATGATGTAATAGCTTCGACTTCTGCTTTAGCTAATCAAAGTGCACATGTACCTAGTAATTTAGAAGTATCCATGGCACCTAATGTTAATCCGACTCAGACAATGCAATTTTCTCGGCCGTTTATTGATCCACCCTGTTTTGACAGGATAGCACTGATATCTCCTTCAGAATTTTTGAGAAAATTTAACTTAGTTTATACAGCAAATGGTTGGTCAGATGTACAAAAGTTGAAGTTTTTCCCATGTTACTTGCGAGACACAACAGAACTTTGGTACCGAACGTTTTGCCATAGACACCCTGAGCATGATTGGCATTTTCTAACTCAACAGTTTTTGGCAGCTTTTCAAATGTCCAATCAAGATGAATTGTTGGAAATTAAACTTAGGCAGAGGGTACAATTAGAAAATGAACCTGTATTAGATTACATTTATGATGTATTATCCTTGTGTGACCAAGTTAACGCTGCAATGACACAAATGGAGCAGGTAAAAAACTTATTGAAAAGATTGAAACCTCAGTATGTGCAAGCTTTGCTCCCATTAAATCCACAGAATGTTGAGGAGGTTTTACAAATTATTAAAAGCGTTGATAAAGCTAATTTTTATGTGCAACATAGACAACATTTAGTACAAGCACAAACATCTACTTACACTTCTCCACCTGTGTCATCTGCACCTGTTTTATCACGGTTTGAAAGTGTAAATCACTCTGAACCAGTTATTAATGTTGTTTCCACATTGAGTGAACAGGTCACTAAACTTGCTACCCAAATGCAACAGCTTCAGTCTCAATTCACTGCTGCTGCATCTACTGTGCAGCCACCTCCACTTAAGCCTCCAAGACATCATGAAAAGAGACAGCAGGCACCTATTGTGTGTTACAATTGCAACAAGCGTGGTCATATGGCACGTAATTGCTGGACTTCACCATCTGGTTCAAAAAACTCGAGAGGCCTAGCCTCCAACGACATAACCTAGAGGTACCCAAAGTAAGTTCACCTGTGTCTAATGTTGTTTCCCTTCCAGGTCAAATTTTGCAAATTTTGGGGTCCATTGGGGAGTCAAAACTTCCAATTTTGTTGGATACAGGAAGTGCAGTTAGCATTGTGAATGCAGCTCATATCAATGACATTTCTAAAATGAAACCTGTCGAGATTTTGCTTAAAACAGCTGGTAACAAGTTATTAGATGCGCCTTATCAAACAAATTTGAAATTTCAAATTAATGACTTTGTTTTTCAGGAAGATGTGTTAGTGGTAAAAGACTTGGCACATAATCTCATTTTGGGTAATGACTTTCTAACTTCACATAATAAATATGATTGAAATTGTAATGGTAAAACAAAGAGAAAAACTGAGCTCATTTTTGTTTAAGTGTACACGTCAGTTTTTGTTAAAAAGTTTATGGCCACGTGTAATATTTTGGGGTACCCCTCTAATTGTAAGTTTTGGTATTTTGAAAATTTGTAATATTTTTATTCAATGTTTTGGAAGGTCAAATTATTTTGTGCTGTGTGTATTGTATTATTTCTACCCTAAGGGGTTTTTGTAAAGTCTTGATTGTGACATTCCTACGTTTTATGTATTCTTTTGTGAAGATTATTTTGTGAAGATTATTTGATTTATCTTGTCAAAGTTTGTAAGCTCTATATATTGCCGAGTGATGGAAATTATCTTAGTTTTATCATGTATCTTGCTACCCAGATGGGGTGTACCTAATTTTTTTTTATTATTTATTATTGTTCAGAAGTGAAGTTTGGTTTTAATGATGTAGTTGTCTTCTGTAATTGACGTACACTTATATTTTGGAAATAATGTTGTAGTATGATGATACGTATCAAGTCAGCCCTATTTATCTGCGTTCCTGCTGCACCACACTGTTCCTACCGAACTGTTTGCACCATGGGAGTGCTAAACCTGCCACACTGCCTTGTGTCATCGGGCTCTGGTCCGCCCTTTATGACCACTGTTCGTCAGAGCTTTGGCAGCTATTAGTGCTGTCACTTCGTACCTGTGTTGGGGGCAGAAGAACTATTAACGCCCCACATTGTTATTTAGTGTAGAGCAAGTACAATTGTGCTCAATTCAGTGGTCTTTATTCATCAGTGACTGCAGTGCAAGCTTCAAGTTTTTTTATTACATTTGTGAGACCAGTGGGAATGGAATGTACTGTTCAGGCAGGTTGTGAAACTTTTTTTTGCTTGGTGCAGTAGTGGTAAAAAGTGCTGAACTTCATTTATTTTTCTTTGAGGGCTTTTTAATTAAAGTTAGAGACAGACACTGGAGTAAAGAAACGAATGTGTAACGTCAAGAGAAGATTTATGTGTGTAATACTGTTTGTGATGTTTGTATGCTAATTTTTTTTGTTTATGTTCCATCACTCGAGCGAGTTTCTTTTCATTTGTAATTAATTGTTCTGTTGACCCTGGGTCAACAGCTTGTGGTCCGGGGGGAGGTGTGGCAACCCTGTAGGGTTGTCAAGCCTGGGGCCACCAGGCTAAACTTTGTTCGTTGGCTGCGCTGGGGAGGGGGTAAGCAGACATCCTCTTCCCCAGACGACCGGCCGCCACCAGAGAGAGAGGATGTGTTTGTAGCAACCCTCCGGAACACAAACCTCAGTGAATGTAAGTTGTCTGAAATTATTAAACCTCTTTTAAAATGCACTTGTGAGTTTTCCTTCGCTGGGCCTTCCACCTTTCACCACCATACAGGTAAGCTAATTATTAGTAAAATAACATGTCCACCCCACCGCGTGGTGTGTAACTAGCGTTTGTAAAATGGTTTAGCTCTACCGCTACGTTTTCCCCCACAGATAACAAATATTTAAATCTCTTCTAATGTAGAGTGTGACAATATAGAGGCAACTTTTATCAAAAGGGCTTGCATTGTTTTGACTTTCAATTGCCCCACAATGCGATATGCTGAATATATAGAGGTTTTTTTATCCAAAGGCGTTGTTGTCAGAGAAGTCTAAGCTCTAAGGTGCCTGCATTCTTTTGCCTTTCATTTGCTTTGACTTTCATTTGTTCCAAAATGCGATAATCTGTAGATAGAGATGTTTCCTTTTATCCAAAGGCGCTGTTGTCGCAGCAGCCTAAGCTCTATGGCGTCTGCATTCTTTTATCTTTCATTTGTTCCACAATGCGATATGCCGTAGATATGGAGGTTCCTTTATCCAAAGGCGTTGTTGTCAGGGAAGTCTAAGCTCTAAGGAGCCTGCATTCCTTTGACTTTCATTTGTTCCACAATGCGATATGCTGTAAATATATAGGTTTCTTCTATCCAGAGGCGTTGTTGTCAGGGAAGTCTAAGCTCTAAGGAGCCTGCATTCCTTTGACTTTTATTTGTTCCACAATGCGATATGCTGTAAATATATAGATTACTTTTATTCAAAGGCGTTGTTGTCCGAGAGGTTTAAGCTCAAAGGGCCCTGCATTCTTTTGACTTTCAATTCTTCCACAATTCATTATGCTGTAAATATATATGTTTCTCTTATCCAAAGGCGTTGTTGTCAGAGAAGTCTAAGCTCTAAGGAGCCTGCATTCTTTTGCCATTCATTTGTTTCGCTATGCAATATGCCGTAAATTTAGAGGATTTCTTTTAAGCAAAAGTGTTGTTGTCAGATAAGTATAAGCTCTAAGGAGCCTGCATTCTTTTGACTTTCATTTGTTCCTCAATGCGATATGCTGTAAATGTAGAGGTTCCATTATCCAATGGCGCTGTTGTCCGAGAAGTCTAAGCTCTAAGGAGCCTGCATTCTTTTGACTTGCATTTGTTTCACTATGGGATATGCCGTAAACTTAGAGGATTCCTTTTAAGCAAAAGAGTTGTTGTCAGAGAAGTCTAAGCTCTAAGGAGCCTGCATTCTTTTGCACTTCATTTGTTTCACTGTACGATATGCCGTAAACTTAGAGGTTTTATTTTATCCAAAAGCGTTGTTGTCAGATAAGTCTAAGATCTAAGAAGCCTGAATTCCTTTGACTTTCGTTTGTTCCACAATGCGATATGCTAACAATATAGAGGTTTCTTTTATCCAAAGGCGTTCTTGTCAGGGAAGTCTAAACTCTAAGGAGCCTGCATTCTGTAGACTTCCATTTGTTCCACAATGCGATATGCTGTAAATATATAGGTATCTTTTATCCTAAGCCGTTGTTGCAGGGAAGTCTAAGCTCTAAGGATCCTACAATCCTTTGACTTTCATTTGTTCCACAACGCGATATGCTGTAAACATATGTTTCTTTTATCCAAAGTCGTCCTTGTCAGGGAGGTCTAAGCTCTAAGGAGCCTGCATTCCTTTGACTTTCATTTGTTCCACAATTCGATGTGCTGTAAATAGAGAGGTTTCTTTTATCCAAAGGCGTTTTGTCAGGGAAGTCTAAGCTCTAAGGAGCCTGCATTCTTTTGACTTTCATTTGTTCCGCAATGTGATATGCTGTAAATATATAGGTTTCTTTCATCCAAAGGCGTTTTTGTCAGAGAAGTCTAAGCTCCAAGGTACCTGCATTCATTTGACTTTCATTTGTTCCAAAATGCGATATGCTGTAAATAGAGAGGTTTCCTTTTATCCAAAGGCGTTGTTGTCAGAGAAGTCTAAGCTCTAAGAGCCTGCATTCGTTTGACTTTCATTTGTTCCACAATGCGATATGCTAAAAATATAGAGGTTTCTTTATCCAAAGGCGTTGTTGTCAGCGAAGCCTAAGCTCTGTGGAGTTTGCATTCTTTTGACCTTCATTTGTTCCACAATGCGATATGCCATAAATATAGAGGTTTCTTTATCCAAAGGCGTTGTTCTCAGGGACGTCTGTGCTAAGAAGCCTGCATTCCTTTGACTTTCATTTGTTCCTCAATGCGATATGCCGTAAACTTACAGGTTTTATTTTATCCAAATGCGTTGTTGCAAGGGAAGCCTAAGCTCTAAGGAGCCTGCATTCTTTTGACTTTCATTTGTTCCAGATGCGATGTGCTGTGAATATATAGGTTTCTTTTGTCTAAAGGCGTTTTTGCAGGGAAGCCTAAGCTCTATGGAGCCTGCATTCTTTTGACTTTCATTTGTTCCACAAGGCGGTAAGCTGTAAATATATAGGTTTTTTTTTTATCCAAAGACGTTGTTGTCAGGGAAGTCTGAGCTCTAAGGAGCCTGCATTCATTTGACTTTCATTTGTTCCACAATGCGATATGCCGTAAATATGTTTCTTTTATCCAAAGGCGTTGTTGTCAGAGTGCCTAAGCTCTAAGGGCCCTGCATTCTTTTGACTTTCATTTGCTCCACAGTTCAATATGCTGTAAATATATAGGGTTCTTTATCCAAAGGCGTTGTTTTCAGGGAAGTCGAAAGTCTACGGATCCTGCATTCTTTTGACTTTCATTTGTTCCACAATGCGATATGCTGTAAATATATAGGTTTATCTGATCCAAAGGCGTTGTTGTCCGAGAAGTCTAAGCTCTAAGCAGCCTGCATTCTTTTGACTTTCATTTGTTCCACAATGCGGTATGCTGTAAATATAGAGGTAACATTTATCAAAATGCGTTGTTGTCAGGGAAGCCTAAGGTCTAAGGAACCTGCATTGCTTTGACTTTCATTAGTTCCAAAATGCGATAATCTGTAGATAGAGATGTTTCCTTTTATCCAAAGGCGCTGTTGTCACAGAAGCCTAAGCTCTATGGAGTCTGCATTCCTTTAAATTTCATTGTTCCACAATGCGATATGCCGTAAACATAGAGGTTCCTTCATCCAAAAGCGTTGTTGTCAGGGAAGTCTAAGCTCTAAGGGGCCTGCATTCTGTCGACTTACATTTGTAACACAATGCGATAAGCTGTAAATATATAGATTTCTTTTATTCAAAGGCGTTGTTGTCCGAGAGGTCTAAGCTCAAAGGAGCCTGCATTCTTTTGACTTTCATTTGTTCCTCAATGCGATATGCTGTAAATATATGGGTTTCTTTTAATCAAAGGCTTTGTTGTCAGGGAAGTGTAAGCTCTAAGGAGCCTGCATTCATTTGACTTGCATTTGTTTCACTATGGGATATGCCGTAAATTTAGAGGATTCCTTTTAAGCAAAAGAGTTGTTGTCAGAGAAGTCTAAGCTCTAAGGAGCCTGCATTCTTTTGCACTTCATTCGTTTCACGATACGATATGGCGTAAACTTAGAGGTTTTATTTTATGCAATAGCGTTGTTGTCAGAGAAGTCTAAGATCTAAGGAGCCTGCATTGCTTTGACTTTCATTTGTTCCAAAACGCCATAATCTGTAGATAGAGATGTTTCCTTTTATCCAAAGGCGCTGTTGTCACAGAAGCCTAAACTCTATGGAGTCTGCATTCCTTTAACTTTCATTTGTTCCACAATGCGATATGCCGTAAACATAGAGGTTCCTTTATCCAAAGGCGTTGTTGTCAGGGAAGTCTAAGCTCTAAGGAGCCTGCATTCTGTCGTCTTACATTTGTTCCACAATGCGATAAGCTGTAAATATATAGATTTCTTTTATCCAAAGGCGTTGTTGTCCGAGAGGTCTAAGCTCAAAGGAGCCTGCATTCTTTTGACTTTCATTTGCTCCTCAATGCGATATGCTGTAAATATATGGGTTTCTTTTATCCAAAGGCTTTGTTGTCAGTGAAGTCTAAGCTCTAAGGAGCCTGCATTCCTTTGACTTGCATTTGTTTCACTATGGGATATGCCGTAAATTTAGAGGATTCCTTTTAAGCAAAAGAGTTGTTGTCAGAGAAGTCTAAGCTCTAAGGAGCCTGCATTCTTTTGCACTTCATTTGTTTCACTATACGATATGGCGTAAACTTAGAGGTTTTATTTTATTCAAAAGCGTTGTTGTCAGAGAAGTCTAAGATCTAAGGAGCCTGAATTCCTTTGACTTTCATTTGTTCCACAATGCGATATGTTAACAATATAGAGGTTTCTGTTATCCAATGGCGTTGTTGTCAGGGAAGTCTAAGCGCTAAGAAGCCTGCATTATTTTGACTTTCATTTGTTCCACAATGCGATATGCTGTAAATATGGAGGTTTCTTTATCCAATGGCGTTCTGGTCAGGGAAGTCTAAACTCTAAGGAGCCTGCATTCTGTTGACTTTCATTTGTTCCACAATGCGATATGCTGTAAATATGGAGGTTTCTTTATCCAATGGCTTTCTTGTAAGAGAAGTCTAAGATCTAACGAGCCTGAATTCCTTTGACTTTCATTTGTTCCACAATGCGATATGCTGTAAATATATAGGTTTCTCTTATCCAAAGACGTTGTTGTCAGGGAAGTCTAAGCTCTAAGGACCCTGCATTCTTTTGGCTTTCATTTGTTTCACTATGGGATATGCCGTAAATTTAGAGGATTCCTTTTATCAAAAGTGTTGTTGTCCGAGAAGTCTAAGCTCTAAGGTGCCTGCATTCTTTTGCACAACATTTGTTTCACTATACGATATGCCGTAAACTTACAGGTTTTATTTTATCCAAAAGCATTGTTGTCAGAGTAGTCTAAGATGTAAGGAGCCTGCATTCTTTTACTTTAATTTGTTCCAAAATGCGATATGCTAACAGTATAGAGGTTTCTTTTATCCAAAGGCGTTGTTGTCAGAGACGTCTAGGATCTAAGGAGCCTGCATTCTTTTACTTTAATTTGTTCCAAAATGCGATATGCTAAAAATATAGAGGTTTCTTTTATCCAAAGACGTTTTTGACAGGGAAGCCTAAGCTCTAAGGAGCCTGCATTCTTTTGACTTTCATTTCTTCCACAATGCGATATGCCGTAAACTAACAGGTTTTATTTTATCCAAAGACGTTCTTGACAGGGAAGTCTAAGCTCTAAGGAGCCTGAATTCTTTTGACTTTCATTTGTTCCACAATGCGATATGCTGCAAATATATAGGTTTCTTTATCCAATGGCGTTGTTGTCAGGGCAGTCTAAGCTCTAAGGAGCCTGCATTCTTTTGACTTTCATTTGTTCCACAATGCGATACGCTGTAAGTATAGAGGTTTCTTTTATCCAAGGTGTTGTTGTCAGGGAAGCCTAAGCTCGATTGAGCCTGCATTCTTTTGACATTCATTTGTTTCACTATGCGATAAACCGTAAATTTAGAGGTTTTTATATTGAAAAGCGTTGTTGCCAGAGAAGTCTAAGCTATACAGAGTTTGAATTCTTGTGATATTAATTTGTTTCAGTATGCGATATGCCGCAAATATAAGGTTTCCTTTTGTCCAAAAGCGTTGTTGTCAGGGAAGCCTAAGCTCTATGGAGCCTGCATTCTTTTGAGTTTCATTTGTTCCATAATGCAATATGCTGTAAATATGGAGGTCTGTTTATCCCAAGGCGTTGTTGTCAGGGAAGCCTAAGCTCGATGGAGCCTGCATTCTTTTGACTTTCATTTGCTCCGCAATGCGATATGCTGTAAATATATAGGTTTCCTTTTATCCAAAGGCGTTTTTGTCAGAGAAGTCTAGGCTCTAAGTTGCCTGCACTCATTTGACTTTCATTTGTTCCACAATGCGGTATGCTTTAAACATAGATGTTTCTTTATTCAGGGGCGTTGTTGTCAGGGAAGTCTGAGCTCTAGGTGCCTTTATTACTTTGACTTTCATTTGCTCCACCATGCGATATGCTGTAAATATGTAGGTTTCTTTTATCCAAAGCCGTTGTTGTCAGGGAAGACTAAGCTCTAAGGAGCCTGCATTCCTTTGACTTTCATTTCTTCCGCAATGCGATATGCTGTAAATATATGGGTTTCTTTTATCCATAGGCGTTGTTGTCAGGGAAGTCTAAGCTCTAAGGAGGCTGCATTCATTTGACTTTCATTTGTTCCACAATGCGATATGCTGTAAATATATGGGTTTCTTTTATCCATAGGCGTTGTTGTCAGGGAAGTCTAAGCTCTAAGGAGCCTGCATTCATTTGACTTTCATTTGTTCCACAATGCGATATGCTGTAAATATATGGGTTTCTTTTATCCATAGGCGTTGTTGTCAGGGAAGTCTAAGCTCTAAGGAGCCTGCATTCATTTGACTTTCATTTGTTCCACAATGCGGTATGCTGTAAATATAGAGGTTTCTCTTATCCAAAGGACTAGTTGTCAGAGAAGTCTAAGCTCTAAGGAGGCTGCATTCCTTTGACTGTCATTTGTTCCACAATGCGATATGCTGTAAATATAGAGGTTTCTTTATCCAAAGGCGTTGTTTTCAGGGAAGTCTAAAATCTTAGGATCCTGCATTCTTTTGACTTTCATTTGTTCCACAATGCGATATGCTGTAAATATGTAGGTTTCTTTTATCCAAAGGCGTTGTTGTCAGGGAAGTCTAAACTCTAAGGATCCTGCATTCTTTTGACTTTCATTTGTTCCACGATGCGATATGCTTTAAATATGTAGGTTTCTTTTATCCAAACGCTTTGTTGTCAGGAAAGTCTAAGCTCTAAGGAGCCTGCATTCTTTTGACTTTCATTTGTTCCACAATGCGAAATACTGTAAATATATATGTTTCCGCTATCCAAAGGCGTTGTTGTTAGAGAAGTCTAAACTCTAAGGAGCCTGCATTCCTTTGACTTTCATTTGGTCCACAGTGCGATATGCTAAAAATATAGAGGTAACTTTTATCAAAAGGCCTTTTTGTCAGGTAAGCCTAAGCTCTATGGAGTCTGCATTCTTTTGACTTTCATTTGTTCCACAATGCGATATGCCGTAAATACAGAGGTTTCTTTATTCAAAGGCGTTGTTGTCAGGCACGTCTGAGCTCTAAGGAGGCTGCATTCCTTTGACTTTCATTTGTTCCACAGTGCGATATGCTGTATATATATATATAGGTTTCGTTTCTCTAAATGCGTTGATGTCAGAGAAGTCTAAGCTCTATGGAGGCTGCATTCCTTTGACTTTCATTTGTTCCACAATGCAGTATGCTGTAAATATTGTGGCAACCCTGTAGGGTTGTCAAGCCTGGGGCCACCAGGCTAAACTTTGTTCGTTGGCTGCGCTGGGGAGGGGGTAAGCAGACATCCTCTTCCCCAGACGACTGGCCGCCAATAGAGAGAGAGGATGTGTTTGTAGCAACCCTCCGGAACACAAACCTCAGTGAAAGTAGGTTGTCTGAAATTATTAAACCTCTTTTAAAATGCACTTGTGAGTTTTCCTTCGCTGAGCCTTCCACCTTTCACCACCATACAGGTAAGCTAATTATTAGTAAAATGACATGTCCACCCCACCGCGTGGTGTGTAACTAGCGTTTGTAAAATGGTTTAGCTCTTCCGCTACGTTTTCCCCCATAGATAACAAATATTTAAATCTATTCTAATGTAGGGTGTGACATATTGGTGGAGACGCGGGTAAGATCTCAAAATTTTTTTTTTCTCCTTGCTTTATTCCTGTTTTGATGAAAAAATTTGAATGTATACGCTGGTGAAAGATGGAGGAAACATGGCCGACCGCGTGGTGTTCAATTAGTTAGAAATTCTAATCCGGTCATCGTCTCGTAATCCTTTAACTTTTGGTCTGTTTTTTATTTGATTTCTTTAATAGTAAACTTATTTCATAATATTGTGCTAAAATTTTTTTATAACTACATGGAAATTGATAATGGACACCACGTGGTGGCATAATTTGTTTTTAATTAGTTTTCTTTTCAGGCTTAATGTGAGGTTTATTTATTAATACAGAGTTTATAGTTTAAATTTGCGGAGATTTGTTTTTTCTAAATTTTGAGTATTTTGGGATGTGAACTTAAATTTTGGTCGACCACGTGGTCACGTGTTAATTTTCAAGGGACGCTATGTGAATTTTAGCAGTAAAATTCAAAGTAAATAGTTTCTTTTTTGGTGTTTTTGTGAAGGATGCACTTCATTTTTGTGTTCATTCCAGTTGGTAATTCTGCTTATTCTATTCTGGTGTCCAGTGTTACTTAAAAGTAAGTCAAAATGCCTAAGAAAACGCGGCAATCATCCAATGTGCCAGTTACAATGGATTCACATGATGTAATAGCTTCGACTTCTGCTTTAGCTAATCAAAGTGCACATGTACCTAGTAATTTAGAAGTATCCATGGCACCTAATGTTAATCCGACTCAGACAATGCAATTTTCTCGGCCTTTTATTGATCCACCCTGTTTTGACAGGATAGCACTGATATCTCCTTCAGAATTTTTGAGAAAATTTAACTTAGTTTATACAGCAAATGGTTGGTCAGATGTACAAAAGTTGAAGTTTTTCCCATGTTACTTGCGAGACACAACAGAACTTTGGTACCGAACGTTTTGCCATAGACACCCTGAGCATGATTGGCATTTTCTAACTCAACAGTTTTTGGCAGCTTTTCAAATGTCCAATCAAGATGAATTGTTGGAAATTAAACTTAGGCAGAGGGTACAATTAGAAAATGAACCTGTATTAGATTACATTTATGATGTATTATCCTTGTGTGACCAAGTTAACGCTGCAATGACACAAATGGAGCAGGTAAAAAACTTATTGAAAGGATTGAAACCTCAGTATGTGCAAGCTTTGCTCCCATTAAATCCACAGACAGTTGAGGAGGTTTTACAAATTATTAAAAGCGTTGATAAAGCTAATTTTTATGTGCAACATAGACAACATTTAGTACAAGCACAAACATCAACTTACACTTCTCCACCTGTGTCATCTGCACCTGTTTTATCACGGTTTGAAAGTGTAAATCACTCTGAACCAGTTATTAATGTTGTTTCCACATTGAGTGAACAGGTCACTAAACTTGCTACCCAAATGCAACAGCTTCAGTCTCAATTCACTGCTGCTGCATCTACTGTGCAGCCACCTCCACTTAAGCCTCCAAGACATCATGAAAAGAGACAGCAGGAACCTATTGTGTGTTACAATTGCAACAAGCGTGGTCATATGGCACGTAATTGCTGGACTTCACCATCTGGTTCAAAAAACTCGAGAGGCCCAGCCTCCAACGACATAACCTAGAGGTACCCAAAGTAAGTTCACCTGTGTCTAATGTTGTTTCCCTTCCAGGTCAAATTTTGCAAATTTTGGGGTCCATTGGGGAGTCAAAACTTCCAATTTTGTTGGATACAGGAAGTGCAGTTAGCATTGTGAATGCAGCTCATATCAATGACATTTCTAAAATGAAACCTGTCGAGATTTTGCTTAAAACAGCTGGTAACAAGTTATTAGATGCGCCTTATCAAACAAATTTGAAATTTCAAATTAATGACTTTGTTTTTCAGGAAGATGTGTTAGTGGTAAAAGACTTGGCACATAATCTCATTTTGGGTAATGACTTTCGAACTTCACATAATAAATATGATTGAAATTGTAATGGTAAAACAAAGAGAAAAACTGAGCTCATTTTTGTTTAAGTGTACACGTCAGTTTTTGTTAAAAAGTTTATGGCCACGTGTAATATTTTGGGGTACCCCTCTAATTGTAAGTTTTGGTATTTTGAAAATTTGTAATATTTTTATTCAATGTTTTGGAAGGTCAAATTATTTTGTGCTGTGTGTATTGTATTATTTCTACCCTAAGGGGTTTTTGTAAAGTCTTGATTGTGACATTCCTACGTTTTATGTATTCTTTTGTGAAGATTATTTTGTGAAGATTATTTGATTTATCTTGTCAAAGTTTGTAAGCTCTATATATTGCCGAGTGATGGAAATTATCTTAGTTTTATCATGTATCTTGCTACCCAGATGGGGTGTACCTAATTTTTTTTTATTATTTTTGTTCAGAAGTGAAGTTTGTTTTCAATGATGTAGTTGTCTTCTGTAATTGACGTACACTTATATTTTGGAAATAATGTTGTAGTATGATGATACGTATCAAGTCAGCCCTATTTATCTGCGTTCCTGCTGCACCACACCGTTCCTACCGAACTGTTTGCACCATGGGAGTGCTAAACCTGCCACACTGCCTTGTGTCATCGGGCTCTGGTCCGCCCTTTATGACCACTGTTCGTCAGAGCTTTGGCAGCTATTAGTGCTGTCACTTCGTACCTGTGTTGGGGGCAGAAGAACTATTAACGCCCCACATTGTTATTCAGTGTAGAGCAAGTACAATTGTGCTCAATTCAGTGGTCTTTATTCATCAGTGACTGCAGTGCAAGCTTCAAGTTTTTTTATTACATTTGTGAGACCAGTGGGAATGGAATGTACTGTTCAGGCAGGTTGTGAAACTTTTTTTTGCTTGGTGCAGTAGTGGTAAAAAGTGCTGAACTTCATTTATTTTTCTTTGAGGGCCTTTTAATTAAAGTTAGAGACAGACACTGGAGTAAAGAAACGAATGTGTAACGTCAAGAGAAGATTTATGTGTGTAATACTGTTTGTGATGTTTGTATGCTATTTTTTTTTGTTTTTGTTCCATCACTCGAGCGAGTTTCTTTTCATTTGTAACTAATTGTTCTGTTGACCCTGGGTCAACAGCTTGTGGTCCGGGGGGAGGTGTGGCAACCCTGTAGGGTTGTCAAGCCTGGGGCCACCAGGCTAAACTTTGTTCGTTGGCTGCGCTGGGGAGGGGGTAAGCAGACATCCTCTTCCCCAGACGACCGGCCGCCACCAGAGAGAGAGGATGTGTTTGTAGCAACCCTCCGGAACACAAACCTCAGTGAATGTAAGTTGTCTGAAATTATTAAACCTCTTTTAAAATGCACTTGTGAGTTTTCCTTCGCTGGGCCTTCCACCTTTCACCACCATACAGGTAAGCTAATTATTAGTAAAATAACATGTCCACCCCACCGCGTGGTGTGTAACTAGCGTTTGTAAAATGGTTTAGCTCTACCGCTACGTTTTCCCCCATAGATAACAAATATTTAAATCTATTCTAATGTAGAGTGTGACAATATAGAGGCAACTTTTATCAAAAGGGCTTGCATTGTTTTGACTTTCAATTGCTCCACAATGCGATATGCTGAATATATAGAGGTTTTTTTATCCAAAGGCGTTGTTGTCAGAGAAGTCTAAGCTCTAAGGTGCCTGCATTCTTTTGCCTTTCATTTGTTCGAATATGCAATATGCTGTATATAGAGAGGCTTCCTTTTATCCAAAGGCGTTGTTGTCCGAGAAGTCTAAGCTCTAAGGAGGCTGCATTCTTTTGACTTTCGTTTGTACCACATTGCGGTATGCTGTAAATATATATGTTCCGTTTATCCAAAGGCGTTGATGTCAGAGAAGTCTAAGCTCTAAGGAGCCTGCATTCCTTTGACTTTCATTTGTTCCACAATGCGGTATGCTGTAAATATAGAGGCAACCTTTATCAAAAGGGCCTGCATTGTTTGGACTTTCAATTGTTCCACAATGCGATATGCTGTAAATATAGAGCTTTCTTTATCCAAAGAAGTTGTTGTCAGAGAGGTCTAACCTCTAAGGAGCCTGCATTTTTTGACTTTCATTTGATCCATAGTGCGATATGCTAAAAATATAGAGGTTCTTTTTATCAAAAGACATTATTGCCAAGGAAGCCTAAGCTCTATTGCGTCTGCATTCTTTTGAATTTTACTTGTTCCACAATGCGATATGCTATTAAATATATAGGTTTCTCTTATCCAAAGGCGTTGTTGTCCGAGAAGTCTAAGCTCTAAAAATCCTGCATTCTTTTGACCTTCATTTGTTCCACAATGCGATATGCTGTAAATATATAGGTTTCTTTTATGTAAAGGCGTTTTTGTCAGGGAAGTCTAAGCTCTAAGGAGCATGCTTTCTTTTGACTCTTATTTGTTCCATAATGCGATATGCTCTAAATATATAGGTTTCTTTTATCTAAAGGCGTTGTTGTCAGGAAAGTCTAACCTCTAAGGAGCCTGCATCCATTGCCTTTCGTTTGATTCACAATGCGATATGCTGTAAATATGTAGGTTTCTTTTATCCAAAGGCGTTGTTGTCAGAGAAGTCTAAGCTCTAAGGTGCCTGCATTCTTTTGACTTTCATTTGATCCATAATGCGATATGCTAAAAATATAGAGTTTTTTTTTATTAAAGCCGTTGTTGTCAGGGAAGCCTAAGCTCTATGGAGTCTCCATTCTTTTGAATTTCATTTGTTCCACAATGCGATATGCCGTAAATATAGACGTTTCTTTATCCAAAGGCGTTGTTGTCAGGGAAGTCTGAGCTCTAAGGAACCTGCTTTCCTTTGACTTTCATTTGTTCCTCAATGCGATATGCTGTAATTATATAGGCTTCTTTTATACAAAAGCGTTGTTGTCATGCAAGTCTAAGCTCTACGGAGCCTGCATTCTTTTGAATTTCATTTGTTCCAAAATTCGATATGCTGAAAATATATAGGTTTCTTTTTTCGCAAGGCGTTGTTGTCAGAGAGGTCTAAGCTCTAAGGAGCCTGCATTCTTTTGACTTTCATTTGTTCCAAAATGCGATATGCTGTAATTATATAGGTTTCTTTTATGCTAAGGCGTTGTTGTTAGGGAACTCTAACCTCTAAGGTGCCTGCATCCATTGACTTTCATTTGTTCCACAATGCGATACGCTGTAATTATATAGATTTCTTTTATCCATAGGCGTTGTTGCCAGGGAAGTCTAAGCTCTAAGGAGCATGCTTTCTTTTGACTCTTATTTGTTCCATAATGCGATATGCTCTAAATATATAGGTTTCTTTTATCTAAAGGCGTTGTTGTCAGGAAAGTCTAACCTCTAAGGGGCCTGCATCCATTGTCTTTCGTTTGATTCACAATGCGATATGCTGTAAATATGTAGGTTTCTTTTATCCAAAGGCTTTGTTGTCAGAAATGTCTAAGCTCTAAGGAGTCTGCATTTTTTTGACTTTCATTTGTTCCACAATTCGCTATGCTGTAAATATATATAGGTTCCCTTATCCAAAGGAGTTGTGGCAGGGAAGACTAAGCTTTAAGCTGGCTGAATTCCCTTGACTTCTATTTGATCCACAATGCGGTATGCTGTAAATATAGAGGTAACTTTTATCCAATGGCGTTGTTGTCAGGGAAGCATAAGCTCTGAGGAGCCTCCATTGTTTTGTCTTTCATTTGTTCCACAATTCGATATGCTGTAAATATAAAGATTTCTTTTATCCAAAGGCGTTGTTGCCAGGGAAGTCTAAGCTCTAAGGAGCCTGCATTCTTTTGACTTTCATTTGTTCCACATTGCGACATACTGTAAATATATAGGTTTATTTTATCAAAAGGCGTTGTTGTCAGAGAAGTCTAAGCTCTTAAGTGCCTGCATTCATTTGACTTTCATTTTTTCCAAAAAGCGATTGCTGTAAATAGAGAGGTTTCTTTATCGAAAGGCGTTGTTGTCAGGGAAGCCTAAGCTCTAGGGAGTCTGCATTCTTTTGACTTTCATTTGTTCCACAATGCGATATGCCGTAAATATAGAGGTCTCTTTTCCCAAAGCCGTTGTTGTCAGCGAAGTCTGAGCTCTAAGGAGCCTGCATTCCTTTGACTTTCATTTGTTTCACAATACGATATGCTGTAATTATATAGGCTTCTTATATCCAAAAGCTTTGTTGTCATGCAAGTCTAAGCTCTAAGGAGCCTGCATGCGTTTGAATTTCATTTTTTCCACAATGCGGTATGCTGAATTAATGAGGTTTCTTTTATTCAAAGGCGTTGTTTCAGGGAAGTCTAAGCTCTAAGGAGCCTGCATTCCTTTGACTTTCATTTGTTTCACAATGCGGTATGCTGTAAATATAGAGGTTACTTTTACAAAAAGTCGTTGTTGTGAGGGAAGCCTAAGCTCTAGGTAGCCTGCATCCATTGACTTTCATTTGCTCCACAATGCGATATGCCGTAAATATATGTTTCTTTTATCCAAAGGCGTTGTTGTCAGGGAAGCCTAAGCTCTAAGGAGCCTGCATTCTTTTGACCTTCGTTTGTTCCACAATGCGATATGCTCTAAATATAGAGGTTCCTTTATCCAAAGGAGTTGATGTCAGAAAAGTTTAAGCTCTAAGGAGGCTGCATTCTTTTGACTTTCATTTGTTCCACAATTCGATATGCCTTAAATATAGAGGTTTCTTTATCCAAAAGCGTTGTTGTCTGGGCAGTCTGAGCTCTAAGGAATCTGCATTCTTTTGACCTTCGTTTGTTCCACAATGCGATATGCTCTAAATATAGAGGTTCCTATATCCAAAGGCGTTGATGGCAGAAAAGTTTAAGCTCTAAGGAGGCTGCATTCTTTTGACTTTCATTTGCCCCAAAATGCGGTATGCTGTAAATATAGAGTTAAATTTTATCAAAAGGCGTACTTGTCAGGGAAGCCTATGCTATAAGGAGCCTGCATTCTTTTGACTTTCATTTGTTACACAATACGATACGCTGTAAATATAGCGGTACCTTTATCCAAAGGCGTTGTTATCAGGGAAGTCTAAGCTCTAAGGAGCCTGCATTGCTTTGTCTTTCATTTGTTACACAATGCGATATGCTGTAAATATAGAGGTTCCTTTATCCAAAGGCGTTGTTGTCAGGGAAGTCTAAGCTCTAAGGATCCTGCATTCTTTTGATTTTCATTTGTTCCGCAAAGCGATATGCTCTAAATATATGTGTTTCTTTTATCCAAAGGCGTTCTTTTCAGGAAGCTCTAAGCTCTAAGGAGCCTGTATTCTTTTGACTTTCATTTGTTCCAGAATACGATATGCTGTAAATATAGCGGTTCCTTTATCCAAAGCCGTTGTTGTCAGGAAAGTCTAACCTCTAAGGAGCCTGCATCCATTGTCTTTCGTTTGATTCACAATGCGATATGCTGTAAATATGTAGGTTTCTTTTATCCAAAGGCGTTGTTGTCAGAGAAGTCTAAGCTCTAAGGTGCCTGCATGCATTTGACTGTCCTTTTTTCCAAAATACGATATGCTGTAAATAGAGAGGTTTCCTTTTATCCAAAGGCCTTGATGTCAGAGAAGTCTAAGCTCTAAGAAGCTGGCATTCTTTTGACTTTCATTTGATTCATAATGGGATATGCTAAAAATATAGAGGGTTTTTTTATCAAAAGGCGTTGTCGTCAGGGAAGCCTAAGCTCTATGGAGTCTCCATTCTTTTGAATTTCATTTGATCCATAATGCGATATGCTAAAAATATAGAGGTTTTCTTTATCCACAGACGTTGTTGTCAGGGAAGTCTAAGCTCAAAGGAGCCTGCATTCGTTTGAATTTCATTTGTTCCAAAATTCGATATGCTGTAAATATATAGGTTTCTTTTATCGCAAGGCGTTGTTGTCAGGGAAGTCTAAGCTCAAAGGAGCCTGCATTCGTTTGAATTTCATTTGTTCCAAAATTCGATATGCTGTAAAAATATAGGTTTCTTTTAAACAAAGGCGTTGTTGTTAGGGAAGTCTAACCTCTAAGGGGCCTGCATCCATTAACTTTCATTTGTTGCACAATGCGATATGCTGTAAATATATAGGTTTCTTTTATCCATAGGCGTTGTTGCCAGGGAAGTCTAAGCTCTAAGGAGCTTGCATTCATTTGACCTTCATTTTTTCCAAAATGCGGTATGCTGAATTTATAGAGGTTTCTTTTATCACAAGGCGTTGTTCAGGGAAGTCTAAGCTCTAAGGAGCCTGCATTCCTTTGACTTTCATTTGTTCCACAATGCGGTATGCTGTAAATATAGAGGTTACTTCTACAAAAAGGCGTTGTTGTGAGGGAAGCCTAAGCTCTAAGTAGTCTGTATTCTTTTGACTTTCATTTGTTCCACAATGCGATATGCTGTAAATATATATGTTTCTTTTATCCAAAGGCGTTGTTATCAGGGAAGTCTATACTCTAAGGGTCCTGCGCTCTTTTGACTTTCACTTGTTCCCCAATGCGACATGCTGTAAATATGTAGGTTTCTTTTATTCAAAGTCGTTGTTGTCAGAGAAGTCTAAGCTCTAAGGAGCCGGCATTCTTTTGACTTTCATTTGATCCATAATGGGATATGCTAAAAATATAGAGTTTTTTTTTATCAAAAGGCGTTGTCGTCAGGGAAGCCTAAGCTCAAAGGAGCCTGCATTCGTTTGAATTTCATTTGTTCCAAAATTCGATATGCTGTAAGAATATAGGTTTCTTTTATCCATAGGCGTTGTTGCCAGGGAAGTCTAAGCTCTAAGGAGCCTGCATTCATTTGACCTTCATTTTTTCCAAAATACGGTATGCTGAATTTATAGAGGTTTCTTTTATCACAAGGCGTTGTTCAGGGAAGTCTAAGCTCTAAGAAGCCTGCATTCCTTTGACTTTCATTTGTTCCACAATGCGGTATGCTGTAAATATAGAGGTTACTTTTACAAAAAGGCGTTGTTGTGAGAGAAGCCTAAGCTCTAAGTAGTCTGTATTCTTTTGACTTTCATTTGTTCCACAATGCGATATGCTGTAAATATATATGTTTCTTTTATCCGAAGGCGTTGTTGTCAGGGAAGCCTAAACTCTAAGGGTCCTGCGCTCTTTTGACTTTCACTTGTTCCCCAATGCGACATGCTGTAAATATGTAGGTTTCTTTTATTCAAAGGCGTTGTTGTCACGGAAGCCTAAGATCTAAGGAGCCTGCATTCGTATGACTTTCATTTGTTCCACAATGCGATATGCTAAAATATAGAGGTTTCTTTTATCCAAAGGTTTTGTTGTCAGAAAAGTCTAAGCTCTAAGGAGTCTGCATTTTTTTGAGTTTCATTTGTTCCACAATTCGATATGCTGTAAATATATATAGGTTTCTTTTATCCAAAGGAGTTGTGGCAGGGAAGACTAAGCTTTAAGCTGGCTGCATTCCCTTGACTTTTATTTGTTCCACAATGCGGTATGCTGTAAATATAGAGGTAAATTTTATCAAATGGCGTTGTTGTCAGGGAAGCCTAAGCTCTGAGTAGCCTGCATTCCTTTGACTTTCATTTTTCCACAATGCGACATACTGTAAGCACATAGGTTTCTTTCATCAAAAGGCGTTGTTGTCAGAAAAGTCTAAGCTCTAAGGTGCCTGCATTTATTTGACTTTCGTTTTCTCCAAAATGCGATATGCTGTAAATAGAGAGGTTTCTTTTCCCAAAGGCGTTGTTGTCAGCGAAGTCTGAGCTATAAGGAGCCTGCTTTCCTTTGACTTTCATTTGTTACACAATACGATATGCTGTAATTATATAGGCTTCTTTTATCCAAAAGCGTTGTTGTCCTGCAAGTCTACGCTCTAAGGAGCCTGCATCCATTGAATTTCATTTTTTCCACAATGCGGTATGCTGAATTTATAGAGGTTTCTTTTATTCAAAGGGGTTGTTGCAGGGAAGTCTAAGTTCTAAGGAGCCTGCATTCCTTTGAATTTCATTGTTTCCACAATGCGGTATGCTGAATTTATAGAGGTTTCTTTTATTCAAAGGCGTTGTTGCAGGGAAGTCTAAGTTCTAAGGAGCCTGCATTCCTTTGACTTTCATTTGTTCCACAATGCGGTATGCTGTAAATATAGAGGTTACTTTTACAAAAAGGCGTTGTTGTGAGGGAAGCCTAAGCTCTAAGTAGCCTGTATTCTTTTGAATTTTAGTTGTTCGACAATGCGATATGCTGTAAAAATAGAGGTTTCTTTATCCAAAGGTGTTGATGTCAGGGAAGTCTAAACTCTAAGGAGCCTGCATCCATTGACTTTCATTTGTTCCACAATGTGATATGCCGTAAATGTATGTTTCTTTTATCCAAAGGCGTTGTTGTCAGGGAAGCCTAAGCTCTAAGGAGCCTGCATTCATTTGACTTACGTTTGTTCCACAATGCGATGTGCTCTAAATATAGAGGTTCCGTTATCCAAAGGCGTTGATGTCAGAGAAGTTTAAGCTCTAAGGAGGCTGCATTCTTTTGACTTACATTTGTTCCACAACTCGATATGCCTTAAATATAGAGGTTTCTTTATCCAAAAGCGTTGTTGTCTGAGCAGTCTGAGCTCTAAGGAGCCTGCATTCTTTTGACTTTCGTTTGTTCCACAATGCGATATGCTCTAAATATAGAGGTTCCTTTATCCAAAGGCGTTGATGTCAGAGAAGTTTAAGCTGTAAGGAGGCTGCATTCCTTTGACTTTCATGTGCCCCACAATGGGGTATGCTGTATATATAGAGTTAAATTTTATCAAAAGGCGTACTTGTCAGGGAAGCCTAAACTCTAAGGAGCCTGCATTCTTTTGACTTTCATTTGTTCCGCAATACGATATGCTGTAACTATAGCGGTTTCTTTATCCAAAGGCGTTGTTGTCAGGGAAGTCTAAGCTCTAAGGATCCTGCATTCTTTTGATTTTCATTTCTTCCGCAAAGAGATATGCTCTAAATATATGGGTTTCTTTTATCCAAATTCGTTGTTGTCAGGGAAGTCTAAGCTCTAAGGAGCCTGCATTGCTTTGTCTTTCATTTGTTACACAATGCGATATGCTGTAAATATAGAGGTTTCTTTATCCAAAGGCGTTGTTGTCAGGGAAGTCTAAGTTCTAAGGATCCTGCATTCTTTTGATTTTCATTTGTTCCGCAAAGCGATATGCTCTAAATATATGGGTTTCTTTTATCCAAATTCGTTGTTGTCAGGGAAGTCTAAGCTCTAAGGAGCCTGCATAGCTTTGTCTTTCATTTGTTCCACAATGCGATATGCTAAAAATATAGAGGTTTTTTATCAAAAGGCGTTGTTGTCAGGGAAGCCTAAGCTCTATGGAGTCTGCATTCTTTTGACTTTCATTTGTTCCACAATGCGATATGCCGTAAATATAGAGGTTTACTTTATCCAAAGGCGTTTTTGTCAGGTACGTCTGAGCTCTAAGGAGGCTGCATTCCTTTGACGTTCATTTGTTCCGCAATGCGATATGCTGTAAATATATGTTTCGTTTATCTAAAGGCTTTGATGTCAGAGAAGTCTAAGCTCTAAGGAGGCTGCATTCTTTTGACTCTCATTTGTTCCACAATGCGGTATGCTGCAAATAAAGAGGCAACCTTTATCAAAAGGCCCTGCATTGTTTTGACTTTCATTTGTTCCACAATGCGATATGCCGTAAATATAGAGGTTTACTTTATCCAAAGGCGTTTTTGTCAGGTACGTCTGAGCTCTAAGGAGGCTGCATTCCTTTGACGTTCATTTGTTCCGCAATGCGATATGCTGTAAATATATATGTTTCGTTTATCTAAAGGCTTTGATGTCAGAGAAGTCTAAGCTCTAAGGAGGCTGCATTCTTTTGACTCTCATTTGTTCCACAATGCGGTATGCTGCAAATAAAGAGGCAACCTTTATCAAAAGGCCCTGCATTGTTTTGACTTTCAATTGCTCCACAATGCGGTATGCTGTAAATATAGAGGCGTTGTTGTCAGGCAAGTCTAGGCTCTAAGGAGGCTGCATTCTTTTGACTTTGATTTGTTCCACAATGCGGTATGCTGTAAATATAGAGGCAACATTTATCAAAAGGGCCTGCATTGTTTTGACTTTCAATTGTTCCACAATGCGATATGCTGTGAATATTGAGGTTTCTTTATCCAAAGGCGTTGTTGTCAGAGAAGTCTAACCTCTAAGGAGCCTGCATTCTTTTGACTTTCACTTGATCCACAGTGCTATATGCTAAAAATATAGAGGTTTTCTTTTTATCAAAAGGCATTGTTACCAAGGAAGCCTAAGCTCTATGGAGTCTGCATTATTTTGAATTTTATTTGTTCCACAACGCGATATGCTATTAAATATATAGGTTTCTCTTATGCAAAAGCGTTTTTGTCCGAGAAGTGTAAGCTCTAAGGATCCTGCATTCTTTTGACTTTCATTTGTTCCACAATGCAATATGCTGTAAATATATAGGTTTCTCTTATCCAAAGCCGTAGTTGTCAGGCAGGCCTAAGCTCTAAGGAGCCGGCATTCAATTGACGCACATTAGTTCACAATGCAATATGCCGTAAAGATAGGGGTTTCTTTTACCCATAGGCGTTGTTGCAGGAAAGTTTAAGCTGTAAGGAGCCTGCATTCCTTTGATTTTCATTTGTTCCTCAAAGCGATATGCTGTAAATAAATAGGTTTCTTTTATCCAAAGGCGTTGTTGTCATGCAAGTCTAAGCTTTAAGGAGCCTGTATTCGTTTGAATTTTATTTGTTCCACAATGCGATATGCTGTAAATATATAGGTTTCTTTTATCCATAGGCGTTGTTGTCAGGGAAGTCTAAGCTCTAAGGAGCCTGCATTCATTTGACTTTCATTTGTTCCACAATGCGGTATGCTGTAAATATAGAGGTTTCCTTTATCCAAAGGTGTTGTTGCAGGGAAGTCTAAGCTCTAAGGAGCCTGCATTCATTTGACTTTCATTTGTTTCACAATGCGATATGCTGTAAATATAGAGGCTTCTTTTATCCAAAGGCGTTGTTGTCAGGGAAGTCTTAGCTCTAAGGAGCCTGCATTCATTTGACTTTCATTTGTTCCACAATGCGATATGCTGTAAATATATAGGTTTCTCTTATCCAAAGGAGTTGTTGTCAGAGAAGTATAAGCTCTAAGGAGGCTGCATTCCTTTGACTGTCATTTGTTCCACAATGCGGTATGCTGTAAATATAGAGGTTTCTTTATCCAAAGGCGTTGTTTTCAGGGAAGTCTAAACTCTAAAGATCCTGCATTCTTTTGACTTTCATTTGTTCCTCAATGCGATATGCTGTAGATATTGTGGTTTCTTTTATCCAAAGGCGTTGTTGTCAGGGAAGCCTAAGCTCTAAGGAGCGTGCATTCGTTTGACTTTCATTTGTTCCACAATGCGGTATGCTGTAAATATAGAGGTAAATTTATCAAAAGACGTTACTGTCAGGGAAGCCTAAGTTCTAAGGAGCATGCATTCTTTTGACTTTCATTTGTTCCACAATTCGATATGCCGTAAATATAGATTTTTCTTTATCCAAACGCGTTGTTGCAGGGAAGTCTAAGCTCTAAGGTGCCTGCATTCCTTTGACTATCATTTGTTCCACAAAGTGATCTGCTGTAAATATATATATATATATATATATATATATATATATATATATATATATGTTTCTCTTATCCAAAGGCTTTGTTGCCCAAGAAGTCTAATCTCTAAGGGGCTCGCATTCTTTTGACTTTCGTTTGTTCCACAATGCGATATGCTGTAAATATAGAGTTAAATTTTATCAAAAGGCGTACTTGTCAGGGACGTCTAAGCTCTAAGGATCCGGCATTCTTTTGACCTTCATTTGTTCCACAATGCGATATGCTGTAAATATATAGGTTTCTTTTATCCAAAGACGTTTTGTCAGCTAGGTATAAGCTCTAAGGATGCTGCACTCTCTTGACTTTCATGTGCTCCACAATGCGATATGCTGTAAATATATGTTTCTTTTATCCAAAGGCGTTGTTGTCAGGGAAGCCTAAGCTCTAAGGAGCCTACATTCTTTTGACTTACATTTGTTCCAAAATGCGATCTGCTGTAAATATATAGATTTGTTTTATCCAAAGGCGCTGTTGTCAGGGAGGTCTAAGCTCTGAGGTTCCGGCATTCTTTTGTCTTTCATTTGCTCCGCAATGCGATAAGCTGTAAATATATAGGTTTCTCTTATCCAAAAGCGTTGTTGTCCGAGAACTCTAAGCTCTTCGGAGCCTGCATTCTTTTGGCTTTCCTTTGTTCCGCAATGCGATATGCTCCAGATATAGAGGTTTCTTTTATGCAAAGGCGTTGATGTCAGAGAAGTTTAAGCTCTAAGGAGGCTGCATTCTTTTGACTTTCATTTGCCCCACAATGCGGTATGCTGTAAATATAGAGTTAAATTTTAATAAAAGGCGTACTTGTCAGGGAAGTCTAAGCTCCAAGGATCCGGCATTCTTTTGACTTTCATTTGTTCCAAAATGCGATATGCTGTAAATATATAGGTTTCTTTTATCCAAAGACGTTTTGTCAGCTAGGTATAAGCTCTAAGGATGCTGCATTCTCTTGACTTTCATGTGCTCCACAATGCGATATGCCGTAAATATATGTTTCTTCATTCCAAAGGCGTTGTTGTCAGGGAAGCCTAAGCTCTAAGGAGCCTACATTCTATTGCCTTACATTTGTTCCACAATGCGATCTGCTGTAAATATATAGATTTGTTTTATCCAAAGACGTTGTTGTCAGGGAAGTCTAAGCTCTAACGATCCGGCATTCTTTTGAATTTCATTTGTTCCACAATGCGATATGCTGTAAATATATAGGTTTCTTTTATCCAAAGGCGTTCTGGTGAGGGAGGTATAAGCTCTAAGGGGGCTGCATTCTTTTGACCTTCATTTGCTCCGCAATGCGATAAGCTGTAAATATATAGGTTTCTCTTATCCAAAAGCGTTGTTGTCCGAGAACTCTAAGCTCTATGGAGCCTGCCCTCTTTTGACTTTCGTTTGTTTCACAATGCGATACGCTCCAGATATAGAGGTTTCTTTTATCCAAAGGCGTTAATGTCAGAGAAGTCTAAGTTCTAAGGAGGCTGCATTTTTGACTTTCATTTGTTCCACAATGCGGTATGCAGTAATAATAAGGCTTTGTTGTCAGGGATGCCTAAGCTCTAAGGAGCCTGCATTGTTTTGTCTTTCATTTGTTCCACAATGCGATATGCTGTAAATATAGAGGTTCCTTTATCCAAAGGCGTTGTTGTCAGGGAAGTCTATGCTCTAAGGTTCCTGCATTCTTTTGACTTTCATTTTTTCCACAATGCGATATGCTGTAAATATAGAGGTTTCTTTTATCCAAAGGCGTTTTTTCAGGGAGCTCTAAGCTCTAAGGATCCTGAATTCTTTTGACTTTTATTTGTTCCACAATTCGATATGCTGTAAATATATAGATGTCTTTTATCCAAAGGCGTTGTTGCCATGGAAGTCTAAGCTCTAAGGAGCCTGCATTCTATTGACTTTCATTTGTTCCACAATGCGAAATACTGTAAATATATAGGTTTCCGTTATCCAAAGGCGTTGCTGTCAGAGAAGCCTAAACTCTAAGGAGCCTGCATTCCTTTGACTTTCATTTGTTCCACAATGCGATATGCTGTAAATATAGAGTTCTTTTTATCCAAAGGCGTTGATGTTGGAGAAGTCTAAGCTCTAAGGAGGCTGCATTCTATTGACTTTAATTTGTTCCACATTGCGGTATGCTGTAAATATAGAGGTTACTTTTATCAAAAGGCGTTGTTGTCAGGGAAGCCTAAGCTCTATGGAGTCTGCATTCTTTTGACTCTCATTTGTTCCACAATGCGATATGCCGTAAATATAGAGGTGTCTTTATTCAATGGCGTTGTTGTCAGGAAAGTCTGAGCTCAAAGGAGCTTGCATTCCTTTGACTTTCAATTGTTCCACAATGCGATATGCTGTAAATACATAGGTTTCTTTCATCTAAAAGCGTACTTGCAGGGAACTCTAAGCTCTAAGAAGCCTGGATTCTTTTGAATTTCATTTGTTCCATAATTCGATATGCTGTAAATATATAGGTCCCTTTTATCGCAAGGCGTTGTTGTCAGGGCAGTCTAAGCTCTAAGGGTGCTGCATTCTTTTGACTCTCATTTGTTCCACAATTCGATATGCCGTAAGTATAGAGGTCTCTTTATCCAAAGGCGTTGCTGTCAGGGAAGTCTAAGCTCTAAGGATCCTGCATTCCTTTGACTTTCATTTGTTACACAATGCGGTATGCTGTAAATATAAAGATTTCTTTATCCAAAGGCGTTGTTTTCAGGGAAGTCTAAACTCTAAGGATCCTGCATTCTTTTGACTTTCATTTTTTCCACAATGCAATATGCTGTAAATATGTAGGTTTCTTTTATCCAAAGGCGTTGTTGTCAGAGAAGTCTAAGCTCTAAGGAGGCTGCATTCCTTTGACTGTCATTTGTTCCACAATGCGGTATGCTGTAAATATAGAGGTTCCTTTATCCAAAGGCGTTGTTGTCAGGGAAGCCTAAGCTCTAAGGAGCGTGCATTCGTTTGACTTTGATTTATTCCACAATGCAATATGCTGTAAATATGTAGGTTTCTTTTATCCAAACGCTTTGTTGTCAGAAAAGTCTAAGCTCTAAGGAGGCTGCATTGCCTTGACTCTTATTTGTTCCACAGTGCGATATGCTTGAAATATAGAGGGTTCTTTTATTCAAAGGCGTTGATGTTGGAGAAGTCTAAGCTCTAAGGAGGCTGGATTCTTTTGACTTTCATTTGTTCCACAATGCGATATGCTGTAAATATGTAGGTTTCTTTTATCCAAAGGCGTTGTTGTCAGGGAAGCCTAAGCTCTAAGAAGCGTGCATTCTTTTGACTTTGATCTATTCCACAATGCATTATGCTAAAAATATAGTGGTTTCTTTTCTCCAAACGCTTTGTTTTCAGAAAAGTCTAAGCTCTAAGGAGCCTGCATTCTTTTGACTTTCATTTGTTCCACAATTGGATATGCTGTATATATATAGGTTTCTTTTATCCAAAGGCGTTGTTGCAGGGAAGTCTAAGCTCTAAGGAGGCTGCATTGCCTTGACTTTTACTTGCTCCACAATGCGATATGCTGTAAATATAGAGGTAACTTTTATCAAAAGACATTACTGTCAGGGAAGCCTAAGCTCTATGGAGTCTGCATTCTTTTGACTCTCATTTGTTCCACAATACGATATGCCGTAAATATAGAGGTTTCTTTATCCAAAGGCGTTGTTGTCAGGGAAGTCTGAGATCAAAGGAGCCTGCATCCATTGACCTTCATTTGTTCCACTATGCGATATGCTGTAAATATATAGCTTTCTTTTATCCAAAGGCGTTGTTGTCAGGGAACTCTAAGCTCTAAGGAGCCTGCATTCAGTTGACTTTCATTTGTTCCACAATGCGGTATGCTGCATACATAGAGGTATCTTATATCGAAAGGCGTTGTTGTCAGTCAAGCCTAATCTCTAAGGAGCATGCATTTTTGTGACTTTCATTTGTTCCTCAATGCGATATGCCGTAAATATATGGGTTTCTTTTATCCAAAGGTATTGTTGCAGGGAAGTCTAAGCTCTAAGGATCCTGCATTCCTTTGACTTCCAGTTGTTTCACAATGCGATATGCTGTACATATATAGGTTTCTCTTATCCAAAGGCGTTGTTGTCAGAGAAGTCTAAGCTCTAAGGAGGCTGCATTCCTTTGACTGTCATTTGTTCCACAATGCGGTATGCTGTAAATATAGAGGTTCCTTTATCCAAAGGCGTTGTTGTCAGGGAAGCCTAAGCTCTAAGGAGCGTGCATTCGTTTGACTTTGATTTATTCCACAATGCGATATGCTAAAAATATAGTGTTTTCTTTTATCCAAACGCTTTGTTGTCAGAAAAGTCTAAGCCCTAAGGAGCCTGTATTCTTTTGACTTTCATATCTTCCACAATTCGATATGCTGTATATATATAGGGAACTCTAAGCTCTAATAAGCCTGGATTCTTTTGAATTTCATTTGTTCCATAATTCGATATGCTGTAAATATATGGGTTCCTTTTATCGCAAGGGGTTGTTGTCAGGGCGGTCTAAGCTCTAAGGATCCTGCATTTTTTTGACTCTCATTTGTTCCAGAATTCGATATGCCGTAAATATAGAGGTCTCTTTATCCAAAGGCGTTGTTGTCAGGGAACCCTAAGCTCTAAGGAGCCTGCATTCATTTGACTTTCATTTGTTCCACAATGCGGTATGCTGCATACATAAAGGTATCTTTTATCGAAAGGCGTTGTAGTCAATCAAGCCTAATGTCTAAGGAGCCTGCATTTTTGTGACTTTCATTTGTTCCACAATGCGATATGCCGTAAATATATGGGTTACTTTTATCCAAAGGTGTTGTTGCAGGGAAGTCTAAGCTCTAAGGATCCTGCATTCCTTTGACTTTCATTTGTTCCACAATGCGATATGCTGTAAATATGTAGGTTTCTTTTATCCAAAGGCGTTGTTGTCCGAGAAGTCTAAGCTCTAAGGAGCGTGCATTCTTTTGACTTTCATTTGTTCCACAATGCGATATGCTGTAAATATATAGGTTTCTTTTATCCAAAGGCGTTGTTGTCCGAGAAGTCTAAGCTCTAAGGAGCGTGCATTCTTTTGACTTTCATTTGTTCCACAATGCGATGTGCTGTAAATATATAGGTTTCTTTTATCCAAAGGCGTTGTTGTCAGAGAAGTCTAAGCTCAAAGGGGCTGCATTGTTTTGACTTTCATTATTCCACAATGCGATATGCTGTAAATATAGAGGTTTCTTTATCCAAAGGCGTTGTTGTCAGAGAAGTCTAAGCTCAAAGGGGCTGCATTGTTTTGACTTTCATTATTCCACAATGCGATATGCTGTAAATATAGAGGTTTCTTTATCCAAAGGCGTTGATGTCCGGGAAGTCTAAACTCTGAGGATCCTGCATTCTTTTGACTTTCATTTGTTCCACAATGCGACATGCTGTAAATATGTAGGTTTCTTTTATCCAAAGGCGTTGTTGTCAGAGAAGTCTAAGCTCAAAGGGGCTGCATTGTTTTGACTTTCATTATTCCACAATGCGATATGCTGTAAATATAGAGGTTTCTTTATCCAAAGGCGTTGTTGTCAGAGAAGTCTAAGCTCAAAGGGGCTGCATTGTTTTGACTTTCATTATTCCACAATGCGATATGCTGTAAATATAGAGGTTTTTTATCCAAAGGCGTTGTTGTCAGAGAAGTCTAAGCTCAAAGGGGCTGCATTGTTTTGACTTTCATTATTCCACAATGCGATATGCTGTAAATATAGAGGTTTCTTTATCCAAAGGCGTTGTTGTCAGAGAAGTCTAAGCTCAAAGGGGCTGCATTGTTTTGACTTTCATTATTCCACAATGCGATATGCTGTAAATATAGAGGTTTCTTTATCCAAAGGCGTTGTTGTCAGAGAAGTCTAAGCTCAAAGGGGCTGCATTGTTTTGACTTTCATTATTCCACAATGCGATATGCTGTAAATATAGAGGTTTCTTTATCCAAAGGCGTTGTTGTCAGAGAAGTCTAAGCTCAAAGGGGCTGCATTGTTTTGACTTTCATTATTCCACAATGCGATATGCTGTAAATATAGAGGTTTCTTTATCCAAAGGCGTTGATGTCCGGGAAGTCTAAACTCTGAGGATCCTGCATTCTTTTGACTTTCATTTGTTCCACAATGCGACATGCTGTAAATATGTAGGTTTCTTTTATCCAAAGGCGTTGATGTTGGAGAAGTCTAAGCTCTAAGGAGGCTGCATTCAATTGACTTTAATTTGTTCCACAATGCGGTATGCTGTAAATATAGAGGTAACTTTTATCAAAAGGCGTTGTTGTCAGGAAATCCTGCCATGGATTTACTACTGCATAAATTTAACTCTGGGCATTTAGCCTTCGCAATCGTATTGGAACCCAATAAGGCTATGACGATTTACAGCTCTAAATGGCTTACGGATCGTAGACTTGATGCCAAAATTTACCTCCCTAGGGATTCCTTCAAAGTGGGCGCCACTGCTGGTGGGGGTGGGATTGTGTAGATGGACACTGGATACCTGGTTTTTTATTCCTGTTGTATTTTTCCGGCGTCTAATGTTGCCAACTTTGAGCATTTTCTCTCTGTGCTGACTACCAACATCCAGCAACACCATGGGCTCCTGTTGATAGGTGGAAATTTTAACGCTAAGGTGCATTGATCGGGCTCCCCCATAGAGGACAGGAGAGGAAGTGCTTTGGCCGAATAAGCTGATGAACGTGCCCTTCTTATTTTAAATAATGGAGCTTTGCCTACGTTTGAACGTCATGGAGGTTCTTGATACATTGATTTGAACTCCTGCAGCCTGAATCTTGGGAGAAAGGGACGCAATTGGCACGTGAGTGACGAGGAAAGTTTGAGTTATCATAGCAGCATCTATTTCGAAGTCGTGTTATCCGCTCCACTTCTACCGCCTTCCCGCAGGCCTATGGGTTAGTCCTACCAACCTGACAAGTAGGATCAATTATTGGTGCATCTGGACGAACTAATTTGCTCCAGCTTTATTCATCAGGCATATGGAGTTGACCAGGCTATCTGCAACGCTTGTGACTGTGTTTTACCTCGGAAACGATCCCGTGGGCGCCGTAAAGGCATCTACTGGTGGAATGATGATATAGCTGGCTTGCGGCGGCAGTGCAATAAGGCTAAGCGACACCTTAGCAGGACCAACAGACGTAATGTCAAAGGTACTGACAAGCAAATCACGTTACGCGCCTACCGGGACTGTTGTGGCGCCCTTAAAGTTGCCACTAAGCGTGCTGCCTGGAACTCACTTTGTGCTGAGGTTGATACTGATGATTGGGGTCTGCGCTACAAAATTGTTACTGGAAAACTTGGCTTCGGCTCACCTATCGTTCTCAGAGATGACGAACAGCTACGCATAGCCAGAACTTTGTTTTCTGCACATGTTCGGCTCATTTTGCCGGAGATTCTTGTCGATAATAAGACTATCCCCATATAGACTATCCCCGTATTCAAAACACAGTTTTTTTTCTCATTCTTTGTGTTTGAAATTGTTAAAAATGTTGCGGTTCAAGGTGTAGATGCCGCTACAAGAGAATGCGGAATTTAAAGTCCTTTCTGCACACTTTGGTGCTAATTTCTGTAATTCCCATTTTTTTGCATGGTTTAAAATGGTTACTTTTTTGTTCGATGCACCATATTCCTTCCGAAAAAGAAGTGATTTTATGCTTCATTTCCTGCAGAAATTAATTTTAGTCTGTCTCCTGATGTGCTTTCAGTGGCATAGTACTACTCATTTGCTAACCTAATGCTTAGTTCCCCCACTCTATTACTTCATCAATCGCTTACTTCATGTTTTTCGACGTCCAGTTCCCTCTATATCTCCTCATATTTTTCTGAAACAAAGGAAATAAAAGAACTGATGAGAAAGCTACGGAAGCGTTTGTCAGATACCATGTTCCGAATTCTTGTCCGATATTGGGTGCGTTACACATAAAACGTGAACGAGTCACTACAGGTAACACATTTAAACAAAAGCATTGCCTTCATCCATATTTTTAGATTATCATAAGTAAATAGTTTGCAACGCTTAAAAGTATATTTGACTCACTAGTATTTTAGTATCAGCCATACAAAATTATTATCTTGCATCAGAAAGAAGCGAGAAATAAACCTCTCTTTCACATGCTCAATTGTTTGTTCACAGTCACACAGAGCTCACATTACGGCTTGCCTCCATGGTGTCTAAAACTACCTGAGCTAAATTTCCTGACATATCGTATTGAAAACCAGAAACTGATACTGTATGATGTCGGGTTCTGTCCGATACCTGGTGACTTTCCCCTAGTTCTATTACATATTTCATTGTAAACCTGATGTAGCTAGGCAAATATAGTAACTCTCAGCTGTAGCCAAATACTTTAAGAACTGGTCGCTATGTGATGTCTTTGAGATTCCAGTCCTTCTGTATAATCAGAAGAGGGAAAAGAAGGAATAACGAGCTCCGATTTTAGACAGTTAAATTGTATAAGTATTCAAAGCAATGAAATGAATAAATCGGAAAACAAAGAAAAGGGAATTTGACACAGTTTGCGTTTCAACGTGATCAACATAATGTGTGTAGTGAGCCTTTCTCTATTTCTTAAGGTTTACCGGTTGAGTATAACGCATTCAGAAGGACAAGAACTTTAGACGTCAGTCCCAGGGTGATCAATATATAAATTTCATTTTCATGAAAATATGTTACTGTCTGCTCAGCACAAGAAGGCATCACAGAGGAATGTGTAACGTAATCACTTTTGCTGTGTTTATGCTCATAGTCCAGGTATGACATGATGCTAGGTCCATGTAAAGTATACAGTGTTGTCACATAACTCACCCATGGATAATACTTATTAGTGCACTTACTGAAACGAGCATTAGATCTTGCAGCATGGGTGACTCATTGGACTCTCATACACTCCGTAGTAAACAGATCCACTAACAGAGCAGATAATCAGTTCAAGCTCCTCTTCCCCTTATTCCCCTATTGCCATCTTGTAGTGGAAAGACAGTACCTAACTTGTGGTACGATATTTTAATCAAAATCCTTAATCCTTTTAGAGAAAACAAAAAGTTTGAAAGTTATTTTTCAGCTAGACGGCATTTGGGGGGGTTGTCTTAGTACCACACAAAGAGAGTATTTTCAAATATCTTCATTTCGTATCCTAGGAAGATGCTGAATTTGAATACCAAGTTTGTTGTAAAACTAAGTTTTCGCTTTTGGGTTTATTTTCACGACAAATGTAATACATATTTGAACTAAGAGCATAGCTTCTGAAGTCCTATTCATATGTGTCACTTCTGCGTAACCTGTAAACCGTCAGAGATAAACGAAATCTTACTGCACAGAAAATGTAGGTGTCCTTAAAGTGTGCGATTTATATCAAGTAAATATTATTGCAGTGAACCATTTTTGTGTTTTGTGTCCATTTTGCAATACTTATACTCTTCTAATGCAGGAATTCCTTTATCGGTATTTCTCCTATAATCTGGTCATTCACAGAGAGTGAATGAGCTTTAAGTCATCATATAGCAACCAGCTCTTGTAATATTGGATTATCGCTTAGGTCTATAGTAATCTTATGTTCCAGTTGTATCTACAAGGAAATACGAAACTGAACCATTTGCATAAACGTATTTCCACGTATCCTATTGTGGGGCACTGCATAATGACACATTTTTGTGATTAATTTTGAATTATGAAAATCTTACATTTTCTGACAGATTTATACTTTTAGCATTCTTCTCTGTTTGTGAAAGTTAGCAGACTGTGTTGTGTAACAGCATGGGATTGTCTTACAACTTCCTATGACAATCCCACAGGATTTTACCATGGCATCAATTTCCTCTTGGGTACGTGCAGAAGTCACGTATGACTTAGGATGTCATGCGTCACTAGGTTGTTCTAGAGCACCTACGTATTTTTCTATGATTGAGTACTTTAATTCAAATTTTGGGTGGTGGCACATCATATCTGGTAATGCCTACGGCAAATTGCCACGATCCTTCTAAACAAATTAGAACCTATAATATAGAACCTAAGGGTATAAAAACTCCACTCTCGCGTTCTTGTTTTGGGTTTTCTCTCGTCGTCGATTCAGCCGCCGACGCCTTCGTCTGGTGGCCACCTCAATGCATAGTGACACCTCTGAAGCTAAGCTCTGTATGGGTATTCCATACTGTGACTTTGTGGGTTCGTGAAATGAAAAGTCCAATTACACAAACTCAACAATGTTCTTTATTTCCACCGACTTACAGTTTGACACTTGCCAATTACACAGAATTGCGTAATGCACACAATTACGATTCACCAGTTCGTCCGTTACAATTTCACTTGCACTAGTAATTACGGACAATATTCCGATGCACGTACACAGTCTTCTCGTTCCTTAACACGGCGCTCCTTCGCTAGCTCGTCAAACACTAACTGACTGACTGACTCCCCCTTGCACGACGTGTTGCTTATATAGGGTCCGCTTGCCGATCTAGAAGGTTCTCGATTAGATTGAATGTCCCGAGTTTCCAGAACCTAGGAGAAGGGTAAAGAGACGGCTCAGGGGCCCGACATCCCTCTCCTAACCATCCCTTCTTATATAAGACAAACGAGGGGGCGGGGCGAACGCCGACCCGTCTCCTGTCACCCACTCTATAGGGTGTTCCGATGCTCGCGTGACAATACTAATCTAGCTGATAGGCTAACTGCTTACTGTGTAATTGGGCCCTCCCCTCAGGAGACCTCGGAATGATTGTTTTACCTATATAATTTATATAATAAAAGGAACCATCGATATAGCAAATATGTTCGCTCTACAGTCTACTTCCCAAGCTACGCTTCCCAGTCATTATCTCTTGTTCCCTGGGCTATGACATGTGGTGGAGCATCGGGGTTTTGCGTTCTGTAAATTTCAGTAACGATTCCTGTTCCGGATAAACTGAATAATGATTTATGTAAAAGTTGTAATATTATTGATTCACCGGACCATATATTATTTGAATGCCAATTAACAGAAAAACTGGTTCGGAAGGAAATTTCTATATTAAGTGGCTTAAAAATTTATGATATTTTAATACATAAGAAATCCTGTAATTATCTAGAGTCCATGGCTCATAAGATAAGTGCTAATATGAGAGAAGTCATAGTGAATGTAACATCACACACGGAAGAGTTAATGGTCAGAGGGAGTGAAAGATAGGTAAATAGACAAAGAATAGAAGAGAGCAGTGAAGAGGAAGTAGATGAAGTAAAAGAGGTTGAATGGTGGGATATCTAACACTAATCAGGAAAGAACAGGTAGAAGAAGGGGAAGAAAGATGATATATTAATCAAATACTCCAGATAAAGAAGAATAGAAAGAAGAAGGGGAAGAATAATGGGGTATTAATTAATTTAATAAGCCGGTGAAGTGAGGTAATTTGGAGGAAGCGTAACTGTTCGTGTAAGCTGGCAGTGCTGACCTCAAGGAGGATGGGTTCAGGAGCAGCGGTTGGTGGTAGTGTAACGGAGCTTCTAAGATGGCGGTGCCGTATTCAGATGCGGTCATTGAGCAGGAAGGAGATAAAAAATAGAAAAAAGTGTTCAATAATAAAGTGTAATTATAGTGAATTTTAAGCTTTGTCTTATTCAACAAATGTGAACGTTATAGAGGAGAAGTTAGAGCCTTTTAATTGACTCATAATTGAGTCTCACTTCCAAATGTGCACAGATGGCTGAGCGATTATAGACAAGCATGTAGGAGCTAAACCTGCAAAGGTTCGAATCCGAGACATTATTTTGACTTCCGTATTGTAGAAATACGAAATGTGTTTTACAAACATAGCAATATAACTTCCAGTTGCTAAGGTTTACCCATACATTTATGCGCATATACAGGAACTGAAACACTCTACTCTGTTTTTAAACTAACTGATATACATGTTTCATTTTAACGTGTAAAATCTAATAAAAATGGAAATTGACGTTGCATCGGGTATGTAAACCCTCTGCTTCTATTACTGCCCTCATTCTACGAGGCATGGATGAGACCAAATGCTAGTGAAACTTCCACGCGAGACAGGGACGTATTTAAAGGGGGGGGGGGTCCAGGGGGTCCGGACCCCCCCCCCAAATGAATTGTAATTCCGAACCTTTAATAAATAAATAGTTGAAATAAAACTAAGTTTAAAATGAATTGAAAAAGTTTATTTAAGTTTCTCTTCTTAACGTCTCTATTCACTGTACAAAACAAGGCCGCCTAGTGCAATGAAAACTCTTAATAAATAGATAGAGTCAACATGAAAAATTCAATGCCACGGCCGGGATTTGAATCACGGATCTCCTGGTTTTCGTCCACTCGCTGTTACTCCATTTGACTCGCATATTTCCCCGGTAAAACACTAGAGGCTCTCGCATCCGAGATACACCGTTTGTGGCGACTTACCATTGTAAATACTTGTATTATAAGTATTACTGTGATGAAGCCTGATGAAGCGAGGCTTCATCACAGTAGTACTTACAATGCAAGTACTTACAATTGTAAGTCGCCACAAACGGTGTATCTGGAATGCGAGAGCCCCTAGTGGTTTACCGGAGAAATATACGAGTCAAATGAAGAATTGAATGTCATGACAGAAAGTTGGCCATGGTAGCTCAATGGGTAAGAGCGACTGGACGGAATTCAGGAGATTCGTGGTTCAAATCCCGGCCGTGGCATTGAATTTTTCATGTTGACTCTATCTATGATAAACCTTAGCCTATGTATGGCTAGTGTGAAGAAATGATTAATTTCCATCAATTAACTAAAATCTTAATAAGTAATTTTATAAAAAATAATAATAAATAGTTTCACAAGAAATAAACGCTTCTGAGAAAAATATTAGCAACAAATGACTAAATGATCAAATAAATTTGAAACGGTGACTCTTTCTTTTGCTCCCGACTGTGCACCTCTTGCTTGCCCTCAGGACTGTCTTCAGAACTGAGTTATTTAAACTGAAACAAGGGTCATTGACTAAAGTGAGCGAATATCTTCTTTTGGATGGAAGAACTTTCGTCAATTTTCTGTTCTCAGAAACATGTCTATTGATTACGATTAAAATGCTGCATGTTTGAGACACGACAATTTTTAATTTATGGGCAAAAGGCTATAAACATCTCTTTAATTACCATGATTATTTAATTAAGAAACGAGGTTATCATGGATTAAAACATCAGGTTAAAAGAGAACGTGGAGCTCATAAAATACGCAACTCCCGCAATTTCTACTTCCCTCGTATCAGATATTTTCGAAACATCTCATCCTATATAACAATTGTTATACACATTTAACAGTCTCAAAATTGGTCGTTGCATAATTTCATAAGAAACCTAGTATTTTATTTATTTTTAATACCTTAACGTCCTTTAACTGGATAATAATATTGGGCAGTAAATGAAACGGATGATACCATCACATCAGTCTAGAGCGACTAGAACATAAGATTTACCCGACAATCGTCTTATTAAGATAAGGGAATACCCTGTAAAAAGTCCTATTGAGAAAACTATCTTGATCTCGATTGGAAATCGCTTCTGCGGTGCCCAACTTGCGCTCATATGAGCAAAGTTGGATTTTTTTCACTTCAGCCCACCTCCTCATGAAAGCATTTCCCTTTTTCTCGCTCTCTCTACATAATGGAACGTTGCGTCTTATATTCGCAGACAGTGGGTGGAGGTAAACCCTCCTTCCCCTTACGCGGCAAGGTTGGCCAAGATCTCTTCACTGGGAGTCAGACACGCTACCACCAAACTATGGAGGCGGGCTCCAGTTGAAATCATTCATAAACAAACAGTTTGCCTGATGACGATACGCAATGGAGCAATCGTGCTTTATATGAGTTGCGAAATTGTGAGAACCAGAGAGACTCATGTCAGTGTACGGGAGTACGGGATCAATGTTTATTGGCCACGCCGTGGCTCAGTGGTTAGACCGCATGGCTCTCACCAAGGCGGCACGGGTTCGATCCCAGGCGACCGCAAAGTGAGATTTGTGATGGACAACACGGCGTTGGGGCGGGTTTTCTCCGGGACCTCCGGTTTCCCCCGCCATCTCATTCCACCGATGCTCCATCTTCATCTCATGTATCATCAGTGTCACCGCCTGCGGTGCCGTATGTAGTAAAAGCGGGCGTTAAACACTACACATTTCATTTTCAATGTTTATTGCCTCTACCACGTGCTTAGTAGCACAAAGGTGTTACATTCCATTTAAAAAGTTGATATTGAGATGTCATCAGGAATACAAGTTTTGAGGACACCAGAACAGGGGGGAAAAAAACTTAAAAATAAATGTCTGCGCGCGCACGCTCCAGAACCCAAATATTGGAGGAATATAAAATGTAGGATTTAATTTCGTTATCTTTCAAGGATGCGAAACGAAGACTTTCAATAGAATCGTCCGAAAATGGATTCAATAATTTTAATTTAAACACTACATATTTAAGATAGCTGCATAACAAATAGAATGCCTATTGTGAATTTTCTGAGGACAAACCCTGAAGTTTGCTTTACTGGAAGTGAAATCTGTATAACTATTCTAAACCTAACAGATAAACGAAAAGTTACTGCACAAATAACTCGTTAAAATACACCAATAATGTCAATTATAATAATGTATTGCAAAGTTAACTAATTCCGATATATTATTTGTTAGTGATTAAAATTCTCAGATACTTACTTAAAAGTATGTCATTTTTAACTTCTAAGATCCGATTCCCTTTTTCATTCAAGGAGACCTAATTATTCAAATGCATCAATTAGTGGTTCGTTTTTAAATATCTGATTGCTGCTTATATTACTTTATCCCAGTTATAAGAACAAAAGTGTGCAATTAAAGGTCTTTCTATAGACTTTATCCAAAGAAACAAGACAAAAACAAGCTTTTCTGAGAACAATTTGTAGAAGATTGGGTGGAGAAAGTAATGTGAATGTAATATATTACATCCGTTTTTAGTTTTACTAACATGATAAAAATACATCCCTGATTAATTATTAAACGCAAATAATTCAACGTAGATTTTTGGACCCCATCCCGGAAACTGACTTCTGAATACGTGCCTGACGAGAGAATACTTCACATTAAATGACAGCAACATTCATAACAGATGAATGAACCCGAGTGTTTACACAAACAATATTAAGGCAATATTCCAATAACATTGCAATTTATTTGGAAAACGACAAGAATATATTGAGGTTTTTATAAATGAATGGGCTTAAAATATTCTTATGTATCTTCTGCAAGGAAAATATAAGGCATTATTATTATTATTATTATTATTATTATTATTATTATTATTATTATTATTATTATTATTATTATTATTATTATTATTATTATTATTATTATTATTATTATTATTATTATTATTATTATTATTATTATTATTATTATTATTATTATTATTATTATTATTATTATTATTATTATTATTATTATTATTATTATTATTATTATTATTATTATTATTATTATTATTATTATTATTATTATTATTATTATTATTATTATTATTATTATTATTATTATTATTATTATTATTATTATTATTATTATTATTATTATTATTATTATTATTATTATTATTATTATTATTATTATTATTATTATTATTAT
>CM060950.1:321153737-321361237 GCA_030765055.1 Mantis religiosa
GCTATTCCTTAACTTTGGAGCTGTGATGGATTTCTCCACTGTTTTCAATTTCGGCAGTTTAAATTTTATCATAGTGTTAATGCATGGAACATTTTGTTTAGTAGACCCAATGCGTTATACTATTACAGGGAAATGAAATGTGCAGTGTTTAATGGCCGCTTTTACTACATGCAGCACCACAGTGCTTAGATGCTTTAGTTACAAAATTTTGATTATGCGCCGCTAGGTTATAATATATTTTGAAACAGGAACTTTGGTCCTTGGATCAATTAGTTATTTACTAATATGTCTAATAATTAGTAATTAATTTAAGAACTGTTAGTTAAAGCAAAATTGTAGATTTGAAGAAACATTGTGATGGACCTGGGCAGACAAACGTTAGAAACCCTGCACTCCCGGACGACAGCCTAGAACGAGCGGATGTTTGGACAATAGAATGGTATGCTAGCTATGCTACATACCGTTATACAGGTCAATACACTCTTAGTTGTTGCTAGTGACGCGGTGCTAGGTGTATATAAGAGGGTGGTAACCCCTACTTATCCCTCAGTTGTGCTCAGTTGTTATCCCTCAGTTGTTATCTCAGTTGTATTGAGTTGCTACTTAGTTGCTACTCAGTGTTGCTCATTGCAGTATTATATACATCCGTCAAGTGTGTTCGACGGGGTACCGCGTCTAATAAAATGTACTGTGAAATGTCCGCCGGAAGTGCAGTTAATCAAGTGCCCGGGTTCCACGAATGCAAGGACGAATAAAAGCAGTTAAAAGATTATCGCTGATTTATGTTGTCTCAACCGTAACCCCTGAGAACCCATAAAGAATCTATGCAGGAGAAGCCGCTAGAGCCCAGGGTACAGCAAGCAGCCGACGACGACGTGGAGACCGAGGAAGGAATCTCGACGTCGACCCAGGTACGTGCAGCCGGGAGGCAGAGGCAGTACTGCCGTAATTTGAATAGGTTGTTGTAATAATTTATTTTTTGGCAGTGCTCAATTTCTTTTCTTTTGGCTAATACTTGTGATACTAGTGGATTTATTCTCAGGTATGTTATGTGTATTTTCATCTGTCATGGCTTGATCAAAAATTATGTCTAAAATCTGACATTACTCTTTGCTTTAATGATTTAGGTTAGTTTTGGATATCCCTCCTTTTTGGATAATTTATTCCATGGTATTTCTTTCTTTTCTTACTAGTTTGTTGCTGGCTCGATGATTGTTGAAATATGCGCCTTGGATTAACAAGTGTGTTTTAATGTGCTTATAGGGTAATACTTGGCTTCAACGAGGTACTGTAATGTAACCTTCAATTTGGTAATGTAACATTTTGGCAAAGTAGTTGATATGCACCTGCTGAATCAAAATATGTTTTAGTGCTTGTCGGAGTTGCTGATGTATCGCTTACAGCATTGGTAGATGGACATTTTTCAATTGGTGTTTATTTATGGTTGATGAATGGATGAATAATTGGGTTTAAGGGCGCTCAAATGTACAAGGTCATCAGCGACCTATTTATGGTTGAACTTGTTGCAAATTTGTTAAAAATATTTCCTTTCTTTTCAGCATCATATTTATCTTTTAGGAGGTTGATAAGATAACAGTACAAGCTGCATGTTTATTTTTTCACTTGTTGCGATTTTTTTCTGTATGGTAATGAAATTTCAGTAATTAGTGCTACTAATTTTACTTATGCTTCAATATGTTGTGTATTTGGAATTTACCTAAATATACTTCATATGTACTTAATTTGTCAATGCATGTGTATAAATTTTTCTAACTATATGCATTGTGATTCCCCTCAGGGGCCCATTGTGTGTACGAGGAGCAGGGACCCCGAGGTACCTGAGCCACCCAATGTCTGGGGATATAACCGGACCACCCTGTCTCCCGAGGTCCCGTGGCCATAAATAGTGTGACGACTTGATCTTAGTTTGTGAAAATTTAAGAACACGTGGTCAGATCGAACGCAGGAGCAAACACTCAGAGTGGAACTACATGCTTTGGCGAGAGGTTGGGTTTCTCTATAAAGGTTTCATTTCTAAAAGGTAGGGTAAGGCTAATTAAATGTGGAATTCACTTAATAAGAATATTTACTACAACAAGCAGATAACAAAGGCGGCCATAACGGCCATTTGCCTGTCCAGAAGTGGAGTCGCCTACAGCCAAGAGCCAATTTATGAGAGAGCGTCTATCGGTTACAGATTACTCATCTAGTCATAAAGGAGGGGAGGGAGTGACGTCACACCTACTACTCGAGTCACCGGAGTGTAAATAATACAGTCATCTGTGACATCTCTCCCTCACTTCCCCAAAGATCAATGGATATATCGATCTTAAAATAGTTTTACATTAAACTTTAAATAGTGTTACATTACATTTTGACTAATATAATCTTGTTTCTTCTTGTTAAAAAAAACGTTTGTTTTGTTCACAGATATGGAAATTTAAAATGTATTGTCACGGCAACAGGCATAAAAGTTTCGGCACAAATAAGGAAACAATCGGCGGATAAAGTTTCATGGTCATAATGAGCCTTGCTAAGCAGTTAACGATAGCGCGTAGTGTAAACAGATAGCGTCGATAAACAAGAGATGGATAGTTTATTACAGAGGTGAAAGACTTGCCGGCACCTATATAGTTACATTCTAGAACATTCGTGTTTTATCTGGTGACATTTTAGAGTAAAGTCGAGAACAATCTAGAATGATCGATTAGGTGTATAAAAAGAAGCCATGGCTAGTGATGAAACAGTTAGTTGTGAACAGTTGTTGTGAAACGAGACTGCTGGAAGTGTTATTGTAACGAGAGCTAATGATGTAATCTGCTGTTTGTTATTGTGATCGACCTTGTAAGACTATATGTGATTTAATGTTCTTGCGTGAGAATTGGACAGTGTATTGCTACCGAAATAAAAGAGATTTTTAATTTCTGCAACTCGGCCTTTTAATTCTGCGATCCCACAAAGTTACAATTGGTGTCAGGAAGCGGGACGACGACATCACCAGAAGATGGAAGAAATGAAGATCGAATTAACAGCGAAGACGGAAGCTGCAAATAGCAGCTTGTGTGCGAAAATGACCGATACCAGGAAGAGCAGCCGGAGGAACGAGTAGGACCGGCGTGACGAGGAGCACGTCGGTGCCATCACCACCATCGCCTCGAGTGACACTGCGCGCCGTCAGCCGACGTATGGATGACAGCCTCATCGCGGACGGTTGGATCAGAGGGAAGCCGTGCCGCGTACTCGTAGACACCAGAGCAGCCGTGACCGTCATCAGACGCGACGTAGCCAGGGGTTCGCCGACGAGGAAGCCGAGCCGACCATACCAACTAGTGACGGCATTGGGCGAAACTTTGACCGTGGAGAGG
The DNA here is from genome assembly GCA_030765055.1 of Mantis religiosa. Classification (NCBI taxonomy): domain Eukaryota; kingdom Metazoa; phylum Arthropoda; class Insecta; order Mantodea; family Mantidae; genus Mantis; species Mantis religiosa. Next base: position 321,157,103 of record CM060950.1, read on the forward strand.
GAGGCCCTGCTGCAGTTGACCTTGGGATGGAGTGTCGTGTGTGAGTGGGTGTCCGTCGTGGAGGTGGCTGAGGAGGTGATGCTGGAACTGGATGCCCTCAGGAGCCACGAGGCAACGTTGGCGTCGGTAGGAAGGTCCTGCGGCTCAGTGGAGAAGAGGTCATACTCCGGCAACCCGAAGAACGCCTTGGAGTCTGCAGGGTCATCTTGAAGGAAGACGTGGGTCCCGCGAGAAAGGAGGTGATGGTGACGGCGCGACTGGGAGGACAGCGAATAAAGAACATTATTGCCGTGCCGAGAGGTGCCAGTGAGGCTACTTAACCTAGCGGACATCGATCAAGACGTCCAGGCCGGAACGGAGATGAGGACGTGCGAGCCCGTGGTCATCGTGACAGCAATCGACAAGACACTGGAGCCGATGCCAACGCAACACCTGGGACCCGGCTGGAAGGCTTACTGGAGAGGGCGGCCGATCACCTGACCGCAGAACAGCTCGAGAAAGTTCGACAACTGCTGAGACGATACCAGCGCCTCTTCAACCAAGGCAGAGAAGAACTACTGCGTCACCCGGCGAGAATTATTGGCGGTAGTAAAGACCTTGGAGCACTTCCACAAGTACCTGTACAGTCAGCCATTCCACCTCAGGACTGACCATTCCGCCCTAACCTGGCTATTGAGCTTTAAGAATCTGGAAGGCCAGACAGCACTTTGGGTCCAGAGGCTGCAGGAGTACGACTTCACCTCGGAACATCCTAGAGCGAAGAGCCATGGCAACGAAGACACCATGTCCCGAAGACCCTGCCCAGAGGAGTGCAGCCAATGCACAAGAGTGGAAGAGAAGGAGCGTGCCGCAGTAGTCCGAGTAGTCACGGCAGTGCCTGCAGATGGCTGGGATAGCGCAGGCCTGAGGAGGGAGCAGCTGGCGGACGCAGACTTGGGGCCACTCTTGGGAGAATTGGAGGCTGGGACGGGGCCGGTCTGGGAGGACATCGCACCGAGGAGCGCCACCTACAAGTCGTACTGGGCCCAATGAGACTCACTGAAGACAAGAGAGGGGGTGCTGTTCCGGGTATGGGAATCGCCTGCTGGGAAGACGTAGAGAGAACAGTTGGCATTTCCCCGAAGTAAGGTCCCGGAGGTCTTGGAGGAAGTGCACGTCGGGACTTCAGGAGGACACCTGGGCAACCCGAAAAATCGACAAACTTCAACAGCCGTGGAAAGGACAGTACCGGGTGGTGAAGAGGACTAACGACGTGGTCTACCGCATCCAGAAGGTGCCCCGAGGGAAGATGCTGGTGTGATGGTGGTACACTTGGATCATCTGGCCCGTTACGATGGAGCTGTTCGGGACGACCAGTCTTGAGGCGGGAGCAGTGTCACGCAACAGGCATAAAAGTTTCGGCACAAATAAGGAAACAATCGGCGGATAAAGTTTCATGGTCATAATGAGCCTTGCTAAGCAGTTAACGATAGCGCGTAGTGTAAACAGATAGCGCCGATAAACAAGAGATGGATAGTTTATCACAGAGGTGAAAGACTTGCCGGCACCTATATAGTTACATTCTAGAACATTCGTGTTTTATCTGGTGACATTTTGGAGTAAAGTCGAGAACAATCTAGAATGATCGATTAGGTGTATAAAAAGAAGCCATGGCTAGTGATGAAACAGTTGTGAACAGTTGTTGTGAAACGAGACAGCTGGAAGTGTTATTGTAACGAGAGCTAATGATGTAATTTGCTGTTTGTTATTGTGATCGACCTTGTAAGACTATATGTGATTTAATGTTCTTGCGTGAGAATTGGACAGTGTATTGCTACGGAAATAAAAGAGATTTTTAATTTCTGCAACTCGGCCTTTTAATTCTGCGAACTCACAAAGTTACAGTATGTTGTCTCTAAAAGAATATAAAAATCATGCCACCTTCTTGAAAATAGGATTAACATCTCCATTATTTGGATTCATGTCCATTAGCTGGTTCATACAAATTTTAAAATAAAAAAGTATGCATAAATAAACAGGAGATTGAGGTAGCTTTCTTGTTATCTTTTTTTTAAAAAAACAACACTTATTTTAATGGTAGGGTCCCCAGCACACAATTGTTTGTTTGATAGTTTAGCCACAAAATAAAACAAAATCACTGTCACGACACAACCCCACTGAATTAGATGCACCACCCAATTTTTTTAAGCACTACTCACTGTAGATGTCTGTTGGTCGAAGTAGACCACTGATCTTGCTGGTCTCCAGAATTAGTCTGTTGTAATCAGGGGAACCATTTCCCACACACTATTATAGCACGTGAGGTGGTGTTGGTCCTTACTCGGCTAACACTTATTGTATGTGTCCACTAGAACCTGTGGTGCAGGGAAAACACCTCCCCCACCCGACGATTGTGAGTGCGCTGTAGAGAATGACCATAATTATTACACAGTTTGCCAACAAACCTGCCAGGAAGTTGGGGGGTTGTTGTAGTTGCACTAAATAGTGGCTAGATGTGCTCTAGCTGGGGCTCCTAATGATATTCAACTAACCAAACTGGAACAATTTTACAAGAGTATCAGAGACACAGAAATGTTGTTGGAAGTGACATACAAAAAATTAAAAATATAAGTTGTGATTTCAAGTACAATACACCAGTTTTTGAATAAATGAAATAAAAAGTTCACTACAGAACAAAAATATGTATATGCACATATAAAAATATCAAAACTATGTGTGTGGCTGCAAATAAAGCTAATTAAGTGTACCCTTGAAAAATTTAGTGTGCATTATCTAGATTTGACTTACAAAAATTTGACATTTTAGTAATTACAAGCAGGCTTACTATTATTCACATTTTTGTTGTAAGACAAAAGAATTGACAATTGATACAAAACATTTAATAATAAAGTGTATTGCAACAAACTTTCACATTTGAGAAAAAAATAATTGATTTGAAATACAGATATAAACACAATATTTTGAAGTAACATATTGAAAAGATTACAAATGCAAGATGAACACAGCATTCCATTGAAATTACAATCTTCCATTTAATGTACATTTAGTATACAGTCAGCTTTGCACCCAAACTTATTCCTATGTTTCATTGAATAAAAAAATGATTTTCTTAGCCATGGTATAAGTCGACTGTATAATGACATCATAGTTGTTTCTGCTAGCATAAATAATTAAACATATACATGCCCCTCCTTCATGCAACATAATGCAATGAACAGTACATTATCATATACAAATAACACATGCAAACATGCAGTTAACATCCCAAACATTGATAAACATGCATAACATGGAATACCACAAAATATTACATCTCAACGCTGTGTCAGGAACGTATCAGCTTCCTGACAAGCAATCCATGTTACAGGCCCTTTTATGCTGTAAAACTTAACAAATACACACACTTCACAGCATCCACGGTTACATTAGAGCACTGCCTTGAAGCTACAAATGAGTGGCTGTTAGCACTTTTTAAGCCTTCTTGGCTCTTTATGCAGAATTACTAAGTGGATTTAAAAAAACAAAAAAACTATCAAGAGGCCACAACTAGGTAGAAATCCCTGTTGCTAACTGGGGCGGAGAATAAGCCCTACCTGCTAGAGCTGAACATAAGAATGATCATCATGACGTATGATAAATGTTAACCATACATAATTAAAACAATACACTTCATTTCCTTAATTTCGTCTATACCTTTTCCAGAACTCCTTTACTTCAAACACATAACCATGTTTTATCATCAGACTACACATGATAAAGCTTAAGTGTGCATGAGCAATCATTTCGTACTGTCTAAACACAACAGTATATAAGTAATGGTCCATATAAATATACACCATTTAATTTTCCTGGAATACAAGTTCAGAAGACGTATATTAATAAATTAGGTTAATTATCAAAGGATAGAAATAATCATTGTGAAAGAAAAAATACAAATTAAGCTTGTACAATGTCCACCACCTTCTCCTGAAGCACTTCAGCTGTAAAGAAAATAAATATTCATAAGAAACTCTTGCAATAATCATTCATTACAGAAAAAAATCTACTACACATCTCTCGACACTGACATACCACACAGGCTCACCGACACCATACATGATCTATTCTGCACGCACAGAACAGCTCCCCTGCAAAATTTCACATAAACTTCTTCACACTACTTCCTCTATACTAACACTGCATTCAAGGGTACATAACAGCATATCCTTGAAGCCAAAATAAGTTCACAGTACGCACAAACAATGATCATGAGGCACTCTTCCGCAACCATCAGGATACTACATACACAATTGCAACAATTTAAAAAGAATTAAGGAAAGAAACATTACAGCATATTTACTCGTAAAGGAAACGTTGAGTGAAACAAAGGACAAGCAAAATCAGAAATTCTGCAAACTTCCTGAATAGTAATTTAGACATAACCTATCTCCTAATTGTTTGTTAAATCAACTCCTAAGAAAAAAATAATTATTTAATGAAGTCTAACAGAAATTACTATAACAAACATTAGTAACCATATTACAAACCCACTGCACAACAACAACAAAAAAAAAGAAAAATCCCAAGTTATCCAAAGAGAATATAAGATCTCATGAAAACCTAACAGTAATCCCCAAATTTACTTCCTTTTTAAGCTATTTCCATTGTTCATGACAGAGAAATAAACTTAAATTTAATAAAGAAAGTTCTTAAAATAACATGCCAAAATGTAACTTTAAGTTCGAGAGAGAAAGAAAAAAAAAGAAAGAAAATGTATCCCAAAATTAAGAAATGACGAATTACCACAACTTATAAAAAAACAATTTCACAAAACCAAATAGTGATAATTCTAATTGACCATAAATTTAAAACACATGTTTTAAAAAACTGTCAGTAATAACTGAATCATAACATACCTGAAAAAAAAAAAAAATACATTGGAAAAGACTACTACAGAATAAATAAGATTTAGTAAGGCCTAAAAAAATAAACACAGCATATAAAATGAAATTGCATGTTATGTTGGATTTTGTTATATAAATTTCAAATATAAGAGAAAATTTATAACCTATAAGGGCCTACAGGATCATAATAAGGAAAAATTCTGGAAACATGGACACTTTGATGTTTAGTACGTGGAGCATATGTTTGACCAACAATATATGTCACAGGAGAAATTTGTTTAATAATTTCAAATGGTCCAAAATAGCTATGAAGCAGCTTAGTAGATATGCCCTTTTTGCGAATGGGAGTAAAAGCTTTTACAGGTTGTCCAACATGGAATTTAACATCTCTATGTTTAGCATCATACAAAACTTTTTGCTTAAGTTGTTGTTGAGTGATATTACAAATAGCTACTTCACGAGCCTTCTGGATATCTTGAAGAGTTTGCCGCACATAAAGGTCATTAGAGGTAGCTTGCAACTGAACTTGATTAGGCAAAGTGGGTTCTCGGCCATACATTAAAAAGAAGGGGGGAAATTTAGTGGTATCCTGGACTGAGGAGTTATATGAAAAAATTACATAAGGCAATATAACATCCCAATTTTTCTGATTAGAATCAGCAAAATGACTAAACATATTCAAAAGGGTTTGATTAAAATGTTCAGTTAATCCATTTCAGGCTGGGTGATAAGCACTAGTGAGTTAGGAAGACTGAACCTTGATCAGAAAGTAAAGTAGCAGGAGCTCCATGACGACATATAATGTTATGTAAAATGAATTTAGCAACTTGTGGAATTGTAGCAGAGGACAAGGGTGCAGATTCAACCCAACAGGAGGCATATTCCATTGCAACAATTATATACTTTTGTCCAGAAGTGAATCTTGGAAAAGGACCTAACAAATCAATACCCCAACGTTCAGAAATGGCTGTGACAGGAATCGGTTGTAATACACCAGCAGGTTTGCGATTAGTTGGCCCTTTTCTCGTTTGGCAACTATGGCAAGAACAAACAAAATGTTCTATATCTTTCTTCATACCGATCCAATAGTACCGAGAGTGAATTTTTGCAAATGTTTTAGCAAAACCTAAATGACCCGAAAGGGGATTTTCATGACATGATGATAAAATTTCATGCTTAAGAGCTTCTGGAATTACCAATAAATGTAGAAGACCTGTTAAACCAGCATTCTTTCTATACAAGACACCAGACTTGAGTGTATAGGTGGAAGCTTGTCTCTGTATTTTTGCAGGAGCCGAACTAGGATCTTTAAGTGCATCAATGATGGGAATAAGTGCAGGATCTTTGTTTTGTAGATCTGCTACTTCAACAGGAGTCAACAGACAAGTAATGAGCTCATCTAATTGTTCTGTTTCAATATCTCGAGGTTGCAACACAGGAAAATGAGACAAAGTATCTGCATCATGATGTTTCTTTCCAGATTTATTGCAAATGGTATAATCAAATTCTTGCAGCTTTAAACTCCATCTAGTTAATCAGCCTGTCAAATCCTTCAAATTATTTAAATAGCACAAGGAATGGTGGTCCGAAACAATATGTACTTTATAGCCAAAAACGAAGGAACAAAAATGTGTAAGGCCAAACACAATTGCCAAGAGTTCTAATTCTGGAACACTAATTTCTTTCACATTTTGACAATGTTCTAGAAGCATAACCAATGGTTTTCAATACATTATCAAGTTTTTGATAGAGTACACAGGCAACACCTAAACCGCTAGCATCAGAATGAAGCTCAGTGTACGCACCTGGAGTATAATGGAACAAGACAGGAGCTGATATTAAGGATTGTTTTAACTCTTGAAATACTAATTGTTGTTCACTACCCCATATAAAAGTTTGATATTTCCTAGTCAACTGTATCAAAGGTTGAGCTATAGCAGCATAGTTTTTAATGAATTTTCTATAAAAATTAAAAAGTCCTAAAACTTTCCTAACATCCCTAACATTTTTAAGAATTGGTAGCTTTTGAATAAAAACAACTTTATCTGAATCAGGGGAAATACCATCCTTTGAAACTTCTAAGCCTAAGAGTTTAATTCTTTCCAAGGCAAGAAAAAACACTTTTGTGGATTATGTTTGAAATTATGACTTTCTAAACGTTGAAAAACAGCTTCTAAATTTGCTAATAATTCCTCAAATGTTTTGACAAATACAATTATATGATCCAAATGAGCAAAGGCTTTCGTATACTTAAGATCCCTTAGTAACTTTTCAGCTATGTAACTGAAAAATCAAGGGGCATTAATCAGTCCAAACTTTCAAATTCAAACTAACTTTGAAAAGTGACAAATGAAGAATAGTTCTTGCTATTTTCTGCAATGGGCACTTGAAAATAAGCTGATAAAAGATCTAATGACACAAACCATTTTGTATCTCCCAAATAAGTCAATAAATCATCAATAAGTGGCAATGGAAATGAAGATGTTTCAGTTACTGCATTTAATTTTCTATAATCAACACAAAATCTCACAGAACCATCTTTCTTTTTGACTAAAACAACTGGCAAAGTCCAAGGGGATTGTGACTCTAGAATTATACCAGCATCTTTCATTTCCTTTATTTGTTAAGCAATAACTTCTCATTGTTTAATTGGCACTCTATAAGGTCTTTGCTTAATAGGATTTGGATCTGTAACTTTAATTTCAAACCTAGCTACATCAGTAGTACCTAATTCCTGAAGAGAAGTAGCAAAAATGTGAGTATACTTTAAAAGTAAAGAATGCAGCTGTGCTTTTTGTAAATCAGACAATTTAATGTTTACATTAAAGTCAAAATTGGAAGCTTTTAATGTAGAAACATCAGGTGCAGCAAAATAGAATTACTTTGCACTAAAGCAACATGATAAGCTTTTGTTAATACTGTGTTAGCAAACAATGTTTGAGGTACTGCAGTATTATTGTGAACTGGAATAACCACATTTGATGAAGACTGACTCAATAGAGAGGGAACAGAAATATGCTTTTTCTGCATAATAGATTCAGAGGGTTCCAACACAACATCGTTCATAACTGGTATCATAGGTTTAAGTGTCACAAAGCTAGTTGTTAAAGGGGGAAGTTTTACATCTTGCACCACAATATATTTAATAGCATTTACTTAATCACAGTCATCATCTTGCAAAGGGTTAATGGCTATATCAACACCTTCAGTAGTGGTCATTGTAATTAAATTTTGAGTATAATCAATAACTACACCATGTTCGTTGAGAAAATCATTACCTAAAATGAGGTCATGTGCTAAATCTTTAACTACCAAAACATTTTATTGAAAAACAGTATTATGAATAACAAATTCTAAGGCAATACGATAGTGTGCATCCAACAATTTGTTTCCAGCAGTCCTCAACATAATTTGAATAGGTTGCAATTTAGAAAAGTCAGTAACATGAGCTACATTTAAAATACTGACTGCACTACCTGTATCCAGTGGAATATTAACTTCCTTATCATTGGTTATACCTGTAACATTTAATATCTGACCTGATACAGGAGCTATAATCCCTTGTATTGATGAATGTGAAGAAGCCTGGCTGGAACGTTACTGTAATGTTGCTAAGTGTGGTCCCTTGAGCTGGACATTGGTCGTTTTTTGAGTGAGGTAGGGGACTGCAACACACACTTGCCATATGGCCTCTTCTGCTACATCTAACAGATAACTGATAGATTACTCTGATACTGACAACCTGAAGCATGTGCATAAGATTGACTACGCTGCAACTGAAAAGGAGGCTGGCTTGACTGTACAGGCACTGGTGAAGGTATCTGAAACTGATTGAACTGTGTACATAACTGGTCAATTGTACTAATTAAATCTGTAATAGATACAGAAGCCGCAGCCACAGTACTAGTGGGTGGCAAAAGTTGTGGCACTGAAGGTTGGTTAAAACTTAAGGAAGATTGAACTGTAGCATTTATATTATTTTGAGTAAGCATATGCTGTCGATTACACAGAAAATAAAGTTATTTACAGTGGAGTAACAAACACTACACAAATAATAATATTTAGTAAATATTCTCCACTTAACTTAAGAAGCCGATGACAATACTTCTATTATGTTTTTGCAAAATTAAGTTTTAATTTAATTTAATTTTAATTTAAGTTTCTATTATGTCTTTGCGAAGGCTTCTTAAGTTAAGTGGAGAATATTTACTAAATATTTTTATTTGTGTAGTGTTTGTTACTCCACTATAAATAGCTTCATTTTCTGTGTAATCAGTAGTTTATAATTTGAAGCATCCATTTTCGTTGTTTTCACTTTTAGGTTACTATAGATTATAACAACATTTATGCATTTAATTTAAATGTTATAGATACCAAATCTGAAATTAAGCTATATTTAAAACTTCAAAAGAAGAAAAAAAAATCTATTCTTACACACATTCGTTTTCTAAATCTCTGTTTGAAACATAAAGTAGTCCCTATATTCATTAGAAAAGCTGCTAAATTTGATAATAATAGTATTCATCAGCAAGAGGCGGAGAAAAAAGTAATTCAAGTTGAAAGAAGTTTATTTGTTAAAAGTTTAAGTAATATTGAACTTAAATTATATGATTTACATCTTAGATTAACAAAGATTTTAGATTATACAATATGGCTTAATTTAGAATCCAAATTATTTAATATTCTTAATATACATATGAAAAATAAAACTACTAAATTAAAAAAGAAATTATATAATTTGCATTTGAAACAAAATAAATTAAACCCAGTTATTAAAAATAATAAAGATAATGTTGTTAATTTATCAAATTCTAACCTTAATAAAAAAGAGTTAAATTTTTTAAATCAAGGTTTAAAAACATGTGTAGATTTTTCAAACAATATAGATGATTATATTGCAGTTAAAGAAATTGCTAGTGAAGATTTAAATGAAAATAATAAATCTTTGATTAAATTAAAATGCAGCAAAGTATTGCAAAATTTAGATAAATACAAACCAAAAAGAAATAATAACAATAAACATGTTATTTGAAGCAAAAGGTTAGAAACAGTGATGTATATAACAATTGAAGTAATGAGTTGGTATTCAAACACAACATCACTTAAAATATCCTTACTTGAACAATTGTTTCGGTACAGATATGTTGCTGGTACAGATATGTTGATGATATTTTTGCCATTGTTCCACACAAATTCATACAAGATTCCTTAAAACTACTGAACATACAGAATAAAACAATAAAGTTCACAATAGAGATAGAAACAGATGGCTACCTACCTTTCCTAGATCTGAAGACAATTCATGAACTAAATAACATATCTTTTGGCATCTACCGGAAGCCAACACAAACAGACAATTACATCAAGAACGATAGCTACAACCCGACACCCCACAAACATGCAGTTTTGAACAGTTTAGCACATAGACTAATCAACATCCCATTGAAACAGAATGAATACAACAAAGAATATAACCAAATGATTAACATAGCTGCAATTAATGGATACAGTAAAAAATTATTAGAAAAGAAAATTTGGAAATTTAAGAAACAAAAACACATATTGGATACCACAAAACTAACAGATTCAAAATCCGAGAAACAATTCAAGAAATTCACATATCATCCCAAAGTACATCATAAATTCAACAAGATATTCAAGAAGTATAACATCACCCTAGCCCCAATAAATAAATTCAGTTTAAAAAACTTATTATGCAACAACCTGAAAGACCCAGTACCTGAAAACAAGAAATCAGGTATATACAAAATAAACTGCTCAGACTGTAATAAATTCTACATAGGAAAAACCAAAAGAAGTTTACAAATTAGATTACAGGAACATATGAGATGTGTGAAATACAAACAAATGGAAAAATCAGCAATAGCCCACCATTTTTGGTCTACCAATCATGAAATTGTACCAAATATAAAACTATTAAAACCAGCCAATAATGCAGCTGAGCTCGATGTTTGGGAGAAGTTGCTAATTATAAAAAACAAACAGTATACGTTAAATTTCGAATTGCCGCCTGAAAACTCTCTTTGGAAGTTCATCTCACAATCAACAGATGTCACCTCAAACAACCAGCTCACTTCAAGAAACCACGGATCCAACCAGTTGGATAGTTGCTGATGATGGGGACGAGCCGGTCTCCGAAACAATTGTTCAAGTAAGGATATTTTAAGTGATGTTGTGTTTGAATACCAACTCATTACTTCAATAAACATGTTATTAAATCATTAGGTCAAAAAGATTTAATTTTCAACAAAGCGGATAAAGGTAATAGAATTGTAATTTTAGATAAATTAGATTATATTAATGGAGTAAACCTTTTACTTCAAGGTGAAGATTTTATAAAGATTAATAAAGACCCTTTAAAATCTTGTATTACAAATTTTAAAAAAATACTTAATGAAGTGAAAGTTATATCAGACAAAGAAAAACATTTTGTAAAAGTTAGTAATCCTGTTTTGCCTAGAATTTATGCCCTTCCTAAAATTCATAAGCCCGGTAATAAAATGAGACCAATTGTTAATTGTATAAACTCACCAACTTACAATTTAGCAAAATGGTTACACAAAAAATTTAGTAATTTTGATAACTTTGAATGTTTAAGTATTAAAAACTCTTTTGAACTAATAAAAAATATTGATAGTGTTGTATTATCTAAAACTGATACACTTATTTCTTTTGATGTAACTGCCTTATTTCCTAGTATTCCTAGAGAAAAAATTTTAATTTATTTAAAAAAGTGATTGAATTCAATAAATTTACATGAGGACTTAATAGTTGATTTTATTAAACTTACTGATTTTTGTTTGGATAAAAAATTTTTCACTTTCAATGGTGAATTTTTTCAACAAACTTCTGGCTTAGCAACGGGTAATCCTCTTTCACCTTTTCTTGCTGATCTTTTTATGAGTTTTTTCTAAATTCAAGTCACTAAAGCTTTTCCTTTAATTTTTAAAACATGGTATAGATATCAGTGCGTAGGCTTCGGCGGCCAATGTTCATTGTAACTGGGTCTTCCGGGTAGGACCGCGTCTTTGATGTTCCTCTGGTCGACGTTTCGTCCCAACTATGTGGGGCTTCTTCAGGACCTTTTCCATGACAGCGCCGTAGCAACTGTGCCGGTGGAGGTGATGCGCGTTTATTTATCGCTCAGTACCAGAACCTCCGAGAGATAAATAAGCGCACATCACCTCCACCAGCACAGTTGCTACGGAGCTGTCAAGGAAGAAGTCCTGAAGAAGCCCCACATAATTGGGACGAAACGTCGACCAGAGGAACATCAAAGACGTGGTCCTACCCGGAAGACCCAGTTCCAATGTTATAGATATGTTGATGATATTTTTGCTAATTTTCCTGAAAAACAAATTAATGATGCTTTAAAATTACTAACTTTATAAGATAAAGCTATAAAATTCACATTAGAAACTGAAATTAATGGATTTCTTCCTTTTCTAGATTTGAAAATAATAAGAATAATAACAAATTAGATTTTGGTGTTTATAGGAAGTCTACTCATATTGATAATTACATAAAAAGTACAAGTTTTAACCCTTTTCCACATAAATTTGCTATTTTTAATAGTTTGATTTATAGATTAATAAATATACCCCTGAATAAAGAAGAATTTAATTAAGAATATAAAAATATTAATACTGCTTTAATTAATGGTTTTAATAAAGATGTTATACAAAAGAAAATTGAAAAATTTAAATATCAAAAAGTATTAATGATATTTCTATTCTTTAAAAAATAAAAGCTGATTATAAATTTAAAAAATTTACTTGCCATCCTTGGGTTAATAAACATTTTGACATTTTTTTTAAAGAAGTTGGTATAACTTTAGTCTCTCAAAGTAAATATAGTATTAAAAATTTATTACAGTGTTCTAAAAAAGATAAAATTCCTAATAATAAAAAATCTGGTATTTATCAATTTAATTGCTTAGATTGTGATCAGGTTTATATTGGAAAGACGAAATGTAGTTTGGAAACCAGAAAGAAAGAACATTTTCATAATATTAGATATAAACAAATTGATAAATCGGCCGTAGCAGGTTATTTTTGGTCATTTAACCATGAAATAAATCCCAAAGTTAAATTATTAAAACAATTAAATGGTCCCATAGATTTAATAGTTTGGGAAAAAATATTTAGTTTAAAAAATAAAAATCGCATAATGAATTTTGACATACCGGCAATTGATTCTGTTTTTAGGTTTGCTTCATCTTCAGATGTTGGTAATACGCAAATACATAAATGCATGGTATCCTTGACAGCGAATTGTGTTGACTGAAGATGTGGGCAAATGTCCATGAAATTAATTTCACAAAAACATAATAGAAGTATTGTCATCGGCTTCTTAAGTAAAGTGGAGAATATTTACTAAATATTTTTATTTGTGTAATGTGCTCGACTTTGTACATAAAACTGAGCATGATCTACTCTACGAATGACATTTAGAACCTCGTCAACTGATTGTGGGTTTAGGGGAACCAAAGTCTGCACATAATGAGGTTTTAAACCTTTTAATAAATGTGTGATTTGTTCAGCTGGTATCATACATGAATTAATCCTATCACACAAAGATAACACATCATACACATAACTCATAGCAGGTTCTGAATCTAACTGCACATTCTGGTGAAGCTTCATTTCTAGCAAATCTACTGAATTTGTATTTTGAAAAGCTGTAAGAATACTGCTAGCTAATGTTATCCAATCATGATGTGGGTTTCTATGTCGAAAAATTTGGAACCATTGGGCAGGAGATTCTTTTAAGTGACAAGGGAAAAATTTCAATTTCATTTCATCATTCCATCCATTGGCTGAGGCTACCATTTCAAAGTTTCTAAGGAAATCAAATAGTGATTCTGAAGAAGCACTTGTAAAGTATGATGGTTCAATTGCAGGTCTAAATACAGGTGTTTGCATTACTGGAGCCATAGCTTGACCTGGGGTAGACACAAGCTGAACATTAGCACTAGAATCACTAGAATTGGAGTGTGTGTGTGTAGTGTTTAACGTCCGCTTTTACTACATACGGCACCGCAGGAGATGACACTGATGATACATGAGATGAAGATGGAGCACCGGTGGAATGAGATGGCAGGGGAAACCGGAGATCCTGGAGAAAATCCACCCCAGTGCCGTGTTGTCCACCACAAATCTCACTTTGCGGTTGCCTGGGATCGAACCCGGGCTGCCTTGGTGAGAGCCAAGCAGTCTAACCACTGAGCCATGGTGCGGCCCACTAGGTTCGTTTTCAATTGGAAATTAGATTGGCGTCTAGTACGCTTAGACATTATGAACTAAATAGTGATCAGTAATCAGTACACAAGTTGAATTACTAAGAACAGCAACAAATGGGAAGAAAAAAAATTACTATTTGGCACTTTGGCACATTTAAGCAGAAAAAAAAATATAAAAAACATTATTAAAATGAGGCCAGAACTAACCACTGAATCCTTCAAGTTGTTAGAGACATAGGGGAGGTTCCACCTACTGGAACCAAACAAATAAATTACTTTAAAAACGTAACATTTACATGTTAAGTTTTCTACTTAAACTTTCACTTGTTTCACACTATAAATTCAGCAATTGAGTAGTTTTGTTGTTACAACATACCAACATACTCCTTAACTAACAAAATGTTAATTCACAGAACTTTTATTAGTTTTTCCTGTTTTCTTTAACTACTTCTATGAATAGAGTAAGAAAAGCATTACATTAACACAAATACATTGTTCAAAAAAAGACTTGAAATAAACACCCAATTATTTGGGTTTTTTTCGTTTAACAAAGGGCAAAATTATTTAGATTTACTAGTTACACTAAAATTAAGAATTTCCAAGCTAGCAAGGTAAAAAAAAAATGTTCCACGTGGTCTTACATATTTTTTATACACATTTTCTACATATCACGAAAGATTCTTTTTTTATTTTTTGAATTTTCACAATGAAACTTTAAAAAAATTATACTCGGCGCCTAACACCAATATGTGACGACCTGATCTTAGTTTGTGAAAATTAAGGAACACGTGGTCAGGTCGAACACGGGAGCAAACACTTAGAGCAGAACTACATGCTTTGGCGAGAGGTTGCGGTTTTTCTATAAAGGTTTCATTTCTACAAAGGTAGGGTAAGGCTAATTAAATGTGGAATTCACTTAATAGGAATATTTACTACAACAAGCAGATTACAAAGGCGGCCATAACGGCCATTTACCTGTCCAGAAGTGGAGCCGCCTACAGATACATGTTACTCCGCCAAGAGCCAATTTAAGAGAGAGCGTCTATCGCTTACAGATTATTCATCTAGTCATAAAGGAGGGGAGGGAGTGACGTCACACCAACTATTCGAGTCACCAGAGTGTAAATAATACAGTCATTTGTGACAATAGGTAGATCTGGTCCTCCAGGTTGTGGGTTGAAGCATGGGACTGACAACCCCACATTCTAAAAACATAAATTTTTGTGAAATCTGTAAAAGAGTTAGCCGGATGGACACACTTAATATGACAAGGCAAACAGAAAAAGGACCTACGAACTGAATCATGGAATGTTTTTTGCTGCATCAGCCAGGTGCGATGCAAAGACTGGTGGATCAGCTTGATGCCTATAGAATGGATATCACAGCTATACAAGAGATGAGATGGGTTGGGAGCGGAGTAATGGAAAGGAAAGATCATATAATATTCTTTAGTGGTGAGAAGAATGAGCACATTTCTGGAACAGGTTCTGTAGTACATAAACGAAACAAACATATTATAATGGATTTTCAATTTAAATCACACAGACTATGTAGACTGAGACTGAAAGAAAAAATTACAAACTATAGAACTATAGCCTTATATGTGCACATGCCACAGCAGAAGAAAATGGCAAGGAAGAAAATGATGCATTTTATGATGAGCTAAATGAAATGTACAGTAAATGCCCATAACATGACTGTACGGTAATTCTGGGAGACATGAATGCCAATATAGGCAGAGGAAATATATATACAGTTTACATTCAGAATAAAATGATAATGGGATGCAGTTAATAAACAAAGTAAGTGCAAGAAATATGGTAATTGGAAGTACAATGTTTGCACATAAAAAGATACACAAAATAACGTGGATCAATTGAATCAAATTGATCACCTGTTAATAGATGCGAGGCATCTTTCTAACCTAATGGATGTTAGGAGTTATAAATGAGCAGATCATTATGTGATAATAGCAAGGATTAGAAGCAGGATTTCTAATATAAGAAAAACAATTGGATTACAGAAGAGGAAATTCAACTGTGGAAAGCTGAAGGATCAAGAAACAGCTATCAGATATATTAATATAGTCAATGAGGGACTAGCACACCTGAATGACAGTGAAAGGGTCAGCGAGGCATGGGAGGATCTCAGTAAAATCATAATAAATGCTGCTGAAGAAACTATGGGAAGAAGGGATAAATTGAAGGGTAAAGATTTGTTTGATGACTAGTGTGAACAGGTTATGGAAATGAAGAATATGGTGTGTCATAGTATGCATCAGAAAAGTCATACTAGAGGATAAATGGAAGAATATTGGAAGGCAAAACGATCAAAGAAAATTACATAAAAAGAAGAAAAGAGAATTCAGTAGGTATGAGCTTAAGGAGATAGAAAATTTAAGTAGCACAAATGAATCTAAGGCTTTCTGTACAAAATTGAATCAAAGTGGAAAGGAGTTTCAGCCAAGAATCACTTTATGTAGGAATAAGGAATGTATAATTATAGGCGAGGCCTTGAGGAGGGAGCAGTGTCACGGCAACAAGCATAAAAGTTTTGGCGCAAAAAAGAAAACAGTCATCGGATAAAGTTTCATGGTAATAATGAGCCTTGCTAAGCAGTTAATGATAGCACGGCTATTATAAACAAGCGCCGGCGGGCAGCGATAACTGAGGGAAAGGACTCGCCGGCACAGATTAAGTTACACTTCTAGAATGTGATAGAATAATTGGAAATTTCTGGACTGATAGAGATTGTTCGGCTTCTGGCTGACTTTAGAACCATCTAGAGTTACGAATTAGGTATTTAAGGACGTGACAGCTCGCAAAGTGTGGTAGTTGTGTAATAAGAATGTTGTAACGAGAGCTAATGTAATCAGATGTCACGGTTTGTTTTTGTCATCGACCTTGGAAGATTGTGTTATTATGTAATGTTGTTACGTGAGAATTGAACAGTGTATCTCTATGGAAATAAAGGTGATTTTTAATTTCTGCAACCCGGCCTTTTAATTCTACGAACCACAAAGTCATAATATATATATACATTTTATACTATACATATATTTCCCTGGTTACCCACTAGGGGCTCTCGCATCTGAGATACACTGTTTGCGGCAATAGTGGAAATTAATTGTTCCTTCACACTAGCGGTGTGTAGGCTAAGGTTTTGGATAGATAGAGTCAAACTGAGAAATTCAATGCCATATACGGGATTTGAACCATGTATTTCTATCAATTAAATAAAATAATAAGAGTTTTACAATTGTAAGACACCACAAACGGTGTATCTCAAATGCGAGAGCCCCTGTTGGTTTACTGGTAAAATATATGAGTCAATTGGAGAATTTAATGTTACGATGGCACTTTGGCCATGGTAGCTCAATGGGTGAGAGCAACTGGACAGAAACCAGGAGATCTGTGCTTCAAATACCGGCCATGGCATTGAATTTTCAGTTTGACTCTATCTATCCAAAACCTTAGCCTATACATGCTAGTGTGAAGGAACGATTAATTTCCATCAATTAACCTAAATTATTTTGCAATATTTATATGTTTGGATTAGTTTTTCTTCCTCTTTTTAATCCCCAAACCTGATGCTGCAACTTTCGTGTATATGACAAACAGCATAATGTCTACAGAAATAAGCAAGTTGCATATTCTTTCTTCTTTTAAACACGTCTGATGTGTTAGGTTAATTGATGGAAATTAATCATTCTTCCACACTAGCCGTATGTATTCTTAAGTTTGGATAGGTAGAGTGAGAATGAAAAATTCAATGCCATAGCCAGAATTTCAACCCGGAAGAATTTAGTAACAGTGATGTCCAAATTAATACATACAAATACTTAAAGTCTGCTTTTCACACCATGTCACTTAAATTTTAAGTTTTTGGGAGACTAGTTTCAATAGCTGTTGCTTCCATTTTCAACCCCAAATTAATAAAAGATGTGATAAATCATTACAAACTGACAATATGGGAGAATATCTTAATTTAGAAATATAAAGACTGAGTAATAAGCTTTGAAATTCCATAAGTCAAAAATATGATACAGAAATTCATAGTTGTACTATCAGAGAAAAGACCACAGGCAACCACAACAGATGGCAGTCAGACCTTCGAGGTTGTAAATGGAAGCAATAGCCTCTGAAACTAGTCCCTCAAGAAATTAAAATGTGAATTGCATAGTGTGGAAAACTGACTGCAAATAGTTTTATTACTTATAGATATATTTGAGAAGAAAAGGTTAGGTTTATGAATTTTGTGGGAAATAAAAGAATAAGAAAAATAAGGATTCTGTGCAAACAGATAAGTTATATGAAGTTACTGGTTAAGGTGAAGAGGAAACAGAGAAGGAAAAAATGAACTAGTGGTAGGCAATACAGTACAGGAGAAGAGTGAAGATACAGCTCCTAGGGAGGTATATAATCAATTTGATTTTACTTTACAACTAAGTAGATCAGTGGAAAGGAATACCTCATTACCAGCATTAAGTCACATAAACTGTTGTAGAAAATGGTAACATTATACCATTTCTTGGCTGCATCGTGGCAGAGGGTTAGACCACTTGGGTGGTCCCATAGAATGGGATATTTTTTTCTCCCTTTCTCATCAATGCTGATGTTAGGAGGCGCTTGAGTTCCCTCAGAGCGAGCGAGCGAAAGCATCTGACCTGAGATGAAATCAGGGTTGAGAGATAAGCCCAACGCCTGAGATGAATGAATGATGGAGCAATTGGTGGAATGATGGTTGGAGAAACCGAAGGACCCCGAGGAGACCCACCCCAGTGCCATGTTGTTAGAATGGAATTAAGAATGATTAACCTACCTACTGAACCTAAAGAACTGATTGAACTGGTGCACAAAGCTTTTGGGAGAAGTCATGGGTGTTTTAATTTGGAAGAAATATATAGGCATTTTGTACAGTGCTTAAGGCAAAAATGTCGTAATTGATATATTCGTACTAGTCCCATTTATAATGGTAGTAGCACTTTTAAAATTCTATCTACATTAACCGTGGTGGTACCCAAAAATTTATAAACCACCAAATTCATTCAGTGTATTTATTCAGGCTTGAGTAGAACACCACATAATGTATACAAAGCTAAACTGACCAAGCAGATAATAATTAAATTGCTATTTACTACATCTGCAAAGAAAAAGCCATTGAGTTTATACAGTAGGATTAGGACTAAATGGAAAAAGAAAAAGACTGTAGAAGCCCAGAAGGATATAATAACAGGTTCAAGTTAAAGACAACTAAAAACATTAAGAGGTATACTTGCAAAAACTTATATACTTAAAAGAGAAAATAGAATATTTGCAAAGCTTAGGAAGTAGAGGGTAATTGAAACTAGAATAAGACAGATAAGTGCACACATTCTAAAACTGTTTTGATAGACTTTGCGTGTTTGGAAGAATTTAGTAATGCTGACATCCAAATTTTCCTGTGCCGTGACGTAGTACTCTAAGGCATCATGGCTTGGTTACCTGCCATGGAATGCAACCCGGGTTTGACCCTACCCCTGCGATTGTGAATTTTAAGTCCCGGGTATAGGACCGATGCCCACTCAGCATGATGAAAAAATTCAAAGCTTGCGATAGGTAAGCTAACCTAGTCATGAAAACCACCTTTCCGGCTGGGGGATGCCGAGATGCTAACCACATTTCCTCCCCATATTGGTTGGGTGATCGCCCACCTTGCATGTGTGGGCGTGAGGCCAGCAGTTGAGTTGGCAGGCCTTGGTGCAATATAGACTGTAGTACCATGGGTTTAACTTTAATATCCAAATTAATTGATGAAGCTATTTGTAGTCGATTTTTCATACTACATCACTTACATCAAGTGTAAGTGTAAATATAAGTGACTTAAATGTAAGGGATAGTACCAAAAGCCAGCTAAAGATAGTTTTATCAACTGTGATGAGAGAAATTATCCTTGGTAATTATATATAAGATCTATATCTTTTGAGAGGAAAACCAATCTATATATATATATATATATGTGTGTGTGTGTGTGTGTGTGTGTGTGTGTGTGTGTGTGTGTGTGTGTGTGTGTGTGTGTGTGTGTGTGTGTGTGTGTGTGTGTGTGTGTGTGTGTGTGTGTGTGTGTGTGTGTGTGTGTGTGTGTGTGTGTGTGTGTGTGTGTGTGTGTGTGTGTGTGTGTGTGTGTGTGTGTGTGTGTGTGTGTGTGTGTGTGTGTGTGTGTGTGTGTGTGTGTGTGTGTGTGTGTGTGTGTGTGTGTGTGTGTGTGTGTGTGTGTGTGTGTGTGTGTGTGTGTGTGTGTGTGTGTGTGTGTGTGTGTGTGTGTGTGTGTGTGTGTGTGTGTGTGTGTGTGTGTGTGTGTGTGTGTGTGTGTGTGTGTGTGTGTGTGTGTGAAGGTGATGGATATAGATAGGAAATCTAAATTGTGTTATAGCAGGAACCTGAATGGAGGAGGAGAAAAGTTGTAAGAAGTAATAATAGTTGTAGATTAAATATTTTAAACTAACCGAACAATCTATACTGCTTTGAAAAAACAAGAGATGTGATTGAAAGCTGATAAACTGATATATCTTTGGCAAAAGAATATCTTTGCCATAAGATTAAAAATTGAAAAGTGGCACAATGGCTGACAACAAACAACCACAATCTGATATATTGTGATATTGTTTCTGAGCAAGAAATATGAGAAGTAGGTTAATATAAAAGATAAAGGGTGCAGATTGAGAAAACATTAGAAGAAACTTCACACTACTGGAAATTAGAAATGATGTTATGAATAGAAGTGTATTTTAACTGACAATAAGTATACAATATGCAGTTAAAAAGGGTCTGTGGAAAAGTTGAAGTAGGAGTACTAACCAAAGAGTATGGAACAAACAACTACATAAACTGCATAGAAAAGTACAAAAAGCAGGCAATTTTTATCATAAAAGCAAGTTGGTGAATGAAAGCGATGCAAACCTAGGAAGATTATAGGGTGTTGAATGTTGATATGAGTCACATTTGCTTTTTCTCCTTTAAAATAATTATATACATGTGCACCATCTGCTTATGTATTTGTTTCCACATCCTACAGGCAAGAAATTTGTCGCACGAGTAGTAGGTTTATTACCTGTTTCCCAGGGAAGCCAAATATTTATAGGAATTTAAGAGTTTTGGTCAGTATCTCTGATGGGCACCAATACTTCTGCCTGAAGACAGCATAGCTCATATAACACTGGCTGTGTGTCACAGATTTACCACAGATTATCAAATCAATGTTAAAGGAAGGTGCTACAAGAGTACTTTTTCTTGATGCTTCTGGTGGATTTAGCAGAACTACCACTGCAGTTGGTAATGCAACTAACTGTATTATCAATTGATCATACCTTTGGTATAGTGACTGCGCTTAAAGCATCCCCAACCGGCTGTCTTTGTAGGGAAAAGCTGTTCTTCCCCCTAACCGCAATGTCATAAACATCTTAGGATACACCAACCGGGGGGCGGAGGTGAAGAATGTTAGGCATGTGTTTACAGCTGAGAATATCCAGGGTTGCCATTGTTTAAAGTAATGTTTAGAAGCAAAAAATAAGTAAATAAATAAATAAAAGCAGAATTCACTGTAAGAAATAGTCATTGAGTTTTTCAAATAAATTTTAAATGATTAATGTTTCCTATAATAATACATAATGTTACAACTCTTTATAACATAACTGAAAAGACATATATTACCTATGATGTTATAGTATAGTACTTCTATTACGTACAAGAACTAAATGCGTATTATTAGCATAAATTGCATCAGTGTGCATGACTTTACGAGGGATATTTACTTGCAAATTAAAGAAGCACTTTGAATATTCTGGTAGTTAACAATAATTTATAAGCAAAGATTGCATGTTTGAGCTTTGTATTGCAATCATGAGCCAATTTATCCTAAAACATTTTCCTATATTCTATGGCAGCTACAGGTGGTGAATTTCAGTTGATTTAACAAAGCAATAAATACTTCAAAAGTAAAAAAAGAAAAAAAAACCAAGGCATTAAAGAAAAACTAGTAAGGAAACCATTACTCTTTTTAAATTCTGGAAGCTTTTTACAAGGATGTCTGCTAATTTTACAAGTTTTTATAAAGTTAAGCAGTGTAATTGTTTTTTATTTTGGGGGGGGGGGACCTTCTGTTAAACACAATTGAAATAAATAATCACGTACATTCCGCATAATAATTAAATGTCATAAACGCTTTAGAACTCGAGAAAGGTTAGAAATACTGTTAGGTATATATCACAAGTATGAACGGAAATCCATGTTAGCATATCCATGTTAGGTTCAATTCCCATGGTCTCAACATCTTAATTAAATTTCGCAAGTGCTAAACGCCCATAACTATTAAACACTAATAAATTTATAAAACTACACTAAGTAAAACACTATGTAACTTCTATAAATACAATCTTAATTAACACACATAGGAAGCACGTTTGCACAGTCCAAGCTAATTTCTGAGGACACAAGAAAAATATTGCAACAGCCCTCTAACTTGGTGAACGTATTAAGAAGGACCACCCATATTTTTAAGGGTGGAAAACCCTTATAATTGCTTACAGGTTAGAAGGGAAAGCTTTGATGCCGCGTGGGATGGAATGGACGCGACTACTGTACTGCATGATACATGCTTGGCACTGCAACAAGTTCACCAAATTAGAGGATTACAATTAAGATTAGGATTATTACAGAGGGGATTCAGCAATGAAGCCTATGGTTTATTGTACCTAAGCCCCTATTGGTTCATTCCGGGAGGAAGAATGAGGTAAGAGGAGACAGAGGGTGGCCAACCCAAGGAGTCATGACAGTGTCGATACACCCACCAACACTTCTAACCTGTAGGAGACCACCAGACGAAAGATGATGTAAATTGATAATGCAGATGAAATGTAGGGAGAGGAAATTTGAGGGATGTAATTAACCTACACAGTATTTGCCTGGCGACCTGGGAAAACCCCTGAAAAAACCCATGTATCAGGTAGGTCAGCCATGGGAATCGAAAGTGGACCTCCCAAATGCGGGACACACATGAAACCGGCTAAGCTATCCCACTTAGTGGCAAATTGGAGAGAAAGCAGGGGAATTCATTTAAATCCTGCACACCTTTCAGTATGCCTTAATGTTAGAACATTAAGATTAATATTTTTGTCTTAAATTAACAATGATTTTATTTATTTGCAATATGGTAAGAAATTATTTGAAATCTTCTAATATAAATCTTTAAATACCCAGCACACCATTCATTAATTTAAAGACTGTTAACCCATAATGCTAGAAATGCCATTGATTTCATTCTACAATAGTATACAAATGATTACAAAAATGATATCCTCATGTACAAAGAACTTTTACATTTAGCTTTATGTAAAACACTGTATAATAATGTAACTTAGGCAATCATTTAAATACAACAACGATGCATGAGTGAATGAGTGTGTGGGGTTTAATGGTCTGCAAAAAGCTAGGTCACTTGGAGCAAAAGCAGCAAGCATTTATTGCAATAAAAAGCATTAACTTATGTGTTAGAAACATGAGCAAAATGTTTTGCACATTGTCATCACTGAATACAAATTTAACAAACTCCTATACATTTTAATTGATGCTTATACATTAAAAAAATTACAAATTTCTTTGCAATTAACTTATGATTAGTTATTGCTCATTGTTACATTTTCATTGGGAATATCCACTGCAGTCTACTTCAAAGGCAATTAAAATAAATATTGACTCATTAACCTTTATCACTCTGTTTTGTGTACAATTAATCTAAAAATATTTTAAAGCTATTTACTAAGGTAATAAATATATCAGAATACTCTTACTTTAGCCTTGTTTAAATATAGAACATAGATAGAATGGAGAAATAAAAGTAAAATAAACAATTTTCTCAGTTTGACTTTGGAATTATAATACTTAAGAATGTACTTAGTTAATGCTTAAAATGTGTTCAAACTAAGTAATTGTTCTTAGTAGTTGCAAACATCAGAAAAATATTTTCTAAACACAGTATTAGAAATGACTTATTGTCTTTTCTTTATAATGTTAAATTTCTAATAACTGAAATACATTCTTTCTTTCAACAGCAGGAGGTTCAAATGTTTTACCAATGACCAGCAAAAGATTACTATACCATGAAATAAATAGTAATGTACAATACATCATGAGTTTAGCTTCTACAGTACATTAATATTCAGATTCAGATTTATTGACCTGCGTAATAAAATTTTCCAAGGTTTGTAAAGTGAAAAGATAACATAGTACATTTTACACCTGCGATTTGTAAAATGTTGTCCATTAGATATACAATTAGCATATATAAGACTTACGCAATTTATATACAATTACAAAATTTCATATACAATAACATTTCAGTTCAGAACCCACTCTGCCCTGAGAGGTAGCAGCTAACCTTATAAAATGATGGCTGTGTTATACTCTTCTATTGAATAAAAGGCATTTTTTATAAGATAGGACTTAGCTTCTATTTTCATTTTTGCTTCATCTTTACTTTCTTTAATTGCATCAGGTAGGTAATTATATAACTCCTTTGCATTACTCTCTATGCATTTCTTACCAAGAGAACTTCTCAGTCTGCTTCTGAAGTAATTTTGCCTAGTTCTAGTGTTATAGTTATGTACATTCATGTTTTTAACATCTTTGTGTATCCTTATTACGTACTTCAGTATCTGAGGACATCTTCACCCTACTCATGAAGTTGCACTAAGAATTGCCTTTTTTTAAAAAAAAAAAACATACTGACATAAACTAGTACTTTGGAATAAATTAATAATACAGTTTCCCTGGCATTATTATAACTCATAATTCTTATAGGAAACAATCATTTTTACATCATTGGATGTGTACCAACTCTCATTATACCAGCTATGCATTACAGTTAAGGGAAATAATTGCACAACTTCATATCCACAAAAATCCTACGGCTATTAGTCAGTTGTGATAACCTTATTCAAAATAGAGGGTCAGTACTAACACATGCAATAGAGCATTTCAAAAGAAAGTTCAAGTAAATCCAGCCAATCCTAATGAGGCTGCCTAGTTAGAATTTGCCAGTAGTGATATATTATGAAAGCCTGTCACATGTCAGGCTTTGAATACCGTTTTACCTTCTTTATCATATGCATAAGTAGGGAAAGTATTGTATTCCAACCAAAAATTTGGCACAGAGATTTCACTACAAATATATTCTGAGACTTTCTCAATTTAAAAAAGTTGTTTTTTCAAAAACATCTGTGTGTGTGCGCATGTGTGTGTGTGTGTGTGTGTGTGTGTGTGTGTGTGTGTGTGTGTGTGTGTGTGTGTGTGTGTGTGTGTGTGTGTGTGTGTGTGTGTGTGTGTGTGTGTGTGTGTGTGTGTGTGTGTGTGTGTGTGTGTGTGTGTGTGTGTGTGTGTGTGTGTGTGTGTGTGTGTGTGTGTGTGTGTGTGTGTGTGTGTGTGTGTGTGTGTGTGTGTGTGTGTGTGTGTGTGTGTGTGTGTGTGTGTGTGTGTGTGTGTGTGTGTGTGTGTGTGTGTGTGTGTGTGTGTGTGTGTGTGTGTGTGTGTGTGTGTGTGTGTGTGTGTGTGTGTGTGTGTGTGTGTGTGTGTGTGTGTGTGTGTGTGTGTGTGTGTGTGTGTGTGTGTGTGTGTGTGTGTGTGTGTGTGTGTGTGTGTGTGTGTGTGTGTGTGTGTGTGTGTGTGTGTGTGTGTGTGTGTGTGTGTGTGTGTGTGTGTGTGTGTGTGTGTGTGTGTGTGTGTGTGTGTGTGTGTGTGTGTGTGTGTGTGTGTGTGTGTGTGTGTGTGTGTGTGTGTGTGTGTGTGTGTGTGTGTGTGTGTGTGTGTGTGTGTGTGTGTGTGTGTGTGTGTGTGTGTGTGTGTGTGTGTGTGTGTGTGTGTGTGTGTGTGTGTGTGTGTGTGTGTGTGTGTGTGTGTGTGTGTGTGTGTGTGTGTGTGTGTGTGTGTGTGTGTGTGTGTGTGTGTGTGTGTGTGTGTGTGTGTGTGTGTGTGTGTGTGTGTGTGTGTGTGTGTGTGTGTGTGTGTGTGTGTGTGTGTGTGTGTGTGTGTGTGTGTGTGTGTGTGTGTGTGTGTGTGTGTGTGTGTGTGTGTGTGTGTGTGTGTGTGTGTGTGTGTGTGTGTGTGTGTGTGTGTGTGTGTGTGTGTGTGTGTGTGTGTGTGTGTGTGTGTGTGTGTGTGTGTGTGTGTGTGTGTGTGTGTGTGTGTGTGTGTGTGTGTGTGTGTGTGTGTGTGTGTGTGTGTGTGTGTGTGTGTGTGTGTGTGTGTGTGTGTGTGTGTGTGTGTGTGTGTGTGTGTGTGTGTGTGTGTGTGTGTGTGTGTGTGTGTGTGTGTGTGTGTGTGTGTGTGTGTGTGTGTGTGTGTGTGTGTGTGTGTGTGTGTGTGTGTGTGTGTGTGTGTGTGTGTGTGTGTGTGTGTGTGTGTGTGTGTGTGTGTGTGTGTGTGTGTGTGTGTGTGTGTGTGTGTGTGTGTGTGTGTGTGTGTGTGTGTGTGTGTGTGTGTGTGTGTGTGTGTGTGTGTGTGTGTGTGTGTGTGTGTGTGTGTGTGTGTGTGTGTGTGTGTGTGTGTGTGTGTGTGTGTGTGTGTGTGTGTGTGTGTGTGTGTGTGTGTGTGTGTGTGTGTGTGTGTGTGTGTGTGTGTGTGTGTGTGTGTGTGTGTGTGTGTGTGTGTGTGTGTGTGTGTGTGTGTGTGTGTGTGTGTGTGTGTGTGTGTGTGTGTGTGTGTGTGTGTGTGTGTGTGTGTGTGTGTGTGTGTGTGTGTGTGTGTGTGTGTGTGTGTGTGTGTGTGTGTGTGTGTGTGTGTGTGTGTGTGTGTGTGTGTGTGTGTGTGTGTGTGTGTGTGTGTGTGTGTGTGTGTGTGTGTGTGTGTGTGTGTGTGTGTGTGTGTGTGTGTGTGTGTGTGTGTGTGTGTGTGTGTGTGTGTGTGTGTGTGTGTGTGTGTGTGTGTGTGTGTGTGTGTGTGTGTGTGTGTGTGTGTGTGTGTGTGTGTGTGTGTGTGTGTGTGTGTGTGTGTGTGTGTGTGTGTGTGTGTGTGTGTGTGTGTGTGTGTGTGTGTGTGTGTGTGTGTGTGTGTGTGTGTGTGTGTGTGTGTGTGTGTGTGTGTGTGTGTGTGTGTGTGTGTGTGTGTGTGTGTGTGTGTGTGTGTGTGTGTGTGTGTGTGTGTGTGTGTGTGTGTGTGTGTGTGTGTGTGTGTGTGTGTGTGTGTGTGTGTGTGTGTGTGTGTGTGTGTGTGTGTGTGTGTGTGTGTGTGTGTGTGTGTGTGTGTGTGTGTGTGTGTGTGTGTGTGTGTGTGTGTGTGTGTGTGTGTGTGTGTGTGTGTGTGTGTGTGTGTGTGTGTGTGTGTGTGTGTGTGTGTGTGTGTGTGTGTGTGTGTGTGTGTGTGTGTGTGTGTGTGTGTGTGTGTGTGTGTGTGTGTGTGTGTGTGTGTGTGTGTGTGTGTGTGTGTGTGTGTGTGTGTGTGTGTGTGTGTGTGTGTGTGTGTGTGTGTGTGTGTGTGTGTGTGTGTGTGTGTGTGTGTGTGTGTGTGTGTGTGTGTGTGTGTGTGTGTGTGTGTGTGTGTGTGTGTGTGTGTGTGTGTGTGTGTGTGTGTGTGTGTGTGTGTGTGTGTGTGTGTGTGTGTGTGTGTGTGTGTGTGTGTGTGTGTGTGTGTGTGTGTGTGTGTGTGTGTGTGTGTGTGTGTGTGTGTGTGTGTGTGTGTGTGTGTGTGTGTGTGTGTGTGTGTGTGTGTGTGTGTGTGTGTGTGTGTGTGTGTGTGTGTGTGTGTGTGTGTGTGTGTGTGTGTGTGTGTGTGTGTGTGTGTGTGTGTGTGTGTGTGTGTGTGTGTGTGTGTGTGTGTGTGTGTGTGTGTGTGTGTGTGTGTGTGTGTGTGTGTGTGTGTGTGTGTGTGTGTGTGTGTGTGTGTGTGTGTGTGTGTGTGTGTGTGTGTGTGTGTGTGTGTGTGTGTGTGTGTGTGTGTGTGTGTGTGTGTGTGTGTGTGTGTGTGTGTGTGTGTGTGTGTGTGTGTGTGTGTGTGTGTGTGTGTGTGTGTGTGTGTGTGTGTGTGTGTGTGTGTGTGTGTGTGTGTGTGTGTGTGTGTGTGTGTGTGTGTGTGTGTGTGTGTGTGTGTGTGTGTGTGTGTGTGTGTGTGTGTGTGTGTGTGTGTGTGTGTGTGTGTGTGTGTGTGTGTGTGTGTGTGTGTGTGTGTGTGTGTGTGTGTGTGTGTGTGTGTGTGTGTGTGTGTGTGTGTGTGTGTGTGTGTGTGTGTGTGTGTGTGTGTGTGTGTGTGTGTGTGTGTGTGTGTGTGTGTGTGTGTGTGTGTGTGTGTGTGTGTGTGTGTGTGTGTGTGTGTGTGTGTGTGTGTGTGTGTGTGTGTGTGTGTGTGTGTGTGTGTGTGTGTGTGTGTGTGTGTGTGTGTGTGTGTGTGTGTGTGTGTGTGTGTGTGTGTGTGTGTGTGTGTGTGTGTGTGTGTGTGTGTGTGTGTGTGTGTGTGTGTGTGTGTGTGTGTGTGTGTGTGTGTGTGTGTGTGTGTGTGTGTGTGTGTGTGTGTGTGTGTGTGTGTGTGTGTGTGTGTGTGTGTGTGTGTGTGTGTGTGTGTGTGTGTGTGTGTGTGTGTGTGTGTGTGTGTGTGTGTGTGTGTGTGTGTGTGTGTGTGTGTGTGTGTGTGTGTGTGTGTGTGTGTGTGTGTGTGTGTGTGTGTGTGTGTGTGTGTGTGTGTGTGTGTGTGTGTGTGTGTGTGTGTGTGTGTGTGTGTGTGTGTGTGTGTGTGTGTGTGTGTGTGTGTGTGTGTGTGTGTGTGTGTGTGTGTGTGTGTGTGTGTGTGTGTGTGTGTGTGTGTGTGTGTGTGTGTGTGTGTGTGTGTGTGTGTGTGTGTGTGTGTGTGTGTGTGTGTGTGTGTGTGTGTGTGTGTGTGTGTGTGTGTGTGTGTGTGTGTGTGTGTGTGTGTGTGTGTGTGTGTGTGTGTGTGTGTGTGTGTGTGTGTGTGTGTGTGTGTGTGTGTGTGTGTGTGTGTGTGTGTGTGTGTGTGTGTGTGTGTGTGTGTGTGTGTGTGTGTGTGTGTGTGTGTGTGTGTGTGTGTGTGTGTGTGTGTGTGTGTGTGTGTGTGTGTGTGTGTGTGTGTGTGTGTGTGTGTGTGTGTGTGTGTGTGTGTGTGTGTGTGTGTGTGTGTGTGTGTGTGTGTGTGTGTGTGTGTGTGTGTGTGTGTGTGTGTGTGTGTGTGTGTGTGTGTGTGTGTCAGAATAGCATAACTAAAAAAGAAGATTGGTTAAATACCAAATTTCATATTCATGTAAAATCAACATCTTTTAAGGTTGTGTCACAAAGGTTTTCAATGAAACTTCCCCTAACCCAGACAATATTTTATTTAGAAAACTTTTGGAACATTCTGATATTCTCTAAAATGGCTCTAACAATTTTCTTTGAAATACCATATATTGAATATTTTTTACAACAAATGAAATGACATCTTGAATTTTCTCACAATGCCTTCAGAAGTTCTTTTTGATTCTAGATGACTTTTATATAACTGGTAAATTGTAAGGGATAGACAAAATCTTACTACAAAGAAAATATACATTTCATTAAAATGTGACAATTTATACCATATAAATTCTTTTTGTGGAGTAAATCATCATCAATGTATACTTTTTAATTGCTTGAATTTCCCCAACAACTTATACTTTTTTCAAATAGCAATATTTATTAATTTCTTAAAGACTGGCCATGCAAAGAGAAAGGAATTCCAAAGCCATTACACAATGATCACTTTTTAACCCTGTCTTTGGGTCAACATGACCTGACAACAAATTTGTCTTTCCATTACTCATTTAGGTGCAATCATTAGTGCTTGTAATTTTATTTATCTTTTGCTCTTTATAACTACTTCTCATAAACTGTTACATTTTGGAAAAATTTATTTGATTTTTCTTGTATATAAAATTGTTAAACTTATGTTCCTCAGGTCAATATGACCTGATTGTTTTTAATAACCATTTAATTTAAATAATCATATTCAAATCCATGTGCATGGCAGCATACACAACAATACAGTCTGCTGTTTACTTCTGCAATAATGGATGCTGTATTGTTGAACCTCTGAATATAGAGGTGTATAAACCAGTTACGTCTGACTGACTGTTGAAGGATGACGTTATTTTAGTTCTTGCAGTAAATAGTGGTGCATTCCTATCATGGCAGAAAATTGCCTAATTGAAAGTGAGTTAGAACCATTAGGCGATACATCTATTAGCGAGGAAATTTCAGAACAAGAGAACCATATCAGTGAAGACAACACTCATGCTACATCAGAATCGGAAGAATGAGCTTCAGACAATGCAGTTACTAGTGACAATAATAATTTGCAAGATGCAGCAGTAGTTCATTTGAAAGATAAGAACATCAGATCGAGTTCGGTACCCTTTCTACAACATGGAAGGGCTTCCAGTGTAAACATAATAAAACAAACACCTGGTCCAACCAGGTCTGCTATGTCCAAAGTAAATGCTATCAAATCTGCCTTACAAGTAATTATGAACAAAACCCTGTGCAATATTGTGTTGAAAATTACTAATATTGAGGGGTGAAGAGTGAATAGTGCTAAATGGGAAGATTTGGATGAAATTACATTGGATGCATATATTGGTGTATTATTACTAGCTCGCATTTACGAATTGTATGGTGAATCAACAAGCACTTTATGAGATCCAGAATCAGGTAGAGCAATTTTTCCTGCTACAGTGTCACTTAAGATGTTCTTTCGCATCTCTCAGATCTTATGTTTTGATGATAAATCTGATCAATGGGTGCAAAGCGCAAATGACAAACTAGCTCCTATAAGGAAGCAGTGGAGACACTGGGAACAGTTGGTGGAAATACTGGCAAAATTATATAATCTGGATCAAATAGAACTGTTTAATGCTTTGCCTGTGTGAAAGAACAATTAAATTACATTAATTTTCATGTATTAGTATCTTCTTCATGCCTTATCTTTGAATTTCGCTCACCGGATCATTATGACCTGAAGGACCAAGAGTGTATACTGTTCATAAAGAGAACATGAGGGTTAAAACATTTAACCATCACATAATTTGATGTATTCACAAATTCCCTTGTATCTCAAAAAATTATCAATAATGATGATTATCTCAATTAATATGAAGCAGATAGAGAAAGAATAGTTTGTATAAGAGTAGAGAAAGTCATGTGATTGCAACACATCATATATATATATATACATTTTTTTATTTTGGCCTAATGTTGTTTTTTATGAACACAATGAGACCAAATGGCAATTACAGAACAATTATAATTTAGGAAAGCTATTGTTGCAGTAATTTAGACTGGAAACTACTTTAACTTCATGCGCTGTTAGTGGTGATATTTAATATAAAATAAAGAGTGCTATTTCTTAGTAATGAAATATAAATATATCTCAAACATTTTAATTTTGAAGCTATTAGCACAAAACCAACTAATGCACTAAAGCAACTACCTAAACCAACATCATTTTTCCCCTTTTCCTGAAAACTCCGAACATGTTTCACCAGTTGTCCTCAGAGTTTTTGTTAATTATTCCACTAATATTGAAATTAAACTTTGATTTCTAAGGAGTGTTTGAAAATATGCCACAGTAAACTGCTGTAGGGTGAGAGAGAAAGCTTCACACTACATTGATAATGTTCCTGGAGAACATCACTGCATATCACCAAAATAAGTATGTACAGTCACTCAAAAAAGTATACGTCTGACTAGTATTGTTCAATTTAAAAGCAAATAAAGGTTAGAAAATTAAAGAATAAAGCTAATCTTCAGTACCAGTTTATTTACTATAACTTTATAATATATTATATATTAACAAAACATTATTTTTTAATAAACCAACTACAAATAGTTTTTGAGATTAATTTTGACGTCACTGTTACTAAATTCCTCCAAACACATATAATTATTTTTTGTTTTAACAAAGTTAAGAAAAATAATCAGTATTACAAGTACCTTTCTTCATGCCAAAAAGGTAGTCGTTTCCAGCAAATAAATTATTGTTTTGACGAATGGATGTACAATCATCAATACTTCAATGCTTGGTGGGTCATTCTTTCCTCTTTACTATCCCACGTAACCTTCTTGGCATTGATCTCACAAGATTTACTGTAGTTTCTCTTGTAATTTTCTTCCATTCCTCCATTAAAGAATTCTTAAGATCACTCTTGTTTGAGATCTTATGTTTTCGTAAATTTTCTTCAGAATGCACACATGCTCAATTGGGTTGACATCTGGTGATTGTGGCACCGTTTCCAAACATCATCGTGTGTTATATAACTAGAGCTCTGTTATCAGAGCTGTGTGTTTGGGGTCATTGTCTTGTGTGAAGATGTCATCTGTCAGATCCATATTGTTCATAGTCTGTGGAAAATGTAACTTTAATATGTTAATATAAAGTCTGTGGTCCATGTTGCCATCAATAAAACATGGATCACCAACACCATTCTCACTCATGCAGCCCCATACATGCACAGATTCTCCACCATGTTTAAGAGTGGCTGTAACATTTTTTATTTTCAATTCACAAAATCACTGCCGCCATATCCTTACTCATTCTTTTGATGCAAATATACTAAATTTACCTTCATTGGTAGAAATTACATTTTTCCTGGAGTCATAATTATCATTTATGTGAGTTTTGGTATATGCCAGTCCCTTGCTTCCGCTAAACTTGGTTACATAATACTTTCTACAGGTTATTCAGTTTTTGTATTCAGCTTAGTGAAGCATATGTCCTATTGTCTATGGATGTACATTTTTGCAATATCCTTTTCTGCTTCTGCTGCTATCTTTGCAGCACTCAATTTTATCACTCTTTTTTCACTTTCCTCACTATCTCACATTTTTCAGTTTGAGTCATGACTGAAGGTCCACCTTTTCTTGGTTTGTTTTTGAATGCTTTTGTTTGATTGTACCTATATATGATACTCTTAACAGTAGTAATTGGCCTGTTTAATATTTCAGCTACTTTTTGAATGTCTTACCATTTTTGAAGCACCTTACTGCAACTTGTCTTTCTTCCTCTGTTGTTTCCTTATTTTTTCGTCCCATGCTTTCTGTTCTGATGCTTATAGTTTCAAGGCATAAAACATACTGATCAGAGTACATGTACACCAGTACACTAGGGAGAATAATCTAATGGTGCAGTTTTGTTGCTGATTTGTTTGCCAGATGAATACTTGTTCGACTTCCAAGCAGAGTATGCTATAACATTTTGTGCCATTCTTATAAACTTGAGAGAGTATTTGCCGATTTTAAGCTTTATCAGTAAAAGGCAGCCAAGAAAATTATATTTACTGTGGACATTGGCAGTGAACTAGTCTTAATTTACAAATAAAGTATGTATTAATGTGTTGTAGCTGAGAGGACAAATACTTTTACGAGGCACTGTATATTCAATTTCCCCTGATTCTGCAATTTAAAGATCTCCACCAAGATATTTCTGATATACCTTGGGATGATAACTGTGCTTTGCCAACAAAAGAGAGAGAGAAAGACACTCTTTAGTGCAAATATAGTTAGTAATAACGTTAATAAAATTACTTAGAAGTACTTCCATCTGCAATATACCTGACATTTCATCAGAAATTGACTAGTATACCAAATTTTTAAGATATTTTCGTGATAAAAAGGTCGATTTCTTTATTAAAGCTCAGAATTTATGCCAATTTTTTTCGGATAAAGTATTTCTAAGATATTCCTTGTAATTGAATTACATTTTGAAATACTCATATTTTTCTAACATAGGAAGTAGTTATTTTGTCAACTGGAGTACATAGCTTCCATTTTAAAGTGTGCAATCAGAAAAAAGTACATGAACCGAACGTGGGGTGCAAATATTTGTTGTGTGGGGACACCTGTGAAAGACATCACATATTGAGGTGTAAGAAAAGGACAAAATCACTGGTGGAATACGCCAAACAAGCTTAATGATTAACTACCTACATACACGAATGTGCGACTTTCCATTGATGACATGGAGTAAAGAAAGCTGTGAAGTCAACATGTCTGCAGTGGTTTACTTTAGATAAGAAACATAGAAAGTAAAACCCACAGATTAATTTCTAATATTACGATTATCTTACAGACGCCTTATTGCTTTTTTCATTTGGAAGTGCATTTGTTTCTGTAAATGATGTCTGTAAAAAACGTTTGCCTATAAACCAAAATATGCCAAACGAAAATAAGAAGCATTTTAATCAAGATATATGTAACAATACTAAGCCGATACCCATTAGGTTAAAAATTTCGAAGTTTCAAATATAAATTTTGCATAGAATCCAATATCTCCAAGAAAGTTACTAAGTATTTTAATCAAGAAGGACAAGAAATACGTAATAATACTAAACTGATCCTATTGGCTCAAAGATCTCGAAGCTTCTAGAAGAAATTTCTGATTGGATCGTAAAAGTTGCATTGTTGAAAGTAAATTTGTTCCCGTTGCTAGTCAAGCAAACTCTTTGTACAGTTCGGAAGGTCCTGAAGATTCTACGATCTGTAAGTATATTATAAGCTTTTTTTAGCATAAGACTTTGAAAAGTTCAGCAAAATACAATCTAATAATGCATTGGCTTATTTAAATACGATAAATTCCATTGTAAATCTAATAATTTCGCGGAAACTACAAAATTCTGTGATAACGCAAGCAATCTGGATTTTCACGCTTATGAAGAACATACCACAACAGTTTTAGTTCTCAGATTATATATTTCGTAAATATTAAAGGAGCAATTAACGTTATGCAGAACGAGCTTTCTGCGAGTACCTCGGAGATACATATAAATGAAATAGAAATGCGCAAATTTGTGCATTTGTTAAGTTAGCTTTCCTTGCTATATTCCACAATCGATTTTACTCTTTTCAGCTGAGTAAACGGTATCTAGTCGGAGATAAATGTCCACAGCTAAAAATGTAGGTTTGCATTGCTAATTTGCTTGTTACTATTATAAGAGGTCAACTTATAAAATATAATCTAGGATTTAAAATTTTCATGTAGTTCGCTTTAACTTTCAAATCAACGAACGTACGTGCACCGAACTTGGTATAATGTATGTGTTTCATGCTGTGACATTGCGGTTCAAGTTTCAGCCTGATAGGATAAAAATTAGCAAATTTTTTGTGTTACATAGGTGTACGTCCTAGGACTTTGCCCCCCTCCCATTCCCCACGTACAGGAGGCTTCAAACGGCCACATAACTTGTTTGAATAGGCATAACGAGAAATATCAAATTGGAATATTGTATTTTAAATATTTAACTTTCCACATTTTTGATCAGTTTCCACGGTAACAATGTACGAATGTATAACAATTTTGGTTGCTATTTATTCACATACATAAACCACTTAAACATTTTACTAATGCTTTTTATTAAAACCAAAATTACTACTTACCTCAGTGCCCATCCCCGACTTGTTTTAAACCCCGCATAATATGTGTATGTCCTATGATGTTTTCGGATGCTTTTGGAATAAAAGCTGTTTTAGAAACTACGAAAATGCTTAAAGAATGTCAGCAACTCATTGCTCATTACACCTCATTACATAGGTATTCATCAAAAACTCACCACTGCATTTCAGATCATTCCAATGATTTTTTATTATTGGCATTTTTGTGCAGTATGCATAGTTATTTTACGAAAATCATAAAAAGTAATTTAATGTCGCGTTATATACTTATTGTGTGAGTAAATATTAATTGGAGTACATAATAATGTCCGAAACTTACCAAATATGCGCAAGCAACTGAGAACGAAAGAATATCGACAGTATATTGACACGTTGGTTTTATACTTATATTTAAAGTGAAAATAATTTGTGATTCCTGTGAAATATATTTCATTGGTGAAATTTACGTAAAAAGATAAGAATTTAGTCTTTTGTAAGGCTTAACATTCTGGAAGAGCTGGTTGCTTGTTAGAATTGTGAGCAGAGGATCCCTTTCCATTCATATGATGCACTCGTATTTAACGTCTTAGTCTATCTCTGCCACTTTGGAGCAATTGCCCATTGGCAATCAGATTCACTCGTTTTACTGAAGTACTAATATTTAGGACTTTCTTATATATATTAAAGATACAACACACACATTCACATATTTTCAAACATTTTGTTTGTTAATGAAGCCGCCAATTACCAGTATCATATCAACGGTGCTGGTGTGTCGAATTTCGCCCCACATGAGTACTTTCACATATCAGTAGAGCTATTGACATAGTGCTGTCGCTTTTAAACGCACTTAAATTATATCATTCTAGGTCGGATTTTAACCCACGACCTTGGGCTCGAACGTCGTCTCTACGGAGGATAGAGAATGATTCAGGCTAAAGAAGTTTCAATCTGCTCCAGCCGGAAATCGAACGCTGACCTTCGGATCGGAAGTTAGCACAGGCAATACTTGTTTCTAAAGTTTGCAGCAGAAAAAAAAAATGTAATCCAGAAAGGCATCTGTGTGTTGTGTTTGAACGAAATCTGGAAAACGTGACAACTTAAACACTCGCTAAAGATGTAGAACTGCCCCTGATAAGATATTGTGGAACCTATATTATCTTATAATGGCAATAAAGGTAGAAACCTCAAGCGAGTACAAACTAATAATTCTCTTCC
Organism: Mantis religiosa; assembly: GCA_030765055.1. Lineage (NCBI taxonomy): Eukaryota > Metazoa > Arthropoda > Insecta > Mantodea > Mantidae > Mantis > Mantis religiosa. The sequence continues at coordinate 321,193,872 of CM060950.1, forward strand.
GATCGTCTTTGTCTTCCTGTGTATTCTTATGGCGGAACAGTCGTATGCGTATTATAATATTAGAGTTTTTAGACATTGATTGTGGCCAAATTAACACGTTGCTCCAAAAAAGATAAGTATAGATTTTGGCAAAACATGGCAAATTTCAAAGGTAACCGCTCTCCTTTGCCGATGGGTTGTAACCATTAGCCAACAAAAGGCTACCCTCTTAAACTGGGCGAGAGGTAATGTAGCCAGCTTTCTAGTTCCTTTATTTCCTGCGGATACATACATTGTAAACCCAAACATCAAAATAACGCAACCCTTGACAGAGTAGTGGGACGAAACATAATTACGGTATTATTTAGCACTATTACACAAGGCTTGAAACAAATCATTCACCGGATGCTAACATGTAGTTTTATTATCAGTTTCCTCTCATGAGCTATGTTTGTTACTCAGAAAGGAAAGAGAGAAGAGAAAATGGCGATTAAGCGAGAGAGGAGAAAGAGTGAGAAACTGGGGAGAGTGAAAAACAGAGATATGACAGGAAGAGAGTGCGAAAGATGGATAAAAAGTAGAGTATAAAACCAGGAGAGAATGAGAGAGAAATTATGGGGAGAATGAAAATGGTGGGATGTTGTGAGAAGCATAGGAAGATTAAAGCGGGAGGGAGCTGAGAAACGGGGGAGAATGAGGTTTTAGGAAGAGAGTGAGAATCGGGAGAATGGAGAGAGGGAACGCGACAAAGAGGGAGAAGGATGGGAAGGAGAAAGAACAAAGGATGAGAGGGAAAGAGATTGAAAACCATTAGGGAGAGATATACAGTTTCTACATTTAGGTATGAGCGTAGAGCTGCTGCTTCAACTAGAAAAGTAAATAAAGAGAAAGTAATCGGTTTAATACGAAAACATATGAGCCAGAGATGACTTGTAAAATGAAAGTGCTAATACATATCTGTCATATAGGTCTTAACTGATTAGACAATTGATTCTTCTGAAATCTCTTCCAGGTTACAACAAGCTACTAACCTGTTGTGGCAATTGGGAATACTGACGAACCAATGCTCTTCCACTATTGGGTGAGTACATTCTTAGGTCACAAAATACTCATTCTTTCTTATGTAGAGCTTGCAGTACAAACAGATACGTATTCTGGGCATTTCCGTACATTATTTAGCAAATCACTCATTTAACAGGTTAATTCCAAACCCAACGAAATCACTTTTACTTCCTCTAGCACAACTTATTGGGCAGGGACGCTTCTGCACTCCATTCAAAAATTCATATTTAGAATTCATCTGAAATGTCTGTTTTGAGGCCATTTTGGTATGTGTGTGCTTAATTAAAAAATGAACGGTCGGATAAATACTAAACTGGGTATTAAGTTCCAGAGATGCTACACGAAGATTTTTTTTATAAAAATCCACTCACCCCAAGCTACCGTTTTCATGGATTATTTTTCGGAGTAGGTAACTGATTTTGATTCAAATTCCGTATATTTAAGATATTTACTTGACAAATTAGAATGTATATTTAAATAAACTGTAATAATAGTGACTAAATTTCACTTATCTTTAGTATTATGTATCAAAATTGGACTAGTTTTGCAGATTCATCATTTGTGTCTTCAGCCGAGCTACTTATTTACTGTTGTCCTCGGTTAGGTGACAGATATTTTGTTCAATCTCTGAAAGTAGAATAAACATATTGACAGAAGTCATTGGCAGCATTTCAAAATTCATTACGTGATCCCTAATTCTCAAAATACGTAACTTTTTCCAAAACTATGAAATCTAACATCCAATTCACATCTGTATTTATTTGATGATTACGTGAATAAAATTGATCTGCTACAACTGATTTACCAATTTGTTTATATTTACCATTTCTAAAATGATCTTTCATTCTATTTCCAAATGACATTTAGTTTTATCAGTGTAAATTCTATCACATTTCAAACAACTAAACTGATAAATACCGGACTTTTATAATTGGAAATTTTATCATCTAAAAAAAAATGTAGAAGATTGTTTACTGTAAATTTATTTCAAGGAACTAAAATTATTCCATGTTCTTTAAAAAATTAAATAAATTTTTAATAACCCAAGGATAATAAACTTTTTAAAATTATAATTATCTTTTATTATATCCAAAGTAGAAACATATTTAAGAGATTTTTATATTATTTTCTATATTTATATGTATAAAGTCTGTATTACAACCACTATTAAAGCAGTGTTAATAGTGTACTTATATTATCTATTAAGTTCTTCTTTATCAAGAGGTACATATGTATATTAACCTATAAGTTAAACTATTAGAAATGCAAATTTATGTAAAACAGGGTTAAATTTTTAATTTTTTATGTAATCAGTATGAGTTGATTTTCTATAAATACCAACATTTCAATTTATTAACAAAATTGTGTGGTATAATTAAATGTTTAGATATCCTTAAATCTAGGAAATTATTTTCAATTACTAATGTGAATTCTATAGCTTTAGCTTCTAAATTTGAAAGTTTTAAGGCATCATTAATGTATTATTGGAAACAATAGCAAAGTTATCAAGATGTGTATGCCAAGTTTTAAAACTTAAAGGAAATGGTTTAGTTGAACTTGAATAAGTTTCATGAAAACATCATAAAGAAATGATGAAAGTACATTACCCATTCTTATTCCAGAATTTTGTTAAAAGAATTCACCATTAAGGTTGAAAAGAATTTAATCCAAAGATTGACAAGTTTAACAAAATAATTTACTGGTTCTTCACTTAACTCAATATAATTTAACCATGAGTTAGAAACATCAAAAGTTTATCCCTAGGAATATACAATCCATTACCTAGTGGCAATAATGATAACAGTAATAAGTAACTTGGATAAAGATACAAATAATGAATTTGCGAAACTACTCCCAATGTAATATATATCAAAGTTAAGTGAAGTTTAATCACTATCATTATAGTTTTTTTAATTATATTTTCATGTTAATAGCTACAGTCCTTTCCTTTAAGAATCTACTAATTTTCGGCAAATAGCCTGGGAAGTTCTTTTCATTGCTAAGAAATTTAGTATAATTCTGTATAAATGATGTTAAGTGAGAGAGGTGTACTATAAAAAAAATTAGATCTCTTTAAAGTACACTGTTTGAAATAAATATATTGTAGCACAATCAATTTCCGAGGTATCCATTACTAATGGTACAAAATGTTCAATACCCTGTAATTCTTAAAGAAGTCTTACAGAGTTTCAGTTGTTTCTTGAGATCATATGAGAGCAGTATAGGTATTTAAGGCCAGCATATACACTCCCGTTCCTAAAATTGGAACTATTGCTCTTCCTTTTATACCTATAACAAAATGTGTTTTCTGCAACTTTGCAAAGATGCAGTAGATAGAAAAATATGCTATGAAGAGTGACTTGTAATAAATAATGGACCCTACAGAAATTCAATTAAATGTAATGCATCAGAACTTTACTGAGTTTGTTGTTGCATCAATAGCCCTCATTTAGATGAGATTTATTATCTGATCCAGGATTCCTTAAGTGATGTGCTAACACATTTCAAAACATGCATTACCAATGAACAAAATTCAATCACTTAATAGAGCATTTTTGTTACTAAATTCTGAAATATATAAAAGATCCCTGAACTGTCCTTTAGCTGCAAAATATAATTTAACTTTCGAAAAGCATATAAAATACATTATTAAATAGCATTCATTTTAATTGTAATATTTAAGCAGTTTTATTATTTGATTTTAGCTCAAGTTATTCATACCTTTTGTTTGAGTGCTGCATTTTTATTTAAAAGTTATTCAAATGTAAATGTAGAGCATACTTAATTAGGCCCATTATTCATCCTATATATTCTTTTCAAAAGATTTTATTAGCTTGCTTTCTTCTCTGTTTGGTATGAATTTTTCAATCAATTTCAGACTAACTTCTCAATGAGATACAGATTTCAAACCTTAAACATAGTTCAGAACTCGCTTTCAAGAAAACCCTCCATCCTAATTAGCCATTCATAGGAGCCAAAGTTTTGATTTCAATTAAATTAAGTTCCCAATGAGCTAGAGACTTGAAAAAATATAACGTTGAAGGACAATATAATATAAACTTGTGTTCAAGAGAATCCCACTACCTCAAAATATAGTTTATATAGAAAACATTATAAACCCACTTCGTGATGACCTGGAGGCTTGGAACTTTAAAATTACCTCAGAACTGGATGCTAATGCAATATTTACTGATTTTTAGGAACCTCTCTACCCAAAGCTATCCTTTAATTGGAAGCATTTTTGAAAATTTTGATTTTCTCAAAAATGGCTAAATGAATTTCATTCAAAATAACATACATTTAAAATACATTCATGGCAAATGAAACGTACATCTTAAGTTTTCTGGAGCCTCTGGAAGTCCTTTGAATCTATAAATATTAGTTCATTACTGTAGAAATGTATGAATGTGTAGTGTTAAATACCCGCTTTTACTACATGCGGCACAGCAGGCAGTAACACTGATGATACATGAAATGGAGATGGAGCACCTCTGGAATGAGATGGTGGGGGACACCGGAGAACCTGGAGAAAACCTGCTCCAGTGCCGTGCTGTCTACCACAAATCTCGCATGTGGTCTCTGGGATCAAACCCGGGCTGCCTTGATGTGAGCCAAGCAGTCTAACTGCTTGGCCATGGCACTGCCATTTCTGTAGGTAAAACAAACAGGCGCACAGGTTTCTTTCTTTAGTTCTAATTATTTGATTCAAAATTAAAGACTATTAATGCAGAATATTTCTAAAAAGGACTAAACAAATAAAATAATTTTCCCTAATGCCATGCAGATGTCCTAATAAATTTTGATTGGGAAATTTTAACTGCTATGAAAATATTTGTAAGATTTGAAAGAGACTGTGGGGCCATGCAACAGATATATTTAACAGTGCAGAGAGTAGCTGTCATTCAGAAAACTCACACATTTCTTGCTATTTGCAGTGCAATAAAATGACTTATTAATATAAAATAAAGTAACTTAAATGAAATATTCATGCATGGATTATCTAATGCATGTGCCTACGGTTTTCATTTTATATTCAAGTATTGTCATAGCACTCATAGCTATTAAAAATGTATTCACAAATTTTCTGCACAAACTATATCGGGTTAGGAATCTGTATGCTTTTATAAATCTTTATGAGGCTAGCAGAAACATTTTATACTCTTTAGTCTGTTTCAAAAATCTGCTATATTAAAACATCTTTAAATTGTTAATTTAAATTACTATCTCTAGCACAGATATACTGGGCAGAGAAGATATTGCATTCCACTATAGCCAACTCACTATCATCACACAGCAAATTAGTTGCTGCCCTAATGCATACTGCTAAAGCCTGAAAGCCACCAAACAGCTTCATATATTAAAGCAAAGTGATTTATTACATTTAACAGATATGACTATTGACTTATTATATAGAGGGTATTTTCATTTAAGGCCATTTTTTAATTCTATCCCTTTCTGGTGGAGCACGATACAGATTAATAAAATGAAAGCTTATATAGTCATTAAATATATCTCTATTTACTTGAGTTTTTTCTATACATAGGGAATTCACAATAAAGTTTTCAATTTCAATCTATTGCCCAATTTGTCTGAAAACTCTTTCCTTTCCCTTGATTAATTCACTCAGCAGTATGGAATTTATATTCTTAATTAATATGTCATTAAGATGATCACAGATCTCTTTGTTTATATTTAATTATCTCATCAAACTGTCATTTATAACTATGAGTTTACTAAGAACTTTAATGATATTGACAAAAGAGTGTTGCTCATACTCTTGAAATCAAGGTCTATACAATTGCAAAAATATATTTGTATAAACCTAAAGCAACATAAGAAGTTAAAAATCGTTTTACCTATATTTATATTACTGCAGAATGCATTGTCACATTGTGATGAGCTAACCATGAATTGTGCAGGATAGGTAAGGAACACATGGCCAGATTGTACACGGGGGAGCATTTACATGTTAATGAGAGGTTGGGTTTTCTATCAGGTTACATTTCTACAAAAGGGATGGTAATACTAATTAAAGGTACAATTGACTTAATAAGAGTCTACTACAAATAAGCAGATTACATAGGTGGCCACAGCAGCCAGTTACCTGCCTCAAGAGGCTGCGGAAAAATCCATCTATTCAGGCCAAAGGATGCTCCAAGTGAGAGCGAGCAACTGCTTTACTTTTATCCAACAGGTGCTGGAGTTGGGTGAGTGAAGTCACACGTACTACTGAAGTCATATAAATTATTATTTGTATTAATTAAAACAGCAACTTGTGACGTCTCTCCCTCGCTTCCTCAAAGATCAATGTTTACATTGATCCTAAAATAGTGTTACCTACATTACATTTTTCTCAAAGACAATATCTTTCTTTTTTTATCTTCTTCTTGTTCTTGTTTTCTTTTAAAGTTTATTGTTTTGTTCACAATACAAGATATACAAATTCATTGAAAATATGTGTTGTCTCTAAAATTCACTGATAATGTATACTCTGAAATGATATGAAAAATCATGCCACCTTCTTGAATCTAAGATTAAAATTTCAATCATTTGTTTTCATGTCCATTAGCTGGTTCATAGAAATTTTAAATTTAAAAATTCTACATAACTGAACAAGAGATCACAGTAGATTTAAAAAAAAATAACACTAATGGATTATAAAGTTGGAGTCCTCAGTACCAAAACTGTTAGTTCGATAATTTAGCCACAAGAAAAAAAATGAAATAAAAATCACTGCCACAACACAACCCACTAAGTCGGATGCAACACTCAAGTTGTTGTTTTTTTTTTTCCGAAGCACTACTCACTATAGATGTCTGTTGACTGCAGTGATCTTGCTGGTTTCTACAACTAGTCTGCTGTAGTAAGGGGAACCATTTCCCACACACGATTATAGCATGTAGACTAGTGTCGGCCCTTACTTGGCTAACACTTCCTGTATGTGTCCACTGGAACCTGTGGTGAAGGGAAAACACCTCCCCCACCCGACGATTGTGAGTAGTACCTGTAGACTATGGCCATACTTGGCACACAGGTTGCTGACGAGCATGCCAGGCAGCTAGGGTGTTATTAGTTGCTGTCCATAGTGGCTAGATGTGTTACACACTGGGGCTCCTTATTGGACTCAACTAACCAAACTGGAACAATTATACAAGAGTATCAGAGACAATAAAGCAGCTTTGTTCGAAGTGACATACAAATTGAGCAGATAACATACAAAACATTCAAAAATAAGCTGTGATTACAAGTACAATTCATCAATGTTTTTGATTAAATGAACCTAAAATTACTATATAGAATACCAATATGTATGTGCACATATATCAAAACTATGTGTGTGGCCACAAACAAACCTAATTAAGGGTACCCTTGAATAATTTAGTGTGCACTACCTAGATTTGACTGACAAAAATTTAACATTTTAGAAATTACAAGCAAGCTTACTAGTAATCACAATTTTGCTCTAAGACCAAAAAAAAAAAAAAAAAAATTTACAATCGATACATAAAACTTATCAACAATGAAGTGTATTGCAATACACTTTCACATATGAGCAAAAAAATTAACTTGAAATATAGGCATATTACCACAATATTTTGAACTAACATACTGAAAAGATTACAACTGTAAAATGAACACACTATTCCATTGAAAATGACAATCTTTCATTTAATGTACATTTAGTATTCAGTAATTTTCTCACTCAAACTTTTTCCTATCTTTCATTCAATGGTAAAATTAATTTCTTAGCCATGGCATAAGTCAACTTTCTAAATGAAATCTTATTGGCTTTTGCTAGCACCCCTAATCAAATGTTTACATGCTCCCTTCATGCAACATAATGCAGTGAACATTACTTTATCATATGCAAATTACACATGCCAAACATGCAGTTAACATCCAAAACGCTGAAATAAACATACATAATGTAGAAGTAATACCACAAAATATTACCAGATGCCATAACAAACATTGACAAATAGAGAAACAGGAAAACAAATACAGCATACCATAGGAATCATATCCAAAACACAATATATGTGCTGACCACACATATTCAAAGAAATATAATTCTTTTCATCATTTCCACACACTTTTCAAAGCCATTACTAAAACAAAATACAGATTAAGTTTGTACAATGTCCACTACTTCTTCCAAAGCACTTCAGCTGTAAAGAAAAAACATTCATAACACTTATTGTTGCAGTACTCATCCATTATGAAAAAAAACTATTACACATCTCTTGACGCTGTGACAGACCACACAGGCTCACCGGCAAAATACATGATCCATTCTGCAGGCACATAATGAAAATTTCACATAAACTTCTTGCACTACTTCCTCTATACTACCACTGCATTCAAGGGTACATAATAGCAAATCCTTGAAGCTAAAATAATTTTCACAGTACACACACAAAATAATCCTGAGGCACTCTTCTGCAACCATCAGGAAACTACATACACACATGCAACAATTTGAAAATAAATAAGGAAAGAGAATCTCAAAAACTATTTGTAGTTGCTTTATTAATACTCGTCACTTACTTGTTTATATTTATGACAGACTAGTTTCAAAGGCATTCGCCTCCATTTTCAATCTCTTTCCAGTTGGAAAATATAAGCAAGTAAGTGACGAGTATTAATAAACCAACTACAAATAGTTTCTGAGGTTAATTTTGACGTCACTGTTACTAAATTCCTCCGAACACATATAAGGAAAGAGAAATTACAGCATTCTTACTACTAAAACAAACATCGAGTGAAACAAAGGACAAGCTAAATCAGAATTTTCCCAAACATCCAAAATAGTAATTTAGACATAATCTCCCTCTTAACTCTTGGTTAAACCAAATCCTAAGCAAAAGAAAGCAATATTATTTAATGATGCCTAATATAAATTACTATAACAAGAATTAGCAACCATATTACAAACCCACTGCACAGAAAATCCCAGGCTATCCAAACACAATGTAACATCTCAGAAAACCTAAAAGTAATCCCCAAGTTTATTTCCTTTCAAGTTATTCCCATTATTTGTGACAGTGAAATAAACCTGAATGTATTAAAGAAACTTCTTTAAATAACATTATGGCAAAATATAACTTTCAGTTTAAGACAGGAAAATAAAATATATAACATTACCATCCCAAAATTAAGAAATAATGAAACACCAAAACATATAACAAAGCACAACTTTGCAAGGCAAAGCAGGGAAAATAGTAATTCTGATTGACCATAAATTTAAAACACATGTTTTAGAAAAACATGTGAGTAATAACTTAAACATAACATACGCGAAAAACATAAATATATTGTTAAACACTTTACTACTGAACAAATGAACAGTTCTAGTAATGGCTAAAAAAATAAACACAGCATATAAAACATGAAATAGCTTCTGGTTAGTTAGGATTTGTTATATGAAATTCAAGAATAAAATAAAATTTATAACCTATAAGGGTCTACAGGATCATAATATGGGAAAATTCTAGAAACATGTACCCTTTGATGTTTGGTGCATGGAGCTTGTGGTCCAACAACAATCACTGGAGAGATTTGTTTAATAATTTCAAATGGTAAACAAAATACCTATGAAGGATCTTAGTAGATTTGCCTTTCTTTCGAATGGGAGTAAAAACTTTCACAAGTTGTCCAACATTGAATTTAACATCTCTATGTTTGGCATCATACAAAGCTTTTTGCTTAAGTTGTTGTTGATTGATATTACAAGTAGAAACTTCACAAGCCTTCTGAATCTCTTGAAGAGTCTGACGCACAAAAAGGTCATTAGATATAGCTTGCAACTGCACTTGATAAGGCAAACTAGGTTCTCTACCATACATTATAAATAAGGGAGAAAATTTAGCGGTATCCTGGACCGAGGAGCTATATGAAAAAATTAGATAAGGCAATATAACATCCCAATTTTTCTGATTAACATCAACAAAATGACCAGGCATATTCAAAAGGGTTTGATTCAAACGTTTAGTTAATCCATTGCAGGCTGGGTGATAAGCACTAGTGAAGTTAGGTGATACAATGATTTTAACAGTTCTTGGGTAACTTTGCTAAGGAAGACTGAACCTCTATCAGAAAGTAATGTAGCAGGAGCTCCATGACAACATATAATGTTATGTAAAATGAATTTAGCAACTTGTGGAATTGTAGCAGAGGACAAGGGTGCAGATTCAACCCGACAGGAGGCACATTCTGTTGCAACAGTTATATACTTATGCCCAGAACTGGATCTTGGAAAAGGACCTAATAAATCAATACCCCACCATTCACCAGCTGTCACAGGAATTGCTTGTAATACACCAGCAGGTTTCAGATTATTTGCATCTTTTCTCGTTTGGCAGCTATGACAAGAACGAACAAAATGTTCTATATCTTTTTTCATACTAATCCAATAGTATCGAGAGTGAATTTTTGCAAGTGTTTTAGCGAAACCTAAATGACCAGAAAGGGGATTTTCGTGATTTGATAATAAAATTTCATACTTAAAAGTCTTCTGGAATTACCAATAGCTGTAAAGGACCCGTAGAACCAGCATTCTTTCTATACAAAACACCAGACTTGAGTGTGTAGGTGGGAGATTGTCTCTGAATTTTAGCAGGAGCAGAATTAGGATCTTTAAGTCCATCAATGATTGGAATAAGTGCAGGATCCTTGTTTTGTTGGTCTGCAACTTCAACTGAAGGCAACAGACAAGTAATGACCTCATCTAATTATTCTAATTCAGTATCTCAAGGTTGCAACACAGGAAAACGAGACAAAGTATCTGCATCATGATGTTTCTTTCCAGATTTATAGCAAATTGTGTAGTAAAATTCTTGCAACTTTAAACTCCATCTAGCTAAACAACCTGTCAAGTCCTTCAAATTATGTAAATAGCACAAAGAATGGTGGTCTGAAACAATATGTACCTTATAGCCAAAAACAAAGGAACATAAATGCGTAAGGTCAAACACAATTGCCAAAAGTTCCAATTCTGGAACACTGTAATTTCTTTCACATTTTGACAATGTTCTAGAAGCATAACCAACAGGTTCCAATACATTAACAATTTTCTGATAGAGTATGCAGGCAGCACCTAATCCACTAGCATCAGTGTGAACCTTAATGTATGCACCTGGAGTATAATGGGCCAAAACAGGAGCTGATATCAAAGATTGTTTTAACTATTGGAATGCTGATTTTTGTTCACTATCCCATATAAAAGGTTGATCTTTCCTAGTCAACTGTATCAGAGGTTGAGCTATGGCAGCATAGTTTTTGATTAATTTTTTATAAAAATTAAAGAGTCCTAAAACTTTCCTAACATCCCTAACATCTTTAGGAATTGGCAACTTTTGAATAGAAACAACTTTCTTTATCTGAATCAGGGGAAATACTATCCTTTGAAACTTCAAAACCTAAGAGGTTAATTTGTTCCGTAGCAAAAAAAAAAAAAAAGAAAAGAAAAACCACTTGTGGTTTAAGTTTGAAATTATGACTTTCTAAACGTTGAAAAAGAGCTTCTAAATATTCTAACAATTTCTCAAATGTTTTGGCAAATGCAACTGTATCATCCAAATAAGCAAAGGCTTTTCTATACTTAAGATCACCTAGCAACTTTTCAGCTATGTAACTGAAAAATCGAGGAGCATTAGTCAATCCAAACGATAGCCTTTCAAATTCAAACTGACCTTAAAAAGTGACAAATGAAGAATACTTTTACTATCTTCTGCAATGGGCTCTTAAAAATAGGCCAATAAAATATCTAATGAAACAAACCATTTTGCATCTCACTGATAAGTAAGTAAATCATCAATAAGTGGCAATGGAAATGAAAATATTTCAGTTACTGCATTTAATTTTCTATAGTCAACACAAAATCTCATAGAACCATCTTTCTTTTTGACTAAGACAACAGGCGAAGCCCAAGGGGATTGCGACTCTTGGATTATGTCAGCATCTTTCATTTCCTTTATTTGTTGTGCAGTAACTTCTCGCTGTTTAATTGGTACCCTATAAGGTCTTTGCTAGTGGGATTTGGATCTGTTACTTTAATTTCAAACTCAGCTACATCAGTGGTACGTAATTCCTGAAGAGAAGTAGCAAAAATGTGAGTATACTTTAAAAGTAAAGAATGCAGCTTTGCTTTCTGTGAATCAGACAATTTACTATTTACATTAAAGTCAAAATTGGGAGCTTTTACTGTAGCAACATCAGGTGCTGCAGTAGAATTGCTTTGCACTAAAGCAACCTCATAACGATTTGCTAAAACAGTATTGGCAAACAATGTCTGAGGTACTACAGAAATATGCTTTTTCTGCATAATAGATTCATAGGGTTCGAGTACATCATCATTTATAACTGGTATCATAGGTTTAATTGTCACAAAGCTAGTTGTTGAAGGGGGAAGTTTTACATCTTCAACCACAATAAAACTAACAGCATTTACTTGATCAGTCATTATCTTGTAAAGGATTAATAGCAATATCAACAAAAGGTGCAGTAGCATGATGGATAGGAATTCCAAGAGTGTTAGCTTCAGTAGTGGTCATTGTAATTAAATTTTGAGCATAATCATAACTACACCATGTTCATTGAAAACAGTATTATCAATAACATTTAACCCCTATTTTAGTTAATTGATGGAAATAAATCATTTCTTCACACTAGCCATATATAGGCTAAGGTTTTTGACAGAGTCAACATGAAAAATTAAATGCCATGACCGGGATTTGAACCAGGAGATCCGTGGTTAATAATAAGAGTTAAATGATGAAGCCTGGGACTCAAGTACCTATGATAGTAAGCCGCCACAAATGGTGTATCTCGGATGCGAGAACCCCTAGTGGTTTACCAGGGAAATGTACGAGTCAAATGGAGAATTTAATGTCAGGACGGCACATTGGCCATGGTAACACAATGGATTAGAGCAACTGGACGAAACGAGGAGATCCGTGGTTCAAATCCCGGTCATGACAATGCTAGACAACTCATATTGGCATTGCGTTAGAAATCGCCCTCTAACCACATTGCTGACCTTAGTCAAACCTTAAGCTGATAAAAGTGGTTCCATAGAACTATGCAAGGCTAATTATTTCCCTTCTGTTGCTAAAAACATTTAAATTGTTTTTATATTCTTTTCTCAAAAATAAACCTCACACTTTATCTGAAAAGTGCACTGAAATTATTTACACTGTACATTGACAGACAGTGCCGTAGTCATAATGATACTCCCTTAGTTTACACGATTGCTATCTTTGCTGTTTTCTTCTTATATGTTAGTGTTTCAATATCCGGCTGCAAATAGATGAAGTTAAGCCTAGAACGCATTGAAAATGGTCATTCGAAACGCTACCGCATGTCTACAAATTAACTCAGAAAACTTTTAATGGCTCTTCTAATACAGTAATTTATTTTTGTTTTGTATTGTACAGCAAACCTTTCACAACCGATTTTAAAGATGTAAAAAAGTGCAGTTGATCCTGTTCTATTTGGTATTGCCACATTTTTAATTTATACATATTTGCTTTCACACAATCTATTATATGTATACTATATGCGCACATTTTCTTGAGCACTAGTTTAACGGTGTAGTGCGGGCAGAAGGGAAGAAGCGAGGGCTAATGCTCTTTAGTTTCTGCAGCGTGGTCAACCTAGAAAAAACACAATTCAGCAAAAAGCGTGTAGGATAATCAAAGATACGCGTCGCAAGTGTGAATATGTGCACAAACGGTAGGTTGAACTCGATGCTATAAGCTGTATGTTTATATACTCATTATTTATGAAAGACATGAAAAATAGAAAACAAATATGATGACAGCTATAAATACACATTCGCTTTGTGATTCTTCGATTTCCAATTCCGGTGAGTCACTTTCATCGTTGGTATCCTCTGATTTGTTGACGATAATTTCATCAATTGCTTTTTCTATCACAACTTCGTTTCTCCAATATTGTATTTCCAGCTTTTGGACATTTTTACAATCCGTCACGATTACGGAACAGAGTGCTTCTATAGCAAGTTTCCGCAAATTTGTGACTACGTCCTCTGAAAACATTATTTATTGTTTCCCACACCAGTTCAATTGCCTTCAGATCACAGTTATACGGAGTTAGACGAATAATAGTGTGTCCCCTTTCGAGAGCTATAGCATCCACAACATACGTTTGTCGTAAACTGGTTAGCTAATTAACCTCGAAATTGCTCAAAATAAAATATAGCGTACATGTGAGACTTAGCATATTAGCTACTACATGTCGGAGTGTATAGCGTATTTCATGTTTCAAAGTTGTCATCTGTGTTTACGGAGTTAGACGAAACATAGAGAATGAGGACTTGAAGCCCGTGAACTCAAATTATCGTGTCCATATAGTAAATAATTGTGTTTACGCTGTAAACTAATTGTAAGGTTAGGTTCGTTGAGGTATAAAGTTAAATCCCTTAGAAAAGACAAATCACAAATAAAACATTTCATCTTTAAGTTACAGAACTGCAATTTTGTTAACTTATTAAGAAAATGTGAATTTCTTTGCACAGCTCAAATATTCCTTCAAACATTTCGCCTCTGCTTAGCCATTTTACCTGGCAATAGTATGGTGAAATGAAATATGTAGTACTTAACGCTCGCTTCCACAGCTACAAGCGGCATCGCAGCCGGTAACATTGACGATACATGATATGAAGATGCAGCGTTGGAATGAGATGGCGGGGGAAACCGAAGATCCCGGATAAAACCCGCCCCAGCGCCGTGTTTTCCACCACAAAACTCACTTTGTGGTCGTCTGGGATCGAATCCGGGCCGCCTTGGTTAGAGCGGTCTAACCATTCAGCCACACTACGGCCAGCACTATGGTAACTGCACTTATAGTTAACTTGTTAATAAAAAGTTAATTTCCGCAGCTCCAAAATTCCTCGCAACATTTTGCCTCTGTTTAGCCATCTTACCTGGCAGCAGTAGGTATGGTAAATCCAAATATTCCGTTTCTCAGGTTGTCAGAAACCGTTAAAACTGGCTGTGTCGGAATACAGGAACTGTGATTAAATTTATAGATTTAAACTCAGAAAGTCACTATTTTATTCGAAGTAGCTTAATGTCACTCTCGCTAATAATGCTCTGCAAGTTTGTCTTCGCTATAGGTAGGCTTCAGCATGAGGCGCATTGAATGACTCCTTAGGGAGAAGCTCGTAATGAGTTCAATATTAGTAGTATATATTAAACACCTGCTTTACGATAATGAAGAACGAAAAAAAATGTTTGTTTATTAGTCCCGATCAAACATTCTTTGCTTCATGTTGCACAGGTATCCACCACTGCACTGATAAGACGTCACGTGACTATAACTTGTTTAATTGATTCAGTGTCACTATATCTAGAGTAGGGTCGGTAAGATGGGCATCCGAAGTGCGAAAAGCTTTACCCCAAGAGTCACCCCTTCCTTTTCCCTTCTACCTGGCACGTAAACAGGTGATGTGTGGCACAGTGGCGGTCATTCGGGTTTTGATGAAAGGTCTTAATGCGGCATAATCAAATGCACAGTTTTGAACGCAAGGTTTGGCTAGGATAGCACAACAAATTAAAATTTTATTTTTGCAATGAAAGTGCAATGTTTTCTTTAAACTGACATGACATTAGAGAACATGAGCGAAGGACTTGACAATGTTAGACAACTCATTTTGGCTGTGCCTGAGGAATGCCCGCTAACCACTTTGCTGAATTTAATCAAACCTTAAGCTGACTAAGCAGTTCTGTAGAATTAACTTGTGTATTACCTTTGTTTTCTCTAGCTATCCAATAGTAGTATGCACTGTTTATTATTTCCCTTATGCTGCTAAGCACATTTAAATGACTTCTGTACTATCCTCTCTAAAATAAACAACACAGTTTGTCTGAAAAGTGCATTGAAATTGCTTACAATGTACATTGATAGACAGTGGCGTACTCATAATAATACTTCCTTAATTTACACGATTGATATCCTTGCTGGTTTCTTTTTAAATATTAGCGTTTCAAAGTCGGGCTGCAAGTAGATGAACTTAGGCATAGAACAGATTGAAGATGTTCATCCGAAACACTACTCCACGTCTAAAAATTACGCTCAGAACACTTCTAACTGCTCCTCTAATACAATGATTTATTTTTGTTTCCTATTATGCAGTAAACCTTCCACAACCGATTTCGAATGTGTAAAATGGTGTAGTTCGTTCTGTTCCATTTGGATTTGCTACATTTTTAATTTCTCCATAAATGCTTTCAAACAACTTGTTAAACGTATAAATATATTGCGTTTTCTTTGTAAACTAAGGTTAAGTTCGTTGAGGTGAAAAGTCAAATCTGTTAGAAAAGACGAGTTCACAAATAAAAAAAAAATTGAACCTTTAATTTCCGAAACGGCAGTTCTTTGGGTGTTACGAAAATGTGAATTTATTTCCATAGCTCCAATATTCCATGCAACACTTTGCCTCTGCTTAGCCATCTTACCTGTAGTATGGTAAATCCAGGCGCACGGGGAACTGTATACCCCAGCTCGACAAGTGTATCGAACACGACTACAAACAATCCCTCATACTTGGAAAATAGGATCTGACTGTATCAACATACTTTCAAAAGAACAGTGAACGAATAGCATGCGTAACAGACTGATGGAGTCATTAGCAATGCTGCCACATGCAATAAGATTGGCGTACTTTATACTCCAGCACCCACTCTTGGGTTAAAATATTACAATAAAAAATCCCCTCACCGCAGCGTATCCTTTGCATGGAAAACTGATGCTTTAGATATTCTCATTAAATGGTTCTAGCAATTTTGATTAAAATAATATGCTTAAGTAATTGTCTAACTGACTAATAAAATGTATTTCTTGTATTTTCTTCGACTGCAAAGTCCTTTTCTTTAGGAATGAATTTCACACAATGTTGTATTACGGTATACTGTAAGAGACAGATAAAAACTTACTTTACGAAAAGTATGAGCCGATTTTAAAGACCTTATTTAAAATAACTCTTTGTGTGGTGACAGTCATTCCAAGGTATCCGTTATAAGTTTACATGTTTCAATAAATCTGTAATTTTCTTCAAGTGCAGTCTCTACTAGTACTCTCTGAAACTCATAAAAAGATTATGTTATTTCAAGGACAATATATTCCAGCTAGCATTTAAAAATTTATCAATTCGGTTTACCCATATTCCTCTTGTGCCTACAACAAAATATGTCATGAAATTATTTCTCAAAATACAAAATAGACTTTTGTGAGAGCAGTCTATAGATGCATCCTAGAAATAAAATGATAATGGATAGAGGAAATCATATGAATGGAACATTTTTCCAGCTTCTTTAAGAAAGAATGTCATTTAATTGTCTACAACAGGTACAAATCTTTCAATCTAGGACTATAGAAAAGGTTTTACAAGACAAAGGTTTTATGTGCCGCTATCGCCTTATAAGGCTACAACAACAAACTAATATTTAACGAGCGGGAGACGTCCTCACGGTTCCAATATATATATATATATAATGTTGGACATACATTCACATGACCTTCTCTACGCTTGAATTTTTTTAATTACAAATGCTTATTCAACTATCTACTTAAGGAGACTCAAGCCAAAAATGAAAAAGGAATTAGATTTTTACATATTTTTATTTTTACATACATTTATAGTTTTGTTATATTTATTTTTTATATTTTTACATGTTTTATTTTTACATATAATGAAAATATGTTTGAGTCTGCTTAATTTGCTGTTTGTTTTATTAAAATATTTATTATTTTAAATAAATTTTCAAGGATAATAGTGTATTTAGGTATTATAGTAATAATTTCGCAAAATTTCACAAAAAATATCTCAGGAAGTATTTCACTAGTCTGTGGTTTGGCTTGTTTTGCAGCAAAATGATTGGCTCATATGCATGTTGGTTGAACTGGATATCCAATATTACTAAACCTTATAGCAGTAAAGCAGTTTAAATTAGCAAGCATCTTAGTTCTTTGTTGTTGCTGTTGTTAATTTCTGTGTATTTATATATTTCGGTCTTTTCACGACTGAACCTAAGGGCATTTGTGAGAAAAGAAAATGCAAGGATAGGAAAAGCTGCACAACAAAGGCAACAACAGTGCAAAGTGAAGTTAATGTGGAAGTAAGTGGTAGTGACCATGTGGTTATAAGTGAAGGCCGCAGAAATGTGCGCTTGCATGCGCTACAAGTTAGCTGGATGCAGAGTATGGATGACGTCAGATTTACAGCACGACCATCAACTGTGCAAAAGGCTGCCACCAGAAGCAAACACTTGCATTGCCTTGCAATTATATCCATACGAAACGTCAAGGTGTGGTATAACGCCACTGTTTTGTTTCTTTTCGCCGTACCTGTCATGGTCAGGTTGTACCTACCTGTAGTTGTTTACATGGGCGAGGGATAACAGTATAGTCCGGTACAGTATACCTGTGGGAAAACGGACACGCCTCTGGCCTTTAGCTATAAAATATTCTGCAGGTTCAAGTGTTGCTAAGAAAAGTGCTTCCAAATGCTTCCAAGAGCAAACTAAATAAAACAGAGAAGTTCAGTGAAATCAATGAATGTGACACAAACATATACATGATAATTAACATTTTAAAATCTGTTTTAGAGAATTTTATGGTTGTTTTCCATGCACAAGTGAGTTTTTACTATGTATTTTAAAAGCGAAATACTCAAATCATTTTTTCAAAATAAAAGACTCGTTTTCTTTGAAATACAAGGTGTATCTGCATGAACTTACACCGCATAGTGCAAATAATCCCATGATTGAGTGCAATTGCTTTAGTTGAAATTGCTCAAGTGGTTTATTTTTTAAAAGTAAAATATCAGAAAAATTATTGACAATTTTAGAGGTTCAAAATTCTTTTTTTAAAAATCAGTGTTTTAATATTAAAACGAATCAGTGTACTCAGAAGGAATGAAAAAAAAAACCAGGGAAAAATGTATTTCTATGTCAAGTTGGTTTAGAGGAAACTGGTCATCAACATAGCTAATTTAACATTAGGGAGATAGGGCTTGACGATTCCCCTTAATATTAATCGAGATAAACTTTTGCAGAAAGTATCGTATTGCTACTATTCTAGTAGGTGCAACAAGAATATGGAAATACAGAAGGCTTTAAGCAATTGGTAAATTAATCCTTTAACAACGCGGCCATTGAAAGTTTTTCTCTACTTTTTTTTTTTTTTTTTTTTTTTTTTTTTTTTTTTTTTTTTTTTTTTTTTTTTTTTTGCTTGGCCGAGAGCTAAAAAGCGTTTAAGTTATTTCTGCGAATGTTAGAAAAGTATAAATAAAATTAGAGAATCCAAGCACCTAAAATGGATATCTCGGAAGTGCTTCATCCCCCCCCCCCCCACACACACACACACACACACACACACACACACACACACACACACACACACACACACACACACACACACACAAAGAATTGTTCTTCACACAGTGTTTTAACAAATACGGTTTACCTGTTATGTCAAAGCCATTGAGAATGAAAAGGACTTTTGAGGTTATTCCCAGGTAGTTCAAGATATGCATTTCATTTTGTTAGAAAATAAGTTAAATATATGTTATTTGAATAAACATCGTTATAGCCAATTTTAGGAAAACAGAAATTTTTGAAACATTTTCCATCTAAAATTTAGTTTGATGTGGGGGACTTTCTTGAAAAATCTTCTTGTGTACACGCACACACATACACACAAAGACCTTTTTCTAAAAATACTTTTGGGGGGGGGGGTTCATGTCCGGTGAAATCGCAACCTAAGTCTTGGTTGGAATACATTACTACTCTGCGAGGATATAAAAACCTTAGGACGGCTTCGTTTGTAAGAGAAGTAAAGTCAATGGTCCCGTGTCGTAGATTTCCTGCACGAAAAATAACATCGTCTGATAAAGAGGCCTCTATGCAAAATTAAGCGGTCTTTCACGCCCAACAAGGTTATTTTCTGTTTTCATAAAAATGTATTGGGTAATAATAATAATAATAATAATAATAATAATAATAATAATAATAATAATAATAATAATAATAATAATAATAATAATAATAATAATAATAATAATAATAATAATAATAATAATAATAATAATAATAATAATAATAATAATAATAATAATATTAATAAATAGTAATATTAATAAATAGTAATAATAATAATAATAATAATAATAATAATAATAATAATAATAATAATAATAATAATAATAATAATAATAATAATAATAATAATAATAATAATAATAATAATAATAATAATAATAATAATAATAATAATAATAATAATAATAATAATAATAATAATAATAATAATAATAATAATAATAATAATAATAATAATAATAATAATAATAATAATAATAATAATAATAATAATAATAATAATAATAATAATAATAATAATAATAATAATAATAATAATAATAATAATAATAATAATAATAATAATAATAATAATAATAATAATAATAATAATAATAATAATAATAATAATAATAATAATAATAATAATAATAATAATAATAATAATAATAATAATAATAATAATAATAATAATAATAATAATAATAATAATAATAATAATAATAATAATAATAATAAATAATAATAATAAATAATAATAAATATATTATTATATATTATAGAATATAGTATATTATTACCATCATTATAATTATCATCATCATTATCATTGTTATTGTTTTTATTGGTAGTAGTAGTGGTGGTGGTAGTAGTAGTAGTAGTAGTAGTAGTAGTAGTAGTAGTAGTAGTAGTAGTAGTAGTAGTAGTAGTAGTAGTAGTAGTAGTAGTAGTAGTAGTAGTAGTAGTAGTAGTAGTAGTAGTAGTAGTAGTAGTAGTAGTAGTAGTAGTGTTGGCACGAGCTTTGAGAAGCTATAGCGGACCAAACCGCCTGCAGGTCGCAGGGCTCACATGGTAGAGGTAGGATAGCATCTAAATTATTCGGATGTGGTCAGTATCATACTTTCTCCGTCCGGAAAGTTGCTTTACTGATCTACAGGTGTTATATTCTTTGTAATACCGAGTGAGGATTGGTCATATACATAAGCCAAGATGTTTGCAACAGTGCTTGGGTCGTATTTCAAAGCAAACATATTTCGTGGCAAGTATCTAGAGTATACCCTTCAAACCACTATGGTCTTAAAACCAAGGTTTTAAGGCTTTTATTTTAGCCCATTCATAATAAATTGCTTCTGCAACCCGAATTTCTAGGTAAAGCTTGCAGGAACACCATTTTGTAAACACGAATCACAAAACAATGATCTGATCTCTAAATATTTAGATGGAGTACTTCAGAGCCAGCTTACAAAGCATGTCCCTGCAGGCGATAGTTTTAGTTTCTACCATTAAAATTGATAGAAAATTAGCTCAAACACTAAGATAAACGCTTAACATCTGTTATATTGAATGTTATGTGCAAAGTTAGATGGACTTATTGGAAGCTTAATACCATCCGGTATTCAGTTTTAGAGCTCTGAAATGAACTTAGGTTTTCAAAGCATTTTCTCCCCAGTTCATCTGTTTATGAACATAATTTTCATTACAATGTTTTTGTGTGCAGGTCCTCGCTGCTTCTTCCTTGTGCCTAATCTCCAGAGGGCAAGCGCGGCCACCATACCTGCCTAACACCCTCCAAAATGGGTTAATCAATACAAAGACTACTGAGGACGTAGTTCAGCCATCGAAGCCAAAAGAAGAAGAACCTACTGGGACACCCAATTTTGTTCTGGTAGACCTGGCAACAAAAACATCAAAAGCACTAGACTACCATGACATGTTATCTAAGGCTTTCAGTGGTGAGGACTTGGAAAATAAAGTGACACCCCCTGCGCCTGTTAAGAAAGAGAAAGTGTCACGTATTGGCACAACTATCTCTGAGGATGTACTATCTTCCAAGAATTTATTTTGGAGACCAGAAGATATGCCTAAAGGGAAAATAGAGCAAAATTCAAAATCTGATTTTGAAGGTATTGAAAATTTATTTATGCTTCGGCTTCCACCTCCAACTGAATACTTGAGTAAAGAAAATATAGTATCGCCTATTTCTGATTCTGTTGAAAAGAAGTTTACCAAAAATGCGTACGAGGTCAATCAAAACAAACAATCTTCCATATCTGACTCTAAAATCCAGAGAAGCTGGGTAGCAAAGTGGGCTAATGCTGTCACATTGACTATTCCAAGCCCAGTGCCACCTACTTCAGCTTGTACTCAGTATACTCCACCTAACCTTTATGATTGGCAGAGTGACAAATTATCAACTATGGAGAAGTCAAACCCTGATCATCATTCAAACAGTACACACATATATGGGCAATTTGAGCATCAAAAGCCACATGCGGAGAAGTTATCTTTAACCAATACTGAAATAGAAGTACAGGGTGTTGAAGCTAGCTGTAATAAAGATCCAAAGAAATCACCGAGTGATTGGCCTATTACAGCCACGACAGTCGCTGTTACAATGGACGCTATCGTAAATATACTTCCATCTCTATCACCGACATCTGAAGCTGGAATGCCGCTGCCATCCGCTTTATTCCAAGATTCGGCATCAGAACCGGGTCCAACCGTTCTTGGTGGTGACACTGTAAAGAAAACGTCCTTGTCAAGTGTATCATCTTTTACTTTAACACAAGCATATGAACTTCCCTTTTATTGCTACGCCGTATTTCCAATAGCGGTTCCTGAATTAGTACAACAGCTTAATTTGATTGAAGACATGACATCTCCAAATTATTTAAACCACACAATGCTTTCATCTTTGCCTCCAGAGTCAAGAGTACTGCCTACCTCTCCCGTTGTTAACATCGGAGATTTAAAGGATGCATCCACACTGCCTATGACACCTGTGTCTGTGGCTTCATCATTAGATGAAAGGCCTGATGATTCCTTGAGGAATACTTATGCAACACAACCTATGACACTGCAATCTTTGAACGATATGCCTGTCAATTCACCTGCAGATGCTAACAATTTCGAAGAATCGCTCTTCCCACCCAAACTATCTTTAAGTAGAAAAACACTAGAACTGAGTGATTCGACCTTGGATGATACCAGGATACCAGAGGATTTGCCATCCCCACTACCCTTACAAACATTTCCTATACCTCAAATACCAGCACCACCTTCCATCTCGTTCGAGAGTGCTCCTGTGGCAGCCACCTCACCTGTAACCCCTACTGCAGTTTCCAAAAGGAAGCATAAGACTACACTCCTAAGGATCAGGAACTTAGCCGACATAAGGGATTTACTCCGGCCATTGAACCATCGTACAAAGAGATCCAGACGCCTCAGATCCATTAAATACCAACGTAAGCACCTGTGATTTTCCTTCGAATTTTTTTTTAATGTTACACATTTTGTCTTTTTTATTTTTTTCTGAATTCAGGAAAGCGTAACATTACTGTTTGGTTTACCATGACTGTGCCAAACGTTATTTATAACTAAATTGTTAGTAATGTGCTGATAAATAAACAATATTTATCTCTACTCTCTTTTCATTTCATTGCTACTAAAATTTTACAAACCTCCTGAGCGCTCATTTCAAAACTATGATTAACATTGACCGTAGATAATAACAAACTGAAGGTGAAATTCGTATGACGACGTCCATCCATAGTAATTTATTTTTATACATATGCCACAAATAATTTTATAAAGTTATTTTCTTCTATCTGCTTCGTGAAGGAGACAAACCTTTCAAGAACTAGTTTAATTAGTTAATTTCTTATTTATTATTATACAGATTCCACAAATAATTTCTACAAAGTCTTATTTTTCTAAGGACTTCGATAAAGGAGACAAACCTTTTAAGAACTAGTTTAAGTAGTTCATTGCATATTTCGTTATAAATCAAGTTGAGTACAGGAAACTCAACTAGTAGTCAAATGATTAAAACGAGATAAATATATGCTAGCTTGGAAATTCCATGCACTTTCTGCGACATGGTGAAAAACAGCTAAGCGATGACTTCATAAAATGATAGGAGTGTTAAACAATTTGAACTAATATCAAGGGCATATTAAAACCAAACGATTTTTATAATAATAATAATAATAATAATAATAATAATAATAATAATAATAATAATAATAATAATAATAATAATAATAATAATAATAATAATAATAATAATAATAATAATAATAATAATAATAATAATAATAATAATAATAATAATAATAATAATAATAATAATAATAATAATAATAATAATAATAATAATAATAATAATAATAATAATAATAATAATAATAATAATAATAATAATAATAATAATAATAATAATAATAATAATAATAATAATAATAATAATAATAATAATAATAATAATAATAATAATAATAATAATAATAATAATAATAATAATAATAATAATAATAATAATAATAATAATTAACGGTATGTTAATAATTAATTTAATAATGAAATGTGCATTTCACTCTGTAGATTACCTTTGTTGCTGTTCTCTTGCATTGTAATACCCATTTACTTTTGCTTTTTATTTTCGTGCTTAATCTATTCAGACAGTAGTTTTAAATACTAAATTCCCGAAAAAGATTCAGTATCGACCGTGCAATCTCCTGTAAATAATGTAAAGATTCATGAGATGGCTTTAGCCATCGGCTAACCTGGAAAAGCAATTTCAGAAACTACAAATCACCGTCTTTTATATCATTGTAAAGTACGGCTCTATAAAAGACACGGAAAGTCTGTTGCAGTCTTCGACAACAACGCCATCTGGAACGTCAGCGAGCAGTACACAGAAAGGTAAATTCTTTTTAAAACACACAAGTTATTCCAATGTCTTTTTGTCGTGTCAGTCACTTCTGAGATCTGTTTGTGATTTGAAATGTTCAGTGCCTTCTTTGCTCTGTCTTTTAAAACTGTACTGTACTGAACTTTTAAAACAAGCAGAAATGGGGCAGTTTATAAACAGTCACCAGTATTTCTAATACTATATCTAGAACGGAATGGGTAATTCAGCTATTTTAGTAAATGTTAATTAAAATAAATAGATGGGAAAATAAGCTTTCTTAACAATATATACACTAACAAGCGATAGAGGTTAGAGAAGATTGTGTAACTGCAATATAGAATTATTTATTCAGGGTGTCTAAGCATGTGCTTTTCGTGCAACATCAATATCCAATTTTTGACAGGGAGCCTGGACATTTCGCGCACTGTGATCTCCGTAGTTCTATCGCACTAACACTCCCGGAGGAAGGGATGATGCTTGGGAACCATAGGAAGTCACGATGTCGTAGGTAGAGCTGCCAACTCGGAAATAAAACCGCACCAGTCCTTAACTAAAGTACTAAACTCACCAGAAAAAACTACAGAACTAACAAGTAACGTTAACATTAACAACGTAGAAAATTGGCTGCGTATCACAAAATGTAGGAAATTTGAAACGTGAAAGGTGAAACAAAACTCAAAAGAACCTTACTTGGGAGAACTACGTAAAATATTAATGTGTACAGTTACGTACATTGGAATCACTTCAAAATCGTCCTCTTTGTCAGATTCTGCCACGAAAACTGCATTCACTTTCGACATTGATGACTCTAGAACTGTAACTCAGCAAGCTTTCAATTTTTCAGTTATCTTGTATGTGCTTAGGTACACCATAATTGCAGAAACTTTGATATATTTTGGCACAAATTGTATTATCAACAGGGAACGTAAGGTTCTCATTGGTCTATCTCACTGACATTATTCCACTATTTGCCTATTGATATATGTAATGAATAATGGCACGGTCAGTGCAATCAATGAACACAGAACACACTGTAAACAGGCATTAATATAATATCGTATCTAGAACTAAGCAAGATGAATGGAACAAGAAATTATTCGTGTGTAAAAGCTTCAAAATAAAATTTCTCATAAGCTAGTTGTACTAGAGTCCTGAAACAAACACTCGACATTCTAATTTATCTTCCTTTTATTTTGTTGATGTAACTAGGCATTCTTTCGTTTAAACTTTTATATATTTGCTAAAAAAAATTACACTTTACAGTATTATAAAAATCGTTTACAGCCCCTGACTAACAATGTTGAGAAAATCGCACATCAATAGCACTTCCAATTTCCGAGACATTTGAGGTGAAAGTTTATGTGCCTCATACTTTGAAATACGTAGTCCAAATTTCGTATTCTTAAATTAGTTCCAGAGATACTATCTTT
This sequence comes from Mantis religiosa, assembly GCA_030765055.1. Classification (NCBI taxonomy): domain Eukaryota; kingdom Metazoa; phylum Arthropoda; class Insecta; order Mantodea; family Mantidae; genus Mantis; species Mantis religiosa. The sequence continues at coordinate 321,220,136 of CM060950.1, forward strand.
TTATATTATTAAACTTTACGTTTTTACACTTATTTATACTTTATGGTTAAACTATGGTAGGTGTAGACCGAGCGGAATGGCTGAGGCAGTTTCGTCTGCGGCACGCATTCGGGAGGTCCTGGTTTGATTCCCGCGGCCAACCTAACTGACTCATGAATCTTTATATGAGTTCTCCCGGGTCTCCAGGCGAATGCTCGTTATGTTAATTACATCCCCCGAATTTCCTGCCTCAGTTTCATATCCATTATAATTTCACATCGTCTCTCATCTGGTGGTCTCTTTCAGTGTAGAAGTATCAATGGTTGTCTCGACGATGCATGACTTTCCTGGTAAACTCTTTCTTTGTTGGTAGGATGGTTTCTCCGGGCCGACCTGGTGGTCCGTTTACGGACCGCGATGTGCGGGATGCCTGTCGGGGAATTTCCAACTGATAAATAGTAAGGACCCTGGCCTTTGTACTGGCGTGAACCCCTGGGTTGGCCACCCTCTGTCTGCTCTTGCCTCATCGTTCTTACCGGGGATGTGCCACTTGGGGCATAGGTACAATAGATCAAGTCCGGTTAAATGCCAATCTTGGTATTTAGGGCCCTCTTCCAAGGAAGTAATAGGAAGATTTCACGGCGAACTACACTTTTTATGCATTTTCCGGAAATTACGATTCTCTCAAGAACGGTATTGATGGTTTTTATTGGAATACCAAATGTTTAAGATATCATGACCAATGAAATATGTAAATAAAAAGTGGAAGTGGCCAGTAACCAACCAGAATCTTGTAAAACACCATTTAAGAGCATTTTGTAAATATATCAAATCCATTAACCTATAAATATATGTAAATATGTATAATTTGTAAATCAACTGTTAAAAGATGTAATACTACCATGTAGTGGGGCATGCTGATTGTAATCATTAAAGACAAAAAATGCATACATACATAAATACATACATACACACATACAATACATACAATACATACATACACACATACATACATACATACATACATACATACATACATACATACATACATACATACATACACAATAAATACATACATACACACAATACATACATACATACATACACACATACATACAATACATACATACACACAATAAATACATACATACACACAATACATACATACATACATACATACATACATACATAGATACATACATACATACATACATACATACATACATACATACATACATACAATACATACATACATACATACATACATACATACATACATACATACATACATACATACATACATACATACATACATACATACATACATACATACAATACATACAATAAATACATACATACATACATACATACATACATACAATACATACATAAATACATACATACATACATACATACATACATACATACATACATACATACATACATACATACATACATACATACATACATACATACATACATACATACATACATACATACATACATACATACATACATACATACATACATACATACATACATACATACATACATACATACATACATACATACATACATACATACATACATACATACATACATACATACAATACATACAATACATACAATACATACATACATACATACATACACACTATACATATATACATACACACAATACATACATACATACACACAATAAATACATACATACACACACAATAAATACATACATACACACAATACATACACACATACATACATACACACAATACATATATACATACACACAATACATACATACATACACACAATACATATATACACACAATACATACAATACATACATACATACATACACACAATAAATACATACATACACACAATACATACATACATACATACATACATACATACATACATACATACATACATACATACATACAATACATACATACATACACACAATAAATACATACATACACACAATACATACATACATAAATACATACATACACACAATACATACATACACACATACATACAATACATACATACATACACACAATAAATACATACATACACACAATACATACATACATACACACATACATACAATACATACATACACACAATACATAAATACATACATACACACTATACATATATACATACACACAATACATACATACATACACACAATAAATACATACATACATACATACATACACACACAATAAATACATACATACACACAATACATACACACATACATACATACACACAATACATATATACATACACACAATACATACATACATACACACAATACATATATACACACAATACATATATACATACACACAATACATACATACATACATACATACATACATACACACAATATATATATACATACACACAATACATACATACATACATACACACAATACATACATATATACATATATACATACACACAATACATACATACATAAATACATACATACACACAATACATACATACATACATACATACAATAAATACATACATACACACAATAATACATACATACATACATACACACAATACATATATACATACATACACACAATAAATACATACATACACACAATACATACATACACACATACATACATATATACATAAATACATACATACACAATACATACATACACACAATACATACATACACACATACATACACACATACATATATACATAAATATATATACATACATACATACACACAATACATACATACATACACACAATACATACAGACACACAATACATACATACATACATACATACATACATACATACATACATACATACATACATACATACATACATACATACACACAATACATACATACACACAATACATACATACACACAATACATACATACACACATACATATATACATAAATATATACATACATACATACATACATACATACATACATACATACATACATACATACATACATACATACATACATACATACATACATACATACATACATACATACATACATACATACATACATACATACATACATACATACATACATACATACATACATACATACATACATACATACATACATACACACAATACATACATACATACACACAATACATACACACAATACATACATACATACATACATACATACATACATACATACATACATACATACATACATACATACATACATACATACATACATACATACATACATACATACATACACACAATACATACATACGCAATACATACATACATACAACCCGCCTCGGTAGCGTAGATGGTAGCCTGTCTGCCTCACGTTCAAGAGGTCCTGAGTTCGAATCTCGGTCAGGGTGAGTTACCTGGATAACGGGTTTTCCGGAGTTTTCCCTTATCCTGATAAATGAATGTCGGGTAACTCTGAGCTCCATGGACCCCGGGCTCACTTGAGCATCATTTCACCCATTTCATTCATCGTCCGAGCTAGCCTTTTTCTCCGTGCTACACTATCTGTCCCTTATCTCCGCGCTGCACTATCTGTCTCTTTGTGCGCGTCGGCCGCACCTCCTCGCAACAGTGGGTTCGCGATAATAGGGTAATTTAGCGGGATGGGCTGCTTTCCACATTCCAGAAAAGTGGTCACTTATTTTATAGCTTCCTAAACATGTACAGGTTCTACAGACTCTTCAGTTAACATTTCCAGAAGAAGAGGCATTGGGAAAAAATAATTACTTGGGAAAATCTTCGATTTCGCATTTATATCGCATTTTGAGTCAATTTCGCACTTTATCACACTATATCGCATTTACGAAAAGTCACCACACCTAATAATAGTTCAAGCATTCGCGTAGGCACACAAAGCAAGGTAATGCAAGAGTTTTCAGACTCCACATCTTATTCTTGCGTTGGCTGCATAAGCAAAATATCTGTACTTCATGCAATACCAGCTTCTAAACAACATACGACCGCGATTCAAGATTTTACGCCATCCGTGGTAGTTTTCAATGTTGTTGCCGGATGCTGGTCTTTGTTTATTGAAGCACTTTTTATGTCGGTTTTTTAAGAATGAATTTTCATATTGGATATTATTGGCAGCTTATTCGATTTGGAACAATCGCAAGCAATTCACAGGATTTAGAAACTTGAACTTACCGCTGCATTGTGAATTGCGTTATGTTACAACTGCCCGTATTCTACGTTATTTAGGGCGTCTTCTTTGTGAATGAAGCTTAAGATTAAGTAGTTCATACCTGGGATGCATTTATTAACTGTTCTATGTTTAGCCTCTATCAGTACTAATTTAACTTTCTCTTTCATTACTGGGAATTTAAATGCTGCAGTGACCCTTTGAATACTATTCAATAAGTACACATATGAACTGTATGCCGATGTTTATTACAGTCTCGGGTAAAACTACTCCTCTATGGAAAACAAAAATTAATTTCAATCCTCATAAAGCACATTTTCATTATATGCCACTTTCTTTGTTAGCTTACTGCAAAAACATTGTATTATCAATTACGTTCATTGAGGAAGATATCCCTGACGAGGAAAGTGTGAGCCTTATTACCCATAAACCATCATTATTTTCACGTTTCAATAAATTCCACAAAGAAAATCAGTGATTGGAACAATGGACAGCTAGCAGCCCTGTTTGTCATTTTTTTAATGAGTGAAATCAACAAATTGTGTATATCCATAATGCAAACCAGATTGCTCATATAAATTGCATCAAGTTGGAAAGGATCGCTATATTAAGGCAGCAGTGGCACACAGATGAGCCATATAAAGTCCCATCAGGTACACAATATCGCTAAACACACACAGACACACACACACACACACACACACACACACACACACACACACACACACACACACACACATTGAAAGTGACCCTTACGAATTCCAGGCTTGTAGAAGCCTACGGTTGCAATTTATAAAAATCTTGTGCTATCTTATTATGTGACTTGTGCTATATGCAAGTTTTGGCATTTGGGCCCTTGTCTACTTATACCAGCGCTGTCCTTAGTTTATGTGGTGATGTAAACAACGCGTGTACGTGTGCGATGTCATTGGCTGTTTAGCCTTGTAATCTGTGGAAGAAAAATATAGTTCACGTATCATTTTAAAGGCTTTACATCTAATGCAAAATATATAAATAACTTCAGATAGTTACAAATGCAACAGCCAAACAGTAATTAATTGGTATTTTATTTGGTATATGTATGCGTAATATGTGCGTATTAGTCAGAGTGCACGCTGCGCTTGCGCAGATTAACAACAGAAGAAAGTGCGAGAGTAAGTTTACAACATGTCTGCTTCCGTGCAATATGTAAACATCACAGAGCAAAACCATTAAAAAAGTGTCAAAAATAAATTATATTGAACGTGTTTTGTGAGTTTTGTAAAAAAATAACTGACTTTAGCAATGAAGGACATTAATTTGTCAGCAGAATAAACCGGCATTTCCGCGACAAGTACTAACGCTGCTCCAAGCCGAAGTTGTGAAAACGGGCCAGATTTCCACCCCAGGAAAACATCGAAAAAGTAAGAAGCCAGTTGTGAAAGTTGAGTGTGATGAATTTGTTAAAGGTGCTGTTCTTCGCAAGATGCATAGCTTCTTTGCAAGAAACGAGCCACCAACAATTACAAATGTGGTTCAAGCAGTAAACAATAATCCCGATTTTCCGAGCTTTAGAAAAACAAGCTTCCACAACATTCTTCACGATGTAGGTTTTGACTTTGTGAACAGAAATAGAAATAATAAAAGTATTGGGCGTTATCAAAGGGAAATTACAAAGTAGAACTCGTTTGAGGAATTCGTCAGATTTCAATTAGGTACGTGAAGTATTTTTTTTTTTTTTTTTTTTTTTCAGTTGCATAGTAGTAGAACCTTCAAGTCATTGCCCAAGGGGCTACACGCAGTTATTTAGTACTATTTTTCCGCAGAGGGAAGCGTAACTTACCTTTCAATTTATAAATGAGGTTTGTGTGAAGAAATCAAACATTTAAGTAATTGTAAGCATTCAGCCAATTTTTGATGCACAAAAGGAAAAATACATTACACAGTACACACTCCTTTGCATTTGATCTTAACGTAAAAGTGCTACCGCGGAGGCTACTCTAACATCTAAAACGGCCAAAGAAAGCTTTGCACATGTTTGTCACGTGTTGGATAAAACTGCGTAAATGTTCCTTCCAATCAAAACCGTTGCCTGAGTAATACATTTACATCACCCCATAAACTAAGGACGGCGCAGGTGGAAGTGTATGGTATTCAAAGACAAAAGCACTCCCTTCCTCCAAATAGTACACGATGAAACCCTATTTAGCCACAAGTCGAAGTTCCGAGCCTTAGTTTTGTGTATGTTAATTGTCACTGCCTTCAAAATCACTCGATTACATTAATCCATCGTAATGTCCTTTACTTTAGATAAGGGTCTCTCCGTTTTTCTGCAGCTTCCATTGAAGCAGATTAGTTTATTAAAGTACCTTATATACAATATACAATCGTGCAGAAACTATAATACAACACCATTGTGACACAAGTTTGTTATATATTTGAAGAAGAACGAGCAGCAGAGAGGAACATGAGTTTTCGACTTCCAAGATTTTCCAGCGCACTTAACGCATGTATATTGCACACTCTTTTTTCGACAATAGTGAATACATAAGTTGTGCTTACGCGAAAATAAAATACATTTTACTAACAGGCATTGATGTTGTTGTTTTCAGCATGGTCATCCAACATTAACAGAGATGGTATTGATTCTGAAAAACTAATGACTTACGGCTAATACTTAAACATGAACTAGGTTTTAAGTAAACATTAACAAATAAAACGCATATAGATAAATACCCATATAATGTCTAAATTGTAAAACTAACATATCAAATATGATTATATGCATAAACTGCAATAATATGTATGCACATTATTTAGAAAGTTGAATATACTTAATTCTTGCACATATGCACAGTAAAGTACACAGAACACACATATATAGACCCTTTTATTTATTGGAATAAATTTTAATTAACTTAATGTTTTAATTAGAATGTGTCTGACTGAGCAAAGCTTCGGTTATGAACACATGAAGGAATTTCAGTCTCCACCATCCAAGCATGGACGGAAAGTGGATCAGGACGGTTCGAAAAATAAAGAGAGCGTAGGCTTTAACGGCCGGAGACAATGCAAGTTGTTTCCGGTCTGTTATGCCGTGGTCTGCTGGAGTTTGACGTTTCGTCCACAACAGCGGCTGACATCTTCAGTTGCGCGGTCGTAGTCTCCTTGGAGAAGTTCGCGTAGCCCCTGAAGTGTTGTAGTTTGGCATGGAGGATTTTCTTGGGGTTCCTTGTTTAATTGAATTTTAAGTTTTTTAATTGTGCTGTTCAGACACAAAAATTGGGGGAGAGAGGGAGTGAAGGAAGAGAGACAGGCAGAGAGAAGGTATTCAAAGAAATCTTCTTCTAATTATTATTTTTATTATTCAGGAAACCTCAAAGGACACATTTCGGTGAAACATTGGTACACTTTCTATAGCAGTAGCAGAGGAAGTAAAAGCTCAGCCATGTTGATATCCCATGTGTTTTAGGGTAAAATATTAATGAACACTGTCTATGGTAACAGATTCCATTTTTAAAATTTTGAAAGTGCAAAATATCATATATATATATATATATATATATATATATATATATATATATATATATATATATAACGCCTGAAAGGAATATCATTTTGAAAACTGAAATATTTATTCAAAATAGATTGAATACTTTCAGAGATTATATACAAATTAAAACAGGACTCTTCTTTAGTATGATTGAAAAGAAGAACATTTCTTGGAAATAACTATAAAGCCCAACTATAAAGCCCGGGCCTTAAAGTACTTACGGCATAGTAAGTCGCCATTAAGGTAGTTGTCTCATGTGTTTATGAGAACTCCTAAGTGGTTTACCGGGAGAAACACGAATCAGTTGGAGAATTTAATGTCATGTTGGCACGTTGGCCATAGTAGCTCAAATGGTTAGAGCGGCTGGACGGAAACCAGAAGGTCCGTGGTTCAAATCCCGGCTATGGCCGTGAATTTTTCAGTCTGGCTATATCCTTTCATAGAAAATTTCTTCTTTGTTTATAATGAGCATTTTCAGTCCCTGTTCCAGTACCTTCTTGAATGTGATCGGGAGGTTCTCTTCCAAAATTTGGAAGCTCTTTGTAATCTTCGCCTGCAAAAATAGGAATAAAATTTAATTAATGCATTCATAAAGGGGGGCATAATAATTGCTCGTCAAGAAATCTTAACAAAAAGTCAGTTATATTGAAACTGTGTGTTCAGGAAAACTTTGTTTCAGATCCTCTCCATTTCAATTTATCCCAGCTGCTATCTAGTATCAAGAATTTTAAAATCAATTTAAGGGAAATGGTCCTTTTGATGTATGAGAAATACCAGAAGGCTTTGTATTAATTTAATATATTCCTAAACCTGTGAACGTTTCTTCTCATATCTCTAGGTATAAAAGCGAGTTATCTGTAACTATAAAACTTTTAGTGTTGAAACCCTGTTGAATTGCTCCTCGATTATATTTCTGCAGAATATCTCAAAGTTTTACGTTCCATTGTATCGATAAGAACTTATCCTTAATTTTTTTAAGTGGTGCACTTATATGGATTTGATATAATAAATAAGAATGATAAAGATACATAAAAGCTTTCTGAGGCAAAAGCAGGTAAATTATAAATATTATGGTCACAAACCTAGGTTTGACACAAACGTGGTAAATACAGTAAACTAAAAACAGTACTTCTGAAGTTTTATACCAGGAAGAGCATAATGAGAATCACGTTTGTTCTGACCAACATAGTGCTAATGTTCTTTACTGTCAATGTAAGTATACAATTTATATTAACTTCTAAATAAATATGTTTTCTGCTGAGGTCCTTCTGTAAAAGCCTTTCAATGGCCATCTCTATGAAATTACAACTCTTTCATTCTATCTCTTTTTCCCCCTACTACATACTTTCAATAGAATGTGTATTGCATTCCATCCAAAAACAGCGATTTCACCAGAATTGCACATTTTAGACACCTTGGATCACTTTTCAAAAGTGATCTGAGTTTGTGTGTGTGTGTGTGTGTGTGTGTGTGTGTGTGTGTGTGTGTGTGTGTGTGTGTGTGTGTGTGTGTGTGTGTGTGTGTGTGTGTAAAACATCATCCAGAACCACCTTTTAAATGGAAAATGTTTTAAAATTCTTGATTTTGAAGAAAAAAATGGCTGCAATATTTTTTATTTATTACCTAGGATTAAGGTACTTTTATGACAATTGAAATGTAACTACCTATATATTGAGTTTTCTGTTAATATCCTCCGAAGTTCTCTTCATTCTGAATGAAGTATGCATAGCCAGTAAACCTTAAGAGATAAGCAAAATCTTACTATTTTAAAATTGTAGATCCTTTTTTAAATCACACAATTTTTATCAAATACATTTTTTGGGAAGTTAACAATTTCTGAGATATTCCTTATTATTGATTTGAAATCTCCAGTGGAAATTAATGTTTCTTCCACACTAGCCATGTGCAGGCTAAGGTTTAGACAGAGTCAGACTGAAGAACTCAACGCCATAGCCGGGATTTGAACCACAGATCTGCCGGTCTCCGTCCGGTTTCTCTTAACCATTGAGTTACTATGGTAACGTGCCGACATGACATTTACCTGGACAAGTTGGTAGTCAGTTGCAGAACTTAATATGTTGCCGACACGTAGGATAGGATGGAATCTTAAGGAAGGGATTCGGTAGTCGACCATACTTCATCTGCTGTACCTATGACCCCAGTGGGGCATCCTTGGGAGGAAGGATGAGAGAAAACAGAAGACGGATGATCCAAGGAGTCACGACAGTGCCGAGGGCATGGCCTCTACTATTGACTAGTTGGAAACTCCCCGGCAGACCAGTCCAAAACCGGCATCCCACTCACCGTTGCCGTGAAACGGCCCACTAGGCCGGCCCTGAGACCGGATACCGTCCTACCGGAGGAGGAAGTCTCTAACAGAGACATATCATCTTGCCATGCAGCGCCAAGACTCCCACCGACACTTCGACTCAGAAAGAGACACCAGATGAGAGATAATGTCAAATGATAATGGAGATCAAATGGAGGTACAAGAAATTCGGGAGATGTAATTAACATAGCCAGCATTCGTCTGGCGATCCGGGAAAAGCACCGAAACAACCCATGGGTCAGGTAGCCGGTCATGGGAATGGAACCCGAACCTTGCGAATGCCTGAGCCGTCCCGCTCGGTATCTTGTTCGTATAGCCCGGTTGCCATGATCTCATGCCTCTTTCGTTCTTCAGATCACGATGGTGATATTCATTGCTCTTTAGTTTAACGTAGAAACCACATAAATTGAATGAGATGCTCAGCGATAGCAAACAGACATTTTGAGATAAACGTAGAGTCTGCGAACTCACATTTCCATGCAGTGAAGTCAATTGTAAAATGGCATTGTACGTGACTAATTTGGCGGCCACCCGGTTTCAAGGGTAAAATTGGCGTTCAGAGAAAAGACACTTTATAACTCAGTGCCTAGGCGGCGGAGCAGGATGTAAGAGCAAGATGAACGGCAAGGCTTTCACTTTTAACGAGTGCATTTTGCTCTCCCATTTTCTTTTTAATTATTACCTAAAGAGCAACAATTCGATTATGATTCAGTAATGTTATGAAGTACAGATCCGCATCATATGATTAGGTTGTGAGGTTTTTGTTTATTTAAAATTGTTTTCTATTATTTATTCACCAGTAAGGTGAAATGTTTATTTCCTAAATAAGGGAATTCTACCAGTAGATAATATAGGCAGTACATTAATGAAAAACAGAGGTACATGTGTCCATTTAGAGGTAGAAGATATGGTCCAGCAATTATGCCAACACACATTACACTGAACCTGCGCTGACTTCCTGTCTCATGAGGATTTTCTTTACTGTGACTGTTACTGTAGTTAGAGGAGAAGTAACCAGTATCGTACACTTTAGCTTTTTTCCATAATGACTTTGGAAATGGGTACAGTCAATATTAAAATTATTTTTCTACTCATGTCTTGTATGTTTAGTTGCAACAAATATGTTATCCATAGTAAGTACTGACAGGAGAGAATTTTAAACATTAATAGGTCTCACAGTCTCCCAAATTTGAAAACAAAGAACTCTATATCGGGCAGTCTGAATATTATAAGACCACTTCGTTATTTCGTACTGCGCCGTGGCGTAGCGGGCTAAGGCAGCATGCCTTGGTCCCTGGCCACGGAAAGCGGCCCGGGTTCGATCCCACCCATGTGGTGGGGATTTTAGGTCCCGGGTATAGGACCGGTGCCCACTCAGCATCGTGAGAAAAGTGAGGAGCTTACGCTAGGTAAGCGGCTCTGGTCACGGAAACCAAAATTCCGGCTGGGGGATGCAGAGAGGCTGACCACATCTCCTTCCCGTATCGGTTGGATGATCGTCCACCTAAGTAAGTGGGTGTGAGGCCGGCAGTCGGATTGGTAGGTTTTGGCCCTCTAATGACTGTCGCGCCAGTGTTAACTTCGTCATTTCAATGTATCTTTGTATTACGTTTTAAGACAAATGTCACATTTATAATAAAGGGGTTCCCCTTCAAGACTTGCCACAGTTTTCATGGACCCAACCATTGCATATGCATAAAGTATTCTCCATAAATGATGCAGTTGGTTTTTTCATATTCAGAGCCCAGTGCATTTCTCATTCTTTGTGAAATCGTTAAAAATGTTGCGGTTCAAAGGATGGATGCCACAACAAGAAAATGCTGACTTAAAATCTCCATTCTGCACACTTAACTGCGAATAATTCTGGAATTCTTTAGTATATTTTTATTTCATTTTTATGTATTTATTTACTTTTTTGCAGTGGCATAAGATGGCTATCTAGCAGTTGCATCATCTCTTCCGAAAATGTGCTTTATACGCACCAATGGCGGGTTCCACTTTGTTTAATTTCTTGCAGAAGTTAATTTGTCTATCTCCCAATGTGCGTTTTATAACGTAGTACTACTCATTTTCTTCTCTAATGCTTAGTTGCCGCCCCCCCCCCAATTACTTGATCAATCGCTTACTTCATGTTTCCCGCCGTCCACTTCCCTCTATCCCTCCCCATATTTGTCTGAAACAAACGAAATAAAAGAAGTGATAAGAAAACTATGAATATGTTTGTCTGATACCGTGTTCCGAATTCTTGTCCGATATTGGGTGCGTTACACATAAAACGTGAACGAGTAACGCACGTAAACAAAAGCTACGCCTTCACCTATATTTTAGATTAACATACGGTAAATAATTTTCACTGCTTCAAAATATATTTGACTCGCCAGTATTGTAGTACCAGGTTCACAAAATTATCTTCGTGCATCAGGAAGCAGGTCAAAAATAAGAAACCTATCTTTTACGTGAACAATTGTTTGTTCACAGTCCCACAATGCTCACATTGCGGCTTGCCTCCATAATGTCTAACGCTACCTCAGCCAAATTTGCTGACACATCGTAGCGGAAACCAGAAACTGATATTGTCCGATACAGAGTTTCGTCCAATACCGGGTGACTTTCTCTACATGCTCCTCTGTTTAAATGTTCGACATCAAATGTGATCCCTGCATATTAGGGTTCCTCCCCATTTTAATGGGAATGTGCGACACACTCAGACGTTTGGAAGAGGCTGTTTAGTACCCTGGCCTCCTCCACCTTCTGACGTCACCCCTACAGGATTCTTTTGATGGGTACATCTCAGAGTCTAGTAAACAAACCACTAATTGGTTCTTATGAACAACTAACAAGGTATTGACTGCCTCTAGAAAAATTCGCGTCACGCAGGTTATTTCGATAGAGTGCAGAAGTCATTCATTCTCCAATGTAATCTCTGCAGAGATGTGGGCTATCGCCATTTTCAAAAATTTCTATAAATTTTTTATAATAATCGAAACGAACGCCTAAAATGAAGTATAGGTGTCACTGTACCATTGTACTAATTCATGAACACACATTTTCTTTGGGGTACTTATTTTCCTTTTCAGATAGTGAAGAAATTTAAAATATGTCCATTTCTGATATCTTTGCTAAACTTGAATGCAAACAACAATGTCGTTGTTTCTTTATGGTTACTAAGTGAGATGGTGCCGTAGTAATGTGTACGACTACCATTTAGGAAGTTGCGGGTTCAATCTCCGTCCGTCCGCGCACTCTTACATTCTTTGTGTCTTCCTCTTGTTACGTAGGCGAATGCTGGACTGGCTACTTTCATGCCACTATTTCCTTATCCTTATTTATCTTCATTTCAATTCCTTTTCATCTTCCAACTGTGCTTTCAGGCTCGTGGGGTATGGCAGTACTAGACAGATGACGCGGATGCTTGTGCATTGTTCTCGACGCTGGGCGTTTGTGTCACGCTGTTCACGTGGGGGTAACACTTGTCTTCCAGACCTGAGGCCCCCAATCACAGATATCGCTTTGGTCTAAACTTAATTATTCCACAACAAGGCGGTCTAATTTTTCGACATTCATAGACGACCTCGGACCAAATTAGGCCATGGACCAGCAAGAAGCAAATGTTACATGATGACAAAAGCTTCTTCTGCGCATTTAGGAGTCCTATAGAGTGGTAAAGAAACCACAGTTACCTACAAGTTTATATATTTCTATGGTAGTTTCACAGCTGTTTCTTATTCTGCTTAATGTTCAGGAGCACAAGTTTAGTGTTCCGTGAACATGAAAGTTAATGAAGAAGTGTACAGTCAATTGGTCCGAGAAAGAGCAAAAGTGTTTGTTTTCTTTAGTTCAGAAAAGAATGTACATTAGACAAAATAAGTCAGTCTGAGAACTTTTTGCACTTTTTGGAGGAAAAGAATGCAATATTCACCGTTTAAAGCAGCAATGGAAGAGATAAAAGGCACGTGTGAATACGAATATTCACAGTGTTGTCTTTATTGTCATATATTTCACGTACACTTCACCGAGCTGAATGGCTCAGGCAGTTTCGTCTGTGGCCCGCATTCGGGAGGTCCGAGTTGGATTCTCGTAGCTGACCTACCTGACACGCGCGCTTTTTCGGGGGGTTTCTGGATTGCTAGGCAAATTCTCAGTTACATACCCCGAATTTCCTGTCCCTCCATTTCACCTCCATTGTCATTTCATATCATCTCTCATCTGGTGGTTTCTTTCAGGGTAGATAGTGTCGGTGGCAGTCTGGGTGGTGCATGGTGGGTTGATTAGGTCTGAGTGAATAGTTTCTCCTCCGACGGGATAGATTTCGGTCTTCAAGCCGGCCTAGTGGGATGATTCAGGAGCATGGCTGGCGGGATGCCGGTTGTGCAAGCCTGCCTGTAGTCCTTACTCTGGAGACCGGGGGGTGGCCTTCGGTCTCCGAACCGGCATCGTGATTGCTTCGGGAACACGCTAGGTGGGATGAACGATTGTACTGGACCACCGGGGAGTTTCTATCTAGTAAAGTATAGCAACAGCAACTCCAATACTCAGACCATAATACAGATTCCAAGATGGCGTCCATCGAAGCTCAGGTATTCTGGTTACACAAAATAGGAAACGAGTACACAACGGAAGTAATATAACCCATATTAAGAAGCTGCAAGATAACTCCTAAGCATTTATCACTTTATACTTTCAGCCAAAACGTGTAATACGATAAATAAAAAGTAGTACGACAAATCCTAAGTGTTTAATCACATCTAAGCATTTATCGAGTTGAATATCGCTTAAACAAAACAGTTCAGGTTTGGCATGTTCTTCGAGTTTAACCTCTAATTTGTGAAATAGTGAACAAGAGTCCCTAAATATGACAAGAAACCAACCGCAAGGGACCGCTCTCCAACTACAGAAATAAAACATCGTGGGTTTCAAGGTAATTGATTAAATATTAAACATTATTACATCACATAACCTAAGAACAGGATAGCTTAAGAAACACAAATGGCTGCAAATAGCAGCCAACAACACCCTCTAAAGAACGTTAATCATACAGACACGCTAAAACAACTGACAGTAGCAAATCCAAAGAATGTAAACAGAAGATATTCCACTATAGTAATGACAACAAATTACAAAGATACATCTCAGCAAATAACATACTCAAAGGTACTACAAACGCCACCCAACAGAAAACAAGCAATTGTTATTGAATCGAGAGAGAGCATTTCAATTAAAGATTATGTTCTAGCGGTAGGTAAACTTACGGACCCAGCAAACATTAGATTTATATCAAGAATATCAAATGGACGAGTTTGCCTTTATTTAGCAAAGAAGAAAATAGTAGAGGAGCTTACGACCAAGAATCAATACATAGTAATAAACAACGAATCATTGCGCCTCAGACCTCTACTGACCAAAAATAAGAGAATCATCCTATCCAATGTGTGTCCTGTTATCCCAAACAAGACCACAGAAAAATCCTATTGAAACTAGGTGTAAATTTAGCACCGACTATTGAGTACATACGAGCAGGTATCCCTATACCAGGTTTCTCCCACATCATGAGTTTTCGTCGCCAATTATACGTAATTCCTGAAGATCTAGAGAAACTCCCAGAAAGCATCTTGAAGGAGTTAATTATTGGATATATATTTCCACAGACAATCCTACCTGATTTCTTTGTAAACAAGAAGGTAAACTTGCAAGACAATGTAAAATTAATAATATCCTACCCTCAGTAAGCTCTATCACATCCATTGACGACAACACGTCACAAACATCAGATGACAACATTCCAGAAATGAATGAAGAAAGCCCTTCCAAGAAAGAATAAATACAGGATAAAATACACAATATAGATAACCTTCTCTACAAAAAAGAACAACCAATAATAACACAACAAACGGAGACAGTACATAGTACCGAAGAGAACCTAGTTGACTCTTAGCTGTAAAACGATCCTGAACTTGACGTACACGAGGCACAGATGAAATGAGTTTCCACCGTTACCTGCGACAGCATCTTTCAAAGTAAGCAAAACAAAAAGACCAAAATCATCGTCTGACTCTGCAAGCCAAGGAAAAGATGAACCAGCAATAGAAACCACTAATCAAAGCTCAGATGAGGAAGTAGGTGCGCAAAGTCACAATGAAATTAAACAATCAAACCTCCTACAAAGAAATAAAAAAACACACGTTAGCCAACATAATGTTGGTAAATTCCTGACTCATATAAAACCATACTTAGAATATAAGCCCGACGAATTCCCTTTCAACTATGAACAATTGGAACGCTTTTACGAAACAGCACTGGGAGCAAAAGATATCATAAATATAGCAAAATCACATACAAATGACTTAGAAAGTTTTACTAGAAGCTTAAAGAAAATACATCATCTTCTAAATTCCCATGGCATGAAAACCGGAACCACCAGAATAATAAATCATTTGAAAAACAAAGATAAGACTGCAAGAGAAGGTGTCGTCACCAAAGAAAGCTGAAACAGACGCTCTAAAACCACAAAATGAACACGTTTCTCCTCCAGTGGAGTTTAAATAGCTTTTGGACTCAATATGAATACCTGACACACCTAATTGCCTCACAGCAACCAGATATAGTATGTCTGCAAGAAACTAATTTTAAAAATGAATTTGTTGCAAATATTAAAGGATATTCTCCTCATCATAATAATCGTACAACGCAAACCTAGCAAGTTGGTACTTGTGTCTGAAAATGCATACCGTTCAAAAAAAAAATACAGCTCAATACCCACCTTTAAGCCACTGCAATACAACTACGAAATTCTCAGTCAATATGTATATGTAATATATACTTATTAATAGTCAGCATATATGTGTTTCTGACTCATACACACTGATCAAATACCAAAGCCTTTTATTCCTGTATGTGACTTTAATTTTCACAACACAGCATGGGGAAGTATTTACACTAATCAAAGAGGGAAAATGGTAGAATCGCTAATAAACAAAGCATATTTAGTAATACTAAACACCAATAAACCCACACACTACAGTATCAGACATAATACTTTTAGTTATATAGATATCTGCCTTAGCACGAAAGATGTAGCACTATCATATAACTGGCATGTTTTTGAAACCTTATGAGGTAGTAATCATTTCCCAATTTTATTGAAAAAATAAGCGACTCACCAAAGTAATTTGATAATAAACAAATGGAACTCTCAGAAATGAAACTGGTCAAAGTAGAGATCAGAATATGTTAAAAGTATACTTAAGCTCATACCTAAAAATGAATTCCATGCTTGTACAATTAATACCGGAATAAATCAGCTTACAAATGTAATCATCAACTCTGCAGAAATGAGCATCCCTAAATAGAATATTAAAGGTAACAAGAAAACAACACCCTGGTGGAATGAAAATTGCAAAATTGCAATTAAAAATAAAAAGAAAGCTGTCCACAAATACAAACGAAATCCAAATACAGAAAAAAAAACTAAATTTCCAGAACTGCAGAGCCCTAGCAAGGAAAACAATAAAAGAAAGCAAAAAGATATAGTGGCTATTATTTTTGTCCTCTTTCACCAAACACCACAAAATATAAATTGTAAGAAACTGCAAAAGATACGTAGTAATAAAACAACATCTTTGATATCTTCACGTTTAAAAACTGATGCCAATTCTTACTTGGAAAACCCACAGGATATTGCCAACTATCTTGCTGAAACCTTTTCGGAGATTTCAAGTACTTCCAGCTATGATGAAGATTTCTTGAAACTTAAAAACTCCTCTGATATAGATATAAGTGACTCCAACATACAAAACATTGAGTGCTTCAACGAAAAGCTAACTCTAGGTGAATTTATCCTAGCAATAAGTGATAGTAGTACGAGTAGCCCGGGACCTGACAACATTCCCTATGAGTTCTTAAAACAATTACCCACAGAAGAAAAGACTTACCTACTTGAAGTTTTTAATCTCATCAGGGAAAAATATTTATTTCCCGGACTATGGCACACAGCCATTTTAATTCCAATTGCTAAACCAAACAAATATGAACGAATTCCAAAAAACTACAGACCAATTGCGTTCACTTGCACAATGTGCAAAGTGCTCAAAAAAATTATAAACAGACGACTAAGATGGTACCTAGAAAAGACATCTTTCTTCACTCCATGACAAAATGGTTTTCGAGAACACCATACAACAAATTACAGCCTTATTACTCTAGAAAGTGAAATACAAGAAGCATTCCTAAATAAACAACATCTAATATCAGTGAACCTTGATCTACATAAAGCATATGACATGGTCTGGCACAACCACGTTCTAAGAACTCTAGTTGAAAATAATATCAGAGGAAATATGTTAGTATTCATTCAAAACTTCCTAAGAGAATGAATTATTCAAGTAAGAACAGCAAATGCCATATCAAAAGAAGTGCCCATGACAAAAAGGGTCCCATAAGATTCAGCGTAACACTCTTCCTGGTAGCTATAAATAGTATAAACTCCAAAATTAGACTTTGTGGCATGTTATGGTGTCGGGGAGTATTGCCGCGCAGTTCAGCTCAACTATTTGGCAGGGGCTTGACTCCTAGGGCTGTCAGCATCGCTAACAAAATTTGAAGAATATCGATGTCCTCGGCTGCTCTCGGAGTTGTCCTAATATTTATGAATATAGGATTTTTGGCAGTGATCTCTTGGTACGGGGCGTTCTGGGTTGATCAATTAGGGTACTTGGAAAGAAACACGGGTTGATTCTCTTATGACTATCGGTTGTATTTCAATTACTCTCGAAATACATGTTAATTAGGCGAACTCTGAATGGTAGGTTTCGCGTTTGCGTGGTAGCACTCCCGTGTATATAACACGAGTCGTCGGATTAGCAGCCCGCTATTAACTAGTTTTAATCGAACGCGATTTCTTTAGCTTCCTCGCCCGTTCCTGAAAGAACGCGATATCTGACTTCGTGCTGCTGCACGACGATCTAGCCCGATCCCCAGCTAGTGACTGATTTGATCAATGCGATTTCTGTCGGCGTGTGTTAGCTCGACGAACTCGGTCCACCCTCAGCTAGCGACTGATTTAATGAACGTGATTTCTTTCCGCGTGCGTTAGCACGACGAACTCGGTCGACCCTCGGCTAGCGACTCCCAGCTAGTGACTGAACGTTAGACATATATTTGTTCCCGGCTAGGCCATATGACACTTCGCTTCCCCCTTCAGCTCATTATTTTTAATTAGTTGGTCGGTAGAAAACATATGGAGTCCCAGTGACGAAAATCTCACTTTAGACCACCTAAGATGCCCCCTTCCTGTCAAACGATGTTTGAAACTAAAAGCCAGCTATGACCCATCAAATTTATGGCTGCGGTCAGCTTTCCTAGGGGAGGAAAAATCCCTACCGTTCAGACCTCGTAACAAACTTGACATTCCACACAAAATATTTCTTTCAGTACACGTATATATATATTGTTGCATACTAGGGTTGTAAGGGGGGTTGGAAGACTTACAAACCTAATCTACAACTGGGGGTGTAGCTATTGGGATGGTAGGGTAAAGAAAACATAAAATATCAATCTAAACCGACTAACTCTATTTTAAGAAACCTAGTAATTATACAGAGTATCCCCTGAATCTAGAAGAGACCAGGGGTGCTTTGGTAACACTTGGTGACATAATAATTTAATATAATCTTACCGTTGGTGATGTATTAGGTGTATAGCTGGGCTTGTCCGGAGATGTATAATCTGCTGAGTCCGGCGGGGGTTATGGTATTCGTAGACACACTGTCAGATAAATACTTCTGTTACCTCTCACAGGGACCGACATAGAGTCTCCTCTGACATCCCTGCGACGTTTTCACACCGAGGGCTAACTCTACCAGGCTTAAATAGGGGTTCTACAAAAAGTCAATTCAGCGATTCCCACGAACTGCTAATTTTGCATCATACCGTTTGCATCATTGCGAGAATGTTTAAGCCTGTACTGACCTATTATTTCTTCTGGTTAGCAGAATCAGTCTGGGTCACATGTGGATAATTTCCTTATGCCAACAGACTGCCAGTCAGCGGAATTTACGTTTGACATACATTTCTGTTAGAATCAATACATGTTACAGAATACCGAAATTTCCAAATCTAGCTCAGCCTATACACGCAACACATCCCCTTCGCCTAGATTTTGCTGCCCTCAGCAAATCCAAACGACAGGTAACAAAATTTTTAAATACATAAAATAATAATTTACATTTACATAGGCAATAGAGCATACAAACATTTACATGTACATTTTTTTTTGAAAAGTCATAATTGTAACACCTGAAAAAGAAAATCAGAGGACAGGAAAATGGGGATGAGTTGATGCGGGTTGGTTTCGAAGTATCCCACGCTGAATGAAGTCCATAGTTCCGTAGAAACACACTGTTCCACCACTATGAGTTTATAGTTTTGGGAGACACTTCACAACACTTGGTCACTGAAGGGTTAAAATTGATACTTCAAGTTTGTCTAACAAGGCCCTAGCTGTCACAAGTAATGTAAACTTCAAAGAGAGACAAGTTTAATGTGCTCCCTGCTCCAGTTTGATAGTCTGTACTTAGTCTTTTAAAACAGGGAAGCTGATGAAGAACCTCGTTTGTGGCTTGCTGTTTATATGATATCGTGTTCAAGCGTACGGTGCTCTTTGGTATTGCTTGGAAAAGTCTGTACTGAAGAGCCGATGAAAAGTTCGAAAGTGGAGTTTATGGTTTTTTTTAATAGTCCGCTTAGCTTACACTCGCCTACCTCAGCTGGGTCTGAGTTCTTGCAGGTGAGAACACGAAAGAGTGACTTATAAGTTATTGTATTTGAGCCACTGTAAAAGTTTGCTGGGTAGAGTTGCTTTGGCTTTTACCCAGGGTTTCCCAGCGAAAGCCATGAGTCCATGAAGTTGAGGAGGTCCTCTGGAAAGATTAAGTGCCTTTCCAGACGCGAGTAGCCTTGGGTGCCACTCCTGATGTGATACTTGGTCATCTGGGGTGCTTTGGTTCTCCCAGGAAAGAGTAACTGCTAGGGACCCTGGTGTCTCCTCTGCTTTCTCCTTATGGTGGTGGTGTTTCCTGATGCTTCGACGTGTTTGTTCATCCATGCCGCAACAGAAAAACAAATGATCCAGAGTTAGGATTGATGCACAAGAATATTTCTATGGGGTGAGGATGGGTTAAAGTTCACGGGAATGTAATTAAATGAAAGGGCTTTTCAGGTATCACATTACCAAATGAATATTTCTTATATCTATTTGCAAATTATGGTTATATATAATTAACATAAATGGAACATGTATGGAATTTATGTGGTACCATTTTTAGAGGTAGAAGGAAAAAAATTGGTTAAAGTTTATAGAGTAAACAAAAATGAAATTTTATGTTTTCCTTATGGCTGAATAACATAAGTAAATAACCTATGGAAACTGCATAGATGTTCCACTTAAGTATGGTTGTTCACACATTAGTGATAAACTTGGAATAAATTACAAGTATTCTTCATAAGACCATTATACAATTGAACTATACATGATTAGTAGTAATAATGATAACAATTTAGCTAAAGAAAAATGGAGTTCATTTAAAGAGTAGTACTTGTTATAAATTATAGGGCATTATTTACAAAAATCATGTCTAATGACTTGCCATAATAGCATCTATATACTGGATTAGACCTACGCCTAACAAATGTCTACTGTTGTCATACAATCAGTCAAATATCAGAGTTAACCATGTCTTTCTATTTTGTTAGAATAAATCTTGATGATACTGAAGTAAAGTGTTTCTAGAGTTACATAACATACCTTCATAATACACGGTAATTGAGGTCACATTGATACAATCATCTTACAATCTACAAGGATATCCTATGAGTTTATCTTTTTACATAAATATAGCAAAAGTAACTCTGACATTTGCTGGTTTAGCACTGATTGTTTAAACAAGAGGTATAATGTTTTTTTTTTCTTCTTTTCGCAAAAAAAGTGTGATCAAAGATATCGATAAAAATATCGATCTTATTATCTGGGGATATGATGTGTTCTACTGTCACTGGATGTTAAAAACAAGTGTTAAATTACAGTGCATTGGGTTGTCTTATAAATGAAATGTTAATTGACAATAGCTAAGTCTTCTCTTGTTTATTAATCCCTAACAAATTTAGGCATGCTTTTATAGCATAGTAATTATGAGTGATAGCAAAAGAAAGGGAGGGGGTTTGTAGGTTGTAGATCTCATCGTGCTGTGACCTGTAAACAGAACTTGATATAACGATTAGTTTAATCTTGGTCATTGGTCATGTCTCAGATCCATAATGAATATTGTCAAAGGGTGTATTTGAGTTATGTGCTGGCCACTGAATTAAAAGTTCAATAAATGATAGAGAAACTGACTGGTGTAAGGGGGAGTACCTTTAGAATAGCATACCACGATAATTACATAAAGTTGATCCGTCTGCTTTGATAAAAACTAAATATAAGTCATGGATTTCTTTATCAATACTTAAAGGTGAATTGGGGAAACATAGCTGAATTCTATGACTTACATCCTGAGGTAACACCTTAGTTAAAAAAAAATCTGTGCCTTTCTTTCAATCATTTTCCTTGCTAGTGAATCATCATTGTTAATACAATTATTTGTTAAATCTTAGGATTTGTGTTGATTTGTCTCTTTCGTACTAGCATCATTCTTCACTATAAGCTGATTGAGGGACGTCTCCCCCATAGCAAAACTTCACATTCACGCTGCGCAGCTCTCATTCATACTTAAACATTAATGCTACTTTGTCTTCACAACTTCTTTATTTACACTGATCAGTAATTATATAGCTTTAACTTAGCACTGTTTATAGGGAAACCACTTGCGCGAATAAATATCCCTTTTATATTATAACAACTTTATCTATATCAAATCAACATGAGAGGCATACACAACCTAAGGGTCTCGCGAACACCAAAGGATGTACCCTCTGTCGCTCATACACAAAACTCCTATAGCTTGAAAGCTTGAAACTTGAAGATACCATGGTATATGCATACATATTCACTAAAACTGTTTCCGAAAATCTTGCGACGGATTCGGAACAGAACACATTACTAATAGAATCTATAAACACTTAAAAATAGTCTCTAAGAACGCCTCGCGGTTGTTCTTAAGGTCAAATGGTACTACAAGCATACATTATCTTCACAAATCCTAAGCATTTGGTTACAATGATCATAACTTATAACTTTTAAGCACAGAGAATATAAGGTCACATTGAAATGATTTATAATAAAAAAAGGTGTACCACTGGTATATTTTTAAAAGTATGGAGGGGGGGTAAACGAAGCGAAAAAGGCGTGTTACCTATACGGGGAAGGTTCTGGAGGCGGATTGTTAGGGGGAGACGGGGTAGTCATAAGATTAGGGGTTGTAACTAAAAAGACTCCGCTTGGAGTTGGGGCGGTTTGTATGGTCTCGGGCGAGCGGGCCATAGCTTTGCGCCAACGAATGATTTGGCAACACAACTTCATAGATCGGTAGCCCACTATGGCAAGAAATATTAGGATCACGATACCGGTAATAATAGTAAGAGTATCGTGGAACACTGCGGGTACCAGTCCGACGGCGTCGTTTCCCGGTATACGTGTGGCTATTAGAAGCTCTGGACGCCGAAATAACACAACTAAGAGAAGAGTTGTGGTTCTATTATTTGTGACCTGGGACGTTAAGTCAATATAGGAGTAATTATCCAATAACTTAGGAGTGCTTACAAAAGTCAATGAAATCAGCCCACAGCACAAAACATCAAATACACACAACACATATGCCAATATAAAACATCCAATCATTACAACAACACAAGAAAATGCAAAAGCAATAAACCTGAAAAAAAACTATGCATTAATAATTTGTATTCATAATACAAAAAGATTGCATCATTATCACAATTTCAACCTGAAATCAATGAACAAACAGAACTAAATTTCTAATCTTTGAGTTTGCAAAAAAAAAATTCAAGTTAGAAAGCATAAAAACAGTGTTTGACATTTATTATGTCTGCTATTGGAAATTCTATGTGTGACAAAATTATAATAACAAGAATTATTTGTGAATTACAATAAAGCTGATTTCACACTTGTAAAATAATCTAAAATCCGTTAGGGTGGGTTGAGAGGTTAGTCAAGATACTATTATGATTAAACTTGAAAATAATATATTTAATAAATGCAGCAATAAAATTTAAGCAAACTTAAGAGAATTTGAGGTATGAAAATCGTTATTCAACTATTGCAAAATGGAACACCCTGGTACTCTGCCATACTATTACATGACGATAGGGGGGTTTGGAGGTACAAGGATCGAAACCATATTTCTGACCTTAAGGGTGGTAGAAACCGGCAGCCTCCACCACATTGTTGCATAGCATGGTTGTAAGGGGGGTTGGAAGACTTACAAACCTAATCTACAACTGGGGGTGTAGCTATTGGGATGGTAGGGTAAAGAAAACATAAAATATCAATCTAAACCGACTAACTCTATTTTAAGAAATCTGGTAATTATACAGAGTATCCCCTGAATCTAGAAGAGACCAGGGGTGCTTTGGTAACACTTGGTGACATAATAATTTAATATAATCTTACCGTTGGTGATGTATTAGGTGTATAGCTGGGCTTGTCCGGAGATGTATAATCTGCTGAGTCCGGCGGGGGTTATGGTATTCGTAGACACACTGTCAGATAAATACTTCTGTTACCTCTCACAGGGACCGACATAGAGTCTCCTCTGACATCCCTGCGACGTTTTCACACCGAGGGCTAACTCTACCAGGCTTAAATAGGGGTTCTACAAAAAGTCAATTCAGCGATTCCCACGAACTACTAATTTTGCATCATACCGTTTGCATCATTGCGAGAATGTTTAAGCCTGTACTGACCTATTATTTCTTCTGGTCAGCAGAATCAGTCTGGGTCACATGTGGATAATTTCCTTATGCCAACAGACTGCCAGTCAGCGGAATTTACGTTTGACATACATTTCTGTTAGAATCAATACATGTTACAGAATACCGAAATTTCCAAATCTAGCTCAGCCTATACACGCAACACAATATATATATATATATATATATATATATATATATATATATATATTCCTTTGACATTCAATTAATCTACTCGAGGAAGAGAGTAGCGTTTCAACTTCCAGTGAAGGCACCTCTTTTCGTTCACGAACTCCTATTTTATTGCAGAGGCAAAAACCCAACCACAACGAAGTAAATATTACAAGATGCAATTGTCAAAACAGTGATCTGGTAAAAAAAACTGGATTTCAACTTTCATCAAGGAAATGCAAACATATAGCATTCTCAAGAAACAAAACAACAAATACTCCCATCAAGCTCCTCATAGATCAAAACATAATACCAAATGTAAACACCATTAAATTTCTGGGAGTAACATTGGACCAAAAATTGACGTGGTTACCCTATCTTACGACTCTGAAAGATCGCTGCTTACGTCGAAATAACATTCTTAAAATATTATCAGCAAATAGCTGGGGGGCAGATCAACATGTGCTAATGTGCACTTGTAAGTCAATCATAGGCACAAAATTGAATTACGGAGTTATTGTCTAAAATTCAGCAAAGCCAAAGGCACTTACAATGCTAGACGCAGTTCAAAATTCTGCTTTACGAATAATTTTGGCAGATTACAGAACTAACTAGCTTACAAATACAGGCCAATGTACCCCTACTACAAATTCGAAGGAAACAACTAAATATAACCTATGCTCTAAAGACAGCCGCAGCTCCAAATTTAAGCACCTATAGCATGTATTTTTAAAATATCATCAGGAACAAAAGTTACTATCTTAAAGCCACCCAATGCCCTTTTCCCTAAGGGTGAAACAACACCTCAACGAAAACAATATCTCCCTCCCGAAAATATCACCTAAAATAATATTAACCGATATACCACCATGGAAGATCAGAACCTCGCCAGTCAACAATGAATTACGAAAGTACCATAAAAGCTCAACACCCAGATCTGTGTATCAACAACTCTTCAAGGAGATATTCGCCAAATATTCAGACTACACACAAATTTACACTGATGGTTCAAAAATGAAATTGGATGTGCTTGTGCAGCTGTCTATCCCACACATACAATGTTATATACCTTACCTAAATGTATACAGTCTTCTCCTCTGTACTATCTGCTATCAAATGATCATTTCAGGATATTCAAAACAATGAAAGTGATTCTCAGTATCTAATTATCACTGACTCGCAATCTTCCATAATGGCCCTACAAAACCAAACAAGTAAAAACCCAATAATACGAGAAATCCAAAATCTGTGCACGCAAATTCTATCGGAATTAAAAAGTATTACCTTAATCTAGATTCCTTCGTATCAAGGCATTCCCGGAAATGAACAAGTTGATGCTGCAGCTGAAGAAGCAACTCATCCACCAGTACAAGCAACAGACATTATTTCTCCATATACCGACGTAATCACATACCTCAACAAAACAATACACCTCAACTGGCAATCCATCTGGTTAGAGACTTCTACCAGCCAACTCCAAGAACTTAAATCATCTTACAGAGAACCATATCCAGTAACAAAGCTTAAACGCTGACAACAAATCCTCATTAACGTCTTCGTATTGGACACACAAAACTTACTCATAACTACTTACTCAACAAAACCCTAGCTTCTGTATGCAACACTTGTAACGTGATCATCAACGTCAAACACATCACAGAAGAATGCAAGAAATATCAACAGCAGCGAATAGAAGCCAATGTTCCCAGTAAAATCACAGAAGCACATTTTGTACTTTTGTAACATTACGGAACTCTGCAAACACATCTGATATGAATGCTAATATAATGTAACTTTGATGTTAAGAGGTCACGATATGACATGTAAGTTAAGACAAAAAATAGTTATGACAAAAACTAAGCCAAATTAAAAAAAAAAAGCATTTATCTCTTTATACTTTCAACCAAAACGTGCAATAACAAATAAAAAGTAGCATGACAAATCTTAAGTGTTTATCACTTTATATAGTATCGCGACTGGGACTATGCATTTTCCACCTTACACTTCCAATCAAAACTTAACATGACCTACATTACGGCATGAAAACTCATAAACATTCAACACTTTACACAATAAAACTGTATAGAAAAACATAAATGAAACAAAACTTAACTTCTTTGCGCTACTAGCCATGCCCATCAGCCTGAACAAATAGAAATGGTAAAATCAAGAACACACGCACAAGAAAAGAAAGAAAGGAAGAAACAAAGAAAAAAAAAAGAAAAGAAAAAAGTAACCTGAAATATTTACTAGCTGCTAGGTTTCAGCTCCTTACGTCTCTTCACCTTGTCACCAAGTTCAGCAATGTCTTTTCTTCTGGTTTCTTTATTTTGCAGTTTCTTGGATAACTCTTTAGACACATTCCTTTCATTTAATTGTGCATGAATATGTTTGCCAGAACTTTCACACATGTCTTCACTTTGCAGACATCATCTATATTATGTCGAGAACTTTCAATAAGTTGAATGCCCAATGTTACCTAAATCTGTTGCACTTAATTCTGCCAAAATAGTTCATCTTATTAGTATTCATTACTATAAAAATTATTTTAAATATCTGGTCCTCTCGTACTAAGATATTTAATAAAATTAAAGATAGAAACAACATCTCCCTGATTTTTCAGTTTTAAAAATTAGATTCATACGTGCTGCCAATCAGTTCCTGAACTAATCCTCAACTAACCTGTAAACTTCACATGCCAGGCACATCAGAAATAATGAAGGACATTTTAAACAACCTCTATTTAATTCCGAGAAGTAACAAAGCAATTCCTTTTCACAGCTCAGATTAATATCTTCATTTGCTTGCAGCATCTGCTAACAATCTAAACGTTTCTCTCTTTTCACACTTCCCAGTACTTTCATACCAACATATCTGGCTATGCATCCTAATATCCGCTGCGTTTCTAAGGGAACAGGGATATATGCTACTTCATCCAGTGCGCTCTGTAATTGATCTAAATGTTCTATGCCTACTTCCTTATCTTGGTTGAAAGTTACTGCCAAATCCTTCAAAGTAAATTCACCTAACCTTGCAGTAACAAACTCATAACTTTGAGTCACCTTTCTGACTCGAGAACTTGTTCCACACAAACATTATATGTACTCCCACTTTACCTACTACAGGCCCCAAATCTATCCTCCAAAATGTTTGTCTGTAGTTTCGCTGTGAGTATATATGACCATTTGTATTTACTAACAATGTATTTGCATAACTGTACTACTGTGGTGAGTGTGTGCACAGGGGCTAAATAAGTTTCATTTGTTAATTTCCCAGCACTGTGAGTATGCCAGATTTCAATGTAAGTTTTTAGCTTTTCTATGAATGCAAGTTTATGGTCATTCGAGCCAGTAACTGGATCTGCATTATCATTTTACATGTACTTCCCTTTCATAGAATGCTGGTCATTGCAAATGGTCAACCAGCTAGAAATTAATTTAAAGAAACTGTACAGTACCATCAGATTCAGGTATTCCTTCATTTTTTAACATTTCTATTGCAACTATACTTTTAATGTCAAAAATATTTGCAGCTAGAGTAACACTTTGCCTTTCAATAGTACTTGGATATAAAGCTTTTCTAGACAAATTCGGAGCTAGTTTTAACGGCATATTCTTTGCAGAGTGGAAGAAATCTCTTAAGTCTGAAAATTTTGCTTCTACTATGTTATATTCCAAAGTACTTTGTCCCTCAGTCGTGCTATGCATATTTTCAATAAATGTCATTGTTTTGTCAGAATCAGGTATTATGAATGTTTCATAAGCTCTGTTTAGCCAGTTATTTCTTATACATTTCAGTAAATGCACGATGTCGAAAATAAGAAATAATGGTTTTGAACGATCACCTGCGTTAAGAATAGGTTCCAGTTTTCAAGGTTCCTCCCCCCCCCCCCAAGAGTTCAAAGGTTTTTCTGTTTGTGGTATGGCTTTCTGATATTAAAAACACGGCATAAAACAGAAGTTCACTCATTAATAATAGAACTTCTGTTGTTAGTGTTAACTGTATTAGCATTCATATTTTTTTACTGGAAAGAGGACAATTATGTCTTTATGCTGTGAATGGAGAGAAGAGTACATAAAGGCCTGAACGGCAGTAGCTGAGTCAGTTCCTGATGTATGTTCAGGAACACCGACTATTTAATCCACTTTAGACGACAGTTTTGCACTCACATAAATTTCATCTAATATAATTGACACTAGTAAGCAAACACATGCTTCACTCGGTAGATATAACCATAACATAACATGCTGGGCTACGGGACCCGTCATTTTTCTTACAGTCGATTCTCGTATTATGGTCTGAGTAACTGGAGTTGGTGTTGAGTATAGGAACCCCGCCCTCTGTACTGTGGTGACTTCCTGAGGTCGGCCACCCTAGGGTATATGTATAATGAATAATAATAAATAATTTCAGATATGCGATTCTTGTTACTTTTTCTACTTCCTATCAATAGCATCCCACTCAAATGTGGAGATTTCACCAGTAATGCATATTTTGAAGCGCTCTGAATCAAGAAAGACAATTTCACAAAAGATTCCTATGAGTGTGTATGTGTGTGTGCGCTTTCTTTCTCGCTCGTTCGCTCGTGCATAACAATGTAACGCACAACTATAAATGAGGGAGAAAAAGTAAAGACTTTTATGTTAAATTTGTCTAGTCAATTAGAAGTGGAATGCAATCAAAATTGATGATAGGTAAGCGCCCAGGATTTGATTTATTATAGCCTCCAGTATTTGCTGCGGGGTGTAGAGTTATGCTGGAGTTTTTGTCCAAGATTCCCGCTATCTACGATATTAAGCCTTATTAGATTAAACACATTTTCACATTGCAATACTTTCTCTACCAACATTAGACAGTCTTAGGGAAAGCAAGTTAAACGTTTTTGACAAAATGTGTGAGTTTTGTAGCAATTGTTAAACATGAGCTTAGTAGAAGCAGCTACGATATCTCCTCCATATCTTTTCAAGCAGTTAAACTCAGAAGAATTTTTAAAAATATTTCCTGACCACTCTAATGACAAATGAGTTCAGAGCATCCTATCGTAAGATATTAACAGAAAAAGTTAGACTTTGTTTCTGACTATTGGCAATCTTCCGGAAGACATGATAGTTATTAATGGTGTCTTTGTTTTTCTTTTTTCTTTTCCTAAAGGTATTGACACATCCGACAACCAATGAAGAAAGTTCTCAGATGCACGGCGATGGTTGGTATAACATATTACATTTTTATGTAACACTAATTAACGTATAATACCGGTCAACCATATAAACCATTATCATTGTAATCAGTGGTTACTAAATTATTTTACAGCTTAAGTCATAGATAGAGATAAGTGGGGTTTCTTCTTTCCCCTTTCTCCTGGCCAATTTCAACAGCATCTTCTTGCCAGAAAGTGACTTTGAAATGCGACAGTTCTAAATCCGCGAAGAGGAAGGCTGCAACGTCTATAAACTATAGGATATTGTCTCGCTGTATCTCAAGACATGGCTTAAATATCAAAAGTTTTCGCTTTAAAAGAGCAACTGAGGAACAGTGTAAGAGAATAATTTTGAAATGCCTGAGATTATATAGCAGGAATTTGGAAAAGCAATAACACACTGTTTTTTATGAATGGCTCTATTTTCCGCACTGAATAAATTCTTTATGTTGCTCGATTTCTTGGCTGACGGACCAAGTGAGCAACCTTATTCTTGGCCTAATCGGCCAACGATTTCTTCGGTCATTCCAGTAACCAGTATCATAAATCGACCACATAAGCTTTAAGAGCGACCATTCTATGGGTCCGAATAGAGTGGTGAATGGTGGTGTGCTTTAGTGTGGTGCGATGGTTGCGTACAACTATAGCAGACTGCTCCAAACGGTACCGAGAGTCGCAGTTACCTGCGTGAAGCGACTCCAATCCAGCTAGTCAGTGAATAAACTCTCTCGGGAGATGCCATTGACAGCACACGTTTTACAAACTTTGCAGTCGGGGAGCAAATTCTCCTGGAAGTTACTGAAGCCTACAATAAGTTGTCATACCTATGCCAGCTTAAGAATACTAGCTACCCTGTTTTCATTCAAAGGGAAAAGCCAGCAGCAGTCATGATTGCCCCCTCCTTCTTTTTGCTTATGCCCATTTACTACAAACTAGTATTGTAGTTGATTAAATAATGAAATGTAAAGTAAAGATACGGCCTTAATTAGAAGAAGTAAATTATGAAGAAAAAGTTGCTAAAATATGAAAATGTGAAGAATAAAGTCCAAAGTATTACAAATGCAGATTTTAAAGTCAAAATATTGTAATTATACTTACTTTAAGTATTTGAAGGAGATTCATCAGTTTAAAATAATTAAATTTATATATTTTATTCGTGTTTAATAATAAAATATTAATTGAAACATTACAGGGCATATGAGCTTATAAATTTGAATTGTGAAATCCTTAAACTTAGAAGAAAGGGAAAAAAGTTACTGGTTACTTTGTTCTTCCTTAATATTAATTACAATATGCCACTGAAAGCACCGGTTCGTGAAAATAAAAGCTCTTCAAGAACATAGGGTATTAATTTTGCACGTGAAGCGACCTACAGGAAATGCCGCATTTCTTAACGGTTCCTTCCTGACTCCTTACAAACAGTGCCCTGGACTTTCTGAATGTGTTTTCAGAATCCCGCAGAAATACACTCTTTAGAAAGTCTGCTTTAGTTGCTATTAAAAGCGCAAAATCGTAAAGGTTACAAAATATTTAAAAATGTGACGATTTACATAAAATATGAAGATTTCACGAAAATATTATCACAGCGAAAATTTTTCCCTCATGCATTGCATTCTATAGGTACATCCTGCTAAACAGAAACATGGAAATACTTGTTCCCACCAGCATGATTTAGATTAAGAAATAATTGTTTTACCTGTCTCTAGACCAGGGCCGGCAAGATGAGTACCCGAAGTGCAAATTGCTGTATCTCTACGATCCCCCCTTCCTTTTTCCTTCTACCTAGCAGGTAAACAGAGAGGTGACGTGTGTCACAGTGGCGGTCATTCAGGTTTTGGATGATACTCTTATAGGACGTAATCAAATGCATACCTTTGAATGCAAGCCTTGGCTAGGAAATCACGATGAGGGAAAATGACACTAGAGAATATAAGTGAGGGACATAATGACAATGCTAGACAACTCATATAAATCGTGGGAGAAACTGCTCTCTCACTACATTACTGACCTTAGTCAAACCTTAAGCTGACAAAAGCGGTTCTATAGAACTATGCAGGGCTATTTGTTTACCTTCTGTTTCTAAAAACATTTAAATTGTTTTTATAGTGTATTCTCAAAAATAAGCCTCACACTTTCTCTGAAAAATGCATTTAAATTATTTACAATGTACATTGATAGACAGTGCCGTAGTCATAATGATACTCCCTTAGTTTACACGATTTCTATCTCTGCGGTTTTCTTCTTAAATGTTAGTGTTTCAATTTCCGGTTACAAATAGGTGAACTTAAGGCTAGAACGCATTGAAGATGGTCATTCGAAACGCTATCGCTCGTCTACAAATTACACTCAGAACACTTCTAATGGCTCCTCTAATATCGTACAGTAATTTATTTTTGTATCCTACTATGCAGTAGATCTTTCACAACCGATTTTAAAGGTGTAAAATGATGCAGTGGATCCTGTTCTATTTAACAATGCCATATTTTTAGTTTCTGCATAAATGCCTTAACACAATTTGTTAAATGTATAAATATATTTCGTGTTACGTTGTAAACTAATGTTAAGGTTAGGTTCATTGATGTGTAAAATTAAATCACTTAGAAAAGACGAATCACAGATTAAAAATATTCAACTTTAAGTTCCAAAACTGCAATTGCTGTTAACTTGTCAAGAAAATGTGAATTTCTTTCCGCAGCTCCAATATTCCTCGCAACATTTTGCCTTTCCTTAGCCATCTTATCTGGCAATGGTATGGTAAATCCAAATACTCCGAGTCTCAAAAACCTTTGAAACTGGTTTTGTCGCAGTGCATGAGTTGTGATTAAATATGCAGTTTTAACACAGAAAGACATAATTTTGTTCAAATTAGCTGTTTTCCCTCAGAGTGCTTCTCGCTGAATAATGTCCTGAAATTTTGTCTTTGCTATAGACTTCAGCATGAGGCTCATTGAATGTCTCATTGGCGAGAGGCTGGTAATGTGTTCTGTGCTTTACGATCGTGAAGAACAGAAAAATACTGTTCTCCCAATACCAATCAAACATTCATTGTTTGCTCATGTTGCACAGGGCTCCACCACTGAAATGATAAGACGCCACGTGACTATAACCGGTTTAGTTAGTTGTCTCCCTATGTCTAGAGAGTAGTGGGGAACAAGAAGTAAGGTAAATTCATACGTACTGTGCCTTCCCTCCCGCCCCTGCGGGTCTAGACATACTAGTTAATATTTCTTGTTGGTGATGCGACTGTCAAGTCATGGCGTGGCAGCGAGTGATTTTAGACATCCCTGGTTTTGGATGTCATATAAATGAAACCGCTCTGAGCTTCATTGAATGGCAGCATTAAGCGTGGAATGCTGTTTTCCACTCTCGTTAAGAGCCAGTTGACTCTAACTTTCCCATTATCGACAAAATGATGAATCTGGAACATTTGGTTGGAACACTAAACACCGAACTCTGTTCGAAATGCACGTTATATTATAAATAGAAAATTTGTCATCCCGTGCTTTTCCAGAACAAAAGCAACTGTCAACTAAGAATTATATGTGTGCAAAATTATCGAAATAATAATTGCACACGTTCCACAACAGCAGCTAATAATAAAGTTAAGATCAGACATCATGTCAGGAGTACCAACATGAATGCTTCCAGAATCACAAAGATCATGCACTTCAATTCTAAGTTTAATAAACTACCCAAAGGTAAACTATTATTCTTTAAAGTGGTAAAATATTATAACAATCCCACTGTAGTATTCAGAATTGTGTCGGAAATATTTTATTTAGCAGTTAGTCTAAACTGTTTTTGATAATCTACTACTCAAATAAATAGAGAAAAT
Organism: Mantis religiosa; assembly: GCA_030765055.1. Lineage (NCBI taxonomy): Eukaryota > Metazoa > Arthropoda > Insecta > Mantodea > Mantidae > Mantis > Mantis religiosa. Next base: position 321,254,282 of record CM060950.1, read on the forward strand.
GTCACCCAAACTTGATACGGAAAGTTCTTCAGAAATCGTCGCTTTACAGCTTCCTGAACCCAAAATAAACAATAAGCGCTTTAGGAAAAGGTTGTATGTCTATGTGTTTCCATTTGTCGGTGTAAAAAGGAAAAATAAAAAGTCGATTAAACACAAAATTTGGTGTTTAATTTCAGCAATTTTAAAGGATACAACAAGAAGGTTTTCAAAAAAATCTCTTAATTCATTTAGAAAAATGTTTCCTATTGATTTGTTCCAATATGGCTCTTAACGATTTGAATAAAATACCATAAGACATTTTCTTGGAAAATAAAATGTTTATCTTGAATTTAATTGCCTGTGACATCCTCTTCGTTGTGAATGCCTTTTGTGAATGCCTACTAAAATTGATCTTACTGTATAAAAAATTTACATCTTGTTAAAGAACACAAATTATGCCATATACATTCGTTTGTGGCGTTAACCATTTACGTTAACCATTTCCTTTTTACTAGCTGAATTTTCAGTTTGTTTCTGTTTTAAAATGTTAAGTAGCTATTTGATTTATCTCATGATGACACAAAAAGGGAGAATTTAGGAACAGTAACATGGCGTAGTACTCTTTAGAACTTTGACTAGTGCTTTGGCCCACTTTAACATTATTGTCTATAACGAATATTAAAACATACTTCCTTTTATTTTGCCTACCTTGTTTAGTCTTATAATACATTATTTTTCATTCATTTTTTTAACTTTACTAAGTTTCCACCAGAATAAATTCAAGGAATGGTTAATAGAAACCTAATTCGCAATGTTGTAACAGACGCAAATTGTAATAAACAGTTTGGATGCAAAAATAAATGACAGTTTTAACTGAAAAGATCTAAATTGAAGGTTACACTACCTATTTAAGTCACGAGGAAGCAATAAGAACAATGATGTTCAACCTTATGCGAAAGAAGGCAGTGTAAATTTGCCACCTACTACTTTACACCGAGGTATGACGAATTCGTGGGATTCAAAAGTAAACCTTTCTAATATATGGTTACCTGAATGAGTGTATGAGAAATGCTTCATGGACAAAACGGAGGTAGGATAGAGCGACAGGTGACGTTATGAGTACATAAGAGAGAAGGTTGGGCATCGCTGAATAACATAATCTGTACTGTGGCAGCTAGTCACGTTTGGAGCGGAATAGGTTTCTGACAGTAGAGTAGTAGTACTTCCATAGTCCCTCGTTTTAAAATAGCTTAGCTTAGAAGCGAGTTCCATCCCGCTCAGTGGGAGTGGCATAAGGTGTGACGTTGGTGCGCTTCTCTAAGGGGATTGGTAAAGCTCTGTGATGTCATCCAAATCATCTACTAACCCTTAACTGCACATACAGCTTGCTCTGGTCTGGCACACTGACTTTCGCGTATACAGGTTCGTGCATGTGACGGCTGGACGGTTCGCATATTGGAATCTCCGCCAATGTCCATGGACTTTTTGGAACTACGGCTACTCTACCTACTCACTTCTTCACTCAGGGATAACCATCTGCATCGCATTCTCCTTTGCCGTTGTAAAATCCTTGCTTCTGTTTAGATATCTTGAATTTTAAACTGAGAGTTAATATGCTAGATGAAGTCTTTTTGTTCTATTAGACATTTCTCTTATGGTTACCGAGCGAGTTGGCTCCGCGGAAGCGTGTGAGACTCGCATTTCGGGAGGTCCTATGTTCGATTCCCAACGACCGCCCACTCCAACCACCCAACTCCATCGTTTTCCCTGGTCAGTAGTCGAATGGTGGAATAGTTTCTAATCTACCACGGTTTTTTCTTCCTGTTTCCGCTTTATTTTATTTGTATACCATCTTTCAGGTGTATTTCATGATGGCGCGGACAGAGAATTGGCTCTATGGTTGTTGGAGTCGCTAAAGAGCTCCAGTATTGGGACGGGCCATCGAGCCAGAAACTATTAAGGACTTCCGCGAGTCTCTTTGGCTTATCTAACTGCCACAGAAGGGCCTTCTGTGGTCCTTCACTTCATACCCTCCTTCTAAGAGTGGTAGTCACAATACAGCTTCCATAAGTCATGATGCTTGAGGTGTTCCCTAGGTTGTGTACCCTATATATTATGGCTTCCTAGCTATATGTACGAGAATGCACAAAAATCAACCAAATAATGGGAACCCGGTAGGTTATTCAAAGAAAATTCGATATATGCTTATATTTATTACTTTTTCTAATATTTTAAATACATGCTACACCACTAAGTATCCTTAAAACCATCTTTAAGTAAATAAAGCCTAACCGAACGAATGGCGTGGGATGAAGGAAATTTCTTCAACATTTACTCCAATATCCTTGAAAGACATTAAACTTCACAGAAAGTTTGGTAATAATGCGATATTTCGTTTTTGGGTTATGCTGTGTTCAGACATATAGGGCAACACTTAAATACTTTCAAATGCGAGTAGAAAAAATATACATAATTTATTGTAATATACCCTTCCTAAAAATGCTTTTCTTTTTGCTTTCAGGATACTTCAATGCATGTATTTTCGGTGAAATTTCGATATTTAATGTTTGGGTGAAATATAATATTTCATTTACTTACTATAGGTAAGTGATAGGGAAAGTAAAAATTCTAGCATTCAAATTAAGGCAGAGAAAGTTTGAATGCTTAATCTACAGAAAGAAGAACGATATTGCATTTTATGTTTTATTTTATCAGTTTTATGTTACTCAAAAATTCAACTTCTCCTGTGTGATATTTACAAAACTATTTTCATTTATTTAGTAGAGTCAAGCTTTATTATTACCTGAAATTTCGGTGAAAATGGATGCTAATCTAACAGAGAAAGAAAATAATTATCTCAGGAATTAATGACGTTCTATTGAACTTTCTCACCTCAGCTTTTTACCATTTCAGTGATTTGTTTATACCTAAATTTAAACTGTATACCCGTCAGAATCATTGTTATATACAACTGATCTACTAAATTTGAATTATTAAATATATTTAGCATCGTACATTAAATACCTGAAAAATCGGTGCAATTTAAAAAAAAAGTATAAAACTAATAACCGAAAACTCTAAAAAGCGTCACAGCATGTAAATGCAATAGCTTTTGGTCTCCCTAGATATTAAGACATAGAAATTTCTCACCAACAAGTTAGCTCCTAGACTTCATTAAGGTGGAAAACGAATAATTTCTGAAATCATTGTAGGAATTAATAAAGTGGCTTAGGTCTCATCCGTCGAACGGTTATATCTCGGTTAAGATGCCAAGTTATAATTGCAGCATTGTAGTCGTAACAACTACATAAAAATAATCAAGGGCAAATGATGGTCCTATTTAATGTTATCCACTTGTGTTGAATCCTTGAATTAGCCTGGTCATTGCTTTCTGCCTTACATAGGATATTAAGAAATTAAAGATACAAAATTTGAAGGACCTGTTTTGTGACGACTGTAAATGTAAGTTGTAAAGAAATATGTTATAAAGCTCGGTGTTAAATAGTTCTGAGTCATATGATAATATTTTGTTTATAAACTCCTCTCCAGTAAGAGTTTGTTTACGTGCTAGGGTGCGCAGAATATAGAGGTAGATCTAGGCATTACCAATCACAAGATATTGGATACAAGTAAGAAGCAAAGTAAACAGATTAAAGCAAACAAATTTTGCTCCACTTATTGAACGTGCTCAAAACGGTTGCTACCAAGTTCCATACATTTTGTTACGCTTGGAAAAAGCTCATACTGGTGTAGGATATGTCCACAGAGGTGTTTCTTAGAACGTGGGCTAAACGCTTCTCTTCACTTAAACCAGATATGAGAACGAAGGCACTATAGGTGTGAATTTATCCTTTCTTGTCCCTACTACTCCCTAGACCAGCCTGTCTCGGTAGCGTAGATAGTAGCCTGTCTGCCTTACGTTCAAGAGGTCCCGAGTTTTTTTTTTTTTTTTTTTTTTTTTACGTCCTCCAACGTTAAGTCATATCGGACGCTGAATGAAATGGGTGAAATGATGCTCAAATGTGTCCAGGGTCCATGGAGCTTAGAGCTACCCGTCTGTAAGGATAAGGGAAAACCCCCTCAAGAACGTGAGGCAGACATGCTACCATCTACACTACCGAGGCGGGCTCAAGAGGTCCCGAGTTGGAATCTCGGTCACGGTGAGTTACCTGGATAAGGTTCTCTCCGGGGGTTTCCCTTAACCTAAAAGACGAATGTCGGGTAACTCTTAAGCTCCATGGACCCTGGACTCATTTGAGCATCATTTCACCCAATTTATTCACCGTCCGATATGACTTAACGATGGAGGACGTAAGTTACAACAACAAAAAAACCCTCCCTAGACCAGGCTCCGCCAACTGACATGTACGGTGTGCCTATGCAGTTCGCACGGTGCCGGCGTGCCCGGTCGTTGCTGGCGAGTGCTAGGTAGTAGTGAAGGAACAATCCATAAGCTGTATAATACGTGGTTTGATATCTCTGTGTTACTTGTTATTAAATTATATATCAGACAACCCAATACCAGTAAGATTATTATAGCCTTCAAATGATGGCATATAAAAGCAATATTTTTAATTATAAGAACGAAACAGTACTTTGTGTAAATTAGCACAATTTTGATCCTGAGAAAATTAAAAAAATGCCAAATAATAAAGTAATATTTACTATATAGTGATACATTACACAGAATACTTCGTATTAAACGAATATACAGGTTTCAAATAAAATTTTGGTGCATTCAGTTTTCGGTAGACACTCATTCCTTCCGACATCCTTTAGTTTTCACAATATTCGCCACATTTGGAGATATGAAACACAACTCTGGACCCTTAATGCACACTTCAAGTTATGATCACTGATATTGGCTCTCTGAGGGGTTTTAATGCGTTTCATAGCTGAAAATAAGGATTCACATACATAGGTCAAACCAAACATTGCAATCATAGATGCGGCACGTGTGTGTATTCGATGGAATCCTGATTTAGGAAATTTCCTGTAGAAATCTAGGAAACTTCCCCTGTTTCTGTAACTGTCACCTAACTCAGTGTCACATTTCAATGTGATTCCTGTTGTTGTGCCTTTTAGTGGCACCAGATCTAGCATTTCTTCCACAACTTCCAAATTTTCATTTACTCCACGAATGAAAATACATAACTGAGCCATACTTGATAAGTCAGTGCTCTCATCAATGGCAATAGAGAATGCAACAAATTCTCTTTCTCTTTCAATAAGTTGTGCGTAAATGTTGTCCACCAGATCTTGAATTCTGCGTGAAATAGTATGAGGTGACAGACTGACACTCTCGAACTGGTGATCACTGACAGGGGTGAATTTACTTGCAGCTTTAAGCATACGTCGTTTAATAAGTGGACCATCAGAAAAACTACTAGAAGATCTGGTAATTTCTAGTGCTATTTCGTAACTCACATAAACTGAGGTTTCTGCCATCCCGCCATCCCCTTCTTCCTGTTCCCCTTCCTGCGATGTGATCTTTTCTCTGAGCTTTTGTATCTCTGCAGTGCGTTCTTCTTTTTATTGGGCCGAGTGTTTATTAGCATGCAATGTATTAAAAAGTCGCTGAAGATTAAATCGTTTCAGCACTTGCAATTTTTTGTGGCAAATTAAAGAAATAGCACTACCGTTACATTCCATGAAGAAGTACTCAGCTTCCCATACGGGATTGAAATAATGTGTCGGTGTGGGTACCCTTCGCTTTAACGAGTGCCTTCCATATCAAACCGTCACTGAGGTACGGAATGCCACTGCTACAGAAGACAAACCGTGCGAAGCTCGCACTGAAGCAACACAGTGCCTGTAGCCCAGCACATGCACCGCGGCAAGCGAGTTGGCTTTGGCTGCTCTAGACATAGTGAGACTGAACCAACTAAACCTGTTATAGTCACGTGACGTCTTATCAGTTCAGTGGGGGATCCCGGTGCAGAATTAGCAAACAACGAATGTTTGATTGGGACTGGGAGAACAAATATATTTTTTTTTCAGTATTGTAAAGCTCAGTGTTTGATGTGCCCTACTAATATTGAACACATTACCAGCCTCTCTCTAAGGAGACATTCAATGCGCCTCATGTTAAAGTCATAGCGAAGACAAAATTTCAGGGCATTATTCGACGTGAAGCACTCTGAGTGAAATCAGCTACTTTGAATAAAATTATGTCTTTCTGTGTTAAAGCTGTAAATTTAATCACAGCTCATGCACTCCAACACAGTCAGTTTCAAAGGTTTCTAACAACCTAAGACACGGAATATTTGGATTTACCATACCGCTACCAGGTAAGATAGCTAAGCAGAGGCAAAATGTTGCGAGGAATGTTGGAGCTGCGGAAAGAAATTCACCTTTTATTAACCAGTTAACAACAATTGCAGTTCTGGAACTTAAAGATGACATTTTTATTTGTGATTTATTTTTTCCAAGCGATTTAACTTTACATCTCAACCGACCTAACCCTACAATTAGTTTACACCGTAAACACAATGTATTTACTATATGCGCACGATAACTTTAGCACTCGGGCTCTAAGTCCTCATTCTGTAGGTTTCGTCTAACTCAGTAAAGACAGATGACAGAGGTTTACTGCATAATACGAAACAAAAATAAATTACTGTCGGATATTAGATCAACCATTAGAAGTGTTCTGAGCAGGGGCGGCCGGTGAGGCATTGTATTGGCGGTGCCATAAATGAATGATTGAATAAATAAATGAATGAATAAATAAACAAATAAATAAATAAATAAATAAATAAATAATAAAGGAATGATTGAATGAATAAAAAATAAATATATAAGAGTTGTTAAAATATAAATATGTGTACCAATTTCGTACGATTTAGGTAATCTTATCAATAATCCATTCTATTTTATAATGCACTGTACCAAACAGAACGTACAGGGAAACGTAAATAGATATTTATTACATTCGTACTCTTGTTACGCACAGTTGTAACGAGCACAGTAAAAGTTTGATAATACAATTCATGGAGAATGTGATAAGAAGCGTTTGTGTACGATTTCGCGACAGAGAGACAGGCATCTTAAGTCCCGTGCTTTACTGCACTCTAGCGGATAAAACGCAAGTTACGCGCCAGAGAAATCTCGGCACTACCTGCTCCCATAAGAAGCCGTGTATAAGCAGACATCCTAGCCCTTAACACAGGCACTTATGAGCGTAGACGGTGCCGTTCTGGAATCGGCACCAAGCCACGGAAAACAATCAGGACAGAGCGCTTGCGTTTAACGCGCCTATTTACACGAGGGAGCAGATACATAGAAACAATCCTTTTTGCGCAATTCCTATACACTTCTCTTTCTTTCATTTTCTTACAGATGGTGCCATGGCACAGTGGCACTATCTCAGAAGCCGCCCCTGGTTCTGAGCGTAATTTGTAGACGTGCAGTAGCGTTTTGAGTGAACATATGCAATGCGTTCTATGCTTAAGATCATTTAGTTTCAGCCGGACATTAAAACACTAATATTTAAGAAGAAAACGCCAAAGATAGCAATCGTGTAAACTAAGGGAGTATCATTATGACTACGGCCCTATCAATGCTCATTGTAAATAATTTCAGTGCATTTTTCAGAGAAACTGTGAGGCTTATTTTTGAGAATGTACTATAAAAACAATTTAAATGTTTTTAGCAGCAGAAGATAAACAAATAGTCCTGCATACTTCTATAGAACCGCTTTTGTCAGCTTAAGGTTTGACTTAGGTCAGCAATGTGGTTAGAGAGCGATTTCTCACAAAATGTCAATATGAGTTGTCTCCCATTGTCATTGTGCCCTTCGCTTATATTCTCTAGTGTCATTTACCCCCTTCGTGTTTTCCTAGCCAAACCTTGCATTCAAAAGTATGCATTTGATTACGTCCTATAAGAGTATCATCCAGAACCTGAATGACCGCCACTGTGGCACACGTCACCTCTCTGTTTACGTGCTAGGTAGAAGGAAAAAGGAAGGGGTGATTGTAGAGGTAAAACATTTCGCACTTTGGGTACTCATCTTTCCGGTCCTGACTTAAACGCTTTTCCTACCTTGGAAATATGGTGTGGACTGCGTGAAATCTTTTGGGGAACCATTTTTGATAGAACTGCCAGCTCTTTTTTATATTTATTCGGACTTCTCTGTAGATGAGAAACATCTGGATGTTCTTCGCATTTGTGTACAATGCAAATATTGTCCATTCACGCTTGATGATAGGCAATATCCTACATCTTACCATTGGCTGTATCGTTGAGTTGCAGTATATCACGTAATGCCAATACAAGACATTTAAAAGCAACTCAACCAACAAATACACCTAAAAGCAAATACTTCTTGCGCAGTTTATGGTTTATTTGTCTAATCATCCTTCTTTCTTTTTCGGAGGCTGTAGCGTGTAAACGAATAATTTCTGAACAAGAGTACGTAAAGAAAATGTGGTCTAAAACATGAGCGCACACGCACACACACGCGCGTGCACACACACACTGATACATATATATATATATATATATATATATATATATCAGTGTGTAAACATTCGGTATCTACGCTTCCATATGCTCAAAATGAGACCTACATGGGCAAGAACTTTAGACGCCAAACCCAATAAGTTTGCTACGCCGAGGCAATTAGAATTAGGTCTGTTTACAAAGAAATGAAGGTGAGAGAAGGACGTTTGTAGAGCACGCTACACCTGATTCCGACCTTGGACCATCGCGACTGGACATTGAAGATCTGAATGTCAGATTGGGTACGCACAGTCAGTCGACGACAAACAGAGGCTCTTGACTAAACGCGTATGTATGAATAGTATGAGAAAGTCCTTGTGAACAGATACACAGACCTATTGAAATAACATTGTTTAAAGTTTAATTATAGTCATTAATTTTATTGTAATGTACAACTACGTACATTTGCAAATTCTCAAATTTGAAACTTGTTCTAATCTCTGAAAAAAAAAATTTGTATTGAGAGAATATTCTCTCTACATCGCATGATGTGATTAGAGCATACTTGAAACAGTTTATATGTGAATCTGTGTTGCCATTTAAACAATTTCGCACTTCACAAATTTTCGAATATGATGGATTGTTTTTAAGAACACGTTGAAGTTTTTGTTTAACACAATTACTATTAGTATCATCAGGGATTTCGTTTTCTTGTTTCCACAAACTTTTCCCACTGCCCTTAAAGCAGAACACATTTCAATATTCGAAGTCTCACCTCAGACCCTCCCTCGGAACGTGACTGTAAATCAGGACAGCGGTGAATCGCGAGGTTCCATAGATCAGTTTCTCGCAACCTGCACCCACCTCGTTCCAATAAATTCCTGCCCTAATTATTACTAATAAACAGATTTCAGAATTGAGAAATCCCTTTTAAAGAGCTCGGGCCATTTCGAGAAACAAGATAAACATTATGCAGACATTGCTCTAAATTTTGCACATGAGAAACTAGTTCAGTATATACGTGCGTCTCCTGTTTCCACGAAAGTAAAAATTCGAGAGAAGATGATGATGATGATGATGATGGTGTTCAAGAGCGCTCAGCTACAATGGTCATCAGCGCCCTTAAAAAGCCAATAGTGGCACAAACTAGCTAAAATATTAAAACACTAAAGCCACTCAATACGATAAAACCAAGATGAAACCACCGCACAGCGGTATAACATACTAAAATAAAATTTAATACCCTAAATATGTTAAAATGGTTAAAATACCTGAATCGGTGGGACTTAAATTCCACAGTTCTCGTCGTCCGCCATTATCTCTGCCAAGTTGGCCGGTAGCTGGAGAAACCTGCGGAGACGAGCCAGGCTAAAATAGTCTAACAACACGTGACGGATCGGATCGGACAAACCGGAGCAGGGTCGTTCTTTAAAAGGTGACGATGTGAGAAACAGCAGTGCCCAATGCGCAACCGAGACAAGGTAACTTCATCCCGACGGGAAAAACGACAGGAGGTCGCCCAGGCATTTGGAAACTCCTTTCACCGATCTAAGCTTGTTGCCAAGGGGAGCAGACCACTCGTCGCGCCAGCAGGAGAGCGCCGCTCTACAAACAAGCCTTAGGTCATCTGTGGCGACAACTGGATGGTAACACCCGGATCTGTGGTAGCCACCTTAGCCGCCGAATCCGCCAGCTCATTCCCCACAAGCCCCAGTGACCAGGGACCCATGCACACACCACGCTAACGCCAGAGGCGTGTAAAACGTGGAGGGTATCCTGGATACGCTGTACAAGAGGATGGTGGTTGTACAGCTCACGAAGGCTCTGAAGTGCGCTGAGGGAATCGCTTAGGATAAGGCAATCGCCCAAATTCTACGGCGAACATGTAAAATGGCTCGGTATATTGCATAGAGTTCTGCATTAAAGATGGAAGAAAATTCGAGAGAATTTAGATTGGACTATATTAGGACAAAATTTTAGAAGCAGCTTGGGATTCATACAGCCATGGAGGAAGAACCGAAAATTTCTACTCCTTTACTTTTTAAATGCAGCATAGGTAGAAACTTCAATTATTTCAATTTGTTATCAGTGTGAAGGAGGAATTTTCAGACGCACCATCGATTATTTTATATTCATATATACATGTAATAGTCTGAGTCACAACCTTTCAAATCACTGAGCTGTTATGTTGAATAAACGGAAGGAGTCAGTAAACTATTGCTGCAAAAGACAAAAATACGATAGTCGCTTTCTACACTGGAAGCCTCTCAGAGGGGATACAATTAAGGATTAGCTAGTGAATTTAACAAAGGATTCCAGAGAAAGATTGGCTTTTATCTTTTAGCAACCAGAAAGGTACCAGCGGATGTAATATATAAGCTCGAGTGCATCTACCAGGACAATCCACACAAGGTGAAGACTGACCCCCCCCCCCTCTAATGACCAGGAAGTTACTGAGCATTCCCAAAAGGGCGCCCAGCGCCTCCGTGGGGCTTTCCATCGGGCAAGACCTAGAGACTAACAAGCCCCCCCCCCCCCATCTGGTCCTATGGCCTCAAAACGGGATGGAAGTGGATACGTCACTTACGCGCACCAACCCCAAAGGGGAATGAACAGCGGGTGTAGTGGGTGTCGTTTCTGGGAACAGTAACTGGTGGCTGAAGAATTTCAAGGCAGAGGACTTGTACAAGACTGCTCGTCACCTCAAGGGAGCGGCAAAACAGACATTAGAAGAATAATTTGGATGTACCGTTATATTGATTAAATATGTAGTTAGTGAAGTAGTTAATGCATTATTTGCATGCTGGCACAAATAAAAATGACCTTTTCACTCCTCAGTAATGACCTTAAATCCAGTCATGAACTAAGATCGTGAAAAGACCAGGAAATGTCCGCTGTAGCTGACTGATACTGACATTATAGATTTCGAAGGTGCTCGAGAAGTTGCACTTTGAAGCGATCTTTCTTGTTCTCGAACATACTGAGGTCCGCTAGCTAGGGTCTTAACAGAACTAGAGCTACGACCCAAAATGGGGATTCTAAGTCACACTAGACAAGATTTAGAAACCTCATGTATGTAATTGAATGTGTGATGTTGAATCCTCATATGATTTACAAGCCTCCTGTTTGAAAATGGATGATTTTTTGTTGTTTGGATCGGTGGCGTATTGCCGTTCCCCAGGATCGTTGTGTTTGTGTGTGTTTGTGTTTGTTTGTGGGTGTTTGTTTGTGTGTGTATGTGTGGATGGGTGTTGTTTTGAACGGGTGCGGCGGAGTTGCGGGATCTTCGTGTCGAGACGCTTGTGTGTGTGTGTGTGTGTGTGTGTGTGTGTGTTTGTGTGTGTTTATGTGTGTTGGTTTGTGCGTGTTTGTTTGTGTGTGTATGTGTGGATGGGTGTTGTTTTGAACGGGGGCGGCGGAGTTGCGGGGATCTTCGTGTCGAGACGCTTGTGTATGTGTGTGATTGTGTGTGTGTGTGTGTTTGTGTGTGTTTATGTGTGTTTGTTTGTGTGTGTTTGTTTGAGTGTGTATGTGTGGATGGGTGTTGTTTTGAACGGGGGCGGCGGAGTTGCGGGGATCTTCATGTCGAGACGCTTGTGTGTGTGTGTGTGTGTGTGTGTGTGTGTGTGTGTGTGTGTGTGTGTGTGTGTGTGTGTGTGTGTGTGTGTGTGTGTATGTGTGTGTGTGAGTGAATGTGTGTGTGTGTGAGTGTGCTTGAACTCTCTAGTATGATAATCGATTCTGTGAATACTAAGAATGATGTTGGGGTTCGTATCTTGGATGGTAAAACACATTCGATTTTAGTTATGTGCAAGTTAAGATATGAGATGTTTGTACGAAAATCGAGTCTTGGAGGAGTGGTGTTAAGAGTTGTGGTGTTTAAACATTCATGCGTGAACATCGAGGACCTCATGGTTCATGTGTATGAACATAGAGCTCCAGGGTTCGATACCCGTAAACTCTCGTCCTCCGTGCGGTGATGAGAAGGGGTAGAGGGGGTATGTGATAAAGCAGTAACATAGTAACCCCGATTCTGCAGGTTTGATCATGATTCACCCCCTTCATACGTATCGCTCGCGCAGGAAGGAACAAGTTTCTGTTTTTTCGTACAATCACTTCACGTCGCAACGTCAAGGTGAGTGCTACAACAACTCCTGTTATTGACAGTGATGCTATATTCTGGGAGAATTTACACGACTATGAATATCTGTAAAAGCATTGGGTTGAGCATCATGAGGAAACATGTGATGGAAAGATACATCAAGTGATATGCAAGAATCCTGCACATCATGATGCAATTACATCGTATGCTCAATGTGGACTGAACTGCAAAGTGTATCGTGGGTAAGTAGAATTATAATTATGTGTTAACATGAAAGTGTCGTTATGTGTTAGCTAATGACAAATATATGTATTTCAGAAAATCCCAAAGTGATGACGTTGCACGCAAGTCCGAGCAGGATCAAGGTGAAGATGTGTGCGGTCCGTGCAAAGATCGCCCGTCTAAGGATGCAGCTACGTCGAAACCTGACGAGGAAGCTGTAGAAAATGAGTATAAAATAATATGATTTAAATGTTAACAAGTATAGTAAATATTTTCGATGCTGAGACATAGTTCGTGTATGTCCACAGATGCTGTAAGAAAGTAGAGGAGGAGGAGGAGGAGGAGGAGGAGAAGGAGGAGGAGAAGGAGAAGGAGAAGAAGAAGAAGAAGAAGAAGGAGAAGAAGAAGAAGAAGAAGAAGAAGAAGAAGAGGAAGAGGAAGAAGAAGAAGAAGAAGAAGAAGAAGAAGAAGAAGAAGAAGAAGAAGAAGAAGAAGAAGAAGAAGAAGAAGAAGAAGAAGAAGAAGAAGAAGAAGAAGAAGAAGAAGAAGAAGAAGAAGAAGAAGAAGAAGAAGAAGAAGAAGAAGAAGAAGAAGAAGAAGAAGAAGAAGAAGAAGAAGAAGAAGAAGAAGAAGAAGAAGAAGAAGAAGAAGAAGAAGAAGAAGAAGAAGAAGAAGAAGAAGAAGAAGAAGAAGAAGAAGAAGAAGAAGAAGAAGAAGAAGAAGAAGAAGAAGAAGAAGAAGAAGAAGAAGAAGAAGAAGAAGAAGAAGAAGAAGAAGAAGAAGAAGAAGAAGAAGAAGAAGAAGAAGAAGAAGAGAAGAAGAAGAAGAAGAAGAAGAAGAAGAAGAAGAAGAAGAAGAAGAAGAAGAAGAAGAAGAAGAAGAAGAAGAAGAAGAAGAAGAAGAAGAAGAAGAAGAAGAAGAAGAAGAAGAAGAAGAAGAAGAAGAAGAAGAAGAAGAAGAAGAAGAAGAAGAAGAAGAAGAAGAAGAAGAAGAAGAAGAAGAAGAAGAAGAAGAAGAAGAAGAAGAAGAAGAAGAAGAAGAAGAAGAAGAAGAAGAAGAAGAAGAAGAAGAAGAAGAAGAAGAAGAAGAAGAAGAAGAAGAAGAAGAAGAAGAAGAAGAAGAAGAAGAAGAAGAAGAAGAAGAAGAAGAAGAAGAAGAAGAAGAAGAAGAAGAAGAAGAAGAAGAAGAAGAAGAAGAAGAAGAAGAAGAAGAAGAAGAAGAAGAAGAAGAAGAAGAAGAAGAAGAAGAAGAAGAAGAAGAAGAAGAAGAAGAAGAAGAAGAAGTGAAAACTCAGGAACTCAAAGCCAAGAAGACGTTCGATCAGGACAGTTTCATCATAATGATGTTCGAGCCCTTCATCCCCTTCGCAGAAGAAACAGAAGAAGAAATTGCGAGTGATGGTAAATAGTATGTGCATGTACGATAACGACATCTCCATCAGCACCGAGTATCGTGCAAACATAGGGTTGTACAATGAACTCCCATCCCTCTACATCAAAGCCTCACATGACGATACGTTTGTGTATATTACAAAAGAGGATTGGGAGATAATAATATTAAATATGTGTGTGTTGGATACTATCTGAAATATGGTAAACATCCTTGCACACCGTACAGTGAAAATGTAATTTATGCATTTAATATAATGTTATGTATGAATAACATGAAAGAAATAACGTTTGTGAATACATGTTTAAATGTGAGTAGTATAAATCTGAATAGTACCTCATTTAATGGACTTAAAGGACTAATTCCATATAGTGAAAGAAATTTATATCAACTATATGATATTCATAAATCATTATGTCCATATGATGCAAAAAGCAGGAGTGCAAGGAAGAGGACATTGGAGATGTATGTTAAAGTCAATAAAAAGATAATTTGAATTTGTATTCTTTTATTACACCTATATTATAGATTGTACAACATGAGTTAATGGTTTATAAGTGAATAATTTTTCATGAATAATTAAACAGAATAATGAAGTTTGTGCAGGAAAATTTGATGATGCTTGAACTCCTAAGCTGACGTTCTCTGCTCCCATCACAGTATCCCTAGGTTGATGAGAGCAATCGATGACGAATAGCGGTGCATATTTCAGAAAGTCATTCCTTTTCAAATGAGGGTAATTTTCCTTACCGTAGTAGGATGATTGAAATTTAGATTATTGATCATACAGAGATGCAAATTTTGAATTGGTGAAACCCAAATTCATATCGTGATAGGGGTACGATTCACTGTTGAGATAGTTTCAGATTAGTGATATTACAATGATCAAATAGAGAAGCATCCTTAGCGAGATAATTCAATCTGTCCACTTGTGCACAGACTATGACGAAACGTGGTTTTTCAAGTTTAGTCGTGGTTGCAATGTTCCATGTGAATGCCTTAGTCTGAGGTACAGCAGGTTGAGTTTTTGTTTTGTTTTGTAATTTACGTCCGCCCCAACGTTAAGTTATATCGGACGATGAATGAATTGAGTGAAATGATGCTCAAAGGAGTCCAGGGTCCATGGAGCTTAGAGTTACCCGACATTCGTCTTGAAGGATAATGGAAAACCCCGGAAAAAACTTATCTAGGTAACTCACCCTGACCGAGATTCGAACTCGGGACCTCTTGAACGTGAGAAAAACATGCTACCATCTACGCTACCGAGGCGGGTAGCAGGTTGAGTATGAAGGTCTAAGGTTCGAAGTGCAACGTGTAGAGGTTTATCCGATTTGACGAGTTTAAATTATTCAACTCGTTCAGAATCTGAGAGTCCGAGTACAGGCATCCTCCATTCGAGTCTAGTGAGTTGAATGGTTGTAGGATCGTTTCCACTTATACAATTATTAGAATCCTTAGATCTAATGAGAATAAGTTCAAACTTGCTATTAAGTATGACCTCCTTGTGATCGTCAACGAAACCCAGCAACATCGATAGAGGAACGACGGCATTGAAGATACCTTTCGATGTATTCATTATGTCTACCGCACCTCCTGGATAGATCCAACCTGCATTTAGTAAGCGATTAGATTCCAGTTCATTCAGAGATGCACAGTTACGCATCGTTGATGAAACACCCGGATTCCTGGTTCTGTCAATAGTAGCCCCATTCATATCTAGGCAAATCTCATCGAGTAAGAATGCCATAGCATTGTTACTCAATTTTGATGTCTAGACGCTGCCATCGGGTTTAGTGAGAGTTCCTTCGATGTAGAGATAACTTGTACTAGGAAACGTAAACAAATCTTCAGCTTGACATGGAATTCTAATTTCATCGTTCACATCGAGAGCTGAAGTGTTGTACGGCAGGAATACGTGTTCTTCCTCCTTACTGATCTTATCATCAAAGGTCGGAATCCCAGTTGCATCCAACACATCCATTATAGAACTTTGAATCCTACTCCGGTGAGAAATCTTCGATTAGACGATGTGATTAGGTTGCGGGTCAATGATCGAGTGGAGCTCAATCTCGAGAGATGTTTTTAATACAGCATCGTCTCTTAAAACTTATGCCCATTACGACGTATGTGCAATCGTACAGTGATGGTTTAGTTTCTGAAATCTAACTTATCAGCGTTGTGGTCTACCACTCTAATGTCGAGATGACCAATGAGATTTGTATCGATGACTGGTAGATATATAGGACTTGATGGTTCCTGTGAGATGTGATATCCTGGAGGTACCGATGGGAAAAATTCATACAGAGAATGACCACTCTTACCATTGATGAAATATCCCGTGGCAAGACTGCACTCGATACGTATAATGCTGACCTTGAATATGTTAACCAAATCATTAGACTCAGTCAGCACGTTCGCCGGAACTGTCTGTTTAGAGCTGAAACCGAGAAGAGAAGCGATCGATCTCTCACGACTTAAGTCGATAATATAGGGGCATTGAATTTCTGCTTTCATGGTGTTGTTATTAGCACGTAGAATGAAATCATCACCGATGTCGAGAGTATCCTTGAGCAAGCGAGCGATTTCATCCAATTCATAAGTACCCGGTGGAATTATTATACGTTCTGCTTTACCATCGCGAACGTAATGAAATAGATTATTACTCTCATCCACATTAGGAGTCGAGTAAAAGGTCTCTAAATTCAATAGAGCTATCTCGTAATGGCCGTCGGGATCCAGATGTAGTGGTGCATTGGGAAATGTAGAGAAGCTGGTATCACTTCCACTCACGGTGATCGTGTAATTTATTTTAATAAATTACGAATGTAGCCGAGGCCGTTTTATAAGAGAAACTGAAGGCACAAGTGACCACAAATCACGGAATCGAAATATTGAAATCTCGTATTATGTAGGAGCTTAATACCCGAAAGGTATGTTTCTATCTCTTTCGGCGGTCTCAGATCACCGAAACTGTCAAAGTAGTAGGCAACGTTACCATCCTTGCGTACAGCAACCCAGTGCATGCCAGGATTATATGAGGTATCCAAATTCACTACTGTCTCTCAGCATATCGCGGATGAGAAGACAGTTTATCTAGTATGTAGACACCTCTAAAATGTGGAATGTGTAGACGTCGTGCGTAAGAAGCGATCTCAGTAGCACTCAGGGCATTTTCCGGGATAAATATAGGCCTCGCCCCAAGTGTTTTGATCGAAAATACAATCCTTTACCCTACGTCTCTTACGTCGTAAACCTTTACCCTGAGCTGAAGACTCCATACGCTCATCGTGACGAGTTATTTCGGCAAGTTGCTTTGCATCCGAACGTTTCTTATTCACAGCTGTAGCAATCTGAGCAGTACCTCCAGCTAAACCACCTACTGCATCTAGAGCAGCTAAACGTGGTAGCAAAGGTAATAAACCACCTGTTTTCCTGCGATGTTTACGCATACCAGCGCCCACTGCCAATTTACCCTTCATAAGTGTGGTGACAAGTCCAGCTACAATTCGTTCGCCCAAAGAAGCGTCAGCAGATTTTACTCGTCTCCAAGCTTTCTCTGCGAGCACCTTATTGGCTAGACGACGTGATTCTGTATCAGTACTCGCTGCGTAAGCTCTGTCGTGATCGAGACACGCCGAGTTCAACCTATTCACTGGTAAGTCGCCTCTCTGCAATCGTTTATGTAGTTTTGTTCCAGGACCACAGAAGCGATAACCCGGTAAATGTGCCTCAAATGGTAATGAATTAATCAAGGAATTAAGAATTCCCGAACCCTTGCGTGCACGTGCAAAGCGTATGTCTCACTATAAAATAAAAGCAAAACGTATGTTTTATAAGTGTTGGTCGTGATATGGAAGTACTAAAGCAAAGGTTTACGCTACCCATACAGGTATTAGACTTCGATTATGATGTTCGCAAAGGATGACACGGGACGCTGTGTCCGAGGAATGTTAGAGCACTCATATTGGGTAGTTCAAATGCTGCAAAAACGAATGTTCTGCTCAACCTGCTTGTTCACGAGAATGATCTGAGATTCGAAAACGTCTAAATATATTATAAATCGTTGCCAAAACCTAACTATCGGTATTTACTGAAGGTGCTGAACACTATACCCGATATAGGCGTATTTACGTTCCATGATGGTGAAAAAGTAGTCCAAATGTCGAAATCTAGAGAAAACACGCATACGGCTGACGTCGAGAATCGAATGCAGATCTTTAGCGAGTAGACCTCGCATCAACGTATGGGTGAGTTTGAAGCTACCCTTAGGGCTCACATACAAAAGTCGCTCGACATCCAGTACAGCAATTTAATGGATTACTTAATTACGTGACACGTCAGTGTTACGTGTGCGCAGCGAGTCGCGGCCCCCAGACTAGGAGCCGGGGTGCATGCAGCAGTACAACGTCGCAACGCCATTCGAAGGGATCGCCGTTGACATAGCTGGGTCGTTCCCGGTGTTCGACCGAGACAACAAGTACCTGATGGTGGTCGTGGACTACTTCACCAAGTGGCCGGAGCTGTATGCCATACCGAACCAAGAGGCAAAGACGATCACAGTCTGCAAGTGTTCTGCCGATTTCGGGTGCCGTTGGAGCTCCACAGCGACCAGGGCACCAATTTTGAGTTCAACCTGATGAAGCAAGCGCTAGAAAGTCTTGGGGTTAACAAGACCCGCACAACACCCCTACATCCCCAGTCAGGTGGCATGGTCGAAAGGTACATCAAGACCTTAGAAGAGCACCTGAGAAAGGTCATGGCCTGCCATCAGCGAGGCTGGAAAGTCAAGGTGCCACTGTTCTTGCTGACCTACCGCTCTTTTACACACGACACAACTGGGACGCCAGCCAGCATAATGTTCGGCCGAGAGTTACGCGTCGCTTGTGACCTTGCTTTTGGGAGCCCTCCGGAAGCGAAACATCCAGCGACCGAGTATGTGGAGAACCTGGTGGACCACCTGCACGACATGCACGAGATGGCTCGCCAGAACATCCAGAAGGCGAGCGACCGCATGTAGACCCGAAACGACAGGCAAGCCAACAGGCAGGGGTTCCAGCAAGGTGACCTGGTCTGGTTGTACCGCCCTACCCGGACCAAGGGACGCTGCACGATCCTTCAGCAGCCATGGCAAGCACCGTACCGAGTGGTGAAGAGGATTAACGACGTGGTCTACCGCATCCAGAAGGTGCCCCGAGGAAAGATGGTGGTACACCTGGATCGCCTGATCCACTACGATGGTGTTGTTCGGGACGGCCAGTTTTGAGCAGAGAGCTGTGTCACCCAATTATCGGGAGGCACGACCAACTGGCAGCTGGGTGGGGGGAGGGCGGGAAGCATTCAGGCCATGACTACCCATTTATCTATGTGGCACTCACTTAGGGGGTGGTTAGAAAAGTATCACGAACCACTGGGCCATCTCTTCCCCCTCTCCCTGACGTCTGGAACAACTGGGATGATTGTTCCGAGCCGCAAAGCTTCGAGATGCGATGATCTGCCTATATAAGGGATGCATTGGACGGCTCAGGGGTTCTTAGTCGGATCGACAGAGAGATTTGTACTGCAAGGCGCTGAGTAGCGAGTGTGGATTTTAATTGTGAGAGTTACGTAATTGTGAGTGTTACATAATTGTCTGAGGTACGCGATTTGTGAGTGTACTAACTGTTATTCGGTGGAAATAAAGAACGATTTTTATTTCTGCAACTTGGACTTTTAATTCTACAAACCCACAAAGTCACAGTATTGTTGTATGTATGAATCATTCTTGATAGTATCTTTATCAGTTGATATGAGCCTTGAACAATAAATTCCTTATGCATATTCATTTTAATTGTTCTTATTAGACGTTCAACTGCTGCAGCCTTAACGTGAGTGAATGTACTTGAATGAATAATATTATTCCTACTCATTAGTTCACGGATATGTTTATTGTAAAACTCTTTACCATGATCAGATTGAACGTTCTTCGGAAACGATTCCATTTCATTCAATATATCCTACATGGCAGTCGAAACGTTAATGCCACTTTTATCGCGTAATGGTCGTACATAAGCCATCTTGGAATAGAAATTGCATGCAAGAAGAACATACTTATAATTTCTATTTTCTCTTGTATAATTAGATATGTCCATCAGATCTGTTTGTACTAAATCATCCATTCCTTTGCTAATTATCTTACGTCGTAGAAAATTCTTCTGGCAGGTGCATGTGTTTCAGTTGCAATGCGACGCTTTATCATTCTATAATTCTTGATGTTTTAAGTTCTGTTATAATTTCTTCTATCTCGGATGAATGATTCAAATTACCTGCATCCCTCAATGCAGCTTATAGTCTTAATCTGTTTATTATCTCATTAGGATCACTCCATTAAACGTAATCTAATTTTCTCTGGGTATATGTTCTTACCAACGTAAACCGAATCCAGTTCGAGCATTCACAAGATCACGAATGATATGACGATTCTTGAAGCCGCGTTTTGATCTCAAACGACCATCGCGCGAATATCCATGTCTGTAAACTTGAGTATTCTGTAATATTTGGGAATACACGTCTAAATCCTCTTCGGTATTCGATGATTTGCACGGTAAACGTTTAGATAACAATTCATACATTCTGTAGTTGGCTCGTACGTGTCTGCTCCTATCTGAATGCCATCAGATATAAACACAACGGATTTATTACCTAGTTTATATTCACCATCTTCGTATCGTACGCCGTACGTGGTATCCATATCACTCGAACTAGCAGTTCGAAAATTGTGTAGATACTTATCAGCTCCGTTAGCGCTGTCAGTCACGTCGTCTGTTTTTTCATTATCATCCTCTTGATGTGCTTTCGTATTATTTTCAGAGGATTGGTTACAGGTTGCAGAACTCAGATATGACTCGTTGCGCTTCGAATTTTATTCCCTTGAGTGAGCGCAACTTTTCTCTTATTGCCCTTATATGACGGGCAATAAATTCTTTAAGTCTTACAGCTTCAGAATCCATATCGAAATAAATGTATAATTCATCGTCCACTGCTAATTTATATGAAACTATCAGTTCTAAATATAATATATGACCATCTATAGCACGTCCAGTAGATGTCATAAACGTTAGCATATCTCCAGTTTCAACGATTGCAGTATATTTTTCAACTAGTCTACCATTTAGTACAAACAATGTACCGTTTATAGATGTCCTTTCGTATTATATTCAGAGGATCGGTTACAGGTTTAAGAACTCAGATATGACACGTTGCGTTTCGAATTTTATTCCAGTGAGTGAGCGCAACTTTACTCTTATTGCCCTACTATGGCAGGCAATAAACTCTTTAAATCTTACGGCTTCAGAATCCATATCAAAATGAATGTATAATTAATCGGTCACTGCTAATTTATATGAAACTATCAGTTCTATACTTAATATATGACCATCTTTAGCACGTCCAGCAGATGCCGTAAACGTTAGCATATCTCCAGTTTCAACGATTGCAGTATATTTTTCAACCAGTCTACCATTTATTGGAAACAATGTACCTTTTATAGTATGTGGTTGTACTGATGAAACAATCGTACACGAAAGTATAGCTCCATTTCCAGGAACTTTATAGTATTCCAGTCCCGGTGTTAACGTATACCTTAACGAGGGACTTCAAAACTGACGTGTTTGCAATGAAATTATGAGGTGAGCTTTCAATTATTGTAACATAGCGTCTACAACGATTCTCATGCGTGTTTTCATGGTATTAATATCGTTATTTATACTGATTAGTTTATTATCAAGTTAGATTTGTCGTGAGGTTAATTCTTTCATTTCTTTATCCACAGCTATTGTTATTGTTTCGCTAACACTACTAATCGTCCTAGTAAAACGTCTTTGTAGTTCATTCTGTTTTTCTGAAATAGTATCGGCAATGTTTGTTACAATCTCAGTTAAACCTGTTTGCAATTCATTCTGTTTCTGTATAAAGAAGTGATTAACATAAGTCATGGTGACTGCATCAGCATCATCTATCGGATCGGCTATGTCCTTTAATCTTTTCATTCGAAATGATAGTGTTTCATTAGATTCGTGAATTGGAATTCTGTCATTTACATATTTTTATTGGGAACATCGTGATCGTGAAGCGGCTCCAATAGCGTTTTCATTCTTATACCATCAAGAATGACATTATTTTCAGAATCACGTTTAAAGGCATATTTACTTAAGTAATCCATTAAGTTGTTGTACTGAATGTCGAGCGACTTTTGTATGTGAGCCCTAAGCGTAGCTTGAAGCTCGCCCATACGTTGATACGAGGTTTGCTCGCTGAAAATCTGCATACGATTCTCGACGTCAGCCGTATGCTTATCCACATAACGTTTAGTCGTCGCCTTCTTTAGGGTCCCGAACATTGCACAACTGCTTACCTTAGACCTATAGTTTCCCGATCCATCTCTAATTATGATACATCGATTAAACACACCCCTAGAGGGTATGATTCTTCCGGATCCGAACCTATCCATACTCATCGCTTAAGTGATGGATTATTCTATTTATTCATTCTGATAAAGAGTTCAAATCCACGACGGTAGCGTCCCTCGTTCAATGGATATTCCGGTACTATGACAACAAATGATCGTTCATTACTCTCCCATATATGTTTACACATATCCTTAAATTCAACATAGGACATATCGGTATTTACATAATCTTCATATATATGTTTTAAATTGAGATTATTCTGTCTAAAGAGTAAAATCATATTTGCATTTTCTCTAATTAAATGTTTAGGCAATTTAGTATATGATTGAGCTAAATATATAGCATCAACGTTACGATGTCCACCCATACTGTAATAGGAGGCTATCTTACCCTGTTTTTCATGTATCACATCGTCAAATACGAATATCGAGTTTTCCCTAGCTTCCGACGTTTGCACTACTTTTCAGCATCATCGAACATAAATACGCCTATATCGGGTATAGTGTTCAGCACCTTGAGTAAATACCGATATTTAGGTTGTTGCAACGATTTAGAATATATTTAGAGTTTTTCGAATCTCAGATCATTCTCATGAATAAGCAGGTTGAGTTGAACATTCGTTTTTCCAGCATTTGAACTACCCAATATGAGTGCTCTAACCTTACTCGGAAACAGCGTCCCGTGTCGTCCTTTGCGAACATCATCATCGAAGTCTGTATGAATAGCGGACACTTTTGCTTTACTACTTCCATATCACGACTAACACTTATAAAGCATACGTTTTGCTTTTTATTTTATAGTAAGTCATGCGCTTTACACGTGCACGCAAGGGTTCGGGAATTCTTAATTCCTTGATTAATTCATTACCATTTGAGGCATATTTACCGGATTATCGCTTCTGTGGTCCTGGAACAAAACTACATGAACGATTGCAGAGAGGCGACTTACCAGTGAATAGGTTGGACTCGGCGTGTCTCGATCACGACAGAGCTTACGTAGCGAGTACTGATACAGAATCACGTCGTCTAGCCAATAAGGTGCTCGCAGAGAAAGCTTGGAGGCGAGTAAAATCTGCTGACGCTTCTTTGGATGAACGAATTGCAGCTCGACTTGTCACCAGACTTATGAAGGGTAAATTGGCAGTGGGCGCTGGTATGCGTAAACATCGCAGCAAAACAGGTAGTTTATTACCTTTGCTACCACTTTTAGTTGCTCTAGGTACAGTAGGTGGTTTAGCTGGAGGTGCTGCTCAGATTGCTACAGCTGTGAATAAGAAACGTTCGGATGCAAAGCAACTTGCCGAATTAACTCGTCACGATGAGCGTATGGAGTCTTCAGCTCAGGGTAACGGTCAACGACGTAAGAGACGTGAGTTTACATCTACTTAAGAAAGGGTAGAGGAAACTGAAAAATGCAATGCAATTGACGGGATTTGAACCGCGGACCTTCCGGTATCCGTTCGGTGCTTTTAACCATTGAGCTACTATAGCCAACGTGCCAGAATGACATTAAATTCTCCAACTGACTCGTGTTTTTCCCGTTAAACTACAAGGAGTTTTTATTAATAGGTGATACAGCTACCTTTAGTGGCGACTTACTGTTCTGTTTTAATTCACATCTACTTAGCTAAAATGCTGTCTAAATCAACAAAAAGTTGCATTTTCTTTTATTTGGCATATAATTCCTATTCTGTGCACTTTGCTGTCCAATGTATTGCATTTTCCTTTTTAAGTCTAAGTCTGGTAATAAATATTGTATAAAAGTGTGTTTGGGATAGCTAGTAGTGGTGAAGGGAACCTAAATTTGCGCAAATATAAAATTGTGCTGAGGGAAATACAATTATTGGTCAGAGAAAGATCAGGGAAGTTGGTCTCGCACTTTTGCTGGGAAAACTCTCTAAGAAACCCTGGACTTTTTTCTTTATTTATTCAACAGCATGCTCCGTGCTTTGTTTGACGATGCCTCAGTTCAATACCGCTGTAGTTATTTTTTGTTTAAGATGCAATCTATTCTTATTTACAGTATTTTTATTCGATAATAAAGTTCTCGCACTGCGTCATTGAACCAAGACGTCGTTTACATTATTCAATATTCACAATACTTGCATTTTTTCAGGTCTATTGTTAACAGAACTCTTTGATGTTGATGTGTTTGGATTAATTATTTACTAATATTCACAACTTTTAAGGGTCTATGGGTAATCTTTTCTTCCAATATTTACAAATTTACAATTAACAATTTCGCAAAACACTTTGATGTGTCTTCTAACTAGTTCTCTCTTTGTAGCCGGCCATCTTCCTCCCCCCTTTCTAACAATTTCCAATAGAGTCTGTCTAGTGAACGCGAGTGCAATTTGCCCCTCAAAGTAGAAACTACCCTCCCGCCCACTAATGACCGTCATAAATCTATCTCCACACTTCAGAAATGGAGCACTGTCGTTGAGGACCAATAGCAACCCTGATTTTCTCGAAGTGACAGTCGCATGTCTACTCCACGTGGAGTCTCAGTTGCCAAAGTTCCAACTTCCAGTTGATCTGTTTCATTACGTGCAGAAATTCGTTGTGTGTCACGATGTGAGACCGTGGGAGGGAAATGCAATGGTAAATGCAAATGAATGAAGTAGTAGATAACTTTCAGTCAAG
This sequence comes from Mantis religiosa, assembly GCA_030765055.1. Lineage (NCBI taxonomy): Eukaryota > Metazoa > Arthropoda > Insecta > Mantodea > Mantidae > Mantis > Mantis religiosa. Next base: position 321,279,505 of record CM060950.1, read on the forward strand.
TGAAAATAATCAAAGTGGTGACAATGGTGTGAATAGCTGGGCCGAGTTATATTACTGGAAAAGCCTCAAAAAACAAAGTTATAACGGGAAATGTTTCTAAGCAAATTCAAGCGCTTGTTTTGAACATACATAAATATGTGCTGACAGATAATCTTGGTAAGGGGTCGTGCAATGTGCCTGATGAATTCTGGGTATACACAGAAATACAGTAAGAAATATTGTGACGAAAGGAATACCAAAGACGCCGATCAAGAGTGAAAACAAACGGAAACGTTTCTCTAAAGTAGATAATTTCACATGCGTTTTAATTCGTCGAGAAATTTATACATTCTATGCAAAAGGGAGAGCGCCCACCTTAGACGAATTGGTAGCACATTTGCAAGAAATTTGTGATTTTCCTTATGGGCAATGCACTTAGCGCGGCCTCCTAAAGGAGCTGGGTTTCAAAAACCGCATTTTGAATAAGATAAAGGTTATTATGGAATCCAGTAGAATTATAGTTTGGCGATATATATGTCAAAACTAAGGAAGTTTCGCAGTAATGGATATAAGAATTTATTTAGACGAAACCTCCTACGATACCCATGACGTATCGAGAAAGGTGGCAACCTTGCATAAAGGTATGGGAGAAGGAGGGTCAGTGTTGTAAAACGATTGTAAGGGTTCGTCAAAGGCAGCGGCCGACGTGCATACCAGTTAACTAAACAGACTATACAAGCGTCTTCCTTTCCGCATGTAGAATAGGACAATGAAACGGGATGATCCACCGTCTGATCCTCCGAGTTGCATGGACATGTTAGATCGTCACTTATTTTACATTTGCGAAGATAGCTTTTTATCCTGCCGTGACCTGTTGCTGGGACCGTGAACTTTGGCGTAATGCTCATTGCTTATTATTTGTCCTCTGAAGTCTGTTGACAATGTTTGGGGGAAAATATTTCATTATCGCTCCTTTATGTGTGTTGTTCCACTCTCTTTACCATTTCCGTAGTCCATCTTCCCCTAGTCTTGTTGCTATTACGTCCCTGGAGATCTGCCTGTAGACAATTTCTCCTTGTTTGCCCGCTGCTTCTTTTGCTAATCTATCAGCTTGTTTGTTTCACTCAATTCCAGAGTGGTCTTTAATCCATCCGAAATGAATTATCTAATTTGCATGTACCACATTAGTTATTTTTCCTTTAAAATTTGGTTATTTTTCCCTTAATACTCTATGAAGTAGGGATGTTTCAACTTTTTTTTTAGTTAATTGATGGAAATTAACCATTTCTCCACACTAGCCGTATATAGGCTAACCATCTATCCATCAAATATGTTTCAACTTGTTTTTCAGTAAATCTAAAACTATCACTTACAAGATTATCCCAAAATTATTTGAAGACTGGATGGAAGAAGTTACTTTTATTCACTGCTTCTTCAGCGTTTGCCTGTATGGTGTTTGTAAATGGATTTTACGTACATTTAGCAGCTCAGTAAGACATGCAGTCATAGAGTGAACATTAAAAACGTGCAATACTAGATATTCATCGGGGAGAGTACATGCTACAGAGGGATTTAACAAAAGCACAACTAAAACTCTGCTCGTGTACAAAAGTAAAACAACTTTAATTTGTGCTGGAATTAACAACAGGAAATTTGAAATTATGCCTGATTGGAATGCTGCTACTTAACCCTATTGGAGATGCAATAACCCTGATGAAAGTGCAATACGTACTTTATTTAAATGCGGAAGATATATAAAAATCCACAGAACAGTTTATATTATATATTGCTTTCATAGAGCGTAAGCATTGGTACCATTAATAAAAAAGTTATTTTATAAAGATTAAATTTATGTGAAGCACAAAATATTCCAGAAATCGAAGTATTAAATGCTTTATAGGTTGCCTACCATACCAGTTCAATATTGCGCCGTGGCATTGTGGGCTGGTCGTCGTAACTTGGTTCCTTGCCACATAATGCACCCGGGTTCGATTCCACCTGTGGGCTGTGGATGTTAAGTCCCTGTGCCTACTCGACAACGTGAGCAATCTGAGGAACTACAATCGGCAGGGTATTCCGGTCAAAAAACGCCAGCTTGTTCAGCTGGGGGTGCCGAAATACTGGTCACATCTCCTCCTCATATTGGTTGGAGGATCGTACACCTTTGCCTTGCGTACGTGAGCGTGAAGTCGGCACTCTGGTTGACATGAGCAGGCCCGATTTGGGCTGTTAATTTTGGATTATTATTATCATCATCATTATCATCATCATTATTATTATTATTATTATTATTATTATTATTATTATTATTATTATTATTATTATTATTATTATTATTATTATTATTATTATTATTATTATTATTATTATTATTATTATTATTATTATTATTATTATTATTATTATTATTATTATTATCATTATTATCATTATTATCATTATCATTATTATTATTATTATTATTATTATTATTATTATTATTATTATTATTATTATTATTATTATTATTATTATTATTATTATTATTATTATTATTATTATTATTATTATTATTATTATTATTATTATTATTATTATTATTATTATTATTATTATTATTATTATTATTATTATTATTATTATTATTATTATTATTATTATTATTATTATTATTATTATTATTATTATTATTATTATTATTATTATTATTATTATTATTATTATTATTACTATTATTATTACTATTATTATTACTATTATTATTACTATTATTATTACTATTATTATTACTATTATTATTACTATTATTATTACTATTATTATTACTATTATTATTACTATTATTATTACTATTATTATTACTATTATTATTACTATTATTATTACTATTATTATTACTATTATTATTACTATTATTATTACTATTATTATTACTATTATTATTACTATTATTATTACTATTATTATTAATATTATTATTATTATTATTATTATTATTATTATTATTATTATTATTATTATTATTATTATTATTATTATTATTATTATTATTATTATTATTATTATTATTATTATTATTATTATTATTATTATTATTATTATTATTATTATTATTATTATTATTATTATTATTATTATTATTATTATTATTATTATTATTATTATTATTATTATTATTATTATTATTATTATTATTATTATTATTATTATTATTATTATTATTATTATTATTATTATTATTATTATTATTATTATTATTATTATTATTATTATTATTATTATTATTATTATTATTATTATTATTATTATTATTATTATTATTATTATTATTATTATTATTATTATTATTATTATTATTATTATTATTATTATTATTATTATTATTATTATTATTATTATTATTATTATTATTATTATTATTATTATTATTATTATTATTATTATTATTATTATTATTATTATTATTATTATTATTATTATTATTATTATTATTATTATTATTATTATTATTATTATTATTATTATTATTATTATTATTATTATTATTATTATTATTATTATTATTATTATTATTATTATTATTATTATTATTATTATTATTATTATTATTATTATTATTATTATTATTATTATTATTATCATTATTATTATTATTATTATTATTATTATTATTATTATTATTACACCAGTTCAACTTCTGGTTTGAACGTGTATTAGATACCGCTACATTACAAAAGAACTGAAGCAGATACATTTTTCTGTACAGCATAGTAAATAAGTTCAACTGAATACATACTCAGACGTATTGAAAAGTACTTTGTAGACACAGTAAATGCAGAAAACAAATGTTTATAAGACAAGATAACTGAAATAAAATAAACAACATAGTGAGAGTGTAATGTGCAAAATATATCCTTATATAGACAATTTCGATTACAAAGGTTAATATAACAATTACCAAGTGATGAAGTATTTTATAAAACGAAACAAAAGCGAAATAATGCCCAATTTTCAGTTCTGGATTTCTTGGATTCACACTTAGATACATGGCATTTTGTAATAACTTTGTAACTTCTTGACGCTTTTAATCAACATTCTTAGCCAAGTGCCTGGTGAGTATTTCTCCATGAATCGCATAGAGATGTGTGAAACTCTTTCCTGTTGGTATGGTTTTTTCTGGCGCACCTAACTATCCAGCATCCCCCATAGGTGCTTAGTAGGGTTAAGATCCGGGTTTTTACTAGATCATCGCAAAACATTAATCCTATGCTTCTGCAAAGCTTCTTTGATATAATTATGTGTAATGTTATTATATGTTGAATCTTCCAATTGCGTAGCAGATTTCGCCTTCCATGAGGAATAATATTGCTTACCAGTATGTTACCTGTCATACTTCAGTTTCTCCCTAATGTCTTCCACGACACTACTTCGTAAAACACAACTCTGTGCTTTGATGCTACTTCTGACATACTTTGTGGCAGATTTCTGGACATTTTTCTTGTTGATCGGACTTGGAGAATACGTTAACCATTTGATGGGAACAAAGTGACTTGACTTTGCAGGACTCCAGAGAGTTGTGGACCATGTTTAATGTCCCATGCTGCATACTTCTCAGCAAACTTCAACACGGTCTTTATACTCTGCTGGCTAATAAGGGTATTCTGATAGAATATTCTAAATTATATATCAACAAATGCTAAGCGACGTTTAACTGCTGAAATGTGAACTTTTACCTCACACTTTTCCTCAGGAATGAAACTTACAGCTCGAGCTGATGTTTTAGATAAGCCATTGACAGTTTATGAATTTTCCTTTTTCTGGGCTGAGCACTTCGCAAATAGTTCTTTACGGTTATCCGCCTTTTGTAAAGTTGACATCAATTGCTCACAAACAGCTGGGAGATATCAGCTTTGCAATAAAGGATTGATTCCAAATTTTATTAATACGTCTTTTCTTAACTCAGGTGAATATTTCCTCGTTTTGGCTATTACTATAAACCAAAACGTATAATCCCTTAAGTAACCGTTTGTTTCTTTTAATGTAATTTTTAAATCTAAAAATACTTAAGCATTACTAGGGAAGTGAAGTTACCTGATAAATATTATATTTGCTACACTTAATCGTAAGGGGTGCTTAAGCAGTATACCATCTGAACCAGCAGTTTATTTTAATTCAGCCTACAGGTAAACAACCTACCAACAAAACAAATTCTAGAACATACCATATATGAACCTTCCCAGATCTCTAAATATATTCTTTTAATGTATTTATGTTTACTGTTTTGTAATTAGGCTAATAAAGAACATTCTCTTTAGCACATTAAATGTTTATCAAGTGATGTTATCGTAATATCCTTTTAGAAGTATCTATCCTAGTATATATTTTACTCAATTTCCTTTAATACATTCACAGGCCCTGAAGAGAAGAGCACTTTGGGCAAAACCCTGGAGTATCTGATGCACATCAGAAGTCTTCCGCTATCAAATGAATATGGTGCACCTGGAAGCACGGAGGCTCCAGATAAATCCCTTACTACTGAAACGGAAATCTTCTGTGGCGAGGACTTTATATAGTCGCATGAAAAGTTGGTGTACAAGTTCGTAAATTATTAAGGAAGTTATTAAGAAGTTGTTCATAGCTCTGTTGTGAAAAATCTGACGTTAATTATACAAAAATATTTCTTAATTCGTTTATTTATAAAGTAAATTCCTTTTCCTCTTATTATCAACTTCCTGGTTTACTGGATTCTTACACAGATGTTTCCCTGGAAGCTCCTGAAGGATCAAGTGCAGTTTTAATAATCATTTTTCCCTCTTCTTCGTACGAAGTAAGTACATGACGTATTGTATTCCATCTAAAAGTATTCTAGTATGCGATTTCTAAAAAAATGTGTGTGTTAAAGTCCACTGAATATAAACGTGTATTTAAAACAGGTGTGGTGTGTGTTTATGACTCAGTGAAAAGAATAAGTAAAGTCGAATAATTACGGAACTTGGTGTTTTAGTTAAAATATCATAGACTTACCTGACAAATAAAATATACATGTTGTACGTTCTGGGGATGCCTGTACAATTCTGTTCATTCAGAAGACGATTTATACAGTAAAATGTAATTGGTAAAGGTTAATATGATATAAACCAAAGGCATTGTGCAAAACTTCTATATGTTTAAAACATATAGTTTGTTTGAAATTATTTAATTAGCGTCACTCATTTCTAAGATATCCGTCTATATTGATTTGAAATGTTTAATTACGTTTATCATATTTGATGAGCTGTCGTTATTCAGTTGCTTTTCGCAATATTGTGGAATGGTATGGAGTTTTATAGCTGGCATATCTGTATATCACTCGCATTTAAACATCTGTCTATGGATTTGGTTTCTCCTACTACAATGAAATGTGTTATAAAATTATACCAGCAAAACTTTATCCCGATTTATAGAACATAGATAGAAATGTGTAGATTGAAACGTGATTTTCTCTACTCTTGTAGCAAACTAAACTAAACGTCAATTCTACTTAATGTTAATCGAGATAAACGATTGTTAGGAGTTTTCTCCCGCTGGGAGTATTGGTACAGGGTGCATTTATCATCGTTAGGTCCCTAAAGACCCACTGCTAAGGGAACTATAACTATTCTCTTACCTGTACAGGCTTGAGAGCTTGATGGCATCATCGCTGCTCTATGTGGGGCCTGTGTACCAAAACTCTGCTGAGGTATACAGCTTGAAGTACCCGAAAATGAGTCCAGAATACATAGAAACATATAGGCATAATAACATAACTTTGTACAGTACGGATTGCTTACCCCTGCTTGCAGCGATCTATACATAGGCAGACGTAAGGAGCGCCAGCACAGAGCTGACGAGGGATGTCTAGCAGCTATTTGCAAGTGGTCGCATGCGGCACCTTTCAGGCTTCAGTTTTGGGAATTGCGGTTCTACTCTGAAGTACATTTTTGGTACACAGGCCCTACATAGAGCAGAGATGATTCCATCAAACTCTCCAACGAATACAGGTATGAGCATACTGATAGTTTCCTTATGAAGAGTTACTTGATATGAACGTTAATGAACTACATCGAAATAATTTTAGAGATTGTAGATGTGAGTAATAAAAGCAAGTTTAGATAGGCAATGAATGATCTACTAAGTGAAATTGCTGGATTAGAATGTCCTGAAAACTGCTTCTCCAGTATAGAAATGTCGATTTTCAGCAGCTGGTTGTTGGTGTTCTCAAGGTTTAATTCCTCAAAAATCACTCAAATCTCGAAATAATCACCTGCTAGTGTGACACTGAACAGCGATTAACTGCCTTCTTGCATCGCGGAGCCTACTCTTCAAGTGTAATCATCATTAGCAGTGGCGTACTGGCATTTCAGAAACTTATAGCCGTAACTTCTACATTTGAACCAACATGCCATAAGTCTCCTATCTCAAATTACTTGTTTAAGATATCCCCACATACTCTTAAATTTTTTCGGTGTAGTTTATTAACATTCTGTGTATTTGTCATGAAACTATTTTAAATATATGTATATTAAGCAAATTCGTTACAGCCGTTTCTGAGCAAATCAAAATGTTCTAAATATTATCCATGTAAAGGATGGTTTGGGTTGGAGAGATTCTCTTGAAAACCTTCGTATCACATATCTGAATAATCCCGAACATAAATATTAAATTTAATATTTAATTAATCTTTCGTTTTCTTCTTGTTTTACTTACGCTGTTGTTTAAAGACAGGAGCGCGCGGACACATCTTTTTGAAACATGCCTTCATCCTTTCATTCAGCTTATCTTAGAATATGTATTTCTGGTGAAATCTAGTATGAAATGTGTTGCTCAAAGGCAATACTTCCTTCCTCTTCTTACTATAAAAGCTTAGTAGTAAAAATTAACGAACGATAGTGTAGAGAAATACAAATATAATATATCAGGTACTTCTATTTATTTTTAAATTTGGTAGCGAGTCAACAGTAATTATCACACAAAAAAGTTAATCCTAATAGTAAGGTGCTTAAACAGTCAAGCTATCCTATTACATTATTTTAAAGCCAAGCGCCGTACGCACTTCGCCAATGTGTGATTCATCGATAGAATGCAGGATTTGTGAGAGAGGTTGTTCTGTTCTGTTCTTCATGTGTCTCTTTTGTGACCATCGAGAAATAATTGTATGAGTTTATGGCGCGTCTTGCCACCATGCCCTCTAAACAACATTAACGTACCTTAAGGAAGCAATTCGCCAAAGAATACTAACCATTATACAAGTGGGACGTAATAGGTAAATGACAATGCAAAGCCTCCGCATATTGGTAGGAAACAATTGCTGTAGACATGATATAGGAAAAAGTTTTCCCATCTACCATAAAACCTACGTTTGCGTAATTTATAGGTCGCGCAATGGTTCTAGAACACTAAACTTCACCGACAGAATAGACAGTGAGCCCCAGTCTAACCTTCTTTCTCTCCTGTCTCCTTTCAATTCCTATATTTGGCGAACTTACCGCTCTGATTACTAAATCCAATATGCCGTGTGAATCGTCTGCTACCTCCCACCTACCCCGAGTACAGTTGATTGTAATGTACTGTGACAGTCATCCGAATATTAAGTGTTCATAATGAAATGAATACTCAAATTGTTCAATGGTTACATATAATGTTAATTCCAAATTTACCCCTTAACCCTGTGCTAGAAAGAGATAATACCTCTTATCATAATATACAATAACTAAACCTCCAGTGCCAAGTTGTTTAAGATGGTATAGGTTACAAACTAAAATATTCCCTTTGATGAAAATGCCACCAAAACAAAATTGTATGATTTAATTCTAGCCAATAAGCCGACTCATAGGAACTTTTTGACTGACCAAATATTGTCAGAAGTAACCACGCAACCTTAAGGCTTCCTCGGTAACATGCGGATCTGAATCCTATAGAATTAATACGGACTGATGCCAAAAAATGGCTTTCTTGCAGATATGGAACCTTTAAAATTAAAGACGAAATGTTGTGCCGCCAATAATTTGAGCAAATTGGACAAATGGAATGGGAAAAGATATGCCATCATATTGACAAAATAAACCAGGAGTATTAGGAAAAAGATGCACTAACGGAAGCAAAATTGTAAGAATTGCAATTATTAAAGAAAGTGGGATGGAAACAGTGACCAGAATGACCATTATAATGACTCACCAGACGAAGATTTTTTAGTAATAGAAGCATTAAAATATTATTAAAAGCAAAATTGTTTAACTCAGTGTTAAATTGCTGTGTTTAAGTGAAAACACTTTCTGGAAATACACTATTTAATTTGTTGGAGATTGGACGACTTCCCTGAATAGCGACACATGAAATAAATATTCCAGTGATATTTGAGAGGGTGAAATCATTGCAGTGAGATATCACTGCCATTGATGGCCAGGGAAAGCAGGTAAGTGTCTCGCATCAAAGATTTTATTTAACTATTTTAGTGCTCAAGAACCATTGCGCGACTTACAATAAAATCTCTATGAGTTTAATGCTGTGATCATCGTTTGAATATCACATCTCACGGGTACCCTCCTATTGATCAGAATATTTAAAGCCCTGTTAATCATTTTTTCACTTGGAGCAGCAAATTGAGTGGAATGGTCGCTATATCTCATTGGATGTTTTCTTTGCATTTAAGAATCGCGTAGATTTTATGATGTACTCCTTCCCGTAATACAAGACTGAGTGTTAAACTGAAATAGAACATTCGAATGGAGATAAGAGAGCATTCCAATGCACCTTCTTCACCGTTATTTATAGCAATACTAGCATAACCAAAAATATTATCTCAACAAGGTGTTGCCTAGCTGTGGGATGTGTCATTAATCTGCTATTCACAGTGCTAAACTTGTATATTGTCGCGAATGCCTATTAGGTGGCAAAATAAATGCGTAGCGTAGTGTTTAACGCCCGCTTTTACTAAATACGGCACCGCAGGCGATGACACTGATGATACATGAGATGAATATGGAGCACCGGTGGAATGAGATGGCGGGGGAAACCGGATATCCCGGAGAAAACCCGCCCCAGCGCCGTGTTGTCCACCACGAACCTCACTTTGCGGTCGCCTGGGATCGAACCCGGGCCGCCTTGGTGAGAGCCAAGCGGTTTAACCACTGAGCCACGGCGCGGCCAGGTGGCAAGAGAGAGACAGAGAGAGAGAGAGAGAGAGAGAGAGAGAGAGAGAGAGAGAGGAGTGAAGGAGACGGATAACGTTAAGCCACGCCTACGCCAATGAGCCAAGCCACAATATTTTATCTGCATGTTGCGCATAGTGTTTAATTCATACTTTTCGTTCATTCTTATCATTTATTATTTAATTACAACCAAGGTTTCTCAGAGCTGCTCCCGTGCTCATGTTCTTTGGGGGGGGGGGGGGCTTTCAGATCGAATTTGCAGCATACACCGTTGGAATAGCCTAACCTTGTATCACCGCTTCGTACAGGACAGTCTTAATACTTTATAGAAACCGTTCATTGAATTGCAAAATTGTGAAGTGAGTGTGTAAGGTTTAAGGATCCGCCGAAGTTATGAAACGCCGAATTTGTCTGACTTCTTCATCCACATTTCCCACAAGTTCGTGGTTTACACCACGTTTGCCCATTTCCAGCTACAAGGATGTTAGTGCGTAAATTTTGGAACTAATAATATCACCATCTAACAGTAAGTACTCTCACTCGCAATGTTCAAGTAATCATACAATGAACTGCACCTTCGTTTATTTATTTATTTGTTCGTTCGTTCCTTCTTTCGTTCGTTCATTCATTCATTCACTTTGGTCTACTGAAATCGTAACACCTCACACACCTCATATCTGGTGAGATCATATGTTTCTAGAGCCATTTTACAAGCCTATGCTGGTGAAACTAGCCTCTCACTGACACTACAAGAAGCGTACTAGACTAACGCTATATTCACACCTGTACGTGCCTGGAAATTTTATGGTACCTGTCCTGTTGTATGAGGAGTCTCTGCGCCAAATATTGAGTGCGGTGTGTACCTGGAGGTACCTGAAAAAGAGTCCCGAATACATAGAAACCTATACGGATAATAACACCGCATTGTATGAGAGGGATTGTCCACTTCTTTAGTGGTCTATGCGCATACGTAGGTACAGTGAAGCGAGTGAACTTTTGGCTCTGAAGTTTCTAAATACGTGTTTAAAGCAGAACATCAAAATCAGAAAAAATGGAGAAAGGGTTGAGTCACTGGTTTAAGGAGGCTTTCTTTCCTACTTGTGAAGATAATTATGCTCCGCTTTTTGATTCGTGAATCAATTGCCCTATACAAGTTGCGTTCAAGACGTTTCAACCGACCGTACCTTCTCAGATTCGTCCAGGACCCTTGGAAAAAATTCAACCATCAAACATGTTTTGCTTTCGGCAATGGAAAGCACTAATCCTTCGACTCACTCAAATGCCTGTAGTTAATAAGTAGGGATGCACATATACTGAACTGATTTTTTTCTTCAAGGGACAATATTTTGAGAATACAGACATTCATACACTAACTACTAATTTTCTCTCCGTGGTTCCGGGACATGATTGAATATTCCAAGTTAACAACGAAATATACAAAAGAACGACCTCTCGAGTTTATTGTATTGTGTGCGATAAAGTGTAAGATGACACGTTTATTTGCTTTGCAACATGTGTTATAGCAATACTTATAAGTCATGCTTACAGTTACAGCTATTTACTGTTTAATACAATTGTCAATTACTGAGTTCCTGATGAAGACCATAGAGTGTAAAATGGCCGAAAGCTCGATCTTCCTAAATTTGACGCGGCTAATCACCCGTGAAGCCTTAATTTAATACAATTAATAACCTTAATGAGCATAATTTTTATGTATATATCTATATATTGTGCTTCAAAATAAAGATACATTTATGAAACAAAGGAGAGTAGAATACCCACTTTAATAACAACTATAAATTATGCATACCAATAAGTTAATGACTTTATTGTTTTAGGATTACAAACTGCCAGTACTATACATAATTGACAAGTCTTAAAATGTGCATGTCTATAATCTCTGGGGCTAAAAACATTTCTTGAATTAACTAACAAAAACATAAAAGCAATTTATCCAAATAAGAATAATAAAGTTGCTAACTCATCCCTTGAAACAATTCAGATTATAAACCATGCAGCAAAGAAGTAATTAATTGAAGGAAAAACATAAAAGAGTACCATCCTAAACTTCTCTTAAAGCACAAAACAGTTACAGTATGTGGACTATTGCAGAGCACACTTTTTCTGATTCCAAAAGAAATCTCTCACCTATTGTAGAAATTGGGTATTAAGAGGACAAATACACCTGAAATTATGACATATATGAAGTATTCAGTAAGTACTTTGTGCATACAAGTAGTGCACTTTTTTCCTGAGTGACTAGAGCAAGCAAAAATGAAATGTATCTACAAGAAAGGTAGCAAAGATGAGGTTGAGAATTACAGACTGATATTGATAATATCCACATTTGCAAACATTTTTGATTAACATGAAATGAAATGTGTAGTGTTTAACGCCCGCTTTTACTACATACGGCACCGCAGGCGGTGACACTGATGATACATGCGATGAAGATGGAGCACCGGTGGAATGAGATGGCGGGGGAAACCGGAGGTCTCGGAGAAAACCCGCCCCAGCACCGTGTTGTCCACCAAAAAATCTCACTTTGCGGTCGCCTGGGATCGAAACCGGGCCGCATTTTTTGTTAGATAATATATAGCAAATTAACAAAATTTTGTGTAATTTCAAAATAATAAATGATAATCAAAATGGTGGTCACTATTTAAGTTAATTGATGGAAATTAATCATTTCTTCATACTAGCCGTATATAGGCTAAGGTTTTCTATAGGAGAGTCAACATGAAAAATTCAATGCCATGGCCGGGATTTGAACCACAGATCTCCTGGTTTCCGTCCAGTCGCTCTTACCCATTGAGCTACCATGGCCAACTTGCCGTCATGACACCAAGTTCTCCATCTGACTCGTATTTCTTCTCGGTAAGTCACTAGGGGCTCTCGCATTCGAGATACACCCTTTGTGGCGACTTATTATTGTAAGTACTTGAGTCCCAGGCTTCATTTAACTCTTATTATTTAAGTTAATTGATAGAAATTAATCATTTCTTCATACTAGCCGTATATAGGCTAAGGTTTTTGATAGATAGAGTCAACATGAAAAATTCAATGCCATGGCCGGGATTTGAACCACAGATCTCCTGGTTTCCGTCCAGTCGCTCTTACCCTTTGAGCTCAATAACAAATTACATGATATTTGGAGAAATTTAGTAACAGTGACATCCAAATTAATTCATAAAGCTATTTATGGTCCACTGTAGATAAAAAATGGAAGGAACAACTCCCAAAACTAGTCTCTGAAAAATTAAAATTTAATTGATGTAGTTTCTATAAAAACTGACTATAAATAGTACTATGGGTCAATAATAAACTTAATAAAAGTGTTATATACTCAAAAATTAAACAGTGGCATGCAAGGCAAAGCATGAAAAAAAGAACAATTCATTTTTGGGTTGTTGTTACACAAGAATTTAAGTTACAGAATTCATATAAACAGACTGACTAGAAGACTCGGTAACATGTGCTTCTTACTGTAGGGTCAGTAAGGTCAGTCAAATTTATGTGCAGTGTAAATATTGTCAGGGTAGGTGATGTCTAATAAAACTAGCTGCAAGCTATATTTTAAAAAATATAAAATGTTGCGATTATCATAACATTATCATGTTATTCATGCAATTCTTAACTATACTAAAGAAAACTGAACTTCCTTAAAAATAAATGATGAAGCTCATTTTCATAGCACTGGAGTACCACTGATGTTACATGTAGAAAAACTTTTTCCACATTTTCCTGCATCTCTTAATTTGATCTGTATTATTGATGAGAGACAAGAGATTTGAAAAGCAATAACATTGCAACTGAAACACACAATGATATCAAGTCTTACAGTTGTATTTAAAAGCACCACACAAGACAAAAAAATAAACTTTTCTTCACACACTACAGAGACTTCACATGACAAAATCTGTAAGTGCTTCTTAACAATCAAAGACTTCTGATTGCTTGCAGGAACCTACCAAACATGGTACTGGAGGGTACCAATACATAAATACAGAAATATTCAGTACTGAATGAGTTCATGTAACTGGTCACTCGAATCTAAGCAGCTGTCATTGTCTACAGCATCATGGATGATTGCAAATAAATTTTTAAAATTAATCCAGAGCAAATAAAATATTGTTTGGCATGAATTTTCTTGTATTTCTTCTTTTTCTCCTGAAATTCTGTTGAAAGCAGCACTTCTAGTGCTTCATTGCATGCTTCAATACTGTTATTGTGTCAAAGTTCTGTGCCAGAATTTTGGGAAGTATCAAGACAAAACTTGATAAAAAAGGATTAAAAGGTTAGACATATGCAGCGATTAGTAGTCTGAATGTTGTCAGATTTTCTTATAATACCTATAATGCTCCAAATCTTTTGTAGTTTATAATACAGTACTGTTATTTGGTTTTGCCATTGCATTGCCTTTTTACATCATACTGAATCAGTTACCAAAAAAAATAGGGAAAAGGTATGTTATAAACCTACACCTGAAACTTATAACAGGGTGAGAGATGCTTTGCCTAAATGGCCAAGAAAATCACTAATTCATTACAACAGAGAAACATCACTGTACTTAGGGTCCTGTCATATGAAAGTGAAGATATTAATCCGCCTCCATTACTACAAAATAAGTTGTCATGAACTGGGAAAGTCTGATTTGCCAGTCCATGCTAAGTTTTATTCATTCTTTTTTAAGTCTGAGCTGCACTGTCCCACCAGAGAGTAATAGGCTTGATTTTCTTGAAAGGGAGATTAAACATTGAATATTATCAAGAAACGTTGGCACCTTTCATTGAGCATGTGAATGAACATGAATTTGATAATAATTGATGCCAGAAGTATGGTGCAGCTGCTCATACATATTTTCAACCATTGAATGTTTTGAGAGATACTTCTAGAAAAAGTGGGAGTAACTAGTTACATAACTAAATTTAGACATGGAAATCATAATTAATGTTTTAAGTTTAACCTATGATAGTAACAAAGTCATCTTTTAATATATTCATTTCTTTTTAGGCTAATCACAATCCTATGATTACCAGATTTAACCCCCCACCCACCACTACTAGACTTTAATTTTATAATTATCTGATTACTGGACCACCAGAAAGAAGGGAACAAAAAGTTTAAAGGAGTTAAGGTATCCTAAGTAAAACTATAAAAATATTTAGCTATATTGACTCTTTTGACTATAAAAATGTTTAATAAAAGATAACACAATTAAGTTTCAAAGCTGTCTATGTAAGTATTTTAATTAATTAGTATTAATGAAATTTTGTTGAAAATTATAAGTTTACCTATCATTTGCTATATGGAGTTCTTTAAGTGGTAAAAATTACTGAAAAAATTTATTAAGAAAAATAACATATAAAACTGGAATGTGTATTACAGTACAATGTTAGGAGTAATTCAAAGGCTGTATAAAGCTGTAAATATTGCTTCTGTTAGTAGGTAAAAGATAAAAAGTATAAGTCTAAATAGATAAAAAGAATACATTCAATTTTTGTAATTTTTCCAGATTTTAATCCAATTGCTCAGGGGCATTAACTTAAATACTATTTACTGACAAGTCTTTCAAAAGCAAGAAAGAAAATCTGGCCAAAAACAGTCTTCAGTTCATGATATTGTAAAAAATAAAAATTAAAGTGATTAATAAACACTTAGGATGCTATATTACAAATTGTAGATATTGAATAACAATAATATATAAGTTCTGAAAATTAAAGTAATGCAAAACACAAAAATATATAAAGCAATCAGTAGCCAACTGTGAAATAAACAAAGCTCTTAAATTATACCCACCAAATTATAAATTAAACAATAGTACATAATTAATGTCACATTAAACGTGCAAGGTACCTCTGTTAAAGTGTTATGCAAAACTGCTCTTAGGATTTAGCAGTGGAATTTATAGCTACTGTCATAGTTATTTGATTATATGATTTCTACATCTCATGCTAAACCACTTACAACTAAATTTTTGAGAACTATCACCATAAGGGTTGAAACATCATTAAAAAATTGTTAAAAAATAGAAAGAAAATGAAAACAGAGTTGAAGTAGAAGTTGCAGGCACGAAAAACTGAAGGAGCTATAGATCCTAAATAACAGAATACCTAAATAACCTTTTTTTGATGAAAAGGAAATTCACTTATTATCAGTTTGAATTTCTCATTGCTACTTTCCATATTACATAGGTATGGTATGCAGCAGAGAAACTATATTTCACCCCAAGATTGATATCAGAATGTCATCTAAAAATAATACTCAGGGACTCCCTGAAACCAAAAAGACAATTTTCAGAAAAACATGTGTATGTGTGTGTGAGAGAGATAGAGAAAGAGAGAGAGAGAGATAAATCAACATATCTCAAAAACTAAAAGTTGGTTAAATGCCAAACTTGGTGTTTAAGTTCAGCACCTTCTAAGGATACATCCACCCTGGGCTATCCTATGTCTGGAAAATTTCTCAAAAATTTGGAGTTTTTCAAAATTACTTAACAATTTTCATTAAAGTATCATGCTTAAGATATATTCAAGACAAATAAAATGTGTATTTTGAATACTATGGGAATATCCTCAGATGTCCTCTTCATTCTAGAACATTTTTCCATAGTTTGCAAACCATAAGAGAAAAACAAATTCTTCCTACAAACACACACTCTTGATATTGTCACCCGAACGCCGGAACTCCCGATTGAAACGGCCAGCAGTAGGGCCAATCGACCACGCCTACCCATCTATCTTATAGCAGTAATGAGGGGTGGCTGGAAAAACGTCACTGTGCCGTCTCTTCCCCCTCCCCTGCCGTCTCGAACCTTCGTGAAGATTCACTGAACCGCGAGCTTCGAGAAAACAGCGATATTCCTAAAAAAGGGGCTGCAGTGCCGAGTGAGTTCAGTTCTTGGCCAGCAGCGTAAGAGTGCCGTGCTAGTGTTCGGACGAGAAGACTGTGAACGTGCATCGGAGGAGTGTACGTAATTGCGAGAGCAAAGTGGAACTGTAACGGACGAACTGGTTGATCGTAATTGTGTGCATTACGTAATTCTGTGTAATTGGCAAGTGTTCAACTGTAAGTCGGTGGAAATAAAGAACATTTTGAGTTTGTGCAATTGGACTTTTAATTTCACGAACCCACAAAGTCACACTGGTGTCAGGAGTTGGATGACAACATCACCGAACATTACAACCATGGACGCGGCATTGGAAAAGATTTTGGAGAAGATGGTGGAAATGAAGGCCGAACTGGCCTCGGAAATGAAGACGGCAAATGTCAACATCACCGAGAAAATGGAAAAGACGTTGGAGACGGCAAATAACAGCCTGACCGCGAAGCTGGAGACTACAAATAACAACCTGGCCGCGGAACTGAAACAAATGAAGACGGCTAACGGCAACATCACCGAGAAGATGTAAGAAATGAAGGCCGAGTTAACCACAGAAATGAGAGCAGCGAACAGCAGTCTGGCCACGGAAATGAAGGCGGCGAACGAGGCTCTCGCCGCAAAGTTTGAAGAATAGTTGGCCGGCGTAAAAGAGGAGGTCACAGAGTTAGGCGAGCGCGTAGAAAACCTGGCGAGCTGCGTTAATGAGTTGGAAGGAAAGGCCGACAATAGCGTCAAGTCCCTGAGCACCATGGTGGAGGACGTTGTCGGCAGGAGGTTGAAGGATTTGAAGGTCGACGCGCCGGGACGTGACATAACATCTGCGCGCGTCAAACCTCCGAAATATGACGGCGCGTCAACGTTTGAGGTCTTCCGCTGCCAACTTGACGCAGTGGCCAAGCACAACAAATAGTCAACAGAGGAGGAGGCCACACAGTTAATATTCAGCCTCCAGGGACGGGCCGCGGAAGTCCTGAACGCGGCACAAACGATGGCGGCGCCCAAGGACATCTGGGAGGCCCTGGAGACTCGTTTTGGAAACCACCGCTTAGCCGCAGCGTACCGCTGCCAGCTAAGGGCAAGGTCACAGCAGCCACGGGAGACGCTGCAGGAGTTCGCCCTGGCAGTTGAACAACTGGCTAGCAAGGTCCTAGTCGACCTCCCACCAGAGTTCGTATCCCGGGAAGCTGCCTACACATTCGTTGACGGGGTACGGGACACGGAGATTCGTCAGCGCCTATTGCTCGGCGATTATAAAACTATCCACAAGGCGCTAACGGCCGCATTAAGGATGGAGGCGGCCTAGGTAACAGCTATCCCGACGTCGAGAACGAGGAGCATCCACTTCACCGGAGACACAAGACCAGCCGATGGACGCCGGCGAAGACCTAGTGGCCTGTGTTGAGGATGTGGACAGCCGGGACACCTAGAGAGAGATTGCCGACACCAGGAAGGGCAGCCGGAAGAACGAGTATGGCCCGGCGTGGCGAGGAGTATGTCGGCACCGTCCACACCATCTACTCGAGTGACACTGCGCGCCGTCAGCCGGCGGATGGATGACAGCCTCATCGTGGACGGCTGGGTAAGAGGAAAGACGTGCCGCGTGCTGGTGGACACCGGGGCGGCCGTGACCATCATCAGACCTGACGTGGCGAAGGGTTTGCCGACAAGGAAGTCGAGCCGACCATACCAGCTTGTCACTGCATCGGGCGACACCTTGCCTTTGGAGAAGGAGGCCCTCCTGAAGCTGACCTTGTGAAGGAGTACCGTACGTCTGTGGGTGTTCGTCGCGAAAGTGGCTGAGGATGTGATACTGGGATTGGATGCCCTCAGGAGCCACGAGGCGACTGTCGACGTCGGCAAGAAGGTCCTGCGGCTCAACGGAGAAGAGGTTATACTCTGACAACCAGAAGAGCGCCTTGGAATTTGCAGGATCGTCCTGAACGAAGATGTGGTTGTCCCCGCGAAGAGCGAGTTGGTGGTGACTGCGCGACTGGAAGCCCAGAGAACCAGGAACATGATGCTGGACCAGAAGACGCCTGTACACGGCCTATGTGTAGCCAGGGCATTGCTGCCGTGCCGAGAAGAGGTGACAGTGAGACTGCTAAATCCAACGGACACCGATCACGACGTCCAGGCCGGGACGGAGTTGGCAACGTGCGAGCCCGTGTTAAGCGTGACAGCAATCAGCAAGACACAGGAGCCGGTGCCGACGCAACACCTGGGGCCCCGGCTAGAAGGCCTACTGGAGAGGGCGGCCGACCACCTGACCGCAGAGCAGCTGGAGAAGGTTCGACAACTGCTGAGACGATACCAGCGCGTCTTCAGCCAAGGTGATAATGACTACGGCCGCACGGACAAAGTGCTTCACCGCATCGACACCGGGGACGCCCGGCCAATTCGGCAACCACATAGACGCGTTCCGCTGGCGAAGCAAGGGGCGGTACGAGACATGCTGGAGGACATGAGATCCAGGGGAGTGATTGAAGAGTCTGACAGCCCTTGGTGTTCCCCTGTAGTCTTGGTGACGAAGAAGAACAGCGAGCTACGCTTCTACGTGGACTACAGAAAGTTGAAAGCTGTCACCAGGAAGGACTGCTTCTCCTTACCCCGGATTGACGACACCCAGGACAAGCTAGCTGGTTCACAGTGGTTCTCGAACCTGGACCTGAAGTCGGGCTACTGGCAGGTAGCTCTAGACCCGAGAGACAAGGAGAATACCGCATTCTCGACAGAGAAAGGGCTCTGGCAGTTCACTGTTATGCCCTTTGGCCTCTGCGATGCACCAACTACCTTCCAACGCCTCATGGAGTTAGGGATGAGAAGACTGACTTACGACGCCTGCCTGCTTTACCTGGACGACATCATCATCGTCGGTAAGACTTTTGAAGACCATCTCGAGAATCAGAATAAGGTGCTACAAAGATTGCAGGCGACCAACTTGAAGCTGAACGCGAAGAAGTGCCAGCTCTTCCGCAAGGAAGTTAACTACTTGGGCCACATAGTCTCAGCAACTGGCGTGGCCATAGACTCGGAGAACACACAGGCTGTGAGAGATTGGCCTCGCCCAAAGAATAAGAGAGAGTTGCGCAGTTTCCTGGGGTTGTGCAGTTTTTACAGCCGCTTCATAAAGGGGTTCTCTAACATCGCCAAACCCCTCACACGCCTGACAGAGAAACACCGGCCTTATGCGTGGACGGAGGACACCGAAGACGCTTTCGAGCACCTGAAGAAGACCCTGTGCGGTGCTCCAATTTTGGGATTTCGACAACCAGGTGGCGCCTTCATTGTGGACACCGACGCCAGCGACCATTGCATTGTAGGCGTCCTATCAGAGATCCAGGACGGCCATTAGCGGTTGATAGCCTACTACAGCAAGACGCTATCCAAGGCAGAGAAGAACTACTGCGTCAGCCAGCGAGAGTTATTGGCGGTAGTAAAGACCTTGGAGTACTTCCACAAGTACCTGTACGGTCAGCCATTCCACATGAGGGCTGACCATTCCACCCTAACCTGGCTATTGAGCTTTAAGAACCTGGAAGGCCAGACAGCACGTTGGGTTCAGAGGCTGCAAGAGTACGACTTCACCTCGGAACATCGCAGAGGGAAGAGCCACGGTAACGCAGACGCTATATCCCGTAGACCCTGTCCAGAAGAGTGTGGCCAGTGCACAAGGGTGGAGGAGAATGAGCCTGCCGCAGCAGTTCGAGTAGTCACGGCAGTGCCTGCGGATGGCTGGGATAGCGCAGGCCTGAGGAGGGAGCACCTGGCGGACGCAGACTTGTGGCCACTCTTGAGGGAAGTGGAGGCAGGGACGAGACCAACTTGGGAGGACATCGCACCGAGGAGCGCCACCTACAAGTCGTACTGGGCCCAATGGTACTCGTTGAAGACCAGAGAAGGCGTGCTGTTCCGGGTATGGTAATCGCCCGATGGGAAGACGCAGAGAGAACAGTTGGTACTTCCCCGAAGTAAGGTCCCGGAAGTCTTGGAGGAAGTACACGCCGGTACTTCAGGAGGACACCTGGGAGCGAACCGAACGATTGACAAACTACGGCAGCGCTACTACTGGCTGAGGCTCCGAGCAGACGCTGAGAGATGGTGCCGTCAGTGTCACGTGTGCGCGGCGAGTCGCTGCCCCCAGACTAGGAGCCGGGGTCACATGCAGCAGTACAATATCGGAGCGCCATTCGAACGGATCGCCGTTGACATTGCTGGGCCGTTCCCAGTTTCCGACCGAGTAACAAGTACCTAATGGTGGTCGTGGACTACTTCACCAAGTGGCCGGAGGTGTATGCCATCCCTAACCAGGAAGCAAAGACAATCACAGACTGCCTCGTGGAGCAACTGTTCTGCCGATTTGGGGTACCGTTAGAGCTGCACAGTGGCCAGGGCACCAACTTTGAGTCCAACCTGATGAAGGAGGCACTACAAAGACTTGGAGTGAACAAGACCCGCACGACGCCTCTACATTCCCAGCCGGATGGCATGGTCGAAAGATACATCAAGACCTTAGAGGAACACCTAAGGAAGGTCGTGGCCAGCCATCAGCGAGACTGGGACGTCAAGGTGCCACTGTTCTTGCTGGCCTACCGCTCGTCTACACACGACACAACTGGAATGACGCCAGCCAGCTTAATGTTTGTCCGAGAGTTACGCCTCCCTTGTGACCTGGCTTTTGGAAGCCCTCCGGAAGCGAAACAGCCAGCGACCGAGTATGTGGAGAACCTGGTGGACCATCTCCACGACATGTACGAGATGGCTCGCCAGAACACCCAGAAGGTGAGCGACCGCATGAAGACCCGGTATGACAGGCAAGCCAATAGCCAAGGGTTGCAACAAGGTGACCTGGTCTGGTTGTACCGCCCTACCCGGACCAGGGGACGCTGCCTGAAGCTCCAGCAGCCATGGCAAGGACCGTACCGGGTGGTGAAGGGGATTAACGACGTGGTCTACCGCATCCAGAAGGTTCCCCGAGGGAAGATGTTGGTGGTACACCTGGATCGCCTGGAACGCTACGATGGTGCTGTTCGGGACGACCAGCTTTGAGGAGGGAGCAGTGTCACCCGAACGTCGTAACTCCCGATAGAACCGGCCAGCAGTAGGGCCAATCGGCCATGCCTACCCATTTATCTTGTAGCAGTAACGAGGGGTAGCTGGAAAAACGTCACTGTGCCGTCTCTTCCCCCTCCCCCTGCCGTCTCGAATATTCGTGATGATTCACTGAACCGCGAGACTTCGAGAAAACAGCGATATTCCTATAAAAGGGGCTGCAGTCGGAGGAAATGAAATGAAATGTGTAGTGTTTAACGCCCGCTTTTACTACATACGGCACCGCAGGCGGTGACACTGATGATGCATGAGATGAAGATGGAGCACCGGTGGAATGAGATGGCGGGGGAAACCGGAGAGCCCGGAGAAAACCCGCCCCAACGCCTTGTTGTCCACCACAAATCTCACTTTGCGGTCGCCTGGGATCGAGCCCGGGCCGCCTTGGTGAGAGCCAAGTGGTCTAACCACTGAGTCACTGCGTGGCCACAGTCGGAGGAGTGTACGTAATTGCGAGAGCAAAGTGGAACTGTAACGGACGAACTGGTTAATCGGTATTGTGTGCATTACGTAATTCTGTGTAATTGGCAAGTGTTCAACTGTAAGTCGGTGGAAATAAAGAACATTTTGAGTTTGTGCAATTGGACTTTTAATTTCACTAACCCACAAAGTCACAATATGAACTATTTCTGAAATATTATTTGAGCCGCTGAGAACCATAAGGGCCCAATGCACAGAAACATAGTTTTGAGAAAATAGATGTTTGTTAAAATCATAATTTCCACAACTTGCAAATGTGATATAAAGATTAAATTAAGTTGGCAATACTAGATAAAAATTGGACAACGCAGATGAAACAAAATGATACTTTATGCTTTGGACCCTTATTCAACTGAATATCATGAAAAACTGGTAAGACAGTTTCTTATGAATGTTTAATTAAATCTAATTGGGCCTAAAGGACAGCTACAGCTGGCTGTCCACATGGCTGGCAAATGTCAGGAGCATACATACATGCTAAAATCTCGATATCGACTATGTGGTACTTTGGATCCTTAAGTTTCAATTTTGTATTTTCTATTTTTGTATTTTCAAATACTTATTTTTCTCACATTCAATGTCACTATTCATTTTTTTATGAAACTGGTCTTTTATTTATGGACCCTCTTTAACTGCTGTGGTTCTCAGCATTCCATTCTATATTAGGTATGAAAGATTTTGCTAAGAGGACCCTTTATGAGACTTGAGGTTCTTTTACATGCCATAAATCTATGGTACAGGACCACCAGCTTTAAGTCCTTTCCAAAAGAAACAATGTTAAGGATTTTTGTCTGAAGCAATCCATCACCCTCTCTCGGGTTTGAACTCATGATCTCAGGAACTAGAAGTTAGCATGTTATCCCTAGACTACAAAGGATGGCCATCACATTTTGTGTTTCAGGCATTTAAAGGGAATGGAACGTCAAACGCCATCACATAGCAACTAGGTCTTAAAATACTTGACTACCCCCTTGTATCTACAAGAAAATAGCAATATAGTAGTTTCTGCAAATGTTTATCTCAATTAAAATTACATAGATAGAGATATAAATATTTAAAACAACATTATGAATAAGAGTAGAGAAAGTATGTGAGTGAGCATATCAGATATTTTACCACATTTTCATTAACTCACTTTCTTGTGTGTTTGCTCAGTATAAATTTTGAAGTCCATTTTAAACTAACTTCCCAATGACGATTTCAAGAGATTTGAAAATTTAAACATAGTTTTGAACTGTATAACAAACAAATATACAGATAGACGAGAAAGTAAGTTTATATAGATTTAAAACAATTCACCTTCGTCACTATTATATTACATTACAAGGATATGGAAGTGAATAGTGGAAGTAATGGTGTAAGTTCTACAAAAATTGACTCCGAAGCTAAAATGTAAATAATCAGTGATAAAGGAAGCTGCAGATATGAAAACAACATTTCTCGCGCAAGTAAATATTGCGCGAAGCTGAAAAGTAAAGTCAAGATAGAAGAAAGAACATATGCCGCTATCGCAAAAAAGCTGCCAACAAGGTATAACCCTTAAGACAAAGACCTTAAAAAGCATCAAACTTCAAGGGAAACAGACAGAAGGCAAAGAAACTGCAAAAGAAAGAAAGCTGCTTAGTTAACAACATGAAGAGGAAAGAGAAAATATGGCTAAAACAATGTGAAATCAGAAGAAATAATGGTTACAGGGTACTGAATTTTGAAATATGTGAAAATGCGTGAGGTGGCCAAAGTTCATGTGTATCGGGGTATGAAAGCAAGGCATTAGGAAAATGTAATGCAGAACCATAGTGTAGAACTACTAAGTGATCCAAAACGCATCCTTTTGCATGTAGGAACAAATGATATAAAAAATACAAAGACCCCAGATGAGGTAATGGTGTGATATACTGTTGTATAAAATCTGTAAAAAAAAAGGAATAACCCTAAGTCTCTAGTTATAGTGATCAGTATTGTGAAAAGAAGGGATGTAAACCCAATATACTACAATTATTTAAATCAAAATGTATGGTGGGCTTGTGAGGTACTAAATTGTGCATTTGTAGATGTAAATAACCAAATAGGGATCAATTGCTTTGGGAGAGATGAACTATATTTCAATAGCAAGGGAACCTACAAACTAGAAAATATAATGAAAAGTGTAATAAAACAGTGTGTGGGTAAGGGCAACTAACATGAAGGGGAGGTAGTACAACAAGTAATAAATAAGAAACAAAACTGACCATGTAATTGAATTACAAATAATTACAATTAGGTAAGATAAGTGGTAATATGCATACTTGCACACAGACGAACAATTGTACTAAACTTAGCAATAATTTTAACATTTTTCACCCAAAAATGTCCAATACATTGCAAAAAGCAAGCAAGAAATGAACGGCCAGGCATATATATATATTACCAAGTATATTAGTTTTCACATAACATGGATTAAAATATGATTAAATAAGTGCAAACTACTATGAAAATTACATTCTCTCCTTTACTAATTGTAGAGAAACTCATAAATGTGGTGTACTTGCGATTACCAAATATAAAGAGCTTGACTGCAAAGAATAATGTGAGGAAATGGTTAAAAATTGTATGGAGTCAAAGTAGCTTAGAAAAGAGAAACTTGTAGTACTGGAGTCTATAGCCTTCCAAAAGCTGACCAAATTTACTTCTTAAGCATGCTTATATAGTGTAGTAAAAAAATAAATTCATAATTGTGGGAGATGTGAATGTAGATGTATTAGTAGAAGGTGCAAAAAAATTTTCTTCTAGAGATGCTTTAATGAAATAACCTAATTACATCAAATAAACACTTTCCCAATTAGAGTGACAAAAAATTCATCAAACTGCATTGACCTTGTGTATACAAATTTGAATGGGAAGTTCTTGCAAAATTTAAATAAAAAGCAAGGTATATCACAAATATGGTTACCTCCACAAAACAATTTATTTGATATATTCCTGCTCCTAAATCTACATCATTATTTGACATAAATTGTATGCTTTAACGAGATCTTCACACTAAGTTGTTGCCTTGTTCTTACGGTTTACTAGCTATGCAAAATTCATCCAGAATGAAGAGAATTTCAGAGTCTAGTCCCAGCAAGTTCGTTCTATACATCAAATCTGTCATAAAATATCCTAAACTCGTCACATTTTAATAAAATCATTAGAGCCAATTTTAAAAATTTAAAACATTCTAAAACGTTTCAATCCAACGGGTAGTCTGGTGGGGGCATTTTTCATGAAAATCTTTATGTGGCATTCTTAAAAGATGCTGAACTTATGAACCAAGTTTGATATTTAACCGATTTTTCGTTTTTCAGCCATGTGTTCAAAGACGGAGGTACAAAAATAACACACACACACACACACACACACACACACACACACACACACACACACACACACACACACACACACACACACACACACACACACACACACACACACACACACACACACAACAAACACACATTGTGCCCGCCTTGGTAGCGTAGCTGGTAATATATCTGCTTCAAGTTCAAGAGGTCCTGAGTTCGAATCTCGGTTAGGGTGAGTTTTCTGGGTAAGAAGTTTTTGGGAAGTTTCCCTTATCCTGAAAGACGAATGTCTGATAACTCTAAGTTCTATGGACCCTGGGCTCATCTGAGCATCATTTCATACATTTCATTCATCGTCCGATATGTCTTAACGTTGGAGGACGTAAATTATTAAAAAAAAGGCAGACACAACTTTTTGTAAAAAAAAAATGTCTTTGAGGGGTTTTCAGGAGATCTCAAATCATAGGACCATATTTCTGATGAAATCTCGACATAGAACTTTTGGGTGAAGTACAAATTTCCCCCACTTGTTATGTGCAGTACAGAAAGTTAGAATTGATTTGTAATAATATGCTGAAGCAGTCCCTGTCATAAACACAAGCGTATTTATAGGAATAAACATAAATAAATAACACATATGTTAGGGAATAGTCCCGTCTGCATATTAAATGTATCTACCATATATAAATATATATAAATACTTATATATACACACACATAATGCGAACATATATTCGGAAACTCGAGAACTAACAAGGCCAGGCAGAGGTCAAACAAACAGTAAACAACCAGCCTTGCTCTTATGTTCACCATGCCCCGAGGAAACGGTTGGCGCCAATATGACGCTGTACAGACCCTTTCATATAGACTCAGACATGACCAGAACAACGAACCAGTGGATTTAACAAGACGCATAAAGCCCATGACTACGCATAAATTATCATAAGCGATCATGTAGACAAAGCAGCGCAGTTGACATTCGTGATAGCACTAAGTTTAACTAATGTCTAGAGTGGGAATGCTTTAGGACCTATCAGAACAAAATTACTAGTCACGTGATTTATGCACCTTTCCAAAAATCAGTATAAGTGGGGTAAATTTGAAGTATGGCAGAAATATGTTCCAATAACTAAGAATACTTTCTACATCATGGTCACGAGGAACTGACGTGTGAAGTTCTCCGGCATTAAATGCCAATACTCTATACATTATAATCGTGTGTGAATGATACGCGTGTGAAGTTCCCCGCCAGAAACTGTTATGTCTCACATTGAAGAATGCTCACTACATGAAAATCGTAAAGCAGGAAAGCGCGTGATAAGTAGCGCCAAGAAATTTTAAGTGCTCACCATTAAGAATATTCTGCATCAACAGACCATGAACTTAACTTCGCGAACTGCACTGAAATATCTCATGCCGCAGTAATATGCAAATCACTTCCATTTACTCCATGGTCAGTACACGAGACGACACACAACGCAACGCAACTCCAACGCAGCGCTCCCACAGTTGGCGAGCACATAAGTGAGATTAAGGATCACAATAAACCCATTTACATCTAGGAGTCGAGGTGTCTTCCTTAACAAACCTACAACAAGTCAGGGCGTACCTAACTCTAAATTTCCAGATGAGAGTCTCATGCCGAACTATACAGAAGAAAACCGCGACCTATTACAAAAATCCCTTGTTCTTTAATCCCCCATCCAATAACAATTAACCTTATGAGGTGCTGAATGACTTGAGGGATCATACAACGAGGTTCCCACCGTGCAGAACCGCTTCAAAACATTAAAGGATTTTATTTTCCGTATTGTGCATGCAGACACATTCATAACGTTTCATTTGAGGTTATTTTCAATCAAATCTGTACACTTAGTTACAAAATATCACAAGAATCATAATTTTTTTTCTTAAATAACGGATTGGTGAGCTTGTAATGGGTATAGCAGAATTTGCGAGTGTGAAAATTCAGGTTTTATATTGCGGCATAATCCATTGCCATTGAGTTGCAAAACCGCATATCATATAAGTTGTTTGGGTTCTTGTGGTTGAAATTTGGAGCTATGAGTTCTCTTCTCAGGTGAATGGTTATAGGAAAATGGGTTTGTAGGTGTTGGTTGCCCAGTGTAATCAATCATTCTCAGATGACTGTGAAATTTTGTTTAATTATCTTGTAGTCTGTTTGTTCCATTAAGACTGAGTTGCAACGGTGACCACTTCCAGTTAAATTCTACCAACGTATTATACTTTCTTCTCCCGACTAATACGTCTGTTCTTCAAGTATGATGTAGCAAGCCTTTTACTAAATGTTACATTTTCTTCTCCCGACCGACACCAATACGTCTCACCTCTTGAAGTACGGTATAGCAAGCAAGTTTTACTAAGATATTACATCTTCTTCCGACTAATACGTCTCACCTCTTGAAGGACGATCTAGCAGGCAAGTTTTACTACGATATTACATCTTCTTCCGACTAATAGGTCTCACCTCTTGAAGGACGATCTAGCAGGCAAGTTTTACTAAGATATTACATCGTCTTCCGACTAATAGGTCTCACCTCTTGAAGGACGATCTAGCAGGCAAGTTTTACTACGATATTACATCTTCTTCCGACTAATAGGTCTCACCTCTTGAAGGACGATCTAGCAGGCAAGTTTTACTACGATATTACATCTTCTTCCGACTAATAGGTCTCACCTCTTGAAGGACGATCTAGCAGGCAAGTTTTACTAAGATATTACATCTTCTTCCGCCTAATAGGTCTCACCTCTTGAAGTACGGTATAGCAAGCAAGTTTTACTAAGATATTACATCTTCTTCCGACTAATACGTCTCACCTCTTGAAGGACGATCTAGCAGGCAAGTTTTACTACGATATTACATCTTCTTTCGACTAATAGGTCTCACCTCTTGAAGGACGATCTAGCAGGCAAGTTTTACTAAGATATTACATCGTCTTCCGACTAATAGGTCTCACCTCTTGAAGGACGATCTAGCAGGCAAGTTTTACTACGATATTACATCTTCTTCCGACTAATAGGTCTCACCTCTTGAAGGACGATCTAGCAGGCAAGTTTTACTACGATATTACATCTTCTTCCGACTAATAGGTCTCACCTCTTGAAGGACGATCTAGCAGGCAAGTTTTACTACGATATTACATCTTCTTCCGACTAATAGGTCTCACCTCTTGAAGGACGATCTAGCAGGCAAGTTTTACTAAGATATTACATCTTCTTCCGCCTAATAGGTCTCACCTCTTGAAGTACGGTATAGCAAGCAAGTTTTACTAAGATATTACATCTTCTTCCGACTAATACGTCTCACCTCTTGAAGGACGATCTAGCAGGCAAGTTTTACTACGATATTACATCTTCTTTCGACTAATAGGTCTCACCTCTTGAAGGACGATCTAGCAGGCAAGTTTTACTAAGATATTACATCGTCTGCCGACTAATACGTCTCACCTCTTGAAGGACGATCTGGCAAGCAAGTTTTACTAAGATATTACATCTTCTTCCGACTAATACGTCTCACCTCTTGAAGGACAATCTAGCAGGCAGGTTTTACTAAGATATTACATCGTCTTCCGACAAATACGTCTCACCTCTTGAAGGACGATCTGGCAAGCAAGTTTTACTAAGATATTACATCTTCTTCCGACTAATACGTCTCACCTCTTGAAGGACGATCTAGCAGGCAAGTTTTACTAAGATATTACATCTTCTTCCGACTAATACGTCTCACCTCTTGAAGGACGATCTGGCAAGCAAGTTTTACTAAGATGTTACATCTTCTTCCGACTAATACGTCTCACCTCTTGAAGGACAATCTAGCAGGCAAGTTTTACTAAGATATTACATCGTCTTCCGACTAATACGTCTCACCTCTTGAAGTACGGTATAGCAAGCAAGTTTTACTAAGATATTACATCTTCTTCCGACTAATACGTCTCACCTCTTGAAGGACGATCTAGCAGGCAAGTTTTACTAAGATATTACATCGTCTTCCGACTAATACGTCTCACCTCTTGAAGGACGATCTGGCAAGCAAGTTTTACTAAGATATTACATCTTCTTCCGACTAATACGTCTCACCTCTTGAAGGACGATCTGGCAAGCAAGTTTTACTAAGATATTACATCTTCTTCCGACTAATACGTCTCACCTCTTGAAGGACGATCTGGCAAGCAAGTTTTACTAAGATATTACATCTTCTTCCGACTAATACGTCTCACCTCTTGAAGGACAATCTAGCAGGCAAGTTTTACTAAGATATTACATCGTCTTCCGACTAATACGTCTCACCTCTTGAAGGACGATCTGGCAAGCAAGTTTTACTAAGATATTACATCTTCTTCCGACTAATACGTCTCACCTCTTGAAGGACGATCTAGCAGGCAAGTTTTACTAAGATATTACATCGTCTTCCGACTAATACGTCTCACCTCTTGAAGGACGATCTAGCAGGCAAGTTTTACTAAGATATTACATCGTCTTCCGACTAATACGTCTCACCTCTTGAAGGACGATCTGGCAAGCAAGTTTTACTAAGATATTACATCTTCTTCCGACTAATACGTTTCGCCTCTTGAAGGACGATCTAGCAGGCAAGTTTTACTAAGATATTACATCTTATTCCGACTAATACGTCTCACCTCTTGAAGGACGATCTAGCAAGTAAGTTTCCTCGACTTCGCTATTCAGTTCGAACCTAATTCTGCTCCCCACTCTCACTTATCACATGAGCAAAATAGCTCACCCTTCTCTCCATTTTTCAAATCTTACATTATTATTGGTTTCTGATTTATTTCGATCTATTTTTCATTGGTTTTCAAAACTCATCTAACTCATTTACTTAGCGCCTACCCTGACTTCTGACACGCCTACCCTGGGCTCTCTGCAACGGTATACATCGTTATCACATCAGTAAACTAACCTTCATGCTCCATCGTACCCTGAAAGCCTTTTTGTCTCAATGCATTCCTTGGTACTAGCGATCTATGGTTCCAAGACGTTCAACCCTTTCTGACACAAAGAAGGTAACGGTCCTCTTTCCTGTTGCTATCAGCGTGTAGATTTTACCCGAGTATTCCTCCTACCTTGCCTTGATGCTGACATACCTTGCTGTATTAAATTATGTTCTTTCCTCCTCATTCTTTAAATAAACCGCTATTTTATTCATCATCCTAACCATTCTAATTTCATATTAATATAATAAGATTTCTTTATATTGGTTTATCAAAGCATTTTTATTAATTAATATTCCTTTCTTCAATATCGAGATTTCTATTAATTTGTTGCCTCCTAATCCCTGTCTGATACTGACTGCGGTTGCAATATCCATATCGATTCATCTATTAATACTGTCAATAGTACTACAGAAATCAATCCTAGTTTTCTACAAACAAAGCAGAAGAACCAAGCACCAGCAAAAAATCTATCGTTTTATACTCACTTGACTTTCTCTAGGTAGACATTTTTCAAGAACTATTCCGTTAAAAGCTCATTCTTCTACTTCGTGTGATAAACATGAAGCAAGAAATTTTGGTCATAAAGTTACATTATTTAATAAACTATATAATAAATTCCTTGCCAATAATTATTTAAACTTGTTCTATAATTGTAAATATTTGAAAACGGTACAAGATATATTTGGTAATTTTTGTGTGATTGAGAATGTGATTTTCTATGCAATATGTTGTATCGTGGACCTGGGCAGATTCAGTTAACAAAGACCTTGCACGTTGGTGAGCTACGTCCAGAGGGTGGAAGTCGGTATAATACATAGGTATTTCAGCTACTCCAAGGTACCGTTACACGGGCCAACAAACGTTCGACGGGGGTTTCAATTTATATACGAGTGTAGATGGATCATTTAGAACCATTTTCGTTCATTTCCTCTTCGTGTGTTAGCTACTTATTACCTTTTCACCATGCGTCACGTAATGTGAAATTTCACACTCTAGCAGGCTTTATTGTAAGCGGTCATAGTCGATTAAGAATGGGAATACCTGAATCCGCCCAGGCCCCACATCGAGATTTAAAAGAACGATTAAAGTGAATGTAGAGAAAATATCAATTTTACCTCATACACTCCCTGGGATGAAATATTCATCACTGTTTTTCTCAATTTTATACACGTTTACATGGAGTTAACCAGTATTTTGCACTCCGAAAGGTACCCAAAGAGTTCATGCATTAGACGTAGAGAACAGCAGCCGGAGACAACGGGAAAGCAGACGGCAGAAACAGCTGCGAATCATAGGGGAGAATCCCGACTTCGAGTTCAGTTATGTATGCAGCGTACGGTGGGTGAGCAATATTCCTGCCGCAACATTTTAAACATATTTTTATTACATAGTCCCTTGCAGGTTCAGAGGGATAGAGGGTGAAGTAAGCTTAGTTGTTAGAGGTGGTTGCTATGTGATGACCTTAAAATTTGTTCTCTTTGCACGACTAGGGGGGAAGAAAACCCTCCCATTTGAGAAAAGTTAAGGTATTGAAAAATTAAAGAAGAAGAAAATTGTCTCTAAATTAAATGGTCTCATTCACTACACAGTAAATGTATTTGGCATGATTGTGTACTTAAACTACACTTTTTGTGTCGTAAGATTTTGCCTAGAGAATAGAGGGCAGATTAGGTAACGGAGGCGCTGCCTAGCACCTTAATCTGTAAGGAAACATTTGTGCATACACACCGGAAGGAACAGAAGAGGAAATGCATGTGTTACATGGCCACTTGGCTGAAGCGACAGGGATGCACAGAATTCCCTGTTAGTCATCCAGTTAGGGCTCACTCAGTACGATCCACCCCAGAGTACAGTAAAACCTCGTTAACCCAGACTTTTTAACCGGACGTCCGGATAACCTGGATCAGTGTTAAAGAAAAAATGCTTAGCATAGTAAATGAAGACTTGTTTTACAGGCAATAAATTGCTATTCTCAAAAGGTACATTACTCAAATTATCTTGTCAGTAGGGGAATTCATTGCACTCAGCTCACCAACTTTGGACCAGGTTGAAAGAGAAACTTTGGTAAGCTCATGGAAAGAGTTGTGACTTGGTGTGTGTGACTTGCCAGAAAACAAAATTGAACAAGAACATAAATCAAGTGTGGAAGAAGGTTTTATAGACTTTTTAAATATATCGGTGGCTGTTCCGATGTTGATGAAGAAGGAACTGGCAATGACGGAGGTTATAAACCGATTAGAGAGGAAGGCATTATAACGTCCTGCAGTGTTACTGAAAATGAAGAATATTCAGATTCAGACAATGTTGATGAACCAACTGTGGTTATGACACACACACATTGCCAAATGAGCTTCTAATGTTGAAGCGGATGCAAGATTGCCTTGTTCATAAGAGATACACTAAACTGAGGAGCAGAAGTTCAATTAACTCAATTATGGGCGAGAGCTATCTACATCGGACGTCAAATGTCCTCTCTCTTGTACCCGCGAACTCTCAAAGCTGTCGCCAAAACGGGCGTGACAACATACTCCGGGGCTCTTTCCGGTGGGGCAAGATTTAGAGACTAACACCTCCCTCCAATTACAGGGTGTAAGTGGATACCCGTCCACCCACCCGGAAAGACTACCAATTGCCTCATTCGGGTCGAAAGTGCACAATCATAGCACACCGACTACTAGCTCAGCAGGTTATCACCCGGAAACTTAAAGGTGCCCCTCAACCCATACGGCAGACCCGCACAGACGTCACCGATCTCCCACGGGTATTGCTAATCACTGCCAAACGAAGCCCATCCTAACGAGCAAGTCCCCTACGGGAGGGGATTGGATGTTCGACCCGGGTACTTCTAGTAACGTCAGAAGTACCACGATTGCTAAGGGTTCGCAGCGCTCGCACAGCATGAGCTAAAAGGGACGGATTCACTCCCCTACTGGACCTCTTTTACTACTAATTAGTTTGTAGCTATATTGTGTATTGTGGAAATACATAAGCTATCACAGTACATAGAGTGTGTGTGTGTGTGTGTGTGTGTGTGTGTGTGTGTGTGTGTGTGTGTGTGTGTGTGTGTGTGTGTGTGTGTGTGTGTTAGGTGAAAGTGTGCCGAATAATTTCCAAAGTCCATTAAAAATATTTCAGCGCTGTTGTACAGGTTATTTTTATCGTTTTTCAGCCATTTTCTGGACAATCTGAATTTTCCTTAACTCGAATCAGCCCTGGTCCCAGTCGATCCGGGTAAACGAGGTTCTATTGAACCTTGAGACGATATCCGTTGTTGGCAGAGAACGGGCGTGGATTTTATTGCAAGTAATTTCTTATGAGGGATTCCGGGTTCGTTCCTAGCTCAGGGTTGCATGAGCCTTTGATCTCAGGAGTGGTAAACAACAGACTGCTTTGTTTCTTCCTCTTCCTTTATTTCTTGTTGCTTTCCCGTTTTTATTACTTTTGGAGTTTCACACACACACACACACACACACACACACACACACACACACACACACACACACACACACACACACACACACACACACACACACACACACACGACTTTCCCAATACTTAATTTTACATTACGCGCATCACCTGCTTACAACGCTGCCCTCTTGATCACCACTGCATCCACCGATTTCTTGACTAAGAGTGCCTTTCCAAAATCACTGACGTGTCTCCCGCTTTCCCATATAATAGTAAATTACAACGATTAGTATCATCCAGGAACAAATTATCTCTACTCAATCTAAGTGCACCGCATTGCAACACGCACAACAGACACAACTACGGATGCCCTTGAATATGACTCCGTAAATAACAAATTTGACACACTGATAAAGCACATCTACGAGATACGTAGTGTAACCCGCGAAAAAACTGCCGTAGTGAACATATTGATACAAAGTCAAAACAAAGCATCCGACGAACTCCACGAGCTGAGCACAATACTGGAATACAACTATATATACTACAGGTTGCCAGCTATTAAAAAGAAAAGCCTTAGAGGGCCACAGTAAAGAACACCCTTAACCTCTCGTTACTCCCTGAAGGGGGCAGCCAAGGTCTTGGTTATGGCTGCGTCCGCGGCTATCCTTCACAAACCCTGAGGCTTGACTTTGGAGTCACTATATCCGTGAGTGCTTTTGCGGGTGTTTATCGGAACATGTCAGCTGCATTCTATTAAAGCAATTACAAAGTGCTTTCTCACTGATAGGTGCTGCACAACTTCTTTCTCACTCCCACAGTTCCTTTTCACTCCCGCAGAACTCAAAAAAGGCAAAGAAATTAAATGTTAACATGAATAACGCTATAAAAGCCCCTGGCGCACAGACCTAAGAGGGCCAAGACCTACCAACCCAACTGCCGGCAATTTACGCACCTACGCATGGTCAGAGGTGGGCGATCATTCGACCGGTATGGGGAGGAGATTTGGTCAGGATCTCCGCATCCCCCAGCCGGAACGTTGGTTTTCGTGACCAGGGCCTCCTACCTAGTGTAAGCTCCTCACTTTCCTCACGATGCTGAATGGGCACCGGTCCTATATCCGGGACTGAAAATCCGCACCACATGGGTGGGATCGAACCCAGGTCGCTTTCCGTAACTAGGGACCAAGGCATGCTACCTTAGCCCGCTACGCCAAGGTGCAGGACTGAATAACCTTATTCCTCACGTTATTTCTTTCTGTCCTTGCATTCGAACTGTGTGTGCACTGCTTCAACCTCTAAGTAGAAGAGTGAAGACATGTGTACACGAAATTCCCAAAATGGCCAGAATTAACTATTTAGTTACACAGACACACACACACACACACACACACACACACACACACACACACACACACACACACACACACACACACACACACACACACAGGTGCGTTCAATGTATTCCTATTTTTCACTCTCAAGGCAAAGAAACTTTTAATTTTCAAAACCCATAGCCAGTCTGAAGTGAACAAAATGCCATATTTTAAAATAATTAAATGCTGTATACTTTGGAGTAAAAACCATGAATGCCAAATGAATAAAAAGGCTCTAAAACACATTACCGTGGTGCTCACATTTTATATCCATGGATTCCTTAGATAGTAGAATTTGAATATTGTGACTTTGTGGGTTCGTAGAGTTAAAATTCTAGTCTGTAAAAATTCAAAATGCTCTTAATTGTCAGTAAAAACAATTTTTACAGCCCTTTGTAGCAGGGTGACGTAACATACACCAACAGTCTCTTGTGGCTTCACCACGCGTAAACAAACGAAGAAAATCACTCGCGGTATTCTTCAAAGGTCCACGTAAAGACCCACCCTTGCATTATGGATAGGCAGTGACAGAATCTGGTAAGGAAAAGGCTGAATTACATGCAGCATATTTAGAGAAGACAATTTTGGATGCTGACACTTCTAGTGCATATCTCATCCATGCAATTACACACGACGTTCAGTATTATCTATACCAACTGCATGATGCGGTACCATCATCTTCTATCTCCTCAGCAGAAGTTGAAGGCATCATAAGCAATCTAAATCCTTATAAATCTCCTGGGCTCAAAGCACTACCCTACCCCTGGATTAAAGCACTTACTGTGCTTTGTAATTCCATACTACAACTTAGCTACTTCCTAAAGGCATGGAAACGCAAAAATAATCACCATCTGCAAACCTGGGAAAGATGGAACTTCTGCAGAGAGCTACAGGCACATCAGCTTGCTTTCCAACCTTAGCAAGTTGATGGAGAAGCTTATATTAAGTAGGCTGAGGATCATCCTGGCCACCATAATGTTGTCAGAGCGGAAAAATTTGGCTTCAGATCTCGCCACTCCACTCAACATCAACTATGTCGGCTTGTCGACGAGGTCTATACCACCTTCAACAGAGAGCAGTTTGTTTCTGACCTACTACTCAACATCACCAGAGCCTTTGACAGTGTATGGCATGAAGGTTTATTTTACCACCTCATTCACTACAGCGCCCCTAAATACTTGAACCATCTCATCCATGGCCGTCTCGGTAGCGTAGATGGTAGCGTGTCTGCATCACGTTCAAGAGGTTCCGAGGAATTTGAATCTCGATTAGGATGAGTTACTTGGGTAAGTTTTTTCCGAGGTTTTCCCTTATCCTGAAAGATAAATGTCGCGTAACCCCAATCTTCTCGGACCCCGGACTCATTTGAGCATCATTTCATCTATTTCATTCACCGTCCTGTATGACAACGTTGGATGATGTAAATTACAAACAAACAAAACAGCAACTCATCCATTCGTGTCTCATCAACAGATCCTTTGCTGTCTCCCATGACGGCATATTATCCTCACCCCATCAGAGCTGTAGTTCCTCAGGATAGTGTCCTGGGACCCACTCTCTGCCTTATCTACATTAGCATATTCATTGCAACCCGCTCACTATACTTTTTTGCTGATGACACAGCTCTTACCTCCACGTCAACTCAGCTTCTTATATCTGCTCGTAGGATTCAGAACTACGCCGACCACTTGGTTCGAACGCAGGCACTTACACGTCCACCCACAGAATAGAGAGGCCATAACCTTCTCCAGAAGGCAGCTAGATGACATTCAATCTATTCGTTTAGACGATGAGGAAGTTCAATGGAAAACCTATGTCAAATATCTAGGAGTACTGCTTGAAATTTAACTGACGTGGAAGGATCACTTAATCTTTACAGCAAACAATGTCAGCAAGAGAATGGGTGTGTTATACCCACTATACAACCGACGATCGGTGATGCCCGTGTCTAACAAACTGCTTCTTTACAAGCAAGTGCTCAGACCAGCCATAACTTACACCTGTAATATCTCGGGCGTAGCCACTAAGACTCACCTACATTACCTTGAGGTCCTTCCAACAAACTGCTGACTTATAAGCAGGTGCTCAGACCAGCCATAAATTGGACCTGTGAAATATCGGGCGTAGCCACTAAGACTCACCTACACCACCTTGAGGTCCTTCCAACAAACTGCTGACTTACAAGCAAGTGCTCAGACCAGCAATAAATTGTACCTGCGAAATCTCGGGTGTAGCCACTAAGACTCACCTACATCACCTTGAGGTCCTTCCAACAAACTGCTGACTTACAAGCAAGTGCTCAGACCAGCAATAAATTGGACCTGTGAAATCTCGGGCGTAGCCACTAAGACTCACCTACATCACCTTGAGGTCCTTCCAACAAACTACTGACTTACAAGCAAGTGCTCAGACCAGCAATAAATTGTACCTGCGAAATCTCGGGTGTAGCCACTAAGACTCACCTACATCACCTTGAGGTCCTTCCAACGAACTGCTGACTTACAAGCAAGTGCTCAGACCAGCCATAACTTGTACCTGCGAAATCTCGGGTGTAGCCACTAAGACTCACCTACATCACCTTGAGATCCTTCAAACTCGTTTCCTTCGCATTTCTACCGATTCCCCGTGGTACATCCCTAACATAGTCATCTGTCGAGACCTCATATTCCTACCCTTAGAGATCATATCCACATATCCCATGTCCATTTTATCAAAACGTCTCCCATAATTTTAACCCCCTCATTTGTGACCTAGGTGAGTACTGGAGAAAAGTATAAAAGACCGAGGCTACTTCAAGGCAACTGAAATTAAACTGCACTTCAGCTATTTACAACATGCTTATCTCAAATAAAAAATAAAAAATAAGAACACTTCACGTTTAAACTTCTACCGTCTTTTCTCCTAGCTCTAAACAGCCTACTGCCAGTACAGGATCTAGTTCTTATTTGGCCAGGGACTGAAAGTCTGGCCCCCAGACATTGAAATGTCTACTTGTGGTTCTTCGGATTTCATATATTTATTCACATTTTAACTAAATTACTTTAAAATGCTTCTCACATTCTAATACCCCATATGATCGTGTATATACCAAACAACCTCAACCTGAGGTACAAGCCAAAATCTGGGTGCGCACGCAGCAAAAACCTTCGGGCTGTGAACACCCTGCCAGTACTTCATCGTCGTGGATTTCATATTTAAATCAAATAATTTACTTCTTGATATCAGGGAATCAACTTTAATGTATTAAAATACAATTACAATCACAGTAAAGTTACAAAGCAAGCATTACGTCAAAATATTTAATACTGAAATACTGCTTATAATTGTGTCATTAAGTAGGTCATAGGAAATCAAGTTAAACTTTCAAATTTCATTTTTATCTTTAATTTTTTTCGAAAAAAAGAAAGAAAAAACATTTCCGCCCCATAGAATGCAGCATGAGGCGGTATCGGCTCCTACGCATGGTTTGCCGGCATTACCGTTAACCCTAAGGTACATCTACCAGTATCAAAGTTACACCCCCCAAGAACTAGTCTAGAAATTTCTAAATTATTTTTTTCTAAATTTTAATTAACATCGGCGGTGCACAATGGGTCCTTGCACCTAGATGCTCAGCCGTTGAGGAGCGTAGCTACCTCCTTTCCTTCCCCTTACCCAAATCTAAACCATCCCCCTGAATACCCCTTATTCTTGTCACTAAGTGGCCAAGTGTCATACTTCCAAGGACAGGTACACGAAAAACATACTTACGGGCCGCCAACTCCAACTCCAACTGCTCAGTCCGCCAACTGCTCAACGACGACCACGACGACGACGGATTTCATATTAAAATCAACAGCATACCTCTTGATGCCGGATAATCAACCTTAATTTTGTGAAACACAGTTACAATCAAAGTAAACTTTTATTTCATTATCTTATCTTTCATAGCTTTTTATGGTTGAAAAAAACATGTTCTGGTTTTCGTAGTATGATTTTTGTATGTCATAAAAATGTTCCAAGTCATACACTTTTACTTTCAGAAAATTTAAATTTTAGGCTCAGTATTCTATAATTATCAGTCATAAAAGTTTTATATTTATTAGGGTGTGTCAGGCAGTTTTGTAGAAAAATATTTATTTGTTAATATAGTAAAGTTTCCTTTTTTTGCAATTTGAAGGTTCAAAATTCAATAATATATAAACCAGTAAACAATAACAAATAAGCCATTCAATTCACAGCTGAAATAATACAAACTTTTATTAAACATCTATTTATGAATGTGTATGGTGACTTTGTGGGTTCGTAGAATCAAAAGTCCGAGTTGCAGAAATTCAAAACGTAGAAATACGTTGAAGCGTATAAATACACTTACAGTAGCAGCATTACGTCACATACACATTTAAAATCTTCCAAGGTCGTTGACCACAACAAACGGTTCACTTCCAAAACACCAGTTTCAATTTCCGCTCTCGTTACGTCTCTGTTTACAACTGTTTACGACTACTCCGCTGGCGTGTCGCCAGTTATATATACCACCATTAATATCACTAGATATCTCTGGAATATTGTGTAACAAACAAGAAATCGAATGTTCCGTCACTAGACGAAACTCGAACGTTCCAGACGCATAATTTTATCTATGTTGGCCAGCATTTTATCTCCCGGCTATTTCTATCTGCTTAGGCAGGCTGTTTATCTCCGTGATACACTATCCATCCGTTATCTCTCCGAGCCGCGCGCTATCGTAAGTAATGGGTTCGCGACACACCTCCCTCCACAAGGCTGGTCGTCTCGAACAGCACCATTGTAGCGGGCCAGACGATCTAAGTGAACCACCAACATCTTCACTCGGGACACCTTCTGGATGCTTTAGACCACGTCGTTAAACCTCTTCACCACCCGGTACGGTCCTTACCACGGATACTGAAGTTTCGGGCAGGGTCCCTTGGTCCGGGTAGGGCGGTACAACCAGACTAGGTCACCTTGCTGTAATCCTTGGCTGTTGGCTTGCCTGTCGTATCGGGTCTTACTGCAATCGCTCGCCCTCTGGATGTTCTAACGAGCCATTTCATGTATGTCGTGGAGATGGTCCATCAGGTTCTCCACATATTCAGCTGCTGGCTGTTTTGCGTCCGGGGGGCTCCCAAAAGCTAGATCACAAGCAAGGCGTAACTCTCGACCGAATATTAAGCTGGCTGGCGTCATCTCAGTGGTGTCGTGTGTAGACGAGCGGTAGGTCAGCAAGAACAGTGGCACCTTCACGTCCCAGTCTCGCTAATGGCTGGCAACGACCTCCCTCAGGTGTTCTTCTAAGGTCTTGATGTACCTTTAGACCATGCCGTCCGACTGAGGATGTAGAGGTGTTTTGCGGGTTTTGTTAACCCCAAGTCTTTCTAGTGCTTCCTTCAGTAGGATGGAATCAAAATTGGTAACCTGGTCACTATGCAGCTCTAACGGCACCCCAGTTCCGCAGAACACTTGCTCCACGAGGCAGTCTGTGATTGTCTTTGCCCCTGGTTCGGAAAGGCATACACATCGGGCCACTTGGTGAAGTAGTCCACGACCACAATCAGATACTTGTTGCCTCGGTCGCACACTGAGAACGGTCCAGCTATGTCGACGGCGATCCGTTCGAATGGCGCTCCGAAGTTGTACTGCAGCATGCGACCAAGATCCTAGTGTGGGGGCCGCGATTCGCCGCGCACACGTGACTTTGACGGCACCATCTCTCAGCGTCTGCTCGGAGCCTCAGCCAATAGCGGCGCTGTCGGAGTTTGTCGATTGTTCAGTTTGCTCCCAGGTGGCCTCCTGAAGTACCGGCATGCAATTCCTCCAAGGCCTCCGGGACCTAATTTCGGGGAATTACCAACTGCGTCTTCCCAACAGGCAATTCCCATACCCGAAACAGCACGCCCTCTCTTGTCTTCAGTGAGTACCATTGGGCCAGCACGAATTGTATGTGGTGCTCCTTGGTGCGATGTCCTCCCTGGTTGGTCTTGTTTCTGCCTCCACTTCTCTTAAGAGTGGCCCCAAGTCTACGTCTGCCAGCTGCTTGCTGCTCAGGCCTGCGCTATCCCAGCCGTCCGCAGGCACTGCCGTGACCACTCTGACAGCTGCGGCACGCTCCTTCTCTTCCACTCTTATGCACTGGCCGTACTCTTGTGGACAGGGTCTTCGGGACATGGTGTCTGTGTTACCGTGACTCTTCCCTCTCCGATGTTCAGAGGTGAAGTCGTAATCCTGCAGCCTCTGGACCCAACAGGCTGTCTGGCCTTCCAATTTTCTAAAGCTCAGTAGCCAGGTTAGGGCGGAATGGTCAGTACTCAGGTGCAATGGCTGACCGTACAGGTACTTGTGCAAGTGCTCCAAGGTCTACACTACCACCAGCAACTCTCGCCGGGTGATGCAGTAGTTCTTCTCTCAGGCGGGTGAGGGGCTTAGCGATGTTGGAGAAGCCCTTTATGAAGCGGAGGTAATAGCTGCACAGCCCCAGGCCACTGCACAACTCTCGCTTTTCCTT
The DNA here is from genome assembly GCA_030765055.1 of Mantis religiosa. NCBI lineage: Eukaryota > Metazoa > Arthropoda > Insecta > Mantodea > Mantidae > Mantis > Mantis religiosa. The sequence goes on from CM060950.1 coordinate 321,321,679, forward strand.
TGGCCGAGGCCAATCTCTCACGGCCTGTGTCTATTCTGGGTCTGTGGCCAATCTGGTTGGTGAGAATATGTGGCTCGAGTAGTTGACTTCTTTGCGGAATAGCTGGCACTTCTTAGCGTTCAGCTTCAGGTTAGTCGCCTGCAGTTTCTGTTCAGGTTTTGCAGATGGTCCTCGAAAGTCTTGCTGAAGATGATGATGTCCTCCAGATACAGCAGGCAGGCTTCATAAGTCAGTCCCCTCATTACCGACTCCGCGAGGCTCTGGAAGGTATCTGGTGCGCTGCAGAGGAGAAAGGGCATAACTGTGAACTGCCAAAGTCCTTGGCCTGTCGAGAATGCAGTCTGTTCCTTGTCTCTCGGGTCTAGAGCTACCTGCCAGTAAACCAACTTCAGGTCCAGGGTCGAGAACTACTGCGCACAATAAGCGTGTCTAGAGTGTCGTGAATCCGCGGTAAGGGGAAGCAATCCTTCCTGTTGACAGCATTCTGCTTCCTGTAGTCCACGCAGAAGCGTAGCTCGCCATTCTGTTTCGTCATCAGAGCTACAGCGGAACACCGAGAGCTGTCAGACCCTTCGATTATTCCACTGGATCTCATGTCCTTCAGCTATTCTCGTACCGCCGCTTGTTTTTTCAGCGGAACGCATCTAGGTGGTTACCGAATAGGCCGCTCGTCTGCGTTGTCGATGCGGTAAAGCACTTTGTCCTTGCGGCCGTAGTCACTGTTACCCTTGCTGAAAACGCACTGGTATCTTCTCCGCAGTTGTGGAACCTTCTCCAGCTGATCTGCGGTAAGGTGGTCGGCGCCCTCTTCAGTAAGTCTTCCAGCCGGCGCCCCAGGTGTTGCGTCGGCAACGGCTCCTGTGTCTTGTCGATTGCGGTTACGCTGACCACAAACTCGCACGTCCCCAGCTGCGTTCTGGACTGGACGTCGTCATTGGTGTCTGCCAGGTTGAGCAGCCTCACTGGCAGTTGTTGAGTGCAGAGGTTCTACCAATTAGTCCAGGACAAGTAGGTCTAACGAGGCTGGCCTCCTTCAACCAAGGAGTTACCGAGCTGTCCCGAAAGGGCACCCTGCGTCCTCCATATAGGGCAAGACCTAGAGACTAACAACCCATCCCCATCTGGTCCTAAGGACACAAGACGGGATGGAAGTGGATACGCCACTTACGCGCGCCAACACCAAAATGGGAAGGCTACTGATATGACCTTGGTGGGGCCACCTGGCGATCTGGCACACCTTCTACCAGGTATGCTGGCTAGTACGCGGGAATATGGCTTCCCTCAACCCCGTCCGGAGACATACCCGATCTCCCACGGGTATGGGGAACCACTGCCCCCTCAAGACCAACCCAATCTGAACAACTCCCAAAGGCAGGAGCTCGAATGCTCGGCCGTAGGTTCCTCTAGTAACGTCAGAGTTACCACGAGTGCTAAGGGTCCGCAGCGCGCGCACCGACGGAAGCTGAAGGGGAAGCCTCACTGGCACCTCCTCTCGTCACGGCAACGATTTCCTGGCTACACATAGTCCGTGCACAGACGTCTTGTGGTCCAGCATCATGTTCTTCGCCCGCTGGCCTTCCAGTCGCGCCGTCAGCACCACCTCGCTTCTCGCGAGGACCACCACGTCTTCCTTAAAGTTAACCCTGCAGATTCCAAGGCGTTCTTTGGGTTGCTGGATTATCGCCTCCTCTCCATTGAGCCGCAGGACCTTCCTGTCGACTTCTACCGTTGCCTCGTGGCTCCTGAGGGTATCCAATCCCAGTATCACCTCCTCAGCCACCTTCGCGACGAACACCCACAGACGCACGACACTCCATCCCAAGGTAAACTTGAGTAGGTCCTCCTTCTCCTCAGGCAAGGTGTCACCCGATGCCGTCACTAGCTGGTATAGTCGGTTCGGTTTTTTCGACGGCTAACCCTTGGCCACATCAGGTCTTCTTTTTTTGTAATTTACGTCTTCCAACGTTAAATCATATCGGATGATGAATGAATTAGGTGAAATGCTGCTCAAATGAGTCCGTGGTCCATAGAGCTTAGATTTAGCCGACATTCATCCTTCAGGATAAAGGAAACCCCGGGAAAAAACCTTATCCAGGTAACTCACCCTGACCGAGATTCGAACTCGGGACCTCTTGAACGCGAGGCAGACATGCTACCATCTACGCTACCAAGGCGGGAACACAGGTCTGATGATGATCACGGCTGCCCCGGTGTCTACAAGCACGTGGCACAGCCTCCCTTTCAACCAATCATCCGCGATGAGGCTGTTATCCAAACGTCGGCTGACGGCGCACAGTGTCACTGGAGGGGTTGGTGGTGATGGCGCCGAAGTGTCCCTCGCCACGACGGCCCTTACTCGTTTTTCGGCTGCTCTCCGTGGTGTAGGCAGTCTCTCTCCAGGTGTCCTGGATGTCCACACCACCAACACACGCCACTTGGTCTTTGCCGTTCTCGACGTCAGAGTGCCCGTCACCTTGGCCGCCTCCATCCTCAATGCTGTCATTAGCGCCTCATGGATAGCTTTTTAGTCGCCGAGCTTTAGGCACTGGCAAATCTCCTTGTCTCGCACAAAGGTGTAGGCAGCCTCTCGGGATACGAACTCTGGTGGGTGGTCGACTAAGGCTTTACTGGCCAGCTGTTCAATTGCCAGGACGAACTGCTGAAGCATCTCCCCTGGCTGCTGCGACCTTGACTTCAGCTGGCTGCGGTACGCCTCGGCTAAGCGGTGGTTTCCAAAGCGGTTCTCCAGGGCCTCCTAATTGTCCTTGGGCGCCGCCACTGACTGGACCATGTTCAGGACTTCCACGGCTCCTCCCAGGAAGCTGGCTATTAGCTGTGCGGCCTCTTCCTCCGGTGATCACTTGTTGTGCTTGGCCACTGTGTTGAACTGGCGGCGGAAGACTTCGGAAGTTGTCGCACCATTTAGGAGGTTTGACGCGCGCAGATGTTGTGTCACGTCCCGGCGTGTCGGCCTTCAAGTCCTTCAACCTCCTGCCTACGATGTCCTCTACCATGGCGTTCAGGTACTTTCTGTTGCTGTAGGCCTTTTTGCCCATTTCGTTAACGTGGTTTGCCAGGTCTTCGACGCGCTCGTCCACTTGACCCATCCATTTGCCCGGCTCCGTGACGTCCTCCTTTACACAGGCCAAATGTTCCTCAAATTTGGCGGCGAGGGCCTCGTTCACAGCCTTCATTTCTGTTGCCAGGCTGTCGTTCGGCTCTTTCATTTCTGTGGTTAGTTGGGCCATCTTCGCAGTCAGGTTGTGATTTGTCATCTCAGACTTTGCTATTTCCGTCTTCGTAGCTAAGGTGTGATTCGCCAACTTCATTTCTTCCATTTTCTCGGTTAGGCTATCGTTCGCCGTTCTCATATCTTTCAGTTCCTGTAGAATCCTTTGCAATGCCACGTCCATCTTGGTATGTCGTACTCCTGACACCAATTGTGACTTTGTGGGTTCGTAGAATTAGAAGTCCGAGTTGCATAAATTCAAAAAGTTCTTTATTTGCGTAGAAATACGCTCACAGTAGCCGCATTACGTCACATACACACTTAAAATCTTCCAAGGTCGTTGGCCACATCAAAGAGTTCGATTCCAAAACACCAGTTTCAATTACAGCTCTTGTTACGTCTCTGTTTACTACTACTCCACCGGCGTGTCACCAGTTATATATACCACTACTGATCTCACTAGATATTTCTGGAATATTCTGTGACAAACAAGAAATCGAATGTTCTGTCACTAGACGAAACCCGAACGTTCCAGACATGTAACTTAATCTGTGCCGGCCAGCCTTTTATCTCCACGCTATCTTTATCTGCTTAGGCAGGCTGTTTATCTCCGTCATACACTATCCGTCCGTTATCTCTCCGAGCCGCGCGCTATCGTCAATAATGGGTTCGCGACAGTATGTAAGGATTCAAATAAATTAATTGGAAATTGCAAGTTCTAGAGAATTTTAACCATACAAAAAATGTTGATAGAGGACCTGCATCATATGCAGGTCTTACAGCTACCTTATTAACTTTTTCTCTTAAACTTGCTTACTTTTAGCTCTTTCCTAGTGTTTTTTTTTATTTACGATAGTTATTACAAAAATAGTTTGTTTTTTGCTTAACTTTCTTTACATTAGGAAAAATGTTGCATCATTTAGAGTTCTTGTTTTAAATTATTTATACTTTGGATTCTGGTTCCTTTAGACCATAATTACAGATTGTATATGCTCATTTGCCTATCTCACATGATTCTGGATGAGCACATTTAATGAATGTAATAGACATTTCCTGAATTTTTGTCAACTTTCTGCCTTCAATACCAATATATATTATATAGTTCCATATACAACCCTAATAATACTAACTTTTATTGGACACATATCTTGGAATATACATATATAGGTATACAACTTGGAGAAATTCATAGGAAACTTCAGAGTGTGGAGTATTTTGAGTATTAAAAATGCTAAAATTTGGACATGAAGAAACATCTAGTTAGAAAGTCTAAATAAAAACAAATAGCTTTCTGTTTTGTTTCAAAATCAACCTGGATTATATGACGGCCCGTTCAGGCAGTTGGTTTTCTGCTTCTTATTTTAATGTGGTCAGTTTTAACTATTTCCTTGCAGATTCCTTACTTCTCAATGAACTTTGGGCATTCTATTTTAGCCTTCGACTACTCATAACACTACTGCCTTTCTTGCTAACAGTGCTTGCATTGCTTGCAGAAACTTTTCCCTTAACACTAGATTAGCTTTATAACCCATATAAAATGCACTAAGAGCTGCAGCCACTTTCAAACTTCCAAACCCATTGATTCCATTAAAGTTTGCCTCCAAACCTCAAATCCACAATTCTAAAACTATTACATATATTATTCGAAGTTTCTCTTTGAATTAAGTGCATAATCTGAGCCTGGTACCTCTACAATCGTTTTATTTTCATAGCAATTGCACTTCCTGCCTCTTGGATCAGCTTTATCAATAACTATTGTAGGTAATGTGCTAGTTTCAGATTTTTTAGAATTTCACCTAACCTTTATATTTTATCCTTTATCTTTTGTCTTTATCTTAACAGTGGCGAGGTGTGGTATAACGTTTATGGAAGCGCTAACTGTATATAGGCAACAAGTATCGAACACAGTATCGCGAGTTGCAGATACACGGCAGCCGCTTCCCTAGAGGTCAAGCCATGCTTCGCCACTGCACAGAAAGAAATTTAAGAACTTAAACCTCAAAATTTTCATGTTTTATAAATACTACGATAGATACCTGTTTATATGCACCTACACAAAGCATGAACTATTTACTGTTGCAATAAGAAAGCAAAATAATGTAAGTTAAGCTTTATTCCTATTCTAAACTATATTTATCATCATATAAGCTGCATTCCACGGCTCATACGTCTATGAAAATCAATACATACATTCACTATTCGTATTCACAAATCATAACAAGACCACAGGGTCTTAATTCCTTACCAAGAAAAGAAAACCGAAAGTTTGCAGTGTTCAGTGACTTCTAGAAACATCCAGAAGACGTCTCTGCACATTGCCACAAAGAATTGAGACATAACTACGTGGTTTAAAGGTGAATATTCCTCCAATTTCGTTGGGATGAGCTAACGAAAGTGATTAAATATACACGCTCACTTGCACATGGGCATTTAAATCGTGACGTAACGGCTCTTTAAATAGCGCTGGGGCGTAATGTTGGCAGATTCTGAAAATAAAATGTTTCAACGTCATTTTAGGGCAAAAATAGGTAATGAAGAGTAACGAAAAGAAAGAGTGCATGGTAAAAAATAAGGTTTAAGTATATGGAACGAAGAAATGTCAAGTGCAATAAAAAATTAACCCACCTGGGAGTGATGCAAAGGCAAACGCATGAAGCAAGAGAAATATGTAAGTAAAAACGAAATTAAGTATAGGAAAGCGACAGATACAATATCATAAAGGCTTGTGGTTTGACAGCTCCATAGAAGAAGTGAAAAGTGATGTACTTACTTATGAAAATGTATATCTCATTACTTCGGAGGGACTAGAATTAACATTAAAATTAATGAACAGGTAGGCTATATCAGAGTAATGTGTAAATGCAGAACTATGGAAATCTGGAAGAACGGTATTAAACAAGAGAATTCTGAGTTTAATTAACAGGTGCTGGATGGATGTCAAATACCAAAAGTTTGGTGATACGCTCAAGTTATATCTAGATTAAAAAAGGTGATAGAAATAAATGTGACAATTATAGAGGAATTAGTATTTTAGTACAGGATATAAAATATATGCAAGAATACTAAAAAAATTAAGAAGTATTACAGATGTGTCATTGCTAGAAGAAAACTGTTTTTAGAGATGGACGATCCTGTGCATATGCCACTTTTACAGCCAACCAAATGTGAAAAAGGAAGGGCACTTAACCTTGAGACTCAAATAACTAACATTGATTACGAAAAAGTGTTTGATCGAGAAAGAGGGGGAAAATTTGGTAGATTATGACTCGAAGAGTAAATGCGAATCACTTAATTGAAGTACTAACATCTATGCATAAAGACACGACAATCAGCATACATGTTGGAAATGGAAAATATATAGTATACATATACATATAGGTCAAGATGTAAGACAGGGATATAGTTTATTTCCTACGTTGTTTTCAATTTATATAATTGCATTTAGTTAGGGAATGGATGTTTAAAATAAATGGAAGCATTTGTATTACATCGTATGCTTAAGACGATGTTGTTTGCCTATTGTGAAATAATTAGAAGTAAAACTGAGGACAAACTGCAAACAGCAGTGTATACATAGCAGAAATTATATAATCATTATAATTTCAAAATTAAAACAAATAAAGCAAACAAAAATGGCCTTCCAAGGTAAATACACTGTTGAAACCAAAATTGTAGATAATGAAACTATATTAAAGCAAGTGGCGTGTTTTAAGAACTTAAAAATGCACATTAGTGGTAAGTACGAAAATGATTTTAAAAATAAACCACACATGTGACAAAGGATATGCGGCATAATATACAGGAGTCTGAAAACAAACTGAAAAGAAACTGAAAAGAAACTCGAATAAAGTTTTAATGAGTAATGGCCGTGCCTGCTTTCCTTTAAGGACCTGAAACATAGACTTAACTCAAGCTGATAAACAAAAAATACAGGCTCTTAAATGAGATTCCTAAGATCAGTAAAGTATACACTCTTTGAAATAAGGTCTCCAACAGTAATATAAGAGAAGAATTAGTAATGGTTTCTGTAGCAGAAATAAAGTATACATCATACCGATTAATGGAAACAACACGAAAGATTGTCAGCAGAGAGGATTCCCAGAAAAACATTTTACTGCAGGTCGAAGGGAAGAAGACATCCAATACATTTTAAAGTCGGAACAGGCTTTTATACCTAATCTTTGAACTGCAGAGGAGAAAGAAAGAGAAGAAAAAGGAATATTCAGTTCTCACCGTCTGTAAATGTAAGGGAAATGTGTGGTAATGAGAACGATACAAAGTTTTACATATTTACTATAACATATTCTTTGCAAATATATTTTTCAAAGTTTTATTTCCTATTGTGTTTAAATAAATTGTACTTTACAATAATCTCTTTGAGTATATTTGTCCTTTAATACTTTATCATCTTTCAGCTAGAGCTATACATATTTTCAAACATTTTAAAAACAGAGATGTGTGTCAGACTTTTTCCTCAAATTTTAGTATAATCTTTGCAGTTCTCAAGACTACTATTTTGCTAAATCCTACGACTTTTAAGAGATTCCCATAAACTGGCAAATAAGTGTTATCTACAAATTAACGTGATAATACTTTCAGCCAGTACATTTTAAGGTTGAAGTATACCATAGCAAAAAGATGGCTTACGTTTCTGAAGTAAAGGTCATTTTTCGTTTAGTTTCACTGTGTGTAGTTTTATATCCAACGTAAAGTGCTTTCTAAAGCGGAACTAAAGCTGTCTGACTTTATTGCAAGTTTATATCCATAACTTATGATTGTGGAGATGATATCCAAACGTCTTTTACGAATTTAATGTTTAATATTTCTGCGTTTGAAGGAAATGGGTATTTTAATGTATTCTTAGCTTTATTTAATACTTCTCCTTAAACAAAACAAAAAATATCTTAAAATTATGCAATAAATAAGATTTCAAAACTCAGCACGCAACTTTTCCTGTGAAGAACCGGGTAGAGACACAAGAAGAACACCAGATCATCGGAATGTGGAAGACCATTTTGTTGTTTGCTTATTTGGTTTTAGAGGTAATATGCAATGTTTATTTCCAGAATTTCTTAGCAACCAATTTCGCCAAAAATATCACAAAAATAAATTATTGTCATAACACAGTAGGAAACCTCATTGGTTATTGATACCGTACTAACCAGAAATCTCATCAACTCTACCTTCACTTGATCGCTGACCACTAGATATATCTAGGTAGTACACAATTTCTGTATTCATTATCGTCATATACATGTTTTACAAATGATTTATAAGCAAATTGCGTTGTGATTTACATCCAAGTAAGATAAATACTGCGCGGGATGGTTCAGGCGGTTTTGTCTGTGGCCCGCATTCAGGAGGTCCATTTTCGATTCCCGTGGCCATCCTACCTGACCCATGTGGTTTCTCGGGCATTTTTCCGGGTCACCAGGCGAATGCTGAGTAGGTTAATTACATCCCAGATATTTCGTATACCTCCTTCATCTCCATTATCATTTCATGTCATCTCTCATCTGGTGGTCTCCTTCAACGTAGAAAGTGTCCGCGGGAGTCCCAGCGCTGCATAGCAGGATGATATGCTCCTAGTAAACACTTCCTCCACCGGTGGGACGGTCTCCGATCTCCGGACCGGCTTGGTGGGCCATTTTCAGGACAACGGTGGGTGGGATACCGGTTGTACTGGCTTACCGAAGAGCTTCCAATTGGTCAGTTGTAGGAATCCTGCTCCCTGCACTGTCCTGACTGTTGGGTCGGCCGCCTCTGTCTCCTTTCACCTCATCCTTCCTCTCGGGAAAGCCCCATTTGGGGTATAGGTACAACAAACCAAGTCTGGTTATCGTGCCGAGTCCCCTCCGATAAAAACCAATCCAATCATGATAAATAATTGAACTGTGTTTCAATTAGGTGATACTGGAGATATGTTCACTATGCAGGTTGAAAGAGTCAACAACTGCTTAAAATAAGTCTATGTGTACCCTATTTACGTTATTATTAGGAAATTGAGTTTTAGGCGCCAAAAATTTGAATTTAATTATTTTTTAGGAATCAAAATCCAAGAAAATATTTTTTAAAAAGTTCAAAATGTTTACTAAAATAATAATATTTTCTTTCATTTTACACAACAGAAAAACTTGTAATGAAGGATGACTGTTTTGATTACTCACCAGTGATGGATTATTGTATCACATGTCAATTGTCGGAAATTGTTTGGAGTTACTTTTCTTTTTTATTATGATTATTTACGTCCTCCAACGTTAAGTCATATCGGACGGTGAACGAATTGGGTGAAATGATGCTCAAATGAATCCAGGGTCCGTGGAGCTTAAAGTTACGCGACATTCATCTTGAAGGATAAGGGAAAACCCCGGATAAAACGTTATCCAGGTAACTCACCTTGACCGAGATTCGAACTCTGGACCTCTTGAACGTGAGGCAGACATACTACCATCTACGCTACCGAGGCTGGCGTTTGGAGTTACAGTGCACAACAGATGCCTTCTCTAAATTGTCCAATAGAAATCTCTGCCGATTGTCATGTAGCACTGCCCAGTATCGGGAGAATAATCATTCTACGTCACATGCTGTCACTCTTGCGCATTTCATAAGAGGCACGCCACTAATATTTAGAATAACAAGGGGTAAGAACCCGCAGTCTTCGGTAAACGTCTATTACTGTCCCTATAAGTGATAGATACTTCTGGTTTATACCTTGTGATAAGCTACATATTTATTCTTCAAGATGGCAAAACAACATTTATGTACTGCATTGTTTAATAGCGATAATTAGCTGTAAGAAATTGTGTTACATTTACACCTTTACCCTTAGTGTGGGGCAAAAGTCCTGTTCATGTGGGGCAAATGTCCCAGTACATCATATAATATATATTATATATTATAATATATATTATATATGAATTAACGTTCGTTAGTCTCACATAAACTCGAGAACGGCCGAACCCATTTCCCTAATTTTGGTTTTGAAATATTTGTATAAGTCCAAGGAAGGTTTAAAAGATGAGAAAAAAACCCTGAAGGGATAATGGACCGGGTTATCAACTAAATATAAAAGTACAGACGCAAATTTTTATCGAACGCGTACACCTTCTTTTATTTTCGACAAACAAAACATTATAAAGTAGAAAGATACTCCACTTCTTGCCAAACTCTTCAAAGCTATCTCACTTATCTTATTTTATTATATAACGTTTATCGTTTGTTATCAAAGCTGAACCTTTATGTAGCATAATAGATTCGAAGATTAGATACAAAATTAATTTCTGAACGCACTATAACACTATAATAATTTGACCACAGAAAATTGTTGTCAAATATTGGCGAATCCTTGGATACCTTCCTTATAATTTGTGTTTGTGAATTCTTGAATGTGAATTGAATTGAATTGACACAAAATTAATTTAATTGCTTTGTGACTTCGCGAGGTTCGCGGAAACTGTTTTACTATGCCAAGGAGAAGATTTCCTGATTTAAGTCGTAGAAGTCAGTCACATGTGCAACGAGCTACGTCACGTGTTGACCGCACTGACGCACAGCAAGACGCAGATAATGCTAATAGTCGTGTTCGTATATCAGAATTTCGTTCTAGAGTGTCTCCTTCTTCCGGGGGAGTTGTTTTCATACAAATCAGTTGACACAGTTGACGTAGTCAACTATACCACAAGTTTTTAAATTCATTAGAATTGCCTGGACTCCCACCTCATAATTTAAAATTGAAGGCATGAACATGCTGCGTAAAATTAGCCAACCACGAATATGCAATGGAACAAGACTAACTGTGAAAACGCTAGTGAATAACGTCATCGAGGCAACAATCAACAAGGGAAAGTACAAAGGAGAGAATATCTTGATCCCGCGTATTCCGATGATTCCAACGGATTTACCTATTGATTTTAAACATCTTCAATTTCTCGTGCATTTAGCCTTTGAAATGAACGTAAGGGCAATTGTTGGAAGTTTGCGGAATCAACTTGGTATTTCCCTGTTTCTCTCATGGACAATTATACGTCACGTGTTCGCGCGTCGGAAAACGATCATCTTTATATATTTACGCACTACAAAAAGACAAAAGATGTTGTTTATCAGAAATATTTAAGTTCATTAACTTAATTATAACTGTATTAATTTTAAACTTCACCCTAATTGCAGAATAAATAACTAATCCGAATTTGTTTTATTTATATAGATAAGTTCAGATAACTTGTTAGCGGTACGAAGTTCGCCGGGTCAGCTAGTATAGAATAAAATATAGGTTAGGAAAATATTTTAATATATTGAGAAATCACAACATTAATACAAAATAGAACAACATTTTGACAAATACCAAAATTGTTAACAGAAATAATGGCCAGTCTTATTTGGAAAAAAATAAGCTAACGAAAATCGAGCTTTTGGAATTAATGGGCCCTAATAAACTGCCACCTAAATTTTATTTTGTTTAATACTTTAATCTTTAAATAAATCAGATAGATTTGTTGAATACTTTAGTCCCTGTAGAAACAATACAAACACACACACATACAAACATACGTAAAAAACATAAACCTTTCAGATTATGTAGTCCACTGAATTCCGCAAATCTTTTGTCATTGAAGTTTAAAAACTAACACATATCACAAAAAAGCGTCCTGCCTCAAATGCTGTACAGTTTTCATGCCATCACTCTTTACATGTATCCAGTCTTCAGCAGGGAGATCTTTATATTCAAGTTCACAACCAGGACACGTTGCTGTTTCACTGGAAGCTGGCTTACACATCTTACACATGCTGTCAGAAATCCCTTTCTGGCTATTTAAAGGGAAAGAAAATTTTCTATTTGCTGTTATTATTTTTCTTTCTCTTTCAAAAGCCGTCTTTTGTGGAGATGTGAGAATTGCTGATTTTTTGTCTCTGGACATTCTTTTCTTCTGCACTTGCATCTTAGGAACAGTGATAAGAAGTGTTGGTTTTTGCGTTCCCGTTATGCTGTGGAGAATGTTCTATCAAATGATTGTGCCCAGAAGTTGATAGCACCGCTAGCTGCTCTTCCTGACATTAGTCGTTTTGTTCCTGTGGCTCATTCTCGGCATCTGGAATCTGGTCTGTTAACTATGAACGCCGAAACTACTAATCAGTGAACTTGAATCTGACGAGGGGCATCATTCCACAGGTATCAAAAGCCCTCACAGCTTTCTCAGTAGTGCAGCTTTTCAAATAAGTCTTCCCAAACAGCTGCCGACTCTTGCCCCAAGCTGCAGACGGACTTTCACCCCGACTGCTCGTATTTCATGTTCTGAGTTTTGTTGCCATCATGCGGTTCGCTAGCAAATTAACCACCAAAGCAATTCGAAGCTTGTATTCCATACTTTTAACCCACATAAAATTAATTTCTTTCACATCATGTATGAGGAAAGAGGCACGTTTCCCGAATGCTAAAAAACTACATCAAATCGCTTAAAAACACAACATGACTCATTGTTGAAACCGTTTTACTACAGGAGCAACGAAACTACATGAGCTGAACAGCAGCCATTAGACACCTTCACTAATTCAAAAGCGTTGCCAACATAAAATCCCAATTTCAGCGTTAGGACTTTTGCCCCACTAGGTCTCTTACTCCTGGTTACTCTACACTCCCAATGTCTATTTAAAAAGTTAAACCCGTGGCACTTCAGTCCATAGCGGACCAGCGCCTGCCAACCCGACTGCCAGCCTCTCGTCAACTTGTCTCAATTCGAAATCTTGTATTTTTTTCCAAAACAGCGAATTGAATCTTATTTTAAAGTTTGCATTTTTAAGCCTTCCAGTGAATTGATTTTCGTTTCAATATTAACGATTTGTTTAACACTTTCTATCAATGATTAGTTATTGCTTCTAGTTTTTTTAATGGAATTGTTCAAAAAACTCAAATTAGCAGCACTACGCACCACGTCATATCTTAAACAACTGTCACGTAGCAGATTTTGAAAAATTTCTATAGATGTCCAGTTCATCCACAACCAAATGCTGCGCATAGTACACCACAGCTGAAAGCCAAGTGCCAGAGCGAGTAACAGTTGATGTTGGTGGTAATGGAACATCGGGGTTTTTATTCCTAAACAGATCAACTCTCTTATGGGCTTTAACCAATACCTTCTTTCCAGTTTGTCCACATTGGGATACAACAACCAAACAGTTTCACACACCCTCTGTAGCGCATGCACAACGCAAGTCTCATTTTCGGATAGCTGACGCTAAGTGCTTGTGCTGCTTTCTTCATGTATGATGCTGCGTCGGTGAGGAAAACGAGCAGATTATCGTACTTAGCAACATTTGTCCATATTATGTGCAAACATTCATTGAAGAGCCTAGCAACATTGTAATTTACCACCGATATTTTTTGCAAGCTAGTAAAAGCGCACGATTAGAAAATGTCTCGTCATTTTTAAGAATCCCGAACACTACTTTTCCCAATTTTCTTCCTGTGAGTCTTAAGTTTCATCAACACACACCCATATTTTCTCATTTTTGCACACAACCCTCACTTTCCACAATGTTTCTTCATGGGACTTCGGACGGTAGTGTTTCATTAAAGTAGTTTCATCTGGAGAATCAAAGTAGGTATACTTCAGGAGAAAATAGCTTTAACCTCTGTATTGTTCACTTTATGCAGAGAAATGTCCGCCGAAACAAAAATTCGACATAGCTCATCTATTTAATCATTATTATCATAATAATTATCATAATCATTATTACAAGTTATTGGAATTCACGACACTTAAAAGGTCGGAAATATGAGCTGGAGGGTTCCACATACTTAATTTAAAAGCATCTGCTTTATAAAAGAAAGTGAAGCTGTGTTTGTTGCCGGGTAAATGCTGCGCTACATGAAAGTGTTGATCGGCTGTTATAGACCTTCTACAAGGTTGACAATATAGAATATTTCCATCAGCTTTTAATGTATCTGAGGATTAACGTACTACTTTAACCGGAAAGTTACACCACATTATACCTACGGCATTTGGGTATATGCACGAATCACTCGTATATAAAGCACTGCCCGGCACTTCTGAACTGTGAACTGAAGGAACAAGAATAACTCGAACGCCTAATCATGTTGAAAATTTAAACGTGTAGTGTTTAATGCGCGCTTTTACTACATGCGGTGACATTGACAATACATGAGATGAAGATGGAGCAATAGTGAAATGAGTTGGCAGGAGAAACCGGAGATCCCAAAGAAAACTCACCCCAGCGCCATGTTGCCCACCACAAATCTCACTTTGCGGTCGCCTAAGATTGAATCCGGACCCCCTTGGTTCGAAGTATTCAATTACATAAAAAATAGGTTTTTACCTAAAAACTGTTCTCTAGTTATAGTTATGTTCTGGCCTCATGAACTCTGGAAGGAATTCGTTCACTACAGACATATACACACACACGTATAGACAAGGTGTCGTAATGATATACGAGTCGCGCACAGATAGAAACGCCGGGAAGGTAATACGCAGCCCGTTGTGTAGCTGGTGACACTGGATATGAATATTGTTTTTTCAAAGCTTCTTCATCACATTTATCTATAACACTACTTATAATTTCACGCCCTTTCGAATGCACAACTTTAAATTTCTTAAGATCTTCAGACATGGTGAGAAGTTTAGTAAATCTTACTGCACTGAACTAGTTCTACATCTTGCTACGCAAGTAGGCTACGTGACTTACTGCAGGTGATTGCTGAACGTTTACTGTATTGCTCACTCGCTGCGTAGCCGGACAACGGTTCCCCTCTCCCCCACATCTCACCCCGCGGAGGTCACGAGTCCAGGTCACATCTTTATTATATGTATACACTATACGCTCATAAAATGTGACCGTTTAGCATAAGTGTGTTGCTTAAAAGATGAGAGAATTTAAAGGAACCACAGAGAGCATTTCTAAAATAGTTAATGTCATACTTGACATAAATTTTATATTATAATTAGACTTACGCTTTTCATACAATAAGCTTCTGTCTACTTCTTAGGGTTTCATGTTTATACCAAATTCACCGAAAACGAGAACTTAAACTGTTACTTGAGTTGCCTCCCCCATAATGCGTGAGGCTTGCATGTGAAAGGTCTCAGGTTCGATTCCAAGTAGCCGTCCGCTCTGACCATGTGTTTTTTTTTTTTTTTTTGTTTTTTGTTTTTTGTTTTTAGTGCTCCCTGGTAGGCAAGGACATATTCCAGTGATGTCTTCTACCATGGCTGGAGTCTCTCTCATTACACCTCATTTCGTCTCCTCTCATATTACAGGACGACTTCTGGATTCTGCGTCGGTCAATTGCGGGTAGACCACGCAGAAAATATTTAAATATGTCCCTTAACGACGCAGTTAATTACAAGAAGCATATCAATACTGCAGATGTTCCAGAACTTTATCCTTCAAGAGTTCTTTTTCATGGCAGTAAAGCTAAGGACATGGAGCTGTCGCCTTTAAGCTCGCTTAAAAGCAATCAGACTGGACCGGGTTTGAACGCGCTACCATGTGATCAGTAGGCCAGTGCCTAATCAGCTAAATCACCCAGACCGACAGATGGCGCGTTGGGCCTTCTCAGCTCCGCCAGAGCGCACCCATCTAAGCCTCCACTGCTAAGTTGAGTCGAGCTTTCCCCAAATTCCGCTAAACAATTTTCCGGCAGCTTGGGCAGTATGCCGCGATAAAAGCATCGGGTCTTCCATACGTGGAGGATGAAATTAGGCGCCGGGCTTCAAAATTATACGCAAGTTTACCAAAGCGCCCTTGTCAGATCATTGGGAGATTATGACCCCACTAGACGCCGGTCTAGACTGCATCGGGTCCCCCGTATGGCATGCGGGTACCCTAGATAACCCAGGAGCTAATCCTATCAGCAGCTAAAGCTGAGCTCCTCATAATTCTTCCAAGCTGTTTGGCATCTAAATTTCTCCCCAACTGAAAATAAAACGAAAAAAGAACTGGGTGCTAAGTACTGCATCCTCCCCTTCAACCCGAAGGTACTTTGGTAACCTCTATATTAACTCCCAATCAAAAATCCTACATCACGTTCATCCTACAAAATTCAATATTAATCATACCTGCTGTAAAACCCTTAATGGGTGGGCACGCAGCAAAAACCTTCTGGCTGTATACAGCCAGCCAGCACGAGCGAGCGAGAGAGCGAGCGAGCGATGCCGCGATAACCTCACAGCCGGATGGTCAAGCCAGTAAACATCATGGAACCCTGCATGACTCTGGCGATTATGCTGTACATTCCGTAGCCGTACATCTTCTGCGATTCCTTCATCTCATCCTTTCCTCCCGAGAGTGTATGCGCAAAAGATGCAATTGCGGTCGAGGTTTTAAGTTTTCCCTTCGTTACCCACATAATCTATATATAACTGTAAAGTTCTATTTATGTTGCCAACATCCCAGTCTTACGTTTGAGATAATGCAGATAATAATATGGTATCCAAGTAAAAGTTATGGGTGAGGAAGTTCTTGAAATTTTCTGCTTTTTGCCTTTAAAGGGGAATCAAAATTAAGTGCAAAATTTGATGTTTTATTTAAATCTTTTTGAGCTATGTTGCACATAGATAAACTTAAAACACACACACACACACACACACACACACACACACACACACACACACACACACACACACACACACACACACACACACACAAGGATTTAAGAAGCACGCGGTGTGTGTCAAAACTTACACTTTGGGTTATATTTCAACACTAAACGTTATTCCAATTCTATACTTTCTCTTCAATCTTTATCATTTTTTGCATGTCTACGGAGTGTAACTCAAACAGATATAAATATAAAATCCTATTTTTTATCAAATACCTTTACTACAAAGCAAAAATTTTCAAAGAATTCTCCATACACTAAACAACTTTTTACACTCAGTAGTAGTCCTTATTTTTAAATTCACGAAAACAGCTAAAAATATCTCTAAGAATTACACATGTTGGAGAGGTAAATGAAGTGTACATCTTCAATATTCAGTATATGAACTGTGATTTCTTTTTAATTTGTATTGAATTTTATCTAACGGGAAAATAAGAGAGAAAAGGACACACTGTATTGAAATATAAGTTTTGCTAAAATACACTCCTGGAAATGGAAATAAGAACACGTTGACGCCGGTGTGTCAGACCCACCATACTTGCTCCGGACACTGCGAGAGGGCTGTACAAGCAATGATCACATGCACGGCACAGCGGACACACCAGGAACCGCGGTGTTGGCCGTCGAATGGCGCTAGCAGCGCAGCGTTTGGGCACCGCCGCCGTCAGTGTCAGCCAGTTTGCCGTGGCATACAGAGCTCCATCGCAGTCTTTAACACTGGTAGCATGCCGCGACAGCGTGGACGTGAACCGTATGTGCAGATGACGGACTTTTAGCGAGGGCGTATAGTGGGCATGCGGGAGGCCGGGTGGACGTACCGCCGAATTGCTCAACACGTGGGGCGTGAGGTCTCCACAGTACATCGATGTTGTCGCCGGTGGTCGGCGGAAGGTGCACATGCCCGTCGACCTGGGACCGGACCGCAGCGACGCACGGATGCACGCCAAGACCGTCGGATCCTACGCAGTGCCGTAGGGGACCGCACCGCCACTTCCCAGCAAATTAGGGACACTGTTGGTCCTGGGGTATCGGCAGGGACCATTCGCAACCGTCTCCATGAAGCTGGGCTACGGTCCCGCGCACCGTTAGGCCGTCTTCCGCTAACGCCCCAACATCGTGCAGCCCGCCTCCAGTGGTGTCGCGACAGGGGTGAATGGAGGGACGAATGGAGACGTGTCGTCTTCGGCGATGAGAGTAGCTTCTGCCTTGGCACTAATGATGGTCGTATGCGTGTTTGGCGTCGTGCAGGTGAGCGTCACAATCAGGATTGCATACGACCGAGGCATACAGGGCCAACACCCGGCATAATGGTGTGGAGAGCGACCTCCTACACTGGCCGTATACCTCTGGTGATCGTCGAGGGGACACTGAATAGTGCATGGTACAGGTAAACCGTCATCGAACCCATCGTTCTACCATTCCTAGACCGGCAAGGGAACTTGCTGTTCCAACAGGACAATGCACGTCCGCATGTATCCCGTGCCACCCAACGTGCTCTAGAAGGTGTAAGTCAACTACCCTGGCCAGCAAGATCTCCGGATCTGTCCCCCATTGAGCATGTTTGGGACTGGATGAAACGTCGTCTCACGCGGTCTGCACGTCCAGCACGAACGCTGGTCCAACTGAGGCGCCAGCTGGAAATGGCATGGCAAGCCGTTCCACAGGACTACAGCCAGCATCTCTACGATCGTCTCCATGGGTGAATAGCAGCCTGCATTGCTGCGAAAGGTGGATATACACGGTACTAGTGCCGACATTGTGCATGCTCTGTTGCCTGTGTCTATGTGCCTATGGTTCTGTCAGTGTGATCATGTGATGTATCTGACCCCAGGAATGTGTCAATAAAGTTTCCCCTTCCTGGGACAATGAATTCACGGTGTTCTTATTTCAATTTCCAGGAGTGTATATTACATGTCACAGTAGCTACTTCCAAAATATTTACTACTGTTTGTTTATATTGCCCACCTTTCAAGCAGCACACTTAAAAATGCTGCGAGTATGACTTGACTAGATCTTCATTTGTTTCGCATAATCTTGTAAGGTTAACGTATCCAATTATTTATAAGCAGCTGACATTTTGCCGCATTTTGTGTATACATGGCCTGAGTACAACTAATTCTCACTAATGTGTATGCGAATCTCAGGTATTACGAAGAACAATAAAGTTTATGAAAAATATTTATAAAACCAATAAAAACTACAAAGTTACCGCTAAACAAGAGATTATTCTTTAGTTACTGGAAAATGATTAGTGCTACAAAATGTTAAAAAAGGCGTATCAATTAATTATTTATTCTAAAACTAAATATTTTTCACTTGAGTATACCTTTCTTTCTCATCAGCAAGCACTTTCCACTTGTTAGTCTTTCGAAGAAACTCAATAATAGCTGGTAGTCTTCTCAAGGATAAAAACATTAAATTCTTAATTTATACATAACCTTTTGCCCTAAGTGTCCAATAGACTTTTAAAAAGGAAAATACATATGCAAATAAAAGAAATATATAGAATAAAATAAATATACAAGTTACATATATTATAGTTGAGAAGAGAAATTAGCATAGAAGAGAAATTAAGCATACTGTAGCAAATCAATAATATGTAACTTTAAAGAAATTGGTTTTTAACGTAAATTTCTGTTTTCTGTGCAGTTCAATGCGGATACCGTGGCGCCAAGAAGCTTTTTTATTCCAGGTAAGTGCTGGTAAAACTTGACGAATGGCTGGTTTCATCAAGTTTTTTACATGCTATCTACTTACTATATATAAAGCGGGCTTAAAGATTACTTATTATACCTACATATTCTTCCGTTAACCAAAGAGATTTGTTAACAAAGCGCTTTCACTGAACACGTAGTTAGTGCAGCCTTTTTAATAACATCAGAGGAACTCTCCTGTAGAAATAGAATTCCAAAGACAGCGTGGGGAAGTACTTTCTTGGCGGCAGTAAAAGGCATGTTTGTTATTGAAAGTTTCAATACAGATCTACTGGAGAAATGCAAGCATTGTACCAGTAACACCAAGAATTTAGCCAGCTTATAAAACTATCAAACGTCTATTTCTACTTCATTGTGAAACGTTATACAGGATGAGTAAAAAAAAACAGCGACAACGCTTAGTATGTTGCGCAGGGTAGCACACTAATCATCTCTTAAGAACAACTCTATGTCCGCAAACACAGGGTTTGGAATGCTGTAGAAGGTCAAAGTTAGAGAACTAATGCCCTAAGTGTATGCTTGAAGGGACGAAAATCCATGTTTGAGCGCAGATGCTTTAAGTGACCAACACACGTTTAGTATCAGCCTATGGGCTGTAATAGTTGTTGACCATGTCAATTGCCCGTACCTACTTCCAAACAAACTAACAGGGCCGATTTACCTCGCATTTCTTAGAGATGCTTTGCCTACTTTATTGGAGGACATCTCACTACACATTGGGCAGGTAATGTGGCTGCGACACGATAGAGTTACACCACACTTTGAGAGAAACGTGTGGAATCACCTCATCATTACATATCCCAATCAATGGGTTGGTAGAGAGGGACCAATTCTATGGCCAGCTCGATCACCAGATGTGACACCACTGGACTATTTTTATTTTCTGTGGGGTGGTATGAAAACCATGGTGCACGCTACTCCTGTAACGTCAGAGGAGGACCTCATTGCACGAGTACATGGAGGGATTACCATTCCCTCAGGTCAACCACACTTATTGGATCATCATGTACGTGAAGCTCAGTGCCGCCGATGTAGGTTCTACATTGGCGTAGGAGGTACCCAGTTTGAACCCCGTTTGTAATGTTAAACTGCTTTGTGCTGCATACTGTTTGTTCGTTGTATTCACGAGATGTGGAACGGACACTTTGATGGTTTATTGCGCCCAAACCGCACGTTTCTGGACATGCGAAGCTGCTTGGAAAATGAATTGAGTGCCGTCCTGCACAACATACTGAGAGTTGTCGGTGTATCCTTCACTCACTCTGCATTTTATATCTAAATGTATTGGAACCCTTAGCAATGTCTTTTTCTAAGACTGCTTGACACATATTACCACGTAGTCACCATTTTCTATTAGTCTTTAACATGAAGTAAGAAAGAAAAAGTTGAGAACAAAATTAAGCAGATATATTTCTTTATCTTAGACATAAACATAATTATTTCATATGAGCGTGCAAAGAAAATTTCGTGTGAAAAGTTCGATGTCTGAAGAACAAGAATATACATTAAAGTATGGACAAATTTTCTTGGGTTTTAGAACAACTTACACATTCTCTTCTCCAGGTGCCTTCTAATAATAGATAATTCAAATGGACCAAGTACCCTGTGAATATTGGCTTCAACTCGCCATATTGAATTAATGCATATCTGAGACATTTCCTGGCTATGACAACTGAAAATCTCTGCATATTATTTGAAGTCCAATGCATTTTATTCTCTTCTTGTTCTTTACCAGATGGATAAGAAAACTTATATTGCTAATACATCTTCTGCTTACTCGCCAACAGTGATAATTCAGCGTCATGTATAATTCCAACATGTCTTAGCTGCATACAATTAGTCTATGTTTCTTTTAGTAGGTTACCATTAAAATGTCGAATTATAGTAACAAGAATCACCCTATCCATTAAAATTGGAATACATACTTTATTCTGATTTTCTTTAGAAGTTATTATTCAATCTACATTTCCGTAATCAATTTGTTTGTTCTACAAATAATTTCAAATTAGCCAAAACATACACAACAGAGGAAAACAACTTTGATGTTTTTCTCTTTAAGGGCGAAGGAATAAACACGAAAGTCATAGTGACTCAAGTATACATTTCTCCTTCATGGTCTTAGTAACCAGCTGTGGTCAAGCGAAAGAAGAATCTAAAAGTATTAACCATATTTAAGCATTCGATGAACTGTTTGATACGAATGAAGCTCTTTTAACAAAATAATGCGATAAACATAAGTAAAAATAATGCAAGCATAGCCAGATTCTCCTATTAATCGCTTCATCACGAGTTTCCGCTCCCAAGAATACTTGACGATTCTGAAATGCAAAGCTTATCAGTGATTAGCAGTATACCCATATAAAACATGGGTAGCAGGAATCATACAACAGAAATGAGCGAAACTTTCTATGCTTATGTTTCTAAACTACCTCAAAATTTTACAGTCGTTTTCTGGCCCAACATTTAAAGTTATAGGTTTTCTTGAATACGGATTACCAATTTCACAGCTTTCGTTGTGAGGCATTACATTGAAATGAAATGCTGTTGAAACGTCTCCCTTTACATTATTCGATATAATATTACTAAGATACATATCTCTCATTGTGTTCTGAGGAGGCTGCCGTTAGTGAAAAAATTTCACTGCTACTAGCCTTGTCCCTTGCAAATCAGTTTATTATCTTTAAATAAACACATGTCGAATGCTATTATTTCACATTTTATGGGCTTGCATTAATTTCCCATCAAACTTTCAAACACAGTCATTATTTCCAGTAACTTTACGATATATAATCCGTGCAATTTTGGAATCTATAAAGCTAAATTTTGGAGTAAAATATGGAGCTATAAATATATTTTGTGTGTGTGAGCCACTAATCTGTTTCCCACCAATGTCCACTGTGGTGATATGGTGAGTGAAGGAATAATCCTAGTTGCACGCATAATTTTTAATTTTGTAATTATATTTGGCATTTTGAATTTTCGTAGGATGTAATTATGGACCAGTTTCCTGGAACATTTGAGATGTACAGAAGTCTATCATTTCGTTTTGGTATTAAATCTTTGGACTGTTAGCTATACACATCCACCGGTCGCACTGAACAAGCTTTTTCACTTTAAAGCTCCAATAACCTTAAGTGCGGTGAACGTGGAAACTAAGCGATCCGTATTTCTGTGGACGAAATTAAAAGGTATAACAACACTCCAGGCATCAAGTTACCAAAATGTCGCTATGGGAAGGAATAAGACGCGACCTGCACCGGAAGAATTTAAGGTGCACACCCGATCGTATAGGCCCTCGTATTCATTAAACTAAAGATAGCTTTTAGTTAACATAAGTAAAAACAACTAGGTAATCTTGTTTGGAGACCTTATACTCACATTTGGAATGTTGCTTTGGAGTTTCGTACTACGAGTAGCAAATCGGATGTTTGTGTGCATACCGCGCTAATTGTTCCCCTCACGTGCAGAGCCATGTGAGAACTTGAGAACTTTGGGCACCATGACAATGACCTGCTATTTGACGAAATTCTCTTGGAGAATGATTTTATTAGGTAAGAGAGGATTTGGAAAAGGTAAAAAGCTCTTCTAGGTGTTTAACTCTGGTCGTGAGTATGCTGGTGTGTTGTTATAACATTATCATATTTGTTTTAGAAGCGGTAGTCGCTGATGTAGGGGACTACTTTGTCCAATTGAATGTTCAATTGTCCCCAGGGCTGTTTTCTAAATGTACGGCTGTCCAAGTCCTTTGCAGGCTCTGGGTGTTTTCCTGGATATCCTCTAGGGTACAGGTCAAGGTTCCCTCCCACGGCGCAAAGTGGTACGTGAGACTTAGCGATTCTGATGGAATTTTTGAAGGGGTGTAGTACAGTTGGTGGTATAGGCTTGGATGCTTCTAAGCGTGGTCTTGTATTTTTAACTGAAAATCTGTAGATCGGCATTGTGACTGAGCGGCAGTGACTTGATGGCACCATGAAGTACAGATACGGTGAGGTGGAGGCTGCAGATATTGGCCGGTCGGCTATCTCTGTGTGTTCGTAGGAAATGCCGTCTGGCCGGCGAAGTGATATGCGCATGGGGCGGCGTAACAAGCTATGGCTGGGGTAGTTACACTACCAGTCAAAAGTTTTCGATCACCTATGAAAAAAACTAAACGCGTTATTTCAGTGTATAAAGATGTCGTAAAAATTACAAAGACCAACAAAATTAATATTATCTCACTCTGGTATTAAGTACAATACAATATGTCGTAAATTTTAGCCTCCTCCAAGTATCCACCCTTTGCCCTCAGAAACGCTGCACAAATTCTTGGAATTATAGAGATAAGATTTTGTAGTGATTTTGCAGATATTGCACTCCAACACGTCTATAAATTATTCCGCAGATCTTCAGCATTAGATTACCTCAGTTTTCTCACTTCCCTGTCAAGTTCGTCCCATAAGAGTTCAATGGGATTTAAATTAGGTGATTGACTTGGACAAATCATATTTTCCAGTTTCCCACATTGCTCTTTAATACTGACATACCCCCTGCACAAATAAGAAGCATGTTTCTGATCATTGTGCTGTTGATGAATAAATCTACGACCAATGAGTCTTTTGTCAGGTAGATCAGCTTGTTTTATCAGTATCCTGTGGTATTCTACCTTCTTTAATGTTTCATTAATTCTACTAGATCACCAACTTTTATCGCCTGCAAAACATCTCCACATCATAACCGACTCTCCACCAGGCTTCTCCGTTGGCATCACATATTGACTCTTCATACGTTCTCCATGAAGTCGACGAATAAACCTTCTCTGTTGACTTTCAATCACTGGAACTGAGACTCGTCCGTGAAAAACACCTTGGACCATTGTTGAACGCTTCAGTTTTTGTGTTGATGTGTCATTCTAATCTTTCCACCTTATTTGGTTTGCGTAATATAGGTTTTTTACCCGCTACGCCACCCTTTAAACCTTGTTCACCAAGGGGACGTTGCACGGTTGAGACAGATATTGGAACTGTTCGCAGACCATTAACTTCCTCGCGAATTTCAGCTGCTGTAAAAGATCTCTGACGTTTACTCTGTTCACATATGAATCGATCTTCTCTATATGATGTTACTCGGGTCTTCCAGATCGAGAAAAATTTGCAGAGGCATCATTTTGTTTGAACCGCTGCAAAGTAAACATGAACTATAGATTTGGCTACGCCAACCTTTATTGTTATTGTCCTAATAGAATAGCCTTCTTGATGCAGAGCTACAATAACAGCAGGTCTTTTCAATTCCAATATCCTTCTTTCGTCCCATTTGGAGGTAAAATGATACGAACCTAATCAGGTATCCAAACACATTGCTAGATGCACAAAATCTACTGAAAACCAGCGTGAACCGCTTGCTGCGCACACCGTTGAAGGAATGAGGCCTACTCGAACGGAACCGTTCTAGGCAAAGGCACGTCATTTTAGATGTGGAAACTTACCAGTGCTCCTCTACGTGGTAAACCAGTCAACACAAAAACCGGTAAACTACACCACAGAAAGAGGTAGTATTTGCATGGTTATCCGTATATATCGGGGAAGTGATAGAATATTGAAAGCGAAATCCCTGTTTTATCAACAAATACATAGTGGTGATGGGTGAGTGTAGCTATGGATGTCCCCAGCGTAACAGTAGTGGCAGTGTGCGGCGGCGGTACACGTGTCGGCGGAGTGACCGTATTAGAAGGAACGTTGGCAGGGGAAAGGCTGAGTACCCCTGTCGATCTCAACAGGGAGAACGTTTTAAGGCAATGTGGTAGACCGCCCGACCTCAAAGCTCCAAGCTGGTTCCTCTGATTGAAGTGATGTCCGTTGTCATCATTAAAGAACGGGTGGCTCTGAAGAGAAGTCATCTGGAAGTTGTTGGTATTGCACTGAAGTGAGACAACGTCGTGGGGTTCGGATATGGCTGTGTTGCCGGCAGTGGTGATGAGGTAATGGTTATTCTGTGCTATGGGTGAAAGCTGAATGAGAATTGTTCTGGAGCAGTTGACTGTGAGGCTGTACCGATACCCTCACGTTTTATAGAAAATATAAACTCAGGGAGAGTTTTCTGGGGGCCCGATACGACTATTTTAACATAAATTTATCTTTACTTTCTCTACTTCGTGTACCAAATAGGGAAACTACTGTATCTCACCCTGAAATTGACGTCGACGTTTCACGAGAAGTATGTTTGGAATCCTCCTCAGAACAATAAATCTTGTGGGTTGCACTCACATGACTTTATCTACTTTTGTGCAAACTACTCTTACAAATGTTTGTTCCTTTTTTTTACTTTATGCTAAAAAGGCTAAACGTTTACATTGTATTGCTAATTTTCCTGAAGGTGTAACAGTACTACGAGAGTATAGTAGACCTTGAGTTGTCCACAGTTTTAAGCGCAGGTCGCTATGCGATGGCCTTGAAACTCCGTTCTCTTTGCGTGGCCAGGAGACAAAAATAAGCAAACAGCGTATGCCTATTTGAGAAAGGTGGAACTAGATTATTTCGGAGGGGATTGGGCAGGATTTATTGTACCCCGGGCAGGAAGGATGAGGCGAGAGGAGACAGAGGGCGGCCGCCCCCAGGAGCTACGACAGCGCAGAGAGGTGGTTCCCACATTTCACTTAGATGTAAACTACCCTGATAGGCCAGGACAACGGACATCCCACCCTACTGTGGTTCGGAAACTGTCCCATCACCAGACCTGAGTTCGGAGACCAGCAATCGTCCTACTGGAGGAGGAAGTGGTTTATTCACAGCATATCATCCTGCCATGCGCCGCCGAGACACCCACCGACACTTCCACCCTGAAAGAGACCACCAGATGAAAGATGGTATGAAATGAAAATGGAGATCCATTGAGGAACAGGAAATTCGGGGGATGAAATTAACCTACCCAACATTCGACTGGAAACGGGAACACCCCCGAAAATTTCCATGGGTTGGGTAAGTCGGCCACGGGAATGGAACCCGGGCCTCCCAAATGTGGGCCACAGATGAAAGCGCCTAAACAATCCCACTCGGTAAGGTATAAGAATTTGAAACTTCAACTCAATAATAATAAATATCTCTGATATGCCTTGCTCACAAAAATTTGATTTTGTTTAAGCTGTGTGCTTTAAGGAAACCTACATTTCTGTGCAATATCTCTTACAGTCTACGTGTTATACAAAATTCACCAAGAATGAAGAGGATCGCATTTTTTGTGATTCGGGGTATTCAAAAGATGAATTTCGAATTTTGATTGAAATACAATAGTTTCCCTATTCCTATGCGTAGTAAAATAGTAAAAGACCATGCTTATAAAATGTATACCTGTCTATAAACAGCATAGCTGAAAAATGATAAGTTCATTAAATAAAAAACTTGGTATTTAAGTTAAGCATCTTCTAAGGATACACCACAATTTTTAAGAAAATCCTTCCGTCTCAAACTACACTTTACGTGAAGGTTTTCGGCAAACTTCAATTTCCTCAAAAATGCCTGTAGCAAGTTTTATTAAGATATGTTGTTCTTTCTTTTAATCTCTTGGTGATGCAAAGTGAACAGAATTTTAAAGCTACCTCATAGTGTCCAGCTCTTAAAAGATTTGACTATATCTTAAAGCCTAAGGTATTACCATATTATCCTTGCATCTACAACGAAATTAACAATAAGATAATTTTTGCAAATAAAGTAGGTAGCGGAATAAGGTATTCTCTATCAGAGTAGAGAAAGTCGTGTGAGTACACCGATCAGACATTTAATCTGGAATTATAATGAGCTTAGTTTCATTTGACTCTTTAGTTGAGTCAACCCTAAAAGCTCCATTTAATACAATATGTTAGATTATCACATTCTGTCGCATTAATTTAAGTCACGTGACTTTAAGCGCATCGTAATACCCACTTTAGGTTCTAGAGAGTCTTAAAATTGACTTTTACTATCTGTAACTTGTTCCATTATTTTTTCATGCAGAAATATAAACCAAAAGTATTGAATAATAACTGTCCCCTCTAGCTGGCTTCATCATCGCTTGATATCGAGCGTTGACTGCAGTACATAGAAATCCCAGAAGGATCCATGGAGGAAGTGTAGCTGAACAGGTTAGCCGCACCATTAAACTTCTTTATAAGCGTATATGCCGCGAAATTTTAAACAAGTTTCATAAAAATATTGCAAATGACACCAAAAATGGTGTCATTTACACTATCACTCTGACATTTAAATGGAAACAGAGGCCGTTAGAGTCAAAATTACAATATGTTGTGGCAGTATGTTGTAAAATAGACTATAATGTGTGATAATAAGCAAAAGACAAAAACAAAAATATATTTTTAACCCACCATGGTGTACCACTTCCCCTCAAAGGAGGAAGTAACTCCCCGTGGACATTACAGGAGTTCTTGGTCGAAACGTCGTTCATCACCCTCTCCAGATAGCTCAAGCAATAGGGACTTCCACTTGTCTCTGTGGTCTATCTGCCTGTGGCCTATAGCCTCCTGTGTTTCTCTCACTTTATTCTTTCCCACTTGGATTTGATAGCCATACTGTAATACTATAATGTGCGAGGTGTCTCCCTTCTTGGTATAACCTATTTTATATCTAAATATTGTTAGAGTGCATTTTCACTGAGTGATCTATTCAACAAGTTTTAAATGTCTTATAATCTATATGATCTATTTAGGACATAATAAAAAGGTTTTAACCTAATAATTCAATAACTCTACTGTTTCTGTTACTTTTTTGTCATTTTCCCTAATACCTACAAGACATTTTTACTTTTTCTACTAGATATATACAATTTCAAAAGGAAATATTTTATTTCAACCAAAAAATTCATACGAATATTGCATCACAAATAAACGCTTTGAGACTCCTTGAATAAAAACAATTTTTTGGGAAATGATCTCTATATGTCTGTGAGCAACATGTCCCAAATAAAACGCCGGTAAAATCTGCTATTTGAAATCAGCGTCTTTTAAGGATGCGACACAATGATTTTCCAGAAAGGGTCCCCCTATTCCAAAATACAATTTATATGAGCAAGTGCTTGAAGATATTATTCTTATAAATGGCTCTAACAATTTTCATTAAATTGCCATAGGTTTAAAATATTTTCATAACAAATAAAATGTTATCTTGAATTTTCCGAAAACAGAAAATGGTAAACTGTAAGAGATAGAAATAATTTTACTACATAAAAAACAGATCTCGTTAAAACACACAATCTGAGTCAAATACTTTTTTGTGGAGTTAGCAATTTGTGAGACATTCCTTCTCATTGGTTTAAATTTTACAATAAATGTTCGTAAATGGAAGGTCATTATTCATTTTGTTTTTGTCTTGACTATGGAAAGAGATTGAAATTTCGAAGCCTAACATAATGACCACCTCTTAAAGTCCTTGGCTATCCCTTAAGTTTACTTTATTTATCTATTGCCATTGTACCTTCAAGGAAACACTACGTAATGAAACAAGGTCTAAAAATATCTAAAATTAACATTAAGTAGAAGAAGAAGAAGTTTTCAGAATAGCTTGTAGAAGAGTGAATACAGAAAGGCATGTCGGTGAAAGCATCAATTTTTAAGTTTATTAGGGATTTAGAAAATATAAATAAATGTATATACAATGGATAACCTTAAACTTTATCTTCTATATTTTTTTATTTTTTTAAGGGCCTAAAAATCCCAGCTATACTCACATGAAGTGAGATAGTATCTCGAAGGAGAAAAGGTGTAGAATAATATTGCTCGCCAGCTGAGCTTATGTCTCCGAGGACAGGTCTTTGGAACTGAAACGAGAAGGAAAATCAAACCACAGACGAATGAAAGGAACTAAAAACACGACAGACATATGATAGTATTGCATATTTTTAGTACAGACTCTTTTCTTTCATTTTCTCCTAAAATCTTTTTCCTAAGACTTCAATTGGCGAGTCGTACATGCTTTCGACAGAAAAATGTACAGAGCTCAAGAATGGATGCTCCTTTCTTGCGCTCAAATATTGGACCCAATGTAAATTGTTGTTGCGTCATTAATGATTTTTATGGATTAGTGATTGTAACGGTGTTTTGCATATAAATCGGAAAACTTTTTTTATTTACGTCTTCCAACTTTAAGTCATACCGGACGATGAATGAAATGGGTAAAATTATGCTCAAATGAGCCCAGGATCCATAAAGCTTAGAGTTACATGATATTCGTCTTTCAGGATAAGGGAAACTCCGGTAAAAACCTTCTCCAGATAACTCAGCCTGACCGAAATTGGAACTCGAGACCTCTTGAACGTGAGGCAGACACGCTACCAAGGCGGGCAGATCTGGCAATGCTGTCATTTGCTGAAGAGAGAGAGAGAGAGAGAGAGATAGAGAGAGAGAGAGAGAGAGAGAGAGAGCGAGAGAGCGAGGGAGAGGGAGAGCTTGAGAGAAACCAATTATTTCTACGAGAAGTATAGATAACTTTGTTCTGAGGGAGTTTAGAAGAATGGGTTTCATTAATAAACTTAATGCTCGAAGTTGTTAAAATACGATCTCGTGAACGATAGTTCTGCTACTCAAATTGATTGAGACTTTTCCTAGTTTTCCTGAGTTCTCATAACTAGCAAATGCTTAGGAGATACGTTGAACTTAAAACTGGAACGTTTCCTTCCCAAAATTGCTTCCCTAATTATATAATTTAATTTCACGTATCAACGGTGTCACCGCCTATGGTGCCGTATGGAATAAGTGCAGCATCCATAAACTGGATAGGATTGCATTTAAACCGCCTCTTTTGTGCTGTGATTGAGCTTCAAATATTTATACTAAACTTGAAGTCCAATTAAAATACACTAATACCTCCAAACTGCATTCAACTGGCTACTAAAACGTATATTGCCTACCTTCCCAGCTGAAATTAAAAGGTTAAACTCCAGGTTTTGTATCCCTACAAACCCTCGTAGTCACTAGAGAAACAAAAGATGTTACGCAACTATTGAGACACTTGAGCATCTAACTACTTATAACTGAAGGATGAGCCATTTTTGCAAAAGTAGTGTTTATCTACACATGAAGTAAATTTTTAATCAGACCTTTTCTGACAAATTTTGTTTTTGGCTTTTGCGTGTGTAATGTACCACACTAAAAAATGTATTTTCAAAATTCTATGGGTATATAGCTAAATAAATGTGGGTTAATAATATCTTCACACTCTAGAAAGACCAAGCTCATAGTTGCAAAATTCCACACGAAATATATCATGATCGATCCCGCTTAAAAAGAAGTCTTAAATATATGACAGTTAAATTACTGTCCCCTAAAGAGGTTATTATTTGGCATTGAGTCTTAATATCAAGATGTTAAAAAATATAATTTTGAAATCCAAATTGTTCTGTTGTTTATTTACAACATTTTGATAGAAAGAACAGTGGTGTTACAGTTAAATGACTCGTAAACTTATTGCCGAACATGGGCTATAAAAGCAACATCTAGCTCTAACTCCAAATGACTAAACGGACATTAGAACGCAGGCAACAGTGGAACTTTTATTGTTTTTAGCCACGTATCCTTTTAACTTGAGCCCATATATGCCAAATCAATGGGAAGGTAGCATTGGTAGCGAGGGAGTATTTGAATTCCATGCCCATGTTTTCTTGCTAGTTCACGTAATGGAACCGGCTCGTATAGTGTGATGATATCAGTTAATTCAGTTTTCTTGGCACATTTGTTAATAACAATGTCCTCGTTTTATGACAGCGCATCCGCCTAAGCGTATCCTTCTTCAACCATCTCATAGTAGATACCTTGTTTTGGAACTCAGAATCATAAAGAACATTATCTATCACAATGGTGCAATTTTGAGAAATGGTTTTAAGTAAGGAGCTCTGAAACCATTCCTAGAAAGTTATGGCTGCATTTCCTTGAAGTTGTCCCTATTTTTAAAGAGATATAAGGAAAGAGTTGTGAACGAACCATGGGAAGTCATAGCATCAAGAAAAATTACTCTTCCTCCCATATCCGCAATGCCGTTGTTGTAAAACAATTCTTCCTTTTAACAATGCTCAGCTTTCACCAGGTCTCATCCAGCCACAACCAGACAATGTTTTCATGTTTCCTGTCAAGAACAGACAGCGCCAAGCCTCGAGCCATATGAGTATTTATCAAACAAAACCCCTCATTATTCAAACAGGTGTCAAGGGAAAACTCACTGATAGATAATAAATTTACATCTTTAAGGCTACTGGTGAACTTCTTTAACGCGGGGTATTCTCGTCTCAAAATAAGAGTAGAAACTCCGTCCCGTTTCATCTTGTTGGAAGCAATCCAGATTTGGAACACTTTCTGGGATGTTTCAGCTCTTTTCTCTTCTTTGAAATCGCCAAACCACAGAGCTTTCTTTTCTTTTCCTATTCTCATCACACTGGATGTGAAAATATTAAAGGCAGCTGCTGTTCCTACTTTACTGATAACGTCCATTTTCCCTTCGCAGCTCAAAGTAATCACGCTGAGAATAAACCATTTCCCTAACTTGACCTCATATTTTATATCCATGTTTTACGCCAATTACCACTTTTTATCGAGGATTATGTATTGCATTATCTTCCTCGTTTGCGTGGTGCTTGAGACATTTTTAGACATTGTTACAGTTGCTGCAATAATCTGGCGTTTGCACGCCACTATGAAGCGGTGGCGTTGTGGTCGAAGTCGTGAAGGTCTGCTCTACTATGCTCGGTATTGAAGACGTGGATCTGGTAGCACGAATCTCAGGGTCGGTCCATAAAATTGCCAGTGGCCAGTTAAAATAGCTGCTGAGGCAGGATTCAAAGTGTATGAGGTAAGAAGAAACGTCGTGGGTACACTAGAATAATGTTTAGCAGTTATGCTTTGCCACTGGGTGGATTTGGTTGGATTGGACTGTTCGGCGGGGACTCGGTACCTCGACCAGGCTGTCTTTTGTACCTATGCCCAAAGTGGGGCACCCCCGTGAGGGAAGATGAGGCGAAAAGAGACAGAGGGCGAACGACCCCAAGGAGCCACCACAGTGCAGAGGGCGAGATCCCTACACTTTAACAGATAGAAACTCCCCGGCGGTAGGTTTAAGACAACTATCTCACCTGCCGTGGCCCCGAAGGAGTCACGAGGCCGGTTCGGAGACCGGAGGCCACTTCCCGAGAGCAGAGCACTCCAGGCAGTCTTGCACAAACGGTATCCCGTCTGCCACGCTTTTGAATTGGCCCACAAGGCCGGTTCGGTGACCAAAGTCCGTCCCGCCGGAGAGGAAAGAGTTTTCCTCAGAGCATATCATCCTACCATGCACCGCCGAGACTCCCGCCGAAAATTCTACCCTGAAAGAAATCACCAGATGAGAGATGATATGAAATGTTAATGGAGGATATAAAATTCGGGGGATGTAATTAACCTACCCAGTATTCGTCTAACCACCCGAGAAAACCCCCGAAAAATCCCATGGGTTAGGTACGTCGGCCACGGGAATCGAACCGGGGCCTCCCGAATGTGGGCCATAGACGAAACCGCCTGAGTCATCCCGCTCGGTTATGCTTTGTCATACCTAACGACACCAAGTTTCCTGCAAGATTATAAATCCTTTATTCTGTTTTTCCCGCACTTTACACTCGTGCAACGCTGAACCAGGGACTTTTCACTTCACCGTGTTGAAGTTGTTTATTGTATCTTAGTCTGTTGGCGTCGCTTATCACTTCGGCGGAACAGGGTGTTGTCCTCACGACTGCTTCACTTATAAGTGTCTTTTCACCCTCGCAAATGTTCGTTGGCGACTTTCTTCACTTCCATGAGTTAGATTCATCTATCTCCCAGATTGGTTGTTTTCTATTCTGTTTGGGATATCTTTCCTCTTATTGGTTTTCTCAAAACCTTCGAAATTCAACGGTTGTGAAATGTTCGTTGACTTTCACTTCACAACAAAGAAATCCTGGGACAGCTACTCCCTCGCTTTGAAATGCACAATGGAGGCCCAAACGTCCTTTACTTTGCACTTAAATCTTGTAAAAATTCGGTGCGTTTTTAACCATAATTTGTTTAAATAGTTTTATAAACACTAAACTTGTTACATATGTTTTCAGTAATTCTTATTTAGCTATGGCCAACATTGCACGATTTGGTTAAGCGTCTCCATAATTAATTGGCTATAACTTATTAATTATTCATGATTCACAATTTTATTTACAATTAGCGAATTATCACTTCAACTATTAAACTATTGTATACTAAGGACTCTTTAACAATTATTATCTATTCTCCCCAAGTCCTCCAACCTAAGTTCAGTTTGTTGATCAAGGGAAAGGAGGGTGGTAACATATTGGCTAACGCAATAGCAGAAGGGACGCTGACTTGGAAACATACATACTCCTTCAAGAAATTTCAGGAGTTCTTAAGGTATTTAAATCAGACCGTACTTTGTATTACGGCTCATTTACGCTAAATTGCCGAGCGTATGTTGAGGCGGTCCTTACCCGTTAAGTACCTCGTTGGGCCCTCCCGGAACTCAACACCTTATATGATAAGATATGTGATGGGTGAGGACTAAGGATGGGAGGTTTCCAACAGGTCGGGGGTTTTCTCAGGGTATATCTGCATGAATTCTCTCTTTTGAGTTTCAGGGAGTGGGTGCGTCCTGACAGTGTGTGGGTATTATCATATAGAAGACACCACGACCGTTGAATGGCAAGTTTATTGTTACAAGTAGTCATCTCCACTCGTCACTGTTGTCTTGATGTTACTCGCACATTAGGCGCGAGATTTCAGATCTGCCCGTTGCTCTGCGCATGACACGACGGCTAGTCTGAATCACAGTCGCGAGTGAACTGGTAAATCACCAGGACGCGCCGAGTGTTGTATGTATCTGTGTACGCGTTGTTCCTGAACGTCGGGAGCATTACTTAGCACAACATTGTATTTCCGGAGGATTATTAAAAAAAACGGAGTTTGGTAAAATCTTA
Source organism: Mantis religiosa (assembly GCA_030765055.1). Taxonomy (NCBI): domain Eukaryota; kingdom Metazoa; phylum Arthropoda; class Insecta; order Mantodea; family Mantidae; genus Mantis; species Mantis religiosa. The sequence continues at coordinate 321,356,174 of CM060950.1, forward strand.
ATGATGTTGTAATGTGTGCAGTTTCTCTCACTCGCTAACACAGGGTGTTCGATAACCACCTAATGTGTATTACTCCGTCCATTTGCGAATACGGACTTTGATGAACTTTCAGTGTTGCCCCCTTCATTCGCCGAAACAGAGTGTTTTTCCTAGCAAACATCGAACGTCACCATTGCACAAATTTCCCCTTCCTTTCACCGAATTTTGGACACTAATAGCAATTTCTAGTGTCTGAGGCATGTATTCCACGCAACTTTCACTTTGCCACAGTCCAGCTAATTAATGCATAAGCATATTTGAAAATATGTATCTTTAATCCCGGTGTCTATTCTCTCATCACGTATCATGTGCAGACCAAACCATGGTCTGGCGACGAGGGTCTTGCCTTGAACAATGCCAACTTTTGTAGGTTAGAAACACAAAGAAAATACCTGTGAGGGAAAGTGTTCATTTTACTCGCTCTATTGACACGTTGGGTTCTTGTGCTTTCAATAATATATATATATATATATATATATATATATATATATATATATATATATATATATATATATATATATATCGGGATTGCCTCTTTAGATTCTGCACTTGTATATTTAATCATTATCCTCTATATTTGTTATAACTTCGTTTAATTCATATTGTGGTATCTATCCACCCTTGATTATGCATTTAATAAGACTTTCGCGGTTATTATGACAATGTTATGCCTAACAGGGACGGTATCAATGTGCTGAAAGCTTCATTTCGCCATCTTTAGGTGCTGTGTGAATGTATCTTACACATAAATAGTAACTAGTACAACACCACAATTTCTGCTGTACAAGAGTTCTCCACAAGTACTTTCAACTTAACCCTGACGTACTGTTTGCCAATGGAAAGAAAGTCCCTGAGAGAAGTGTTCTACCCTTACCTGTTTCAAAACATTGCGACAAAGACAGTGAATTTTTGTTACGGAGAACGCATGCTACAAAGGAAGTAAAACCATTCAAAAAAAACATGCGCCCTACTGGGGCAGGGAGCTTTAAGTGTAGACAAACAAAATAATTATAATTCAATGTGCATAAGCACAAGGGACGAGCAAGTCCGGAATGAGAAAAGTCTTGTTTGGGCTCACTGGTGTCGCTGGTGGAAGAAACGTTATCATGTAGATTCTCGATGATAATGGCATCGATCTCATCTGACATGATCTCGTCACTGTCCCAGTACTCCTGTCCAGTTTTCTCAACGTAGCTGCAGAAGCTCTCCCAATCGTCTGTTCTTACTGCTGCGATTCCTTGCATTGCCAATGCTTTCAAGTCACGATAGTGACGTGTCGACTAACACATTACGTTCCCGAACAAAATATTTTACTACGGACCTAGCATACCCAATAGTATTTAAGTCACACATGAAGATGATTATCTGTACACAAACAGAATTTACTGGATATACTAATCTAATAAGACATTCTTCGCAAAAGCAGAAGGTATTGGATTTGACCGCATGTTTTTGAATGGGCCGCGATTGAATTGTCCTGAGTGTCATAAACACTACTAGACAGGGCATCAGAACCGTGTCTAATTAGCAATTCCCTCCCCCCTGCATCTCAGTTCTTGGGATCCTTTTTGCTGTGGCAAACTGCACTGCACATACACTTATACGAGGGGCACGATTTATATTTTGTGCCTTGACAACCCTAAATGTTATAGGTGATATCTGACGTTTCCAGTGGAAAGTTTGCAACTGTTGACCATAATCTACTACAGACATTTTGTTAACAGAGCGTGATTTGTTTTGTTTACATTAACTTGAAAATTGTATCTCTGCAAAAACATGGAATTGCCTCGTGAAAATGTTCGTGCAATGATTTATTGCGACTTTCCACGTGGATTATCAAGACAAGAGTGCATCGATCAAATAAGTTCCACATTTGGCGACGAAGCTCCATTCTTTGCCACTGTGAAACGCCGCCGTTCACTCAATGATGAAGTTTGTAAAGGTCGTCCAAATCAGTTGTGCCAGAAACATTGATGCTGTGCAAAAACTAATAATTTAAGATCGTCATGCGACATATTATAAAATTTAGGCGACTCTAGGCATTAGTTTCATCAACATATGTAAAATATTGCATCAGTATTTAGCCGTAAAAAGGTTTGCTCTGGTTGGATCCCACATAATTTTACGCAATCTCAAAAAGATACTCGTGTTAACTGGTGTACAAAAGTGCTCAAGAAATACAATGGCGGCGGCATTGACGTATATAAGGATATAGCAGGTGACGAATCATAGATCCATGTGTATGAGCCAGAATGTAAGCAGCAGTCGACTGTATGGGTGAATGAACCACATCCAACAAAAGTTGCTCATACTCGAAGCACATGGAAGCAAATGGTCGCCTGCTTTTTCAGCAAAACTGGCCATGTGGCAATAGTGCCTATAGAGGAACGTAAAACGCTCAATGCTGAATGGTACACAACCATTTGTTTGCCGGAAGTCTTCGGTGAGGTAAGGAAAACCAACAAGGACCTTAGGATCGTTCTTCATCAAGATAATTTGAGGGCACACACATCTCGTCTAACAACAGAGTACTTGAAGGTTCAAAAATCGAATTGAGGCGCCATCCGCCCTAAAGTTCTGATATGGCATCCAATGATTTCTATTTGCTCCCGAGCATCAAGAATAAATTGCGTGGACAGCGATGTTCGTCAGCAGAAGAAGCCGTTGATGCCTTTAAAAGCCATATTTTGGAGTGTCTCTAGAAGATTGAAATGCTTTGACAAATGATTCGAATGGATGCAAAAGTGTATTGATCATAAAGGAGGATATTTTGAAAAACAATAGAGCATATTTCAATCACAAATTACTTTGTTTTAATTATTAGGCTCAAAATATAAATAGTACCCCTCGTAATGAGCCCTTGTTCGACAGTCTCAAGTTTCTAATGTTTGCAGCTTCTTGCATACAATTAACTCCATTGACAAGACACTGCTAGCAGACCGTTGCATCAAATATATTAGAATCCATTCTCAAAGTTTATTGTTTTAAGCCACACTGCATTTAAGTATTATCTCACTGTAGCTCTTAGCTCAATGATAGCTATATGTTTCTTAACATTTTTAGACGTCTTATTGCAACATTGGATACGAAACGTAAACATATCCCGAGTTCTTTCTGGACGTCTGGTAAAATTAGGACTGGTATAGGATAGTTGATGCTCCAGGAGCTAAATCTCTAATATCCCGTTAGCTATAACTTTAATCTGCTATTCAGTTGGTTTGTTATTGAATCTGAATTCTTACCACTAAATAGTTAAACGAATTAGTTGTACAAGTCATCAAAGAAACGCCTTTAGTTTGCATATTTAAACCTGAAGATTAACCTCATTTATAGCAATTATTTCATAATCGAGGTTGATATAGCACCAATTCTGAATTTATATAATACGTTTTTGAAGCGATGTCCAGAGTGCTACTTATAGGTAAGATATCTGCACTTTTTCAATGAAAATGATGATTAGAAATTGTCTGTCCATTTTTTTCCTTTCTGAAGAGAAACCATAAGATTGAACCTTATAGCACGTTTACTTATTAGAGGGTAACAGTATTCCGTACCAATTGTAGTTTGAAGTGCAACCAAGTAATACAAAATTTCGGAGTATAAGCAACCATTCGACGGCTTTTCAATTACACAGTACAGGACACTTTCAGGCATTGGAATTTTTCACAATGCTTGTCTGCCTTCTGAAGACACGTTCAACACGTTCAGGAACCCATTGATTAAATTGCTCTTAAAGTCATCTTTGAATTTTATATAGCACTCTGTAACACATTTCCCGTTTTAAGTTGAGAATGGAGCATGGGAAAAAGCTATCCTTCATTTTATAGTAAACATAATCATACTAAATATTACTTGCGGTTTTATACTTAAAATCTTTAAAATCACTGTTTATTTAATAGTTGAACTCCTCAGTGATCGAGTTTAAAACACTTTGATGTACATGTAGCAGTATTTATATTTGTATCCATAAGTAATTGTTGTGCTCATAAGTCATTTGTACGACAAAGTCTTTTTATGGTTGCAGATCTGAAGAATATCAGGGGAAATCTGCATTCCAAATTTCTACAACGAGTTGCTGGATTTCTGCACAGAAACAAAGAACAATGTCCCTGCCCTGAAGTTGACAACAATTCTCACAGCCTGATTCGTCGCAAGTGTTCCTGCTCAAATGGAAATGGACAGAAGAAATCTCAAGAAGATGCACATGTTGACTTCGCAGAGTTAGGAAAGGCCTACCATAAAGGTTTTCTGGAAGGAGTGCGAAACAACAGTGAAAAGCACAGGAATGAACCAACTGTTATCGCTGGTACCTCTGCAATTGATTTTGTTGAAAAATTCGATCAACATACAGAACCTAAACAGGTATACTTAGATGCTTCTTCAGCTGAAAAGATTCCACAGAAGGCTGAAGATGAGCAACTCAAGAATCACGCAAAACAAGCTCAAGCAGAGAGTAAAACCATAACCTATTCTCCTCAATAAAGCAAGTAATTGCTCGCAAAATGTTATTGCAGAGAATACTAAAAATAATAGAAGCAGAAACTTCGTTTATAATATTCTCACTGTTACCTTATAGTAAAGCATTGGTGGTGAAATGTACTCTTTACTTTTTATTATCATCAGAAAATACAAAATGTTGGCAAATTATGAATGATTTTATTTCCGTAAACATACTGCCAGGGTAGAATTTAGCACATAGTCTCCTATATTTCGTGTTGAATATAACTTATAACTAAGGGTTTCATTAATTTGTCTGAGGATGGCTAAAATAAAGGAACTATTGTGGCTCCAGTTTGATTTTGTGCGTTATCTAGCTGACAGATTTAGAGAAAAGGGTGCTCTTCGATCACAGTGAAACGTGATGAAAATGGTGATTGTGATTATGAATATAATGACAATGGTGATGATGATCATGATAATTATTAATAATAATAATAATAATAATAATAATAATAATAATAATAATAATAATAATAATAATAATAATAATAATAATAATAATAATAATAATAATAATAATAATAA